>JASPKZ010007245.1:0-1200000 GCA_030220185.1 Diploptera punctata | reverse complement strand
AAGTGTCCAACTTTCACACCCATATAGGCCTAATAAGAGTGGCAATGCAACCACTCTATATAGTTTTAATTGATGTAATGAGTTGATTAAATGCACATTAGTATTTATATTAGTTGTCGGAATTTATCGGCATATCTTGAAGAAACGACACTAAAATACTGTATTGTATAGAAGTGCAACAATGAACTAAATGCACGAGGAAGCCTCATATTCCAAAACTATAGGTCAAATTTATTGGTGCGAATGACACAAGTACTCGTAACTTAAGTTGATGTTACATACATAGTGTTCTGACCAAGATCAAGTCTTTCACTGCAAACTCAACATTATTCACTCTTTCCTAAACTCAGCTTTCCTTTCTGTATCCGCATACAAACAATTTATTTTAATATTGTCTATCTAACTTTCTATCCGTTGACCATTCCTTCTAGGGCATCCGTCAGCAGACAGTTTCTTCTTAACCAGTGGCCAGTACAGTTTATTTTCCTCTTCTTTATGAGTTCCAGCATTGTTCTTCCTTCGCTCACTCTGTCTAGCATATCTTCATTTTTTATTTGTCTGTCCATTTTATACGTTCCTTCCTTCTCCATATCCACATCTCAAAAGCTTCCAGTCGCTTTGACGTTAATGTAATGAATGGGATCATTATGCTTACAAACGGAATTAAGTATTTATTAACATACGTTTGTTTATTCCTTAACATATTTATTACTTTATTTTAACGGACTGTCAACAGGATGTACGGCTTATGCCCGTACGACCCATATTTGTAAATAGCATTTAGTCTAATAAACCTCTACTACTACTAATATTATAACATTAGTTGCAACTGTATTTATTTAATTACAGCACACGTTTTGTAGAATTCGAAGGTGATTGGGGAATTCAGGTAGATGGAAAATGGACAGGAATGATTGGTAAAATTGTGAGAAAAGAAATAGATGTAGCAGTCTCTGCCTTCAGCATGAGTAGAGCTCGTGTACAACACGTCGATTTTCTTACACCTTTAGTAATCAGCAGGTAAATCAAATAAAGCTCATAATAATAATAATAATAATAATAATAATAATAATAATAATAATAATAATAATAATAATAATAATAGCTTTATTTTACCTAGCAGAGTTAAGGCCTTAAGGCCTGTCTACCACTTAACCAGGTTAAAAATTACAAAAAATATTCTTGCATCTAAATTACAATAAAAAAATATATTACACAGTAGGCATATATATATATATATAATATAATATAATTATTATTTACAATATATTTTTATTTAATCTAGATTTAACGAGAGAAATATAAAATGTGTAAGGTATAAAAGTGATAAAAATACTATTAATGACATAGAATAAGTTTAGTTCTCGAGAAAAAAATAATTATTTAACAACAAATAATTGTATCCATCCATAGTAATTCTGCCCGAGGGCAGGTTTTTCACTGCAATCATAGCATTTCAATGCTATAATTTGCAACTTTACTAGGGAATTGTAGGTATGGTAGCTTCCCGTTGCTTTCCACACCGGTGAAGGATGATGCTGTGATAATGGTAGGAATGATGATGATGGCCGGATGATTTTCGGGGACCGTTGGACCCTAAGCTTCCTGACATTTGTCTTACATGTGAGGAATAACCCCGAAAAAACCTCACCCAGGAAGCTTGTTCCGACCGGGGATCGAACCCGGGCCCGCTGCGTGACAAGGCAGCACGCTATATATATATATATATATATATATATATATATATATATATATATATAATCTACATCAGTTAAGAAAAACCGGGTAAGTCAACTTTTGGTCGAAAATGAGTTAACATCTCCCGATAGCTTTTGGTCCGATGCACGTTCGATAAAAACGGGTAAGTCGTCAAGCGAAGAGTGACGGTGTTATTAAGCATTGAATTTTCGATGTATGCACTCTTTGATGTACGTCATTGAACTAATTTTTGCTCTCCTGTAAAAAATTACTTTGAAGACTTACCTGGTTTTTCCTAATTGGTGTAGATATATACTCGTATAAAAATCTATATTCATTTTTTTGAGATTATAAATTAATTGGTTTATTTTATTGAATGGGAGGTTGTAACGATTGATTAAAATAGTATAAATGCAATTCAAAGTGATGGATCCGCTATACATTTTATAAACTAATACACCATATCATATTTTAAATTTATTTTATTAAAAAAGTATCATTATCGCCATCAAAGATTAGACCTTCTGGTCTGTACCGTCTAAAAATAGGCCTAGATATTCACGCCATATCATCAAAGGTCGCCCTATATTTCTTTTTTCTTTTGTATCTTCAAGAATTTTAGTAAACTTGATGCCCCATGCTGCGTTACAAGTAATTGTAGTAAAATTATATAGCGAGAAATATATTAAGTAAATTATTTATATGCATGTATTTTATTCCATAGTGAAGTGCTATTCATGCAGAAGCCGGCAGCGTGGCTACCAAACTGGAGCAGCTTCATGCAACCCTTTAAATGGGACTTATGGATAAGCATTATGGCTGTAATTTTTATATTGGCAACAAGTCTTACAGCTATCAGTTATTTTGGACACAGATATGGAGCTCAAGAGCCTCGAATATACCCGTTTTCAGATTCACTGCTTTATATTTTAGGAAGCTTCTGTTCACAAGGTATGTAAAAATAAACCAATAAAAATGTAATTAGAAGATAAATTTGATCTCTGGATAATGTGGTTGCCTCCTAGTAGCGTGCCCAGGTTCGATCCCTGGTCAGGACAAGTTTTCTGAATGAGAGGTTTTTCCTCACCTGTGAGACAAATGTTGGGAAACTTTAAGAGCCAAATGTTTCTCGAACATAATCTGGCCACCAAAACCATCCACATCATATTCGTCCTTGTTTAGTATGAATGAATGTGCATTGTCTTAAATGTTCGTAGCAAGGAGGTGACCCCGAGATCGAGCTGATCGCCCATTCAGGGAGATCGTATAGGCCAGGGGTCACCAATTATATTTCATGGAGGTCCATTTTCAAAGTTGTAAATTAAGTCGAGGTCCGGAACCACAGTTGATTAAACATACTAGCTTTTATTAAGTACATTATAAGGAAATTATTTAAATTATGTTATGGGTATGAATTGCACAAATTAAACAAAACGCATGGTAAATACTAAAAGGTACAGCACAGTAGCGCACAGTTATTAATTCTAATAATTATTAATAAGTTTATGATAAACTTAACATATGGTCAGAGTAATATTTAAATATCTCACTCCACAAATTTCATGTTTTTCATGATACCAGCTTTCAAACGGAATCCCGTTCATCTTCAGTCAAATCTCCGACCATAAGCAGTACTGTCAACCGAGCCAACAATAATACTATCATGACATAAAGTTTAGTACAACTGGTTGTATTCGACGTTTGACCGGTTTTAAAAATTTGTATTAATTCGATATTTAACCGGTCCGGAAACCAAAGCCCCAGGGTCCGGATCCGACCGCGGTCCGCCTATGTCATCGCGTGTCAAAAATGTATGTGTGATCCAAAGTTAAAAACTACTATCCCGTGTCCCTTTAAAGTCCATGCGACATGGGACAAGTAAAAGTAGCTATAAAGGGAGATGTTAAACTAAAGATAAATCTTCTAAGAATTCAGCAAAAAAAAAAGCTCATATATCTGTAAGTATTGCGTTTTCCAATGCAACCAGCACTTTTTTGTGCTTCGGGTTTCAACACTAAGCGGATAGTAACATTAACATGATCTATTTTAAATTTACGCACTGGTCGGCCATATTATTCAGATGATAAGTAGGCTATTTGTATTGTGTACAGAGAGGAACATAGGGTATTTATTTTAATTGTTGGTGTAGTTAGTAGTGTAAGTCCATTGTGCGAGAGATGATGAGATTAAACGAAGGATGAAGGTGAAATTCGGTGGCGACACATATGATCCAATGAGAAACAAAAGGATATGAAGTTGATGACACAGACATTTCCTAATGAAAAGCACCAAGGGGACAGCCAGCTTATTGTTCACGCCCGATGAAAGAATCGCCATCAAAATGCCTTCTCAACATGTGTTTGGGAAGGTTTTTCAATTTAATCCAGACATATGGTGCAGAATCTAGCAATTAAAAATACCTGTAACATTTTTGGTCGGCTTGCAACTTAATGCCTTAACCAACTACGCTACGTCATGCCCCAATTATAAACAATTTATTTTATAAATGGATTTGTAAAATTTGCCATAATCAATAGTGGGGGAAATACTGGCATATTTCGATATGACAATACTAAAACATAGAGTCCGACGCACTATAGTCCATTTGCTCAATTAAGAGAATCTTCTCGCGTATATTTTCAAATGGTTGCTACACGGACATTCGGAGAGTGGGAGAAACTAGCCGAAGTTTCTAAAATATGTTAACACTCATCGTTGAAAAAAATACTTCACGTAGCAGAATTCATACGTCAACTCACCACTAAATGCAACACAAACGTGTGTACCGAAATCAAGATTTCGATACATGGATTACGTCATACTGCGCAACCAATACGTCATCACGTCTCCATTTCTTCTGTGATCTTAGTGAACAGTGTCAAATTCTCTCCTACTTACCCCCCCTCCTTTCCTATTACGCGCCGTGTGCTATCACGCATACTCCCCTCTCCTAGTGAACTCTCATATAGAGCTGTGCTTTCTAACATCAAATCATCATCTGTTTATCAACTGAAGGAGTGAGGTCGATACAGCTCAGAGGAGCTTGTTTGGTTTGTTAGTCCCTTAGGCCAGGGTGGGTCCACAAGGACCGTGTACCCCAGCCCTTGGCTAGACTAGTGTGAAAGTAATATCGTACGTATGGTTTGTTAATATTGTTTTTGTGTAGATGATCGATGATCGTATTTTCTTGTTAACTTATTTTCAATGTCAAACAATTATCTTTTATTTATATCATTGTTATATCTGACTGTTTATCGACTCGCATTAATCTTTAGTTATCCGATTTTAAATACTTTTGCCTATTGATTTAGTAGCTAGTCAATATCAGATATGAATATAAAATTCCAAAGCTTTTCTCAAGCGTATATGAGTTCCTCTTTCCTAAGAACTTCCACGATTATGATCTGTATAGGTTACAATATATTACATGTTTAATAATTAATTAAGGAAAGTTGAATTAATCTTTGTCTTTTATGGGCCCGGGCAAAGATATATTAATTTGAGCAATCTATGTTTTCTATTCAAAATATTTATCAACAACAATTGGTATGATCCAGCACCAATACGGTGCAATTTATGGTAGCAGATCGCGTGGTGTAAATATTGGGTTTAAGTCACGCTGCAAAATGGTCTGCAGAGCGGTGTTGGGTGCACAAAATGGTAACATAGGGCGTGGTTACGTCCCCGCCGGCACACTTGTACAATACCACTGAAAGAAAGAAAGAAAGAAAGAAATAATTTCCGACCCTTCCTATGCCTGACGCTGGCCTTCAAGTAGACAGAGAATTCACCCCCTGCCCCTAATCCCTTCAAATATTTGCGCGGGAAGATTCTCTTAATTGAGCAAACGGATAGTATATCCGGATTCGATATCCGTCAGGATTGGCAATGCGCTAAAAACCAGAAAGCCGCGGATTAAATTCCCATGGGGTCAGGAATTTTAAATTGATCTAAATCTTCTGACAGCACAATTCCCTTGGGTTGACTCAGCCTCTAACGAAAAAAAGAGTACCATGCCTATGTTCTGGAAGTAAAGACGGCCTTAACCCATGACTGACAACCCGACTGACATCTTGTGTCGTTTGTCTATAAAGATGGCGTCTTAATCTCCTACTTTTCTATGAGCATTACAAGTCCAATAGCGGGATCACTTCATTTCATCTTTATAGCCTGTATGTATATATAATTCTTCTGTACGTGTGTTTGTCATTGAACTCCTCCTAAACGACTGGACCGATTTTGATGATTTTGTGTGTGTGTCTGATTCGGTCCCTCGATGGTTTAGATTCACAATTGGACCCTCTAAAACCAATAGGTGTAGGAGTTCACCTGAAGTGAAAATTTAAAATTCGCTCTAGTGGTCACAATTTTCGATGTTTTACAAAGAAACTCAGTATATCCTATTAAAATAAACCGAGGTACGTATTGTCCAAAAAATATGCGAAATCCGACAATTAGAAGTGGAGTTTTACCTGATATCCGAAATTAAAAACTGACTAGTAACCGTCATGTTTGTTGTTCGTCTCAGCGTATACCATATAATTTAATTAACCTTAATAGTTAATTTACTTAGGCGTAGCAACGCACGCCAGGCATTAGCAGGTTTTTATAATATATTATAACTAATTTAATGTGAATAAGTCTGTAATTACAAATTAATTTTAATCTACAGGTCAAGATACAACGCCAAAGTCGTGGGCATGTCGCTTCGTATATGTCGTATCATTCCTGACGGGTGTGGTACTTCTCGCTGCATATTCAGCCGCCCTGGTCTCGTTCTTAACAGTTCGTCGACCAGAAATGCCCTTCTACGATTTAAAAGGATTACTTTCTGAAAATGATTATTCATTCTATATTGCACGCGGGAGTTTACTGGATTACTTTCGTGTAAGAATATATTTAAATTACTGGTAATCATGTACGTATATCTAAAACAAAAATAGCATTATATTGGTTATATTCAGTTGGCTGTGAATTTATATTGTATTTGCCAAGTGATTTGTAAAGAAAATGTCAGACTTAAATTTAATAATACATCGATGTTCGGATTATAGGTATCAGGAACTAATTCTCCACCATTTAGTAACAAAAGGGAATTTTATTATTCTACGAATCCCAAGGGATTCAGTAACTCTTCATAAGATGTATTTTATAACTGCAATGCTAGAGAAATATTTACAGCATTGAATTACATATTAATAAAGAATAACCGTATTCAGGGATTATTAAATTATTTGAGAGAGAAATGCATTTTTTAATTTTAAATATCTTATTTATTTAAACTAATTCCAGAGTATGATATAATGAATAATACAGCATTTATTGATACTTCTAACCCAGACACCGTGTGTTATGGAACGGTGATTATGCTTAAATTGATCCATCCATTCATAGTAATTCTGCCCGAGGGCAGGTCTTTCACTGCAACCATAGCATTTTCATGCTATGCTTTGCAGCTTTACTAGGGATTTATAGGTGTGGTAGCTTCCCGTTGCTGTCCACACCGGTGAATGATGATGATGATGATAATGATAAGGACGATGATGATGGCCGGATGATTTTCGGGGACCGTTGGGCTCTAAGCTTCCTGACATTTGTCTTACAGGTGAGAAAAAAACCCGAAAAAACCTCACCCAGGAGCCTGTCTCGACCGGAAATCGAATCCGGACCCGCTGCGTGACAAGGCAGCACGCTACCTCGAGACCACAGCATGAAAATGCTATTATTGCAGTGAAAGTCCTGCCCTCTGGCAGAATTACTATGGATGGATGGATATTACAGTATAAAAATATGTTATATACATACAGGCGACTTGTTTGTTTATTTGTAGTATAAAAATGTAATATAATTGGATCATAATATAAATAATTAGGAATACTAAGGTGAACCATTTCAATTATCTAGGATGTGACATTTAATTTAATTATGACAATGATATAACTAATAAAATAGCAAAATTCCAGGGAATATGTGGTACAATAAAACGATCACTAAATAATAAAACAACAAGAGAGACCCAATTGAAATTTTATAAAACATTGGCAGTACCGGTATTGCTCTATGGATCAGAAGCCTGGATACATAAAAAACAAGATCTAAGTAGGATAACGGCGGCAGAAATGAAATTTTTGATATCTGTTAAAGGGTGCACTAAGGAAGACAGAATCAAGAACTCAGAAATAAGACAGGAACTTGAAATATTTGCAATAACTGATAAAATAGATACATATAGACAAAAATGGAAGCAAAACATAGACAGAATGAATGAAGATAGATATCCAAAACAAATAACAAAATACAAAGCTAAAGGCACCCGAGATGTGGGCAGACCTAGAAAGAGATGGGCTGAAGTCGGAACGGGTCAACAGACCTAATCCATGAATGCAGATTATGATGATGATGAGGAATACTTAGGTTTGTATTCTACAAGTAGCCTATTCCATTATTGTATCAAGAGAGATCTTCAAATGCATTACATTTGTATAAAATCAATAGTAACCAGTAATAACAAACAACTTAAAAACTAAACGGTTTGGTTTTGTTTCAAAATAACTTTCTAAAATACCATAGCGTTTTCGATAAATTAGTTAGAATAGAGGAACATGCTCTAATATTCTAAAATTAAATTCACAGCCATTGGAGATCATGCCCTGGCGTCACAATCTTATAGCATAAATAGCCCACCAAACATTTAAACAAACTATGTATATTAAATAAATGAAAATGAAATGTAGCCTATTTGTTTTTTATTAGGAACTGTGATTTTAAGGAAATTTTCTTTAGATTATGTTTTCTTCCTACGTTATGTAATGTAATATTATCGTTACTTTATATAATGCACGAAAGACACACAATAAAGAGAAGGGCTTGCAACAGGACATTTAGAGATAAAGCAGGAAGTCTCTGTCACCACTATATTATAACTTTATGATACCTAGTTTTTCCAATGTTGTTTCAATCCAATTCCGTTCAGTTCTCACTATTTCTCAAGCTATAATGCAATGGATGTGATTAAAATAAAAAAAATAGCAAAACGTAATTAGTATTGGAAAACATGATAAATACGTAAAAATACGTAAAATATAAAATAATAAATTAATAAGAGAGATGAACAGACAGGTG
The DNA here is from genome assembly GCA_030220185.1 of Diploptera punctata. NCBI lineage: Eukaryota > Metazoa > Arthropoda > Insecta > Blattodea > Blaberidae > Diploptera > Diploptera punctata. The sequence goes on along the minus strand of JASPKZ010007245.1, from coordinate 1,191,180 downwards.
AATGGAGAAGACTGCTTAACAGTGAATTACATGGTCTTTATAGGAAGCCAGATATAATGAAAACAGTTAAGTCTCGTAGACTGCGATGGGCAGGACATGTGGCACGAACGGGGAATGAAAGACGTGCATGGAAGTTTCTTGTAGGAAAACCAGAGGGAAAACGCCCAGTTGGTAGACCAAGAATGAGGTGGGAGAATAACATTAAAATGTGATTTGAGGGAAGTAGATTATACAGGATATGATTGGAAAACATTAGCTCAGGATAGGGATGTATGGAGAGCTTATGTCCGCGCGGCCATGAACCTACGGTTTGGATAGTGCCAGTGATTTAGTTAGATAGTTAATAATAAATTAATAACATTACAACTCCAATTTAACACGTGTTCGAACAGAAAGTAGAGTCACAATATGGCGACAGGAATGAACTTAAGTCAAAAAGGTAGAGAAGGAACTGGATGGGGTTGTTTGGCGAATCAATGTTTCGCATGTAGTTGAAAGTGAATCTAGGACCGTTTATCATTTTGACACATTTTTTTCCCCAGGTTCCTTAATTTGTTGTATAAAACTTATCACATCTCCTGTGGACAATCAATCCTGCTAATGATAATCTTTTAACAAGAGGATTAAGGGAAGATGCCTTTATTTTTGCATTCAGAGCCTTGTATTTACAGCAGGTGTAAATTTGAGGATTTCCAAATTAATGATCAAATCATCCTTTGAAAATGTTATAATACAATTTTCATATTTAACTATCGTTTCTGAAAACTTTTCTTTGAAAAGTCAAAACATGTCCCTTGTAATGTACTAACCTGTATCCAACAGCCTATATCGTTTGATAATTTTACCTTCATAATCACTTTCTTTACAACACCTGTTTTTCTCGTTACATTTATCTCAGTATTCGTTGTGAAATATATTAATATTATAATTTATTTCCTCACAGAATAAAATCCTCTGGCCATCAAGAAATAATACACAAAAAAAGGGGAAAAAAGTATAAGAATGAAAAATGTTTATATCTCAGTGTTGCCACCCACATGCTGATAGCTTGTTTAGTTATGATGAAGAAACTCATGTCATCGACTTACTTCATGTCAAAATCCAACGACAAATCCTAGGTTATTATATTAAGCTTCAGGTCTGCAACAGTTAATTCTCTTCATACCTAAATCGATGTATCTACAACCAAAGAGCAGTGTTCTACTGAAAACTCAAATTTGAAAATTTAGTGACTTAGTTCCTTTCATAAATAACCTATTCATTTTTCGTTCCTTTATTGTTTCATCATTCATACAGCGTTTCTTCATAATTACTTCCAAAAACATTAACTATATAATTACAACTCCAACGCGTTCAAACAAAAACTAATCTCACGTATTGATGACATGTGTGAACTTCCTCTTTCTCTTTAGATATATTATTGCGAGTCTATCTCTTCATATCTCTAATATAATATATAACTTAGATGTTTTTAATTCACAGACCTCAAACGACACTACTGTTAAAACTATTTATAAAAAGATGATAGCTCCTATAGAATCACAATTACCGAGTCTGTTAGAAGGTATAAGGTATGCTTGTAGAGATTCCAAGTATGTGTTCATGTCATCTATATACGCTGTGAGAGAACTTCAAATGCGAGAATTTACCAACTGCTCTTTTATGTTACTTCCTGAAACGAAAACGGCCGACGTTTTAAGTATGATTATGCAGAAAAACAATCCTTACACGAAAATTATAAGTTATGCGTAAGTATAATCTGTAGTATTATTATTTTTCTGTATTTACATGATTAATGTTGACTTGTTTAATCAGAATTAGTAAGAAAATATTTATAATTTTTGCACCCCCTGCAATAAGCACAATATTTTTTTAAAATAATAATTGTTACTATATAAATATAGAATGTTTCTATACCTTCCACAATTTCTGTAAGTCCACTGGTTTGTAAATTAATGACAATTTTATACAGTTCCCAGAAAAATATATAATTAACTTTAAATGTATATATTCTATTTGTATTATTCATGTAACTAAACTGCACACTGCACCCGAGCACGAGCATTTGCTCATTCGGGTGTCAATACTGTATATAAGATGTATTTGTAAATAAAATGTATTCTTATTCTTTAAAAAAATAACGTATATGTGTATTTAAGATACAAATTCAGCACAAATAAAAGTCACAGGGCCGTGGTGACATGTTGTATCATTCCTGGGCTATTAGAAGGCACACGATCAATTCGATAACAAAATAGCCATAGGGAAGGCTGTGGTAACATCTTATATCATTCCATGAGCAATGTAGACAAATAGTTCAATTGTATAACTGTAGGCTTTCACGGCCGGCGTCTTGATCCCTATTAGGTTCATCTTCCGGGCATATAGGCCGTGGTCCAGTCGTTCTTCTACTCGACGTTTCGTCTTCTGCTGCGGTAGACATCTTCAGGAGATACTGCGTGCTCTCTGTGAGCACGCAGTATCTCCTGAAGATGTCTACCGCAGCAGTAGACGAAACGTCGAGTAGAAGAACGACTGGACCACGGCCTATATGCCCGGAAGACGAACCTAATAGGGAAATAGTTCAATTATTTTTCCCGTATTTATAGATAAAATAATAATAAATAACTTTTAATAGAATAATTAGTACATTTTAATTATTTAGGGATCTCTCTAGGTAAAATATATTGATAGATAAATGTTACCAATATGTTTCTGGTCCAATTGGAAGGACTTTGGCAAAGAAAAAACAATAGTGAAACCCTTCTTGAATTTTATAAATTTTAGCTATTTCTGCACTATTGAATGGCTCGGAATGTTGGACTCCTATTACAAAAATATGCTAAGAAGATTAAAAGCAGCAGAAATGAGATTTTCCGATAAGTATAGTGCTCTCATATTTTATAATACATAAGAAAGGGAAATTTTAATTACAAATAGTCATTATAATATAATGACATATTATGTAAAAATTCATCCCATCAGTCTTTTTGTTTTATCTTTAACATTTTGTTTGGAGGGATTTTTTTTTTCATATAATCTTTAAAGAAAGTATGCTAATTTCGGAAGGCCTCTCTTAAAGATCTTAGCCCTTAAATTGGCAAAACAGTAATTTCTGGTAACAGTTATTTAAATGTGGCGGACCGCATTCAAAACGAAATCGTGCATAACTGTTATTATCAGGCATATTGTGTAATTGCACATACATTTCAGTAATTTATTATCTGTTTTATTGACATTATTACATAAATTAAAACAATTTATGTATCCTACAGAAAACATTACGAATTTAAGGTTTAATGGTACAGAAGCGTCGTCATATAGGGAGTAAAACGCCCTCAAAATTTCATAACACAACCTCATGTAGTTATTGAGAAAAGTGTACTAATATGGACATTTTGGGCAATTGTTTATTAATTAATTCAGATTGAATGGTTTCAAATGTGTAAAATAAATGTATATTTTACAGCTAAATGGACCCTTAATTAACAAAACATTATAATCATGTTGACCAGTGTAATTAGAATCAGATACTCGTATGTATTTATTTTGATTAAGAGTTCTTTTTAACCCTCTTCATTCTTCTTAATAACGACATGCGGAATTATATAAGAGAGAAAAAAATTTGTATAAAGTGAGATGACTGAATAGCGCAACTGGTTAGTGTGCTAGTACGAAGAACTAGAGATCTTGGGTTCAAATCCCGGTATAGGCAAAAACATTTTTCTTCAAATATTAACGATTCTTATATTTAAGGTAAACATTATAGGAGCAAACACGATTTTGCATAATCAGAAAAGGGTTAAGAATTTTTAAAAAGATGAAGGTAACTTTTAAGTCTAAATATTGCAATAAATACAGAAAGAAATCACTGACTAAAGTTTTTATGGCAAATTTCTGGCACAAAATTTAAGTACTTACCATTTCAATTTCTTAAAAGTATCTTGTTTTAAATTTCAGAATACAAAAGATGAAATTCAACGGAGAACTGAACCGCCTTAATGATTTAATTACGGATTTTGAACCAAAACAGATTGAAAACAATGCCTTTGAATTTGACATTAAAACAGTTACTCCAATATTTGCTATTTTAGCAAGTGGTGTTATGATCTCTATCTTCACTCTCATAGGAGAAATATTAAGAAACTATAATAATAATATTTTCAGAAAAAAACCATACAACATGGATTCCTACAGTAAAAATGTAAATATGCTCAACAATATCCATAAAAATAAAAGGAGACGCAATTCCTGTTAAGAAATACAAACGTGAAGTCACGTGCAGCCTATACATGGATATCCAGTTTGAAACCCACTAAATTGCCTACACCCAATTCTGAAAATGCATGTTATTTTATTACAGTAAGCATTACAGGGATTCTTGTCGTCCTAACTTCTCTCAAAAAACGTTAAACTGAACAAATAAAAACCTGTCATTCTCTCAGTTATATTATATGGATACGGAAATGGACTCTTACTTTAAGGGAGAAAAAATACATGAATATTTAAGAATAAAGTTCTTAGATACATTTTTGGACCGAAAAAAGATGAATAGACAGGCAAATGGAAAAGACTACATAACAGTGAGCTAAATGATCTTTATAGGAAAACAGATATAATAAGAACAGTTAAGTCTCTTAAATTGCGATGAGCAGGACATGTGGCACGAATGGTGAATGAAAGAGGGGCATGCAAGCTTTTTGTAGGAAAGCCAGAGGGAAAGCCCTCAGTTTGTAGACCAAGAAAGAAATGTGATAATAATATTAACCATGGATTGAGGGAAGTATATTATACAAGGAATGATTGGAAAACATTAGTTCAGGATAGAGACATATGGAGAACTTATGTCCGTGCGGCCATGAACCTCCGTTAACAATTGTTCCAATGAGTTATTATTTCTGAAGGGCGGAAGAGATCTGTACTGATAAATTTTCACAAATTTTTTAGGGATGTTGCCTGAGTGTTTTTATAAAGGGATCCATGGTCTCCACTGACTTATCAGAGATCGATGTGTTGAGGTGCTGCGCTTTGGACGTGATAAAATGTATTCTGGTATATTAGAAATAAACATATAAAAAGGCTTCAAATAAAAAAACATACATAGGCCAAACAATACTGTAAAGTACTCTGTTTAACAATTGAAATTTGTCTTTAGTCTCATTATTCATGTAATTTTTAACACGTACTGAATTTTATTATTTTTAATTATTTTCGAAGTACCAACTTCAGATAGGGCCACGTCGATGCACAGTTGATTAAGATGATACCCTACAATCCGGAAGATCGATAATTTGATACTCAATGGGTTCAGGATCTTTAAACTAGCCTAAACCTTCTGCCGAGACCATGGCTCTGGGGTCGACTCGACCACTAACGGAAATGATTATCAGACTTTTTTTTTTTGGTGTAAAAATGGCTGTCACCCAGAACTAAAAACCCGGCTGATTGTCTAGAAAGCTAGAAGACTTATCCTCACAGTACCCCAAAGGCCGGTAGTGACATTAATTTACCTTTTATCCTCTTCATGTGATAGTTAAGTGATTAACTTTTAATTTTCTTTATAATTTATCAACTTATATTTACCGACCAAAGGAGATGTTGTATATCTAAATACATCAACACATAGCTCTGTAATAAGTCACCGGAGATCATGGGTTCCTTATATCAAAAAGAATCGTCATTCTTTAGCATCCCGTGGAAATCTGTTGGTAGAATTCGGTTCCATTCTGTATTTTATTATTAAAGGGTATAACAGTTAATATAAACTAAATGTATCCATTAAGAAATTTTACTGTTCTGCCGTTATACTTGATTCAGATAAAGCTTGCACAATTGTATGTCCCCATTTTTAAATTTATACAGATTTCGTGCTGCTAAAAAATACATAAAATAAATTATTTATATATATATATATATATATATATATATATATATATATATATATATATGGAATGATAAGAAAAATAAATGCCTGGACGGGATTCGAACCCGGATCTCTGAGTCTGTACCTCAGCGTGATATCCATTACACTACCAGGCGAATCCAATTCAAACACTTATTTTTCTTATATATGTATTACTAAATGTCGCGAGAACTCGGTCTTCACCGCCATCTAGCAGCTGACTATATCAAGTAAGCAAATTAAAGAGAATATTTTTACCTTATAGCAGTGACGCTTTATAGATGTTATAATTAAATTAAAATATATATGTAGTCAATATGCCCATTTCACCAATTAATGTTTTAAAAAGGTCAACAAGTTTCTACAGCCAAGCTGTCATTCTCAAGACCAGATATTGTTTGCCAGTAACAAGCAATTGAAATTAGGTCCATTCGAGCGGTCCACCCTGGTCTTGAGAATGACAGCTTGGCTGTAGAAACTTGTTGACCTTTTTAAAACATTAATTGGTGAAATGGGCATATTGACTACATATATATTTTAATATTATATCACCAAGAAGATCACTTGTGTATTATAATTAAATGTTTAACATTGAGCAATGCAAGCTTACATTGCTCAATGTTAAACATTTAATTATAACATATATATATATACATAATTTACTAATTCAGAAACATGACAGCTAATTTTTAGACATACTTAAAATGTATATATATTTTATAACGTTTAATATCAATAGTTTTGCCATGCCCAAGAGTATGTACAGTGATAGGAATTGGAACACTGTTAACTAACTAACTTACTCGCACTATCGAACCCGTAGGTTCAAGGCCGCGCGGACATAAGCTTTCCATACATCCCTATCCTGAGCCAATGTTTTCCAATCATCCCTGTATAATCCACTTCCCTCAAATCAAAGTTAATGTTATTCTCCACCTGATTCTTGGTCTACCAACTGGGCGTTTTCCCTCTGGTTTTCCTACAAGAAGCTTCCATGCACGTCTTTCATTCCCCATTCGTGCCATTTCGAACACTGTTATATAACAGAAATATGATACACTTTATAGATCAAGAAAAATAAATAAATATGTATACAAAGAGGATTTTATAACAGAGAGCGTTCAGAGATCATCAATATAAGAGCCTAAGTATATAATTAAACAATGTTTCCACAAAGGACAATACAACTACCATTCGCCTCTGTTTGAATTAATTCAATGTGGTAATTATTTTACTATTTGAGAGTTATAAGTTTATTAGGATAATGATATAATATTTGTTGTTAAACTATTTGCAAAAGCCTTGATACTTAAATTAAATTTGTCTTTTGAGTGTAATATATGAGAAAATTAAATTAATTGGCTTATGAGATAAATTATTCTTCATTCTAGGATCTAAGTGATCGTTCATTACTGAAAAATAGGCTATTTAAGATAAATTTAATATTTTAAACAATTTATTGAAAATATAAATTAAGACGATACAATACAAGTGTCTAATTTTGTATAGTCATTTGTTTATTGTATTTATGACTAGTACAGGTAGTGGTATTATACTGCACACAGTACATACACGTCTAAATGTATTAAATGACTATGATTAAGAAATGGAGAAAGAGAAACAAGAAGAAAAGGAAAAGAAGTCAGTAGGTATTTTTATGTGGGATCTACAGGTCAACATTAAACGACTTTAAATATAACTCTCAAAATCTGTATTAAACTAACATTAATAAAAAATCTAAATCTAAAATGTATATTTTAAAAAAATCTGTTGATGTGGTTTTCCTCGAAATAAAATAAGATACTCTTATGTCTCTTTCTCAAGTTAATTTTGTGGTAATTATAAAGAAACGATATATGACGAAATTATAACGATTATAATTGTTAATAATATAATTACTAACTCACATGAGTCTTAAACTTAAAAAGCTAACAAAAATACCTCACCCTAACCTTGTATATATATATATTGTCTGGATTACATTGTTAGTTAGGTCACATTTCGGTTAGGTTTTAATATTGCTTGGTCTCTAACTTAGTACTTAAATTATGGAAATGAACAATAGCTGTTATAAGTTTGTCATACTTCTTCATAATTACCATTATTTCAAACTTTTTTTAATTACCCCAATTAGGTCTATAATATAAAATATTTAATAATTTACATTAAATATATTATCATGGCTGGTTTTTCCAAGCTATATTATTAATCATCACAGGAGATAAAGCAAATTAATATACATTATTTGATCTTTTTTTAGCATATTAATATTAGTCTACATCGCTAATAAAAATATTTACTTCCTAAAGAAATGTACATATTTTCTATATTTATTCGATATTTCGACAAGTAGCGAAATGTATAGTTCTCTATAGCACTCCCAAGTAAGACTTTTTTTGTTATATTAAATTTCTTTTCATTTCAGTAATTTGAATCGAGTCACCTACGTATCGGTATCTAGTATAGAGCAGCTTTAGCATTTTAGCACCTGACTTAGAAAAAAACGATATTTTTATTTAGTTATTACTTCTATGCTATTTGCAAAAACAAATATTAACTTAATGGAGTGAATTATACTGTACAATGAATATGGACAGTAATGACAAATGAGGGAAATTTTCAAGAAGTGGCTGAAATCATATACGAAGGAACAATAATTACAAATAGGGATGAGATGCACAAGAGATTAAACATAGGCTTAATTCTGGAAATGCATGCTATTATGCATTACAAGGACTCTTGTCCTTAAACTGAATATATATAAAACTGTTATTCTCCCAATTATATTAATGCGAAACATGGACTCTTACTTTAAGGGGAAAGAAACGATTAGAAGTATTTGCGAATAGAGTTCTTAGGAACATTTTTGGCCCAAACTGAAATGAACGGACAGGGGAATGTGGAAGACTGTTTAACAATGAGCTATAGCTATATGATCTTTATAAGAAACCATATATAATAAGAAAAGTTAAGTCTCACAGACTGCAATGGGCAGGTCATATGGCACGAATGGTAATGAAAGACACGCATGGAAGCTTCTTGTAGGAAAACCAGAGAAAAAGACCAAGAATGAGGTGGGAGAATAACATTAACCACTATTTGAGGGAAGTAGATTACACAGGGAATGATTTGGAAAACATTAGCTCAGGATACGGATGTGTGGAGAGCTTATATCCATGCGGCCTTGAATCTACGGGTTAGATAGTACCCATTAGTTAGTTAATGAATTCAAGTGATTTTTGTTAACTAAGATAATTAATTAATTGTAGGATCTGCGTGTTTATAAATCCAAGATGCCATGAAACAAGTAAGAACTTTGTTTATGCTACGTATAGCCTTTGTCATTTCAGTTTCACTGATGAAATATTTAATTCAATTTACTGTATTACCTTCATGTTTTCGCAATTTGTTAATAAATTCTTTAAGATACCTTGAAGAAAGTAAGTAATTTGTTTACACAAAATACAATGTCTAGTATGCACTTGTTGGTTCAATTTACTTGATGACTTCAATAATTTTAACGTTATTTTAATGATGATTGTTTTGTTAACAAAGTTAGATGTAATTGCGTAATTATGTTCAAATGTCAAACTTAAGATAATAAACTCGTATTCATATTGGATTATTCTATGTTAGTGATTTTTTTAACAATTTCAATAAAAATTATATTTACTCCAATTATAAAATGAGTATTAAAGATGTTGATATTCATACTGTAGGCCAAATTAATTAAATTAAACATAAATTATTCCTAGATGTTTGCTTAATAATCTTAACATTTCTTTCCTTGCCTTATCCTCTCTCTGACAAAAAGAAGATAATGTTCTTACTTTGACAACTGTCTTAAATGGCACCGACATACCTGTATTAAAGTTGTAGTGTTGTGGTGAAAATAAAATAATTAGCCTACGTAATCATATATCATACAGAGCTTATTTCAGATAACAAGCAGAATTACTTTGTGTTAGAACATTTAATTCAGTTATGTATACATTTATCATCCTATTGCAAATTGTTATTTTATTGTCATGTACTGGCTTTCAAATCCATGACGAACTTGACAATGGGTTCGCTGCTAAAATTATTTCAGTTCTCCAAAACTTTTTCCACACGGGTTGTATCTCGATTCTTTACACATTTAATGAAAATATTTCAGGTGAGTATTATATTGAGGTTTTCTATAAAATCAGATTCCATATAATAATAACATCGTTTGTAATAGAGAGGGAGTGAGTGAGAGAGAGAGAGAGAGAGAGAGAGAGAGAGAGAGAGAGAGAGAGAGAGAGAGAGAGAGAGAATATTTTCCAATGTCACCCACTGTACACCAATTTATAGCTGGTTATATAGATATGCATATAAGAATCTAAAGCAGGTCTTTGTCCATGAGAGATTTATTGTCTAAATCTAAATTTATCCTAATACATATACAATATTTTATTTTCTTGTGCGTGTTGTAGCCTATTGGTTAAGGTAGGAAGCCTTGGCCCGTAGCCGAGCGGTTAAGGTAGGAAGCCTTGGCGCAGAGCTACGGGACTTGCGCTGGTTCGAGTCTCCATGGGGGAAGAAATTTTCTCATGGTATTTCGGCCAGCATGGGACCGGTGCCCACCCAGCATCGTGAGGCAATTGGGTAGCTACAGTAAGTAGCGGCTCCAGGTTGAGAAACTAGCTATAACGGCTGGGGGACTCGACATGCTAACCACATGTCACCCCTACACTGGGTGTTGATCATCTACCTCTGTGATTGACACATGTGGATGTGAAGGGCCGGCAGCCGGCTGGTAAAAGGGCAACCGCTGAAAAGTGGAAAGACCCTCAATAGAATCCTTGAAATACTTTCACTATAAGTCAGATATAGCCTACCTCTCTTAATAAGTGCAATGTTTCACTCTTTTGTGATCACAGAAATTTACGAGTAACTTCTTAGGGAGTTTCAGACATTTTTAACTCTAGGAATTCCTAAAAAGCTAAACTTATTCGAGTGAACCTTATTAGTACAAGGAGTAGGGTGCGTTTACGAAAATTATTTTCAGATTCCTTTGAAATTCATAATGATTAAAGCAAGGAGATACACTATCTCCTCTGCTATTCAATATTGTAATACTGTAGAACATACAATTAAATTCATAGAGGATAAAGGCGGTGAACAACTCAATGGTATTAATTAGCTATTGGAATATGCTAAGCAAATTTTCTCAATAAAATGTTAAATAAAAATATATAAAACGGCGATTCTTCTAGTTATATTGGAAATATATAATCAATAATCAATAAAATTAAATATATGGCCACACAATAAAATAGTAAATGCAAATCTACAGTGAACAATAAATTACGGAAAATTTGAACAAATGCAGGAATTCAAATACCTAAGAGATAATTATAAACGGAATTAGGTGCAAAAAAATTAAACATAGGCTCAATTCTGGAAATGGCGGCTATTAAGTATTGTAGGTACCCTTGTCGTCCAAATTCCCTCAAATAATGTTAAATTAAAGTATATAACTGATTCTTCCAGTTATATAGACATGAAAATATTTCATATGTTTGAGAGTGAAGTGATGCAAATTTTTGGACGAAAGAGAGAAGATGAATAAAACTACACAACAGTGATCTGTATCAATTTTTTTTGGGGAACCAAATGTAATAAGAGTAGATAAGTCTCATAGACTTTGATGGACAGGACATGTGGAACGAATGGGAAATTAACAAGAGCTTGAAAACTTCTTGTAGGGTAGAGACAGAGCGTTCAGTTGGTACACCAAGAATGAGGAAGAATAACAATAACCATAATTTGAAAGGTGCGAACAGAAAATGAATGGAAAATATAACTCAATATAGCGATATAGGACTATGGATAGGTTTATGTCCGCGCAGCCATGAACATCCTAGTTCAATAGTGCCAGTGAGTTAGACTATTAAACAGCAGTTTCAACAACGGAGGACAATTAATAATTGCATACCAAATGAAAGTTGTTCAAATTTAATTAGTTTATTGTTATTAAAAAACAATAGCTTAATTAAAATCAAAATATTTCTTGTTTATAGGCCCAATTTTTAAATTTAGCATAAAGTTAATAAAATTTGGTATTCACTTAGATTTTGGACATGCATGGATGTTTAAAAATATGTGGAGAACTCTGCCCAAATTCGACTCATACGTAACAATAACAGAATATGATAGATTCAATTACAACATGGACTGCGAAAGAAATCGTCCTTTACACATTTTATTTTCTACAGACAGACAACTGTTGAGTTACGTAAGTTTACACAAATTGTAAGAGTGGCTTATTGTGATTAAACAGGCATCATTGTAAAAAAATAAGGTCATTGCATATTTTAAATAATTTTGTTTTCAGATATTTAAAAAAATGAATATGACAACTGCAAGATGGCTGTTGTTCCCATCTAATAACTCATCCCTAGAAGAAATATTCTATGAAATTGACATTCGTGTGGATCGCGAAGTATTTGTAGCTCAGATGCAAGAGAATATGACACATTTTAATGAAGTTTATCGTATTCATCCAACATTCTCGTTGGAAATACATAGAGTAGGTAATTGGTCACATGGTAGCGGTCTTCAATGGACGCAGATTTCCTATTATAAAAGAAGAAATAATCTGAGAGGCTTACATTTCACAGGAACATTCTCAAGAGTAAGTTACTTCAAATTATATATTTAGTAAACTTTCGTTTATCAAATTATTATTATTATTATTATTATTAATATTATTATTATTATTATTATTATTATTATTATTATTATTATTATTATTATTATTAAAATGTTACATAGTTTTTTTCCATATTATAGCCTATAATATAAATTCTAAAATTTCTTAAATTAATAAATACTAGCTAATAAACTGCCAGCAATATTGTAAACAATAATTATATGTTTGTAACAGAAATGATTTACTTTCAAGATAATAAGACCTTTAATTTTGTTTAGATAATTAAATACAGTACTAAGAAATCAGTTTCAAAAATTATTTTTATTTCACCAATTTATCCCAAAATAAAATGCAGCTTAAAATGGAACGCTTTACTTCATTTTGAAATCTAAAGAAATATCAATATTCTACTCTCTACTTTCCACTATATTCTATAAATATAAAAAGTAAACCATTCACTAGTGACCGGCGAAATGCCAGGTCGAGGAATGACAGGAGTTGAAGCTCCTGTTATTAAAAGTCTGTGAAACACAAGAATGCCTGCTGATCAGGACTGGTGCAACATCACAGGAGCCGATGAAATAAAATGGAACGAAATGAATGATATAACTACGGATAAGTGGTGGAATTAAGTTTTTGGTAGAGGTAAACGGAAGAATTTCTGTGCAAAACCTGCCCTGGTTCCGATTCGTTCATCGCAATCTCTGATCTATTAGAAAGCAAATAAATTTTAAAATACAGATATTTAACTTAACGAATTTGAAAGTTCGGCAAATAAGAAATAGTGTTTATACAATGAAATTTCAGCAGTTTGTTACCCTGTAACATTAGGTATTTTATGAAGTTATTTCCTTACAAAATCACCCTTATTAGCCTCTCCAATTAAGATGATTCTGAACATTTTGAAATTCATAAAACACATTTCATAGATCGTTGATAAAATACATCTGAAGTTCTCAATTGGTAAATTTAGTAGAATGAGATTTGGCCTTCAGTTCCTGGATACATAAGAGCTAAATCTTATTCATTTTCAGGAAATTCCATATTTAAATTCTGGGAAAGACCAAGTAAACAAGGAACATTTGTGTTTTTTTTTTCAATCGTTACGCCAAATGATGGATTTAATATTCATTATAAGTATCCATTTAACCATTTGCTATAATTTAAAATGTTCAATGAAGTTAAATTCAATAAGCCTAATAATTTATTTGTTAAAATACTTCAAATAGCGGGCAATAAAAGGCTTTAATTGCAGTAAAATTACTCAATGGGAATCCACCACATTATACTTCCTTGTTTAGGAAATTATGGATAAGAATGGTTTCACTGATAAGGCATTACCGTCTTAATAAAACACAGAATTTCGCATAACAATAGACACACACACATTATACCTTGCTACAATACTGTTATCTGCTAAACTCTGAACTCCCTACCATAACATATTAAGGGGCTGCGGGACATTAGTTACTTTAAGAAAAAATAAATTAAATGGTCTGTCAGCAAATTAAGTGATGATTTGTGATCTTTTGTTTCTCTAATAATGTTAATTTGATTAATTTTAATTGATCGAATGCCAGAAGGAAGATTTACAAAATTATTGCTAAATTATAAACCGCACGGAAGGAGAAATGTTGGACGCCCACACAAAAGATGGTCTAAACAATTTTAACAATTCTAGCTTTCATGAAACCGGAACGAGCAAACAGGCTTAATCCCTCGAAGTTGATGATGATTAATTTTAATTTAAGTTTAATTTTAATTGTATTTACTGGTAATTATGTATTCTGGATTCTGATCGTATGTCTGGCTCTGAGACATATCTGGAAAAATAAAAGTATTTCAATGAGCACTAAACTTAAAATATTCAGAAGCAATGTTAAATCTGTTTTATTATATTATGGATCAAAAACTTGGTTAATTAACAATACATTTAACAAAATTGTAAACATATATAAATCGCGGTTTGCGTTGAATATTCAATATACACTGACCAGAAGTTGTAAGTAGGTCCTAAACAAGTCTTGTAGGATAAAGATGGTGAGAAGCCGGTGGAGATGCAAATTATGACGCAACAATCCACATTCTTAGAAAAAATACTCTTTTGAAAGACGTGCCCTTGATTAGAACCCTAGGGGAACCACAATACTTTAAAAAAATATATTATTATTATTATTATTATTATTATTATTATTATTATTATTATTATTATTATTATTACTTTTAAATATATAGGCCTACTATACTTATTTTCGGTGGAACAGTGATGCTATTCTACTTCAGAGAATATGTAAATGTACTATTTTCACAGATTGAATCAGCAACTGAAATAGAACATGACGATAACAGTAAATATATTGTGAAGGGTCATTTTGGAGATATATGGTCTTCATTAGAAACTAAACTGAATTTCAAGTAAGTTTAATATTGAGTTAGAAATATATATATATATATATATATAGATTTTATGTTTTGTCCTGAAATCGTAGATATTTTAGTGTAAATTTACAACATACAGAGCAGGCGTACTCTATGCGCATTTCTTTCGAAGCTATCAGTGTAAAATAATTATTATAGGACTGATTTCTGGGAACCTGAAGATGAGTGGGGAAATCTAGTGAATGGTTCATGGAGAGGAATGATAAGAAACATTGTTGTTGGACAAGCAGATGTTGCGGTAGCTGCATTCAGCTTCTCCGCAGATCGTTTATCTTCTGTAGATTTCCTTCCTCCTATAATATCTACCAGGTAAAAACACACTCAATTTATCTTATTTATCCTTTTTTAATCGACATTATAAAATAACTAGAGCAAAAGGTATTTTCAATATGCAGAAAGTATTTTGATTGCCCATTGGTTGTCCCATAAATAAATTTCGTTTTAAAGAAAATTGTCATCCTAATGAAAAATGGTATCTTATGATATTGTAGTTAAAATTAAATTATTCGAAAATAGGATCCTAAGAGGAAAATTCGGTTCCACAAAGGATGAGAATGGAAATGCATAAAGTTTTTCACTGAGCATCAGCACATTGTCCTTCATATCCCTCCTCATCACACTGTGTATTACATTATCTTTTACAGTTCCACTTGCCAAAACATGGAATTTCCTTCCGCCCTATGTCAAGAGACTGTCAAACTATAACATCCTTCAAAAACAAACTAAAGAATGATTTAATAACAAACTAACTTATACACCTCCCTGATAGTATTATTTTAACTATTAATAAATTAAATTATTTATGAAAATAATATTAAGATTAACAAATATTTTAATTCGTTTAAATATTATATAACCGTAAACTTAATTTTCTATATCTCACTATTTTTCTTTGTTTTTTTTATATACATTAGACAGGGACATTCTACCAACAATTTAATTTATCTTGCTTGAATACATTTTATTATTAGTTTTAGTCTTAATCTTTACTATAATTAACTGGTTGTATTATAGATCGTAATATAATAGATATGATCTTATTGATCAAATCTTCATTTAATATTTAATATTAGAGTTAATTATGATTGTTATATTCTGATGTAATATATGTTTGTCCTGGTGAGTGGAAAAGAAGGTCACATGGCCTTAACTCCACTAAGCTAAATAAATAACAATTGAAGGTAACAGGGAAAAAGAAAAAAAAAATGAAGTCACTTTTCCACGAAACCTATAAAATGGCGTTTAATTATACAATGTAGCTTCTTTTCCTATGTGCCAAACTTTGAAGGTAAATAATCCCGTAACTAATCTGTTTCTTTTATTGTTTCACATTTCTAAAAGATAGTCCTCTCCATGAAGAATCTAATGGCACCTAAAACTCCATTTCAACAAAACAGTGACTTGCCTATTTTTTTCTTGTACCCTTCAATTTATATCGTTCTCATAATATTCAAGGTCAATAGGAAGAGTTATGAATAGGTGGGAAAATAAGATTCAGATGGAATTCAGAGAACTATAGGCCTATATCAATAGTATGAACCGAATTCACTTGGCTGAGAACAGGGACCAGTTGAGTGCTCAATATAATGTTCGTTCTTAGAGTCCAGAGCTGTATGAATGCGAAACCTGGATGTGAGGTAGCAAAATTAATTGGAATCACCTTCTCTCGCCAATGAAAATCAGTTCATTGTCTGTAGCTTGTGAAGTGCTGTGTTTCTATTCTAGTATTTTGTTTGCTTTCCAAAATATGTTATGAATGTAATTTCACGCAAAATGAAGAATAAATAAATAAATAAATTCCAGCGTGAGGTTTGGGGTAAGCATGTAGTCGAGCAGTTTATGGCATCACGCCTTGAAGTGCAACTACGAGATTTGAGCTGATTCGAGTCCTTATGATGGAAGAAATGTTCTCATGGATTTTCGTTTTGACAAGTATAGGGCTTCTGCCCACCGAGTATCTTGAGAAATTTTAGTAGCTACAATAAGTAACAGCTCCAGGTTCAATAAACCACTATAATAGCTGGGGAACTCGACATGCTGATCATACGTCACCCCTATACTCTGAGGAAATGCGGACAATTATTTTTAGAGGAAAATTCTTATGACAAAGAACCCGAGGCATCTTTCTCGTAACTTCTTATTCTGTACAATACCATAAGGCCGTTCAATGCATTCGAACAACTCGGCGAATTAGTTATTTATTTATTTGTAGTTATTAGTTATTCGTAAAAACTGGAAATTGATTACTATCTGCGTATGTTTATTATTTATTATACAGTGCTATGTTATACATCCAGAAGCCTAACATAGTGATGACGGATTGGACTTGCTACTTTATGCCATTTCATTTATACTTATGGATAAGTATAATTGGTGCAATGTTTGTGCTGGCTACAACTCTCACAGCTGTCAGTTACTTTGGATACACAAATGTAACTTCAGAACCTCAAGCTTATTCATTTTCAGATTCTTTTCTTTACGTATTTGGCAGCTTTTGTGCACAAGGTAAGTTTGATCTCAATTCATAACATAAAACTATTAAATGTGTGAATCACATATAATGTGTGTCTCAGATCTTTGGGGTCAAAATTATACGGACGATAGAGGACTGTAAAACGAGTATTTTAAATCAATGATAGGAAATAAATATTTCGGGCGCCGCTTTTTTGTAAGCTGTTTTTGTTTTATACCAAACAACTGCCGACTGCGTTGGTGGATGGTCGTGCTAGCTAGCAAAACAAATTTGTAAACAATATCACTTGCAGGATTTTTTATGGCAACATTCTACATCATGTATATGGCACCTCAGTAGACACCGACAAGGAGTTGCTCGCTAGGATCATAGCTGTTTGTCTCGTAAAGCAGACACGATGGATCTTTGAAAGAATACGGAGTACGCAAAATGTTATGAGCTGTTGTCATGCATATTGAAACTGGTGAACGCCACTTTGAACACGTGATCTATACTGTACGTTATTGATATTATTGCTAATGAGGTGAAATTTGTTCCATGCCATAAATTATTGTTCTCCCGTTCATTATTTTAACATACGGTATGTCTTAGATGTTGTTTACTATTAACAATCGACAACAGTCGACCATAAAGTGTAGTGTATAATTTAATTATTTTATATTCGATTAACGATACAAATCTAACTCGGAAATTAATACAGCACAAATACAAATAAAACTAATTTTCTCTTATTATGAAAGCACTAACATGTTTAATACGCACAATATGAATTCTATAGGGAGGATCTCCCAACCTACGGCCGGGCTAGCGAGAAAAGCGCTGAGACCTTACTCCGCGTCACGTGACAGAGCAACTGCAACTGCACGGCTCTTTTCTTACTTATTTCACTTGGCTCGTGCATGGTCATGAAAAAAAGCGAAAATAAGTTAATGAAAATAGTAGAAATAAGTTACGTATCTTATGACAGGAGATGTTAAAAATGTTCTCCTCCTACTTCCACACATTTTCGGCCCCTTCCTAGGAAACCCTCATTCACACACATTAGTTGCCGTTCTGTTATTGAGTTTATTTCTGCCCTGATATAATTTTTCAGATCGTGTAATTTGTGGGGGATTTGGGGCATGGATAGGGTTATAAAATCAATTTACTCTCATTTATCCCCCTAATAACAAACCATAAAAATGTTTTTACAACGGAAGCCTCCTTAAAATATTTCTTAATTCAAGCATTAGCCTCGTCAATTCTTTTGTTTCTTGCATACTTAAAATATAGAATTATGGAATATTCACCTGAAAGGTCCGTCTCCTCAACTTAATTAATTATTTAACTGTAGTGCTTTCGGGACTTGTCCCATCATCGGCAGGATTCAAAACTACAGTTAAATAATTAATTAAGTTGGGGAGACGGACCTTTCAGGTGAATATTCCATAATTTTATATTTTAATTTTGAATACCTCAACGGAACACATAATGAATCTTATAAAAGTTGATTCTTGCATACACTTTATTTTTTAAGTACCCCCACAAATGAAAATCGCAAACAGTTAAATCTGAGGACCGTGATGGCCACAAGCCCGCTAACTATAATATTATTCAGGCGAGTGAGAAAATTACTAATACGGTATACGAACAAGTGCATCAATATATTTAACCACTGTAGAAAATATTATCCTCCATAAATATTCTCTTTACTTGTTCTCCCTACATAATTTGATAAATTGGATATTCATGTCACTCTAAGAAAATGTTCCTTATATCAAAAGACTTGGTTTACAGTACACTTGTATAATTTTGATCCTAACAGTTTGAAACATATTGTACTGAATACTATATACCTTAATACTCTATAACACAATTTAATGAACTGCGCAGGTCAAGATTCGACGCCCAGGTCGTGGGCATGTCGCTTTGTATACATCATATCTTTTATGGTGGGCATGGTATTAAGTGCTGCATATTCAGGAGCACTGATATCATTCTTAGCATCACCGCGTCCACGTCTGCCATTTTATAACTTGGATGGTTTATTGTCTGATGGCAGTTACACATTTCACGTTGTGCGTGGTAATATTCAAGAATTCTTCCGTGTAAGTAAAATATATTTAATACTGTACTCAGTAGTAATTTAATTTCTAATTTTGTATTAACATTTTTACTACAGGGTACTTTCAAATTATTGGTCGATTTATAAGGCTGTATTTTTTAAAAATATTGAATGCAAACAATTAAAGCCTTTATCACTTGAAAGAGGAGTACTATATCTAAAGTTCTGAATGTACCTTAAATACTTTGAATGTAGCCCTTCACGTTGCACGGAAAGTGTCCATTTTGAATTCCTATTCTTGACTAACTTTCTTGTAGTACGTCTCGCGTGATGTTCTCAATGATGCCCTGGAAGCGTCTTCTTAATACTTTCAGTGTCTGTGGGAGTGGTGGAGCATATACATTATCCTTCACACAACTCTCAGGAAGAAATCGCATGGCCGTGCGCAGATGTTATCTGTATGATTAGCCCATCCAATCCATTGAAGAAACAGATGTTAATTTAGGTAACTCTGAACGTTCGCATATCAATGCGATGCTCTTCGGTATTATTGGAAAGTGAACTGTTCTTTTGCATTGAGTTCCAGTAGCCGTTTTGTCAACAATTAGTAGTATTTCAATTTCTTTTCGTTCTTCTAAACATACGTCCAAAGACTATTATAACTGCGCAAAATAGGTCAATAATTTTTAAGGTTAATGTAAATTAATATTCAGTTACAAATTCATCGGAGACGAAGGTGACATATTATAATTATAAAGTGTCATTTAATAGTGTATTGTTCCTTATATAAATGCAATTACAACTTGGCAGTAATTGTAACTTTATTACTATGTCGTTAGATATTAAGGTTTTATTGAAATTGTGGTTACGCATCATGGGAATTTAACGATCTTAATATATGAAATTTTAATAAAAGATTATAAAATTATTACCTATAAGGCACCGTCTTCCTAAATTCGTTGAATTAAAAAACAGCAGAACACCTGCTGAAAAATGAAGTAATTTTTAAAAAGCTTACAGGTTTTTAAAAAGTAAAACAGTTGAGGATGACAGTACCTTATGGGATTAATTTGATAAAGATTTGCTAAAACTGGAAGTAATTTCCGAAAGCCCCACAGGTTTTTACAAGTCTATATTGTTACTGATAACTCAACGAAATTTTATCGCGTATTTTAATAGTACATATTTATATGATCAGCTCAATGTTGCCTAGTAATGATGAACTAATCGTGCAGTTTCATAATAAATAACTATTATTATTTTCAATTGTTATGAAAATGTATGAATCGTTTATCGTTACAAGGCAACGAAACTAATCATTATATTCCCATAAACACATAAAAATACATAAATTGTAAAACAGCTTTAATAAAACCTATAACACACTCACGTAAAATATACTTAATTTTAATTTTGATTGTTAACCTAGTATTAAATACCTAGCATCAATACTCTTTTTTTTAGTTTTCTTATTTGTAGACACTTTTAATATCTAAGATTAAAAAAAATAGAAAAAGAAAAACACACACAC
Source organism: Diploptera punctata (assembly GCA_030220185.1). Taxonomy (NCBI): domain Eukaryota; kingdom Metazoa; phylum Arthropoda; class Insecta; order Blattodea; family Blaberidae; genus Diploptera; species Diploptera punctata. Next base: position 1,170,112 of record JASPKZ010007245.1, on the reverse strand, counting down.
AAAATTGTCTTGGTAATGGTAACTATGTAGTACAAACAACCATATAAAATGTCAAATGTCTTGAAAATGATCTCACACAAGGAGATTGAAACGTCGACTTGAATAAATTGAATATTTGACCGAGATAACGATTAATTATTGCTATTATTACAAATAGCCTCTATTAATTTTTTTATTATTTATTTAGGCATATTGTTTTATGAAGATTTTAGATTAGAACAACGAGAGGCTCGGGTATCATGTAAAACGAAAACCGTACGTAGGATCATTGCATTTTAGGACCCATCATTCTTTGTTATGAAAAAACATACATTAAATATGTTCTATCCTGTTACGTAGTCTGTTATTATGAAAGAATTCACACACGACTCTTATGGCTAATTCAGTGTTGAACTCAGTGCTACAACCCTCCATAGGTTCAGAGACGCGAGGAAGTACAAAATATGGCCCCCTCCGGGTCACCACAACCACATATTTAAACACTTGCGGTTTGCTAGATCAGACTATTTTTCCTACCTGAGATGAAATGATATGATAGGGGAGAGAAGAGAAGTGGAGAGTGTTGGTGGGATGAAATTCGGGAAACGGGAGAACCGCGAGAAAAACTCGAAAATCCCTGTATGGGCCACCACCAATGCCCCTCTTGAACCGCCAGAATATTGTTTTATGATACTATGAAACGATGAATATGATGATATTGGTTCTGATAATGTAATTCAAACCCTGCATTTAACTTGATAATTGGAGAAAACTAGAAATAAACTCAGTCAGGTTGGTTGGCACTGGTATTTGAATCCAGGACCTCCCGAATACTGGTCTCAAACTTTAACGTTTGAACCAACTCGTTCGGTAACCTAAACTTATATGTTCGAAGAACTCGCATTTGTGAAGTAAATGAGTTCTAAGTTTTGTTAAATTAGGATCATTCATGCAAATTTGTTAAGTAGGTTTTGACCGAGTCGAATAAATTGCAATAACTTATAATAGGCCTAAACTAGGTGATTACCCAGCGTTGCCCGGATATTTGTTTACTCATTCTTCTTGTAAACCAATCAGCTTAGCGACCGAAAACACTATGAATTTGACACTGATCTCGGTCATTTTGAACATTTTGCTTTTACTCCTTCTCAGCCGAATCGTTAGTTTGCAAGAAGCGTGCTTCAGTTAGCGCGCGAAATATTCCGTTAAAACTAATACAATCTTCTAATATTTACAGACATCTTCAGATGACACAATGAAATCGCTTTATGAAATACTTATACAAAGAGTTGAACATTCTTTGCCTCCTCTGTTGGATGAAATCAAACGAATCTGTAAGGATTCAAAATATGCCTTAATGGCATCTTCATATGCGATTAGAGGTCTACAAAAACGTTCAGAACTAAACTGCACCATTGTGTCTCTCCCGCAAACAAGCATGGTAGAACTTCTAAGTTTTGTGTTGAAAAAAAATAGCCCTTATACAAGGATTTTAAGTCATACGTAAGTTAAACTATTTTTTTAAATTTAATTTCTCTATCTTCAGCATTAGAGGTTGCGAGGTATCATCAAAATTTGTACACTTAGAAATAATATCTTACCAAAATTTGCATGAAATCATGTTTTCACATTTTACATCCTATTAACCCTTAAATTGGCGAAACAATAATTTCTCGTGCCAGTTATTCAAATGTTTCGGACCGCTAAGAAAACAAAATCATGTAAAACTCTTAAGTTATTATTGTAGGCTACATTATTACGTAATTTAATACAAACTTAAGTAATGTATAATCATTTGTTTTTTATTGTTTTATAAACAAAATAAATAAACGAAATCAATGTATCTTAAAAAAATACATTGTGAAGTTAAGGGTTTAACAAATGCAAAATTCGTCCTTCAGGTTTACACTATTTGCTTTCAGTCATCTGACTAATTCTTTATTCTTGAAATTCGGTTAATAAATTGATTTATCTGTTGGAAATTTATCATAAGTAATGCCACGAGTGATTTCCAAATTATCGATAAATTCACGACTCACGAAGTAAGGTGAAACACGGTTGTGATTGGTTGTAAATAAAAAATCATTGTAAAGTGATTGATCATTGACTCCCATTTGGGGCATGAGTTAAATAGTCAATAAAAATATGAAATTGCATATGGGACACTATAAGGATTCTTCTCGGATTAATTTGCCAAGAATGGTTCAATTTTGAATCATATCTCTCATAAGATTTTTTTGTCCACTTTTAACCTTCTAACTAGCAAATTACCTAGCTAAATGGCACTATCGTATATAGAGGTTATTGGCTGCGCGGAAAATCTGGTGCCCACAAAGTTCATGGAACCAATTTTCATGCAGTTTCCTCCATTCGTCTGTCCATTTCTCTTTAGTAAAGAAAATCATTCTCAAATATTTGTAATATTTTCTCTTATTTTTAATTAAGATATTATGTTTCGAATCATACGGCATAAAATAATATGACTGGTAAAATCGCGGTTTAATATTTTTACAGAGAATTCCGTACTACTAGAGTCCCTGTAAAGTATAATAACATGTTTTTATAGAGAGGAGTCTAAATTTAATTTTTTTCTGCAACTAATTCATATTTTTGTTATTTTCGTTCCTTGGTATTTTACTTCCGCCGCAATTTCAAAATTTCTCTCAATTGTTGTTAATGTGTCCATTCCCATTTTGTAATATGTTTATAAATGTAAACATATATGTAGTTTTATTGATGCTTCCAGTCCCAGTTTTAATTATTTATTTGTGTTTGTTGATTCAATATTTTCTCATTATCATCTAATATTATCAGCAAACACCAACAGCTTATTACCATTCAGTTGCACTCCCTGTTTGTAGTCTACAGATTTGATGCATGTTTTACAGTAGAAAATTGAATATCAGAGATGTTAGTGCATCTCTTTGATTTAACCAATTGTTAATTAAAAAAATATATAGGAAAGCAGTTTGCCTTGTGCCAATTAGATACATTCGAATCTGTCTAACTTTTTAGGAATTCCAAATTCTTGCAAGACACACAACAATGTATCTCTCTTAATTGAATCGTATTCTTATTTGAAGTCACTTTATGTTCGTGCCATCAAATTATTCCGTTTATTTTATAATTTTTGTTTTATACTAAAAATTTAACCCATTGTAGATCTATTTTCTCTAAATCCATATTGGAACTGATATTAAACTTAAATTAATTTTGCTGTTTCTATTGTCTTCTCTGATCAGTACAATTTTACATATTAGAAAGAAATTGATTTAATATCCAAATTTTAATTATGTGATTAATAAAATTTCATTTTTATTATTTAGAAGAAATATTACAAGTCGGAAGTAATATGAATTACTTTATACGCAATTTTGCAAGTACTGTAGAATGCAAAAAAAAAAAAAATAAGCCACTGCAAAACCTATTTATTGTTATTATGTTCTAATGAAAATTGATAACTGATAATTTATAAGCCATACAATTGCTTAATTCACATTAAACTGTACTGTCGATTTAATATTAATTACTTTTTTCTTTAATTTATACAGAATGTCCTAGATTTCAAACCATAAAACTGGATGAATTGCCGAGTGCATCCAGACAATAATTGTGATAAGAAACTTATAGTCTACGAATTCAAAATAAAACACAGTATAATAAAATGTGTTAACTATCAGCATCCCAAGTGACGCAGGATCTCGTCTTATTACTTTTCCTTCCTGTTTTTTGCAGGAATCATTACTATGTTATTAACTGATCGAAATTTAAATATACCTATTTGACTCTGCTGGCGGAGGAGATCCAATTTTCTATCAACATTTAGTTTGAATTTTTTATACCCAGAGGGTATCATTTGTCATAAGTAATAACTTATGAGTAAGAATAGCTTATGTCAAAAAAGTATCACAGCTCGTAATTACGTCATGTAAACCAAAAGTTTCTTAACTCAAAATGTTTGATTGGTGCTGTGCAATTCATCGGTTGAATTCTGGGGCATTCTGTAGGACCTACAGTTTTTTATCACTGTTATAACTTGTATCCTCAGAATAATTCATATTAATTAATGTCTATTCATTTAATTTGTTTTGGTACACTGTCTTAATATACTATTTTTATCTTAATTTGCAGTTTACAAGAAATGAAGCACAACGGAGAGTTACAACGTATTCGCCAATTTTATTTAAAAGATAATTCACTGGAAGAAGGAATGCAATATCCTGAGTTGAATTTAACAACAGTAACTCCGATATTCGTTATTCTGGGAAGCGGTATTTTTATTTCTTTATTGTTTCTTATTGGAGAGAGATTGAAACGTCGCGCCTTATTGGCTGAAATAAGAAACAAATAAGCCTATTGCATTATTCCTCTGAATAATTATAAATCACAAGGACGACAAAGTTTTAAAACGTTTAAAGAAACGCATGTTCTTATAAGTACTGTACAATGAATCATAAGCCAGTATTATAATTACTTGGAGGGTCATTCCATATAAAATTTGACCTTTTGTATAGTAAATTTCTGGATTTGTTTTAATATTTCATAGTAGAACTATCATTATGACGGCCGCGCCTAGAAACAGATGATTGATTTTTTTGTAGACCGTAACAGTCGTTTCTGGAGTGTAATGAAAGAAAGATGACATTGAACTAGTAGAAGTAATAATATATTATGTAAGCATACTAGATAGCCAATTATATCAAAATTGCTTACATATTTTGAATGATGTTGATAAATATGAAATGCAGAAATATAATTAAATATATAAGGATGAGAAGTTTTCAATTGTGAGACACATTATCTATATTCACAAACAATGCATTTTTAAAATATAGGCTAATTCTGAAGGTCTGTATTAGAGCTGTATTAACAAAAATTATCATAAAGTGATACGACTATTTTTTAAAACTCTGATGAAATGATTAACCAGGATACCAAATAAGATACACTTTTATTCCTCTTTTATTAGTTATTTTTAAACATTTTTAATTATCCCGAATTAAGTCTAAAATATCTTTCATAAATTAAAATTCACATTTATTGTGGATGCTTTTCCAAGTTAAGTTGTTAATGGTCATGGATGTTAAAGTAAATTATAATATCCTCAACTCGTGTTAAAATTCAGGGTCGGGTCTAGGGATGAGATGAAGTCCATGTATTTATAGAGGTTTGTGAAATAGAATGGCGCCGGCTGACCACGCCACTCGCACCGTCATAGAGACGGATGAAAGAAATGAGATGAATATGTATAAATGGTGGAATTAAATTTGTGACAGGGAAAAGGAGAATAAATCACGAGAAAAACATACCCAAGCTCGGTTTCACCCATCACGAGGAGTGACCGAGACTCGATCTCGAAGACCCCAGCAGTGAAAGGCGAGAGTCAAACCGCTTGCAACATTGAGCCGCCTTAAAGTAAATTAATATATTTTATTTTTTTAGCAAACAACTTTGGTTATATTAGCTTGATCTGCAATAAAATTATTTATTTCTTAAAGAAAACTATATTTTCATATTTATTCTAAATTTCCATTAATAACAAAATATTGCCCAAGTAATTATATCATCATCATGAACAAATTAGTTTTAGGCCATGTGGCCTGTACAGTAAACCTAGCGAAGATGGTCTTGATTTTTCCACCGATGTTTTGGTCTTCCTTGATCCCTATGTCCAGTTGGGGTATATTGGAATGCCAATTTTGGAAGTCTATTTCTTGCCATTCTCCTCAGATGATTTTTCCATTCTTGTTGGTATCTTTGTATATCTTCATTTAAACGTGTTACTCCAAGTTTTCCTCTGATAATAGTGTTCCTTTGGCGATCCAGTCTATTAACTCCTAACAATGATCGTAAGAAGCGCATTTGGCTTACTTGAAGTTTATGAGAGTTTCTTTTATTTAAAATCCAAATTTCACTTCCGTATTTTAGAGCAGCTTTTGATGCGATGTTATGTAATCTTAGTTTTATCTCTGTCCTCATCTGTTTACCAAAATGTCTTCGTATTACCCCATTCATTTTATTATATTTTTGTAATTTTGAATCAATGTCACTCCTATACTCTGCAAATACACTTCCTAAGTAAGAGAAATCTGACACTTGTTCTATAATTTTTCCATCAATCTCAATTTTCACCCGTTGTATGTTTTTTCCACACATTGCCATTGTTTTGGATTTTGAAGTGGAAATTTTCATATTATATTTGCTGGCAATTTTGAATAATTGATACGCTGCTATTTGTAAGCTATCTTCGGAATCTGATAATATTATTTGATCATCAGCATATAATATTAAAATATATATACAGTCAATATGCCCATTTCACCAATTAATGTTTAAAAAGGTCAACAAGTTTCCACAGCCAAGCTGTCATTCTCAAGACCAGATATTGACTGTCAATATCTGGTCTTGAGAATGACAGCTTGGCTGTGGAAACTTGTTGACCTTTTTAAACATTAATTGGTGAAATGGGCATGTTGACTGTATATATATTTTAATATTTGATCACCAAGAAGATCACTTGTGTATTAAAGGCATATAATATTGTTTGAATTATTTTATTCCTAGTTATTGAAATTCCACTATTTACTGTTTGTTTCCATTCTTGCACTATTCTGTTAATATATATATATATATATATATATATATATATTAAATAAGAGTGGAGATAGTCCACATCCTTGTCGAACACCTTTGCTTGTGTTTATATGTTCTGCTATTTCTCCATCTGGTAATTTAATTTTGATTTTAGAATTTTGATATAAGCTTTGTATGGCTCGTATTACATGTGAGTGTATATGTTCTTCATGCAGTATTTGCCAAAGTTTATCTCGGTTTACATTATCATATGCCTTTTCATAATCTATAAATAGTATGTATAGTGGGAGATTAAATTCTCTCCTTTTTTCCATAATTTGTTGCAGGGTAAATATTGCATCTATAGTGCTCCTCCCTTTTCTAAATCCACATTGTTCTTCTTCCAAAAATGTTTCACTACTTACTGATAATTTATTTTTAATTATGTTGGCATATAATTTTTATGCATTAACCATTAATAATAACACAATTCATTAATTTGTTAACATGTCTGAAGAAGGTACAAAGTACCGAAACAGCTGTAACAAAATTATATCTTAATAAATATGAAAATAAAATAAAACTGTAAGTTTTATTTTTATTTAATTAAATATGAATTTAATGTTTTTTTTTCTGTATCAGTCAAACAAGCTTCCGTAAATCCTTGCACTACTGCAACCTTCGTGTTCCGATTTGTAAAACCAATTTTATATTGCATTGTATTCACTTATTATTGCTCATTCAGATGAAACAAAATTGAGTTGGTTTCTTTGTAACTTATGCACGCCACTTTGGTGGTAAGTCAATAAAAATAAAATATTAGCCCCTAAACTTAAAAGCCCAAGAATACTCGTGTATTTTGACAATATCCTATTTATGAATTTAAACCTCAAATAAATATGTTGCATCTAGTTAGTTGCTACAAGAGAGCAGCATAAGAATGATCCATTGGTTAGGGAAAGGTACTGACTTTGGTCGGATTCACATCTACTTGAAGGGTTCTAATAATAGTCAGCTGCAGTCGAGTTACTTTTTAAAAACAATGAGTATTCTCGGGGTTTGAATATTATACTTTGTGTGTGTTATACATTTTTGTTGTTCATCAAGAATAATATAAACAATTCTGCAAGTGATCTTGTTCAAAATGTTCATCTCTAATATATTTTATCCTATGTATATCCATTTTTAACAAAAACGAGTATAAGAAATGTTAAAATTAAAATACTCAGGCTTAGGATCTGCACGCAACACTTAATACAAATAAATATAAAAGTGCATTCCTGAACCCGGATTTGAACACGGGATCTGCAGATTTGTCCTCTAAAACTCTTCCTTTGATCTACTCAGGCATTCATGGACCGACATGATTTTTTCTCGCTTAACTCCGTGTATCCTTTGTAGCAAGCACTATTTACATCACAGTTTTACCAAGAAGTACGTTTTGATCGGGTATTTTTGTTTTCGTACCATGTTAGCTAATTATGAATGTAACGTTGAAAGACTTGCCATCCGCATGCAATAGTTAATACTACATTCGTAATTAGTTAATATGGCACGTTGAAAAAAAAAACAAAACATTATGTTATTTTGGTGAAGCAAGGATACACGGGGTTGTAAAGTGAGAAAAAATCATGCCTGTTCATGGATGTCTGGATGGCTCAAAGGAAGTGTGCCAGCGTGTAAAGCGGTTCACAATACATTTTCTCTTTAGTTGTAAAAAGAGAACACTCGAGATTTTAATATAACATTTTCTAAATATTCTTTAATTACGTTTTAAGTTTAAAAAAATGTGTTAAATTGTTTACCGAGAGCTTATAGGCCTACAATTTTGTAAGTAGGGCTAATTCTGCTTATAGTATCCACCTCCAAGATTTTTTATGTAGATATATTTATATTTTAACAAAAATGAGTGTAATCGAGATTTTAATATAACATCTGAGAAACAAACTAACTAACTCACTGGCACTATCGGAGTCGTAGACTCATGGCCGCGCGGACACATACCTATCCTGAGCTAATGTTCTCCAATCATCCTCGTATAATATTCTTCCCTCAAATCATGGTTAATGCTATTCTCCCACCTTTCTCTATTATCTCTTAAGTGAAAAAAAAACTCAAATGGCTGTATGCAATAACCTGTATCCATAACAAAATTAAAAATCCAGAATTTAAAAGAATGAAAATTTCGGTCAATATTTTACAAAATAATTGTTAACGGCTTAAACATCTTTTACATCCCAAGTCATTTTCGTTGCATTGCCATACACATCGGTATCTAATACTTTGCAGCAGTAATATCTTTATATAATTAGCATTTCAAAGCTGTTTGCAAAAAGCAATTATGAACATGATGAAAAACTATTTTAAATTAAATATTAATTATTCATTACTATAATCTCGGGATAACGTTGTTGCCTTGAACGTAGCGGACCCGGGTTCGATCCTTGGTCGGGACAAGTTTCCAGGCTGAGTTTTTTTTTTCTTCATCTTTAAAACAAATGTCAGGAGACTTATTTAAGAGAGGTACTGCAGGTTATTCAAGAACAGACCATAAAAGGAATTCTGAGATTCTCAAAGAATTACAAACAGAATCAGTCATGGAATATGTACAACATACAGAAACAACTGGAAATCTCACGTAAGAAGAATGAGCAGAACAAGAATACCACGTCAAATCTTAAAGTACCAGCCACCAGGCAAGAGATCTTTGGGCAGACCCTTCAAACGTTGGATTGAGACCGTAACAGACCAGTAGGTCTATCACATGAAAGGAAGAAGAAGAAGAAGTCTGGAAACTTAGGTTCGAAATGGTCTCCGAAAATCGTGTGGTCATTATAAATCGTCCATATCATAGTCGCCTTGTTTTTATTATGAATGAATTAATGAATGGCGTGCTTGAATTAAATGTTCGTGTTGTCTCGAAGGTGGTCCTTTGTTGAGCTGATTACTCATCCAGGGATGCTCCATGTTCTTATGTGGTCAAGAATATAGAGGTCAAGAAAGAATATGTGTGATCCAAAGTTAAAAATCCCCTCCCGACAGGTATTGTCCCTATAACGCCCAGGTGGCGTGGGATATGTAAAAGTGCCTACAAAGGAAGTGTTAAACTAAGGTAAGAGATAAAATATTAATTAATCGAATGGCCTGCAAATTTATAAATTGAAGATACCATTAAACATGTAAGAATTTTGTTATTGATCTACTTGGGGTATTAACTTGGTAGGTTTAACTTCATTGATGAAGTGACAGATTATTTTTGTAATTAAGGTATGTAATTTATTGGATGACCTTCATGTTTTCCTAAGTTATTGACAAATTCTTCATGAAGCATATAAGAAATTTGTTATAGAAAATAAAACGTCTAGTTTTTCTATGTGCTTACTGGTTTAATTTATTTTGTGACTTCAGCAATTTTAATATTATCTCTGTGTTGAAGATATATTGTATGAACAAACTTGAATGCAAATGTATAATTATGTTCAAAGGTCAATTTTATGAGAATAATATTCATATTGTATTATTATTTTATTTCGATGGTATTATTAAAACTGCAAACAAGATAACTAATAGTCAAATTTATTTCATTTATTTTATTCTTCTTCTCCATCGCAGTTTAACCTCTCTCTTTAGATGGACTTTTACGTGTTCCACACCTCACCACTCCCCCCCTACAGAGCTACGATCTGTTGGGAGGATTTAAACTTCGGACCATATAATACTTTTCTGACCATACAAGGATATGGAAGGTCTCACCGAATGAGTGATCACTCAATCCATGACCTTATCCGAGGCAACACGAGCATTTAAGACCAAAAACGCCATTCATTCACACATTAATAATAAACATTATGAATACGATAATGGTGATTATAATGACCAGACGATGTTCAGGGATCGTTTGAACCTTAAAGTTTCCTGACATTTATCTTATAGGTGACGAAAAACAAAAAAATAAAATAAAATAAAAATAAATAAAAAAACAGACCTGGGATCGAACCCATTCCTGTTGCGTTCGAGACCACAGTGAATAATTATTCTTATTGCATTATTTTATGTTAGTGAGATTATTAAAACTTTAACCAAGATAACTAATAATAATCTAATTCATTTCATTTCAAAACTACATAAATCTAAATAACTGACTAAACTCATTGGCACTATCGAACCCATAGGTTCATGGCCGCATGGACATAAGCTCTAAATACATCCCTGTCTAAGCTAATGTTTTCCAATCATCCCTTGTATAATTTACTTCCATCAAATCATGGTTAATGTTATTTTCCCACCTCATTATACTGGGCGCTTTCCCTCTTATTTTCCTATAAGGAGCTTCCATATCCTTATTTCATTCCCCATTCGTGCCACATGTCCTGTCCATCCCAGTCTACTAGACTTAATTGTTCTTATTACATCTGATTTAACATAAAGATCACGTAGCTCACAGTTGTGTAGTCTACTCCATTTGTCTGTCTGTCTGTCCATCTCTCTTTGGTCCAAAACATTTTCTTAAGAACTTTAATCTCAAATACCTATGATTCTCTCTTCCTTTAAAGTAAGAAATAATGTTTTTCATCCATAACATTAAATTGAGAGAATAACAGTTTTATATTTTTTAGTGTGATGTATTTTTAAAGAAGTCGGGATGACAAATCCTTGCAATGCATAATAGTATGCATTTACAGAATTGAGACTATGTTTAATTTCTTTGTGCATCTCATTCCTGTTTGTAATTATTATTGCTAGGTATTAGAATACAGCCACTTCTTCAAAATTTCCCTCAATTGTCAATAACTGTCCATTTCAATTATACACGTATAATGTATTTATATGTGTGACATATATACAATTTTATTGATCTTTACTTCCACCCCAATTTCTTAGTGTTACTCAATGGAATGTGCGTGTTGGCTATCGCCTAATAATACCACATCAACGGCATAAATCAACAGATTATTAATAATACCATTGATCTAAATAGTAAATAATATAATTGCATTTTCAACAAAAAACAACACTATTCCAGTTATTAAATGAGTACAAGATATATTGATTGTCATACTGTAGGTCATATTAATTTAATTAAACATACTGTATATCCTGATATTTCTGTTTTATATCTTTGTATATCTTCCTCTCCCTCCCCCTCTCCCTACCAAACTCAAGATAATGATGTTTCTTTAATAATCATGTGAAATGCTGAAATATCGACATACTCGTATTGAAGCCATGGTGTTCATGGAGAGAATAAAATAATTACATAATCAGATATAAATAACTAATTTAATAACAATTCAGTGTAGATAATCAGTATAATTCCTTTGTGTTACAACATTTAATTTATGATGTATACATGTTTCATACTAATGGCAATTTTGTCAGTGTCATGCAGTGCATTTAAAATCAACGGAGAACTTGACCATCGGAACGCTGCTAAAGTTATTTTGGTTTTCCAAAACTTTTTCCGCACAGGTTGTATTTCAGTTCTTCACACATTTAATGATAACATTTCAAGTGAGTAATTATATTAACGATTTTCTTCATAGCCTAAGCATTGAATATATATTAACCAATCCAGTTTAGAGCCCGTATCAGTTTTAACCCATCACAGTCGATTTTTACTCAAATATTGTCAAAATTAAATTGTGAAACCTGACGCACAATTTTTCGGAAATTTTTTTAATGCAAATATCTCTGATTTGTGAGCCACAAAACATAGAAGGCCAATCTACCAAAACATAGTTATACAATAAATTTAATTGAATTAATATTATTTAATAAAATAACTTATTTTCTGCTTATTAGTATTATTTTTATTAAAACTTCTATTTACTAATGGTGTTTTAAAATACCACGAAATTTTTCATCTCTTATGGTATCACCCTCTAGAGTTACTAAAAAATTATTCAATAAAAAAGTAATATTGTTTGTATTAGTCTGTCGTCTCTCTTTCTTTGACTATTTCTTTCTTTCTTTCTTTCTTTCTTTCTTTCTTTCACTTCTCTCTCTCTCTCTCTCTCTATCTATCTTTCTCTCTCTCTCTCTCTCTCTCTCTCTCTGTATTTCACAATGCTATCCACTGCACGTATCGTGATTCGGACAGACTGCGTTATTGCAGATATTTTCAAATTTTTGACAAACACGTTACGTAGGTGATGATCGCTCGTATTGTGTTCAGAGACAAGTGAAGATTGAATACATGTTTTGAGTTATATTTCTTAAAAAATACGTTGGGTACAATTAGAAGTGTCTCCCTTAAAAATCGCTATATTTCTACGAGTTCAAAAGAAAACTCTTTCGTGATTACAGCATTTAACTCCCTGGGGAGTTTTAGCTATTTTGATATGTAAAGATAATTATAGAATTGATTTAATAATGAAAGCCAATAATTAACGTTTATTGCATAAGAGGATAAAATATGTTCAAGCTGGAAAAATGTTATGGAATGTTAAAAATACAATAGTTGAATCAAAATAAAGCCTGTTAATAAATTATTTAATTTAGCATAAAATTAATGTAATTTGATATTCATATAGGTTTTAAACATGCATGGATATTCAAAAATATATGGAGATTTCTCCTTAAATTTGACTCATATGTAATAATGACAGAATATGATAGATTCAATTACAACATCGACTGCGGAAGAAATCGACCCTTACACGTTGTATTTTCAAAAGACAGACAACTGCTGAGTTATGTAAGTTCACACAAATTGTAAGTTTAAGAGTGAATTATTGTGATTGAATAAGCATCATTATAAGGTAATAAACAAAGTCATTACATATATTAAAATAATTGTGTTTTTAGATATTTGAAAACATGAATATGACAACCGCAAGATGGCTGTTGTTCCTATTTAATAATTCATCCATAGAAGAAATATTCTATGAAATAAATATTCGCATGGATCGCGAAGTATTTGTGGCTCAGATAAAAGGTGACATTGTACATTTTAATGAAGTTTATCGTATCCATCCAACATTCCCATTGGAAATACATAGAGTAGGTAATTGGTCACATGGTAGCGGTCTTCAATGGACGCAGATTCCTTACTATAAAAGAAGAAATAATCTGAGAGGCTTGCGTTTCACAGGAACATTCTCAAAAGTAAGTTATGCACTTAAAATCGTATTTATTATTCCGCAAATCTTCGCTTGACAAATTAGGTCATATTATTATTAATAGTATTATTATTATCTAATTATTTATTTCACATAGCCTTACCAAAAGGAACATTTTATAAACTCTGATGATTTTATGAACTCGTAGGTAAATAGGTCTATGATTTAATTTTCTTATTTTCCCTTTGAAAATAAGGTTCTCTAAGGATCTTGGCTTCCAATATAATAACTGTCCATTCTTCTCTATCCATAGTAATCTGTCGCCCCTTTTAATCTTCAGTTTTAAGCTTGTGTAATAACATTTATATTTATAATTAATATTTGAGCGCCCAAACATAGACAGTGTGTCTCATTTGTCTAATGCTACCATTTACTATGTATTTCTGGAATAAATTTCTTATATGTAGTTTTAATATTATTTTGTTATAATTTCGTGAGACGGGAGAAAATACTTCGAAATTAAAGTATTGACAAACTCGCATATTTTCATTGAGACTTTATACTCTTTACCCCTTTGGAAATCCTTCGAAACGAGTATTTTCTTTTAGTAATTTCCCATCTCCGGACAACCCTCGGCCAGTTGATTAAAAGTATAAATGAACGCTCCGGAGAGGGATTATGGTAATCATTATTAGGTACTTTTAAATATCTACTTTATTTCGATGGAACACCGATATTATCCTACTTCATAGATTATGTAAATGTCATACTGTTTTCACAGATTGAAACAGTAACTGAAATAGAACCTGTAGAAAACAGTATTTATGTTGTGAAAGGATATTTCGGAGATGTATGGTCTTCACTAGAAACGAAATTGAACTTCAAGTAGGTATAAAATTGAAATTGATGAAAGTATTACTCGCCCAAGTTAAGTCTGCACGACTAGATGGGACGTGTGTTAGCGCTAGTGTCGCCAAACTACTACTCTATGGAAGAAAGAATCTCAAAGTTTACATGTGAAATATCATTATATGGTTGTCAAATTAGTCATTTAGTCGATGACTGCTGAAGGTTTCGGATCATTTAAAATCACAGTGTTTGTCATCTCTCTTTTACCGGACTCATAGCACAATATAGGGAACGGGATATGGTAACATGCAATGAGAAAAAAGGAAAGGAGGAACAGCTCATTCCACTGTAGTAACATGGTAGCGGAACTATTAATTTGGTCCATAACTGCTAAAGGTGTCGGAGCATTTAAAAAGCTCAGTATTTGCTAGCTCTCCCCTCCAACTCAAATAACACAACACAGGGACAGGAAGTGGCAACATACTAAGAGAATGAAGAGAATCGGCAGTACATTCCTAGCATTTTTCCGCGTGCAGATTTAACTTGGGCAAGTACTAATATTTACATTTCATATAAAACTTAACACTGGTTTTGATTGTATGTTTGTTTTGAAATTGTTGAAATTTTAATAAAACTTCGCAATATATTCTATACGCATTTCTAACTTTAAATGTAAAATTGATAATTATAGGACCGAGTTCATAGAACCTAACGATGAGTGGGGAAATCCAGTCAATGGTTCATGGACAGGAATGATAGGAAAAATTGTTGGAGGACAAGCAGATGTTGCGGTGGCTGCATTCAGTTATTCTAAACATCGTTTATATTTTGTAGATTTCCTTCCTCCTATAATATCCGCCAGGTAAATGCACTATTAAATTTAATTTATCTTATTTCTCCTTTTAAATCAACATCATAAAATATTTATGTATTTAGTAGAGTTCGCAATGTTTGATATCTTCCTGCAAGCGGATGGAATGCGAAACATTCAGTATTGTACTAACTCACCCTATATCAATCGTCAATCGAGCGTGTATATTCCGAGTCTAACAGACTCGACAGCCAGGCAAGCCATAGCTAATGTGGATCACTACAGACTGTGCTATCGCTCCTCAGTTGCATTCTTTACGTCGACTAAAATATCCTCAGGATCAGTTGCGATTAAGCCCCTAACGCATCAACACAGAGGCGAAGAACGAAATGAAACGAAATAGATGAGATGAGTATAGAGAAATAGTGGAATGAAGTTTGTGGCAGGGGAAAACGGAAGAAACCCTGAGAAAAACCTGCTCAAGATCCGTTTCATCCACACAAAACCCACAAGGAATGATCGAGACTCAATCTTGAGTCCCAGCGGTGAGAGGCGAGATTCTAACTGCTTGTTCTACGGAAGCACTAGTTATAAGTGGACCTATAATTCTAGAAATTCATATAAATATATTACTACAATCTCCTTATGTTTATTATTATGCAGTTCTATGCTACACATCCAGAAGCCTGAGACACTGATGACGGATTGGACCTGCTTCTTTATGCCATTTAATTTATACTTATGGATAAGTATAATTGGTGCAATTTTTCTGCTGGCTACAACTCTCACAGCTGTCAGTTACTTTGGATACAGACTTGGATCTTCAGAACTTCAAGCTTGTTCATTTTCAGATTCATTTCTTTACGTATTCGGCAGCTTTTGTGCACAAGGTAAGTTCTATCTCAAATCACCACATAAAAACTATGAAATTCGAAAATCATAAATTGAATAATTTATAACAGTAGTCTACATTAAAATATAAAATTATGGAATATTCACCTGAAAGGTCCGTCTCCTCAACTTAATTAATTATTTAACTGTAGCGCTTTCGGGACTTGTCCCATCATCGGCAGGATACAAAACTGGTGTTTCACTGAATATCTGGTAGAGGGGGTTACATGTATTGGATTCGTTTTCGTTTATCAGATTCTCGTTGTTGTGAGTTGCTTTTATGATTTCCATCTTTTCGAGTACGTTTATCTTCGCTGGATTATTTTCTCTGTGCATTACTGTTAGGGTGTTTTCAATATTTAACATGCGATTTCCTTCATGGATAGTGTGTTTTGCATAACTTGATTTTCCTTCTGCGTGAATGAAGTCTCGAAAATGTTCTTTAAATTTGATGTTAAAACTCCTGTTTGTTCTTCCTATATAAAATGTGTTGCAGTCCTTACATGTCAATATATATACTCCTTTGCTGTTGAAAATGTTATTTTCTTCAATGTTATTGTTTACTATGTTCAGGTGAATATTCTATAATTTTATATTTTAATTTTGAATAATACCTCAACGGAACACATCATGAATCTTATAAAAGTTGAGTCTACATTATTACGCAGATTTAGTAAGAAATGCTATAATACAATTTAATGAACTCTGCAGGTCAAGATTCGACACCCAGGTCGTGGGCATGTCGCTTTGTATACATCGTATCTTTCTTGACGGGTATGGTGATAATTGCCGCATATTCAGGAGCACTGATATCATTCTTAACATCTCAGCGTCCACGTCTGCCATTTTATAACCTGAATGGTTTATTATCTGATGGAAGTTACACATTTCACGTTGTACGTGGTCATATCCTAGACTACTTTCGTGTAAGTATAATATATTTAATAATAATAATAATAATAATAATAATAATAATAATAATAATAATAATAATAATAATAATAATAATAATACACCATAAAATAAGTTAAAATATACCTTCTTAGGTAAAATCCGTCGTCTACAACTTATAAAATATGTAATCTTTATGTCTGTAAGCCTTTCAGAACATCCGTTCCATCTTCAGCAGGTCCCTCTTCACTACAACATCCAGTATGTCGTGACACGACAACAACACATTAGGACCAGCAGCATCAACCATCATACTGGATGTTGTAGCGAAGAGGGACCTGCTGAAGATGGAACGGATGTTCTGAAAGGCATACAGGCATAAAGATTACATATTTTATAAGTTGAGGACGATGGATTTTACCTAAGAAGGTATATTTTAACTTATTTTATTTTATGACTCTCCACCTCAACGGTTTTAACAATGAATTGTATTAGTATTGAATAATACACCAGCAACGATCTAGATTGTGAGTTAAGTTTCTTTTTCTTGTGCCGCGAATCTACGAC
Source organism: Diploptera punctata (assembly GCA_030220185.1). NCBI lineage: Eukaryota > Metazoa > Arthropoda > Insecta > Blattodea > Blaberidae > Diploptera > Diploptera punctata. The sequence goes on along the minus strand of JASPKZ010007245.1, from coordinate 1,152,490 downwards.
CTAGGGTCCACGGCTTAACTTCCCTTCCCATGGTAGCCTTACTCAGTATTTTTACGCCCATAAATCTCCATGGGTCTGGACGGGTTTGAACAGAGTGAGTATGGTAAAACGTTAGTTCACGCGGGGATAAGTATACATTTCTTATTAAATATTTTTTCTACCAAGGACCAACGTGATCTTTATTATTAAATTAAGGTGAGTGTGCTGGGAACAGGGACAACAAATATCTCGTATCAAAAAAATAGATATCTGATTATAATTATTTAACATTATATTTTAAGAAAATGGTGTTAACTAAGGACTATTTTTTGAAAATATACTAATATGTTTTAGATTCAGTTTAAACCAATTTTATATAAACAGTAGTATATATATTGCATACCTGTATCGAGGTACACTTTTTTTCATCTTCTATAACAAAAATCTGAAATTTTAACTACATATAGATTTTACATAAATAAAATCTTCCCTAGAAATTTATTGTTTTACCTGCAATATTTTAATGCATGATAAGATTAAATTTAAACTTCTAAAAAATGGTATAATTTTTAAATAAAACTATTGATGAAAATATGGTCTTAATGGACTGTGATACTGAATATTCTATAGAAGCTTTATCATATACAGTAGTGAGTAAATTGTCCTGAAAATGTTATATCCCTGCCATTAGAGTCCATGATAAAAGTGTACCAATAGAGCAATTTTTCAGAAATTATTTAAAAATTAATTCAGACAGGATGATTTAAGATTCTAAAAGTACATATTTTTAAACCTAAATGTATCCTTAATTAACATAAAATCAATACTGTCAGGTAATTCGAATCAAATAAAAATTTTGATTACGATTTGCCTTTTACCATTCTACGCAACTGAATCTCCTTAAAATGTGTTTTCCTTTTCCTTTCATCAACATTCAATCTGATTTTGACTATGATAGCCGCTTCACAAATATAATTAAGGGAACATATATAATGCCCCCACAAAACATTATTAACTTCAAATTTCAGATTGGTGCTTGTTCCAATTTGTCACAAAAATCAACTTTATTTTCCAATTTTTACAGACATCTTCAGATGACACAATAAAATCGCTTTATAAGAAGCATATAGAAAGAGGAGAGCATTCTATGACTCCTCTGTTGGATGAATTCAAAGAAATCTGCAAGGATTCAAAGTATGCCTTAATGGCATCTTCATATGCGGTTAAAGGTCTACAAAAACGTTTAGAACTCAACTGCACCATTCTGTCTCTCCCTCAAACAAGCATGGTAGAAGTTCTAAGTATTGTGTTGAAGAAAAATAGCCCTTATACGAGGATTTTAAGTCATACGTAAGTTCAACTAAAACTTAATTTAAAATTTTCTTTAGTTAAATTTCATTATGTTAAGAATCTGAGGTTGCGAGGTACTTTATATAGTTAAAATTCGTATCTTTAACGAAATACGTATTAAATATTTTCGTCCTTCAGGATTGGATTGTTTACTTTCAGTTATGTGACTAATTCTTACCTTATTCTTAAAATTCGGTTAACAAATTTATTTATTTATTTATTTATTTATTTATAAGGATTAAATTCAGTGGAGTCCACCGCTGTGGTCTCGAGGTAGCGTGCTGCCTTGTCACGCAGCGGGCCCGGGTTCGATCCCCGGTCGGGGCAGTTTTTCTGGGTAAGGTTTTTATCGGGGTTTTTCCTCACCTGTAAGACAAATGTCAGGAAAACTTAGAGGCCCAAACGGTCCCCGTAATCATATGGCCGTCATCATCATCCTTATCATTATCATCATCATCATCATCATCATCATCCTTCACCGGTGTGGAAAACAACGGGAAGCTACCACACCTACAATTCCCTAGTAAAGCTGCAAGCATAGCATGAAAATGCTATGATTGTAGTGAAGGACCTGCCTTCGGGCAGACTTACTATGGATGGATATTCAGTGGAACCATAATTGCAAACAGGTATGAGGTGCAGAAATAGATTAAACGTAGGCACTGCTTATGGATGTTTTATGTATTACAGAGCTCTTGTCATCCCACTTCTCCCAAACATATTAAAGCGAAAATAAATTAAACACCATTTTCTAATTACATTATGCGAAACATTCTGTTTTACTGTAAGAGAGAGGAAAATATAAAGAGTATTTGATAAAAATGTTTAGAAAAATACTTCGACCATGAAAGACGAACAAACACATGAATTGAGAAAACTGCATAACAGTGAGATATATGATATTCATGGGAGAGTTCATGTAATAAGAATAATTAACCGTTAAGCCTTGTAGACTGCGATGGGCAGGGCATGAGATATATGGAGAATGAAAGAGGGATGGAAATTTCTTGCAGGAAAACCAGAGGGAAAGCGCCAGTTATGTTTATTTAATATTGATTAAGATTTTACTTGATATATTGTTTTTTTATCATTGCTTTCATGAAACTACATGGTTAGTTCATCGTTGCAGCAACAAAACTCTATGGCATGACTGTTCTAGAAGGCCATTGGGTATCACCCTGGCCTTAGCATCCGTAAATGTCAATCAGTGGTGGATGATCATCTCGCCAGTGTAGGGTTGACATGTGGCCAGCATGTCGTAACCGCCAGCCGTTAAGCTTGTTTTTTTCCGACCTGGTTATTGTACTTAGGCAGATTCTTCATGATATTTGGCGTAGAGTAGATAGTCTCTCTAGGGCGGACCGGCCCCACATTGGCTGAAATTCCATGAGAAAATTTATTATCCCATGTGGACTCGAAGCAGCGCAATATCCCATAGCTCTGCGCCAAAGCATGATGTTTTGCTACTCGGCTACTGCGCGATGAAACGGGCAATAAAGGCTATCATTATATTCGCATAAAATACAAAATATGAATAAAATGTAAAACACAACTTTAATAATAATAATAATAAATGTGCACTCAGGTTGAGCATTAGTGGTGGTTTAGTCTTTGCTGTAGTCTGTAATGGGTTTTGTCCTTTTCGCACATGTTATGATGTGGTATTTGCCACATCTCTGTCCACACAACACACACTTGCATTCTTCGGTCGGCTCGTGGAATTTCTTGTTTGTACATATCTTGTTGTGAAATCCGTGTACTGCGAGTCGTGTTGTGACGTGTCTCTGGGGGTTGCACTCTCTGGTCCATCTGTCGTCCAGCATGGCAGTTGTGGTGTAGAAATCTATGTCTATTTCCTTCTTCTTCCTATTTCTGATGCTTATGAATTTCTAAACACAACTTTAAAGAACCTAATATACTCATGTAGAAATGTACATTGTCGTGGTTTTCATTTACTAACCTGGACTTATAAGTTAGAAAATCTCGCACTATGAAACAAAATTAAGTCTAGCGCTTGTTAAATTTGGATCAATCGTGTATTGGATCAAGTAGGTTTTGGCTGAGTCAAATGAGTTGAAATATAATAATAATTTATATATAGTGAATTCCACGTAAAATGTGACATAACACATGAAAATTAAATTTTCTTTCCTGATTCTCAAAGTGGTATATAGACTACCAAAAAGATTTTCAAGTGCCTACACCCCAGAATATTGTAGAATATGAACAAACTCATACTTGACAAAGAATTGTTTATTTATTTTAATTAAAACTAAACACTACGCAGAAGCGTTAATTGTTACGTCTGTTACCTTGTGTATGTAAGAGACGTAATAATTATTAGTGATTAAGGTTTGTAAGAACATAAAACTCTAAGCATATTTTGTAATTCACCCCAGATATATTACATTCGCAATATTGCTTGCTGAAATAATCTCTCCACAGAGATTACTATTTTACTCTCATTCTATAAAACATTATGACATTCTACAGTTACGTCAGTTACCTATATAAAACCAAATTTTAAATACAGTTATTGAAGATAGAAACTCCATATTTTCTGATAAAGAGATTGAAACCTACATATAAATGTTCTGAAGAGAAAAAGTAGTGTCATAATAACTGAAGGCTAAAAAAAAAGCCATTTTATTTTGTTTCAGTTGCCATGTTAATTACCATGAAAATAGCCATTTTATATTTTAAAAATAATTTTAGTTAAATGTACCAAATTTAGATAAAATATTGTAGACAACACGTTAAAATATAGTATTAGTATCACGCGTGTCTTAGAACACGCCATATGGCCGTGTTCTAACTTGACTGTCTTGTTACTAAAGCATTGTTTTGTAACTGATTGTCTAAATAACTTATCAGTACACTGTGTTATTAACAATATTTATCTTAATTTACAGCTTGCAAGAAATGAAGTACAACGGAGAGTTGCAACGTATTCGCCAATTTTATTTAAAAGATAATTCGTTGGAATTAGGAATGCAATATCCTGAATTAAACATAACAACAGTAGCTCCGATATTCGTTATTTTGGGAAGTGGTATTTTTATTTCCCTATTGTTCCTTGTTGGAGAGAGATTGAAACGTCGCTTTATTAACTCTGAAATAAGAAAACAATATTGCGTTTCTTCTCTAAATATAAAACACGCAGAGTCGAGGAAGCTTTAAAACATTTAAAACAAAATGTATTTCCTTATAAATATTGTATAATGTAAATTATTATTGATGACTTCAATGAACCTTTCACGCAAACGGAGCCTACATGTTCTTTGTATGCATTTATCTTAAACAATCTCCTATGAAGTAAGATTAGCATTAATTTTATTATCTTTTTGTTTGTAAAAAGTATTGACATCTTTAATTGGCCACTACTTTAAATAAACTAATGAATAAACCATTAAGAATTAGACACATCATTTTCACCCAAATAAATCATCTCTTAGCAATAGGTTTAACTCTACTCATTCAATCTAATTTACTTTTATCCCGAATCATAAGATTATAATAACTACTTGGAATCAAATAGGCTTAGGGCCTATATTACTACAATTTTAGGAATGCAGGCCTATTAGGAAAGAAATACAATACTACAGGCCTGGCCAACCGGAATCCGTGTATATCGTAGATATTCAATAACCGGGGTTCATCTCATCTATCCCCTGGATCTTGATTACGCCGGACACGAAAAGATGATCTTATTAGGAACAACATGAGATATTATATTAACAATTGAAAATGTCCTTCTTCGTATAATGTAACTATTGATTTTTTCGAGACTTGAAATGCTCAGTCATAAATTTCATATTAAAGAAAAAAATATTATAAAATAGGTCCTTAGCTTTTTTTCTTAATTTCTGAAATAACTCGAGATAATCGTAAACAAAGACATCGAATTACATAGGCCTAAATTCAGATAGATAGGCCTACATTTCTTTAATAATTTGTTCTGATACGTATACCGGGGCACGCCGTAGCGTAGTGGTTTAGGCACTGCGCTACAAGCCGGAAGGTCGAGGGTTCAAGTCCCGTTGGGGGTCAGGATTTTTAAACTGACCCAAACCTTCCGGCGGCACTATGGCCCTGGGGTCGACTCAGCCTCTAACGAAAATGAGTACCAGACGCTTGTTCTGGGGGTAAAGGCGGCCCTCACGCAGGGCTGACAACCCGGCTGACATAAAGTGCCGATTGTCTAGAAAAAGTGGGAGCCTTAACCTCCTACTACCCCAAGGGCTCCTGAGGCCTATAGTGGGATCACTTTACTTTTACGTATACCACGGACCAGGTACACGAGACTAAATGAAAAATAAGATGTAGACCTATACTATAAATTTCTGATTTTAATAAAGCAATAGTAATAAGATATCAAAATCTGATATTTACCATTACAGTAGTACACAAATGAGGCATTAAAATAAGTCTTTGTTACATTGATTATTATTATTCTTTGTATATTAATACATATAATGTGTGTGCATGCGCGCGCGGATTCTGTAAATCCTATGTAACGTGATGTGCAATATGAAAATATTTGTATCCTGTTTACTCTACATTTTATGTTCGGTAACAGCAAACTTCCAATACAAAAATATATGTTTTATAGTCGATTCAGTCTTTTTGGCCAATGAGTGAGGGTAATTGAATGAAGATCACGCGTGCCGCCCATAGCATATATATAGGAGCGGTTTGCGTATTCTTCATTCCATCTCCCTACCTCACAGGCCAAAAAGACTGTGATCGGACTTTATTTCATATAGTAATTGATATAGTATTCGTTAAAAGCCTGTTGCATGACTTATATATCAAAACATGGTTAAAGTGAATAAACTATCAAAAAGTATAAAATGCTGTAGGCTATAAGCTGTGGCAATTCATTCATCCAGCCTCCTGTGTAAATCTAAATAAATCCCTATCGGCAATAATAATCAGATGATATTATAACATCATTAAATGAAGCAGTTACTGGACTTAGGTCATATTTATATTCAAATTGATCAGGGAAGAGAGTGGAACCTGATTATGTAGGAGCAAAGGCCGTATAAAATGATCCAAAGTAGTCAGCATCAATGTAATCAAATTATTAGTTATTAAAGAAGACTGACAACTCAGGTAATGTAACCCTTTCTTTTGTGAAGACGGAAGTGGCTGACACATGATAATAACATACTAATGACAATAATCCTTTGCTAGACAGATTGAGTAGAAATATCTTCTAAGCCTCCAGTTAACTGATTTATCGTGATAACCATAACTCATTAGCTAATGTACAAGCGGGGGTTTTACCCTGACACAAACATCGTTAGCAAAAAGTGTGGGAACATGGCAAGTTTCTAGCGTCGGAAGCCTAGGAAAAAAAACCCAAGCCTAAGAAAAAAACCAAGCCTAGCTAATGTTTGTGACCAGACTGTACGTGAAGCCAGCACGGGGAAAAAAAGGTCCAACCTCTGAAGGCGTAAATCGCCAATAATAAATTTGTAACACACCCCGGGATCAAAATAGGAGGGCGCATTAACCAATTATATGTTTCGTTATATGTGCCTAAGCACTGACCTTAGGTCCACTAGATCGAGGTAGTGGGAGTAACTAATTTACATATAGGCGAGAGAGGCTTCTCCTCGTCACTTACTTCTCGTGTATAATTTCATCAAGTCACTTCAAAACACTACGTTCTAAAAAGTTGGATAAATTCACTTCATATATATACAATTACCTTGCAGTATATAAAAGTCAAGAATAAACTACTTTTATCAGACCCTCTTTGCACATTAATTCTGCCCGACGAAGTCCTCGTGGAATCCCGAGATAAGAACCTCAACTCTACCGAATACCAACCTGAGTAACCTAAGTTCTCACACATGGAGAACTCCTTCAGTACTCCTAGTGTCACTAAATCCAATCTTTACCTCTTTGCCCAACAACAACCCCTCCCCATATTGGCTCCCTAACGTGCGGGCAGAATAGGTCGTAAAGTAACACACGAATAGAAATCAACGGCAGAGAACGACTAAGTCCCACGACCACGAGGCAACCAGGAAAGAGAAGATGATGGCAACAAGCAGACAGACAGCAACTGAAGGAAGGAAGCAGTAAGTGACACAACAACAGAATAAGCATTTTTTTTACTTTTTACCTATATAAGTAATCAAAATATTACAGTGATTTAACGGAGAATATATCTGTGTGTATTTATGTTGTTAAGAAGTAGGAATAGAAAGAGGCAGGCAAATAAAGATAAAAAAATGGATAGGAAACACGAAGAGATTAGGGAGAAGGCTTGTGGGCAACTGATTGAAGGAGAGAACGAAATCGTAAGGATGGGAGAGGACAACGAAGATGGCAGAGAGAACTTAGAGCAGAGCACAGGGGAAAGTAGTGAAAATAACGCAAGAGTAGAAGCTAGAGGGGAAGTAGAGGACAAGGGAAATCCAAGCACCGACACCATGAAATACATGGAAATGCTAATGTCGAGAATAGAGGAGATGGATAGAAGTAGGAAAATGGATTTAGAGACGATAGATAGAAGTAGGAAAATGGATTTAGAGACGATAGATAGAAATAGGAAAATGGATTTAGAGGCAATGCAGAGGAATATGAAACGGGAATTTGAAACTTGGAGAGGACAGATGGAGATAAGCAGGGAGAAGGATGTATTTACGTTGAAAGAAACATTAAGGGAGGAGATGAGAAAAGATAGAGAGATGCTAGAAGCGAAAATGAATGAATCGTCAGCGTGTGTAGAACTAAAGATAAATAAAATGGAACAAAAACTTATTAAAGACTCAGAGAAAACAGAAAACAGGGTAATAAGTCAAATGAGAACAGAGATGTACATTAGTATAATAACGTTACAAACTAACTTAGGGGAGAAACAGGAGGAATTACAAGGGGAAATAAAACGAGTCGACAAGAATGTGCTCTGTAGTGTAGAGAACTCGGACAAAAGGGTAAATTATATGTGTCTATTTGTACAAAAGCCAGCCCACGAACAAGAAACACTAAAGCCCCAAGTAGCTCAGAAAATTGCAGAGCAGGATAAACGCTCTGAATTGATTGAAATGATAGTAGAGCCTAGATTTAATGAGTTAGGCACTAATATAGAACAGAAAGTGACTAATGAAATCAGCCAAACTAAATGATGAAATAAGTGTTCATCACAAAGAACATAAATAGTAGAGGTCAAAAGGATAGGAACCCCGAAAATGAATCATACGCGTCGGAGAGTGTTTCTTGGACGACGGCTAATCACAAAACATATGCACGTATAGAGATACTAGGGAACCCAGAGATCGCTAGTAATTCTGTGGCGCATATTAACATAGATGATAGAAGTAAGAATCATTTGAAAAATTTTGACAAAAGTCTAGTCATCATATGTGAATCTAAGGATAAGATTGAGGCTGTAAAGACCCGATAAATTACCATGCGAGTGTTCAGAGTTTGTTTGCGTGTGGGCGTAGTATCGCAAAACATGTATATAATAATAGTACAGGAGGCCTTCGCGAGTCAACAGACTGTGAAATTAGACACTAATAGTATTAAGGGTAGATAGACGGACAGTGAAAATGACACTCGAAAAAAAAAGGGAGAGATTTTTACACGTAAGAATGACAACGGAATGGATATATTACGTATGTATGTATGTCTTGCATTGTACTATATTGTATTGTGTGCACAGGTAGGCACTACCGTGATTTTGGGCACGAGATAAATGTCCATGTAAACGCTGAAATTATGCAGTACCCAGGTAAGGAAGTGGTTATATACCGACAGAATTTTGATATAACATACAAAAGGTACAAACATATAAGCTCTACATAATCCCCAAACAAATATTAAAAACAAGACCTGATAAATTATACTTAAATGCATGAACCAGTTTTCACGGGATTCGAACTCAATACTAGCTGAGATTAGGACATAAATGAAAAGTATTAGTGAAAAGAAAATAAATAAATGTTGTATGGTAAAATACCAAATATAATCAGTAATTAAAATAAATGACACTAACAAAGTGATTAAATAGGCCTAGATTAAAACGCTAATCGCGAGAGGAAAGGGCACAATGACTGCGAAAAAAAATAAAGTGAAATGTCGATTTAGATATTAATCATGATAATACCCCCATATTGATGGATGTGATAGAATTAATGGAATTAATGTGAATACATAACACATGCATGTCCACTTTCAGCTAAGATTGAGGGCGATTAATAAATTGTTGATTTGAACTTATCGATAGAGAATGGATCTATATTTTTAAATGTTTTAACCCAATCGCTCGAGCAGAAAGCTGCAGTATCTACTTAATTCAGTAAATGTTAAAATGAGCCCAGGTAGGCCATTGTCATTGTTTAATACATATAGGTAATTGAAGAAAAATTGTACAACAATCTGAATACGAATAATATCATGATGATTATGATTCTTTTGTCTAAAATAACAATCAGACAGCGTAAACATAGGAGCTAATGAGACAGGGTGAAGCTCAATGCACCTTAATTGAAAGGCCGAGTGGCGGTGTGAACCTAGAAAGCGTGAGGAATTTATTTGTTGATTATATTTACAGAATTTAATTTGTAGACGTGGGCCGAAGCGGCACGTCACTGTGTTTGTATAACACGTGCTATTTTGTTGAAAATATTTGAGGGCAAGGGATCCCGTATTATCTAATAATGAGATGAGATGAGGTCATGGTCGCTGGTGAAAGCGAATGTGACAATTTGTGCGAATTTGTATTCGATGTTAATAATGAGATGAGATGAGGTCATGATCGCTGATGGAAGCGAATGTGACAATTTGTGCGAATTTGTATTCGATGTTAATAATGAGATGAGATGAAGTCATGGTCGCTGGTGGAAGCGAATGTGACATACTATACGATTCTGCATTCGAAGGAAATGATTTTGCACGCTTAAGAAAATAACGTCGTTTGGCTGAGCAATGATATAGCCAGCTATGCTTTGGCAAAGTAAATGGGCCGAAATATGTTGAGAATAAAATATTAAGAATCATGAATATTTCATGGATTAATAATCGTGATGAATTCGTAAGTATGTAATACCTATGGGGGGAAAAAAATGATATCAGGGTGTAATACTATCAATAATAATTGTTTATAACGATAGCACAGCTGCTTAAACGCGATATTTTAGTATTTTGGTCGCAAAGATATAGATCCATGTAAATAAGTCTTATTGACTCAATTTAAATTAAATTTAGCAAGACTGAAGTGTTATTCGACATATGGTTTGAAGTAGACAAAACTGGTTCATCGCAAATGAATTCCCAAGCTGTAGACGCACATTATAATGTAGGTAGATATTAAGGTGTAAATTAAATTGAAAATAAACAGTTACACATGAAGGAGCAATTTATGCTATACTGGTATTCAACTAAATAGTTTTGAATGGTAATTGTATAAGCATGAATGGTTTGAGTAGACCACCAAATATATATTAAGGGTGTATCTTTTTTTTCTTTATGAATATTTATGTATGTCTATATTGCAGAAAGTGAGTCTATTTAACCTCAAAGAACGATCCCAGGTAAAAGGGATACATATCAGTGTTTACAATCTGAACATAATTGACGTGCTGGCAACACTCTTAGGGTTAACGTGCTCTAACCAAAATATTATAGCCATTTTTTTAAAGGCCACTATAGCTATGATGCTAGCATTATATTATGCGAGAGGATTATAAACAAATGAAAAAAATCCCTTGATTTTTCCATTTGAGTATAGGGCATTTGTGGCAATTCATTCATACAGCCTCCTGTGTAAATCTAAATAAATCCCTATCGGCAATAATAAGCGGAAAAATTATAACATCATTTAATGAAGCAGTTACTGGACTTAGGTCATATTTATATTCAAATTGATCAGGGAAGCGAGTGGAACCTGATTATGTAGGAGCAAAGGCCATATAAAATGATCCAAAGAAGTCAGCATCAATGTAATTAAATTATTAGTTATTAAAGAGGACTGACAACTCAGGTAATGTAACCCTTTCTTTTGTGAAGACGGAAGTGGCTGACACATGATAATAACTTACTAATGACAATAATCCTTTGCTCGACAGATTGAGTAGAGATATCTTCTAAGCCTCCAGTTAACTGATTTAGCGTGATAACCATAACCCATTAGCTAATGTACAAGCGGGGGTTTTACCCTGACACAGACTACGCTAGCAAAAAAAGTGTGGGAACATGGCAAGCTTCTAGCGTCGGAAGCCTAGGAAAAAACCCAAGCCTAAGAAGAAAAACCCAAAGCCTAGCTAATGTTTGTGACCCGACTGTACGTGAAGCCAGCACGGGGAAAAAAAGGTCCAACCTCTGAAGGCGTAAATCGCCAATAATAAATTTGTAACACCCCCGGGATCAAAATAGGAGGGCGCATTAACCAATTATATGTTTCGTTATATGTGCCTAAGCACTGACCTTAGGTCCACGTGATCGAGGTAGTGGGAGTAACTAATTTACCTATAGGCGAGAGAGGCTTCTCCTCGTCACTTACTGCTCGTAGAAAACTACATCAAGTCACTTCAAAACACTACGTTCTAAAAAGTTGGATAAATTCACTTCATATATATACAATTACTTGCAGTATATAAAAGTCAAGAATAAACTACTTTTATCAGACCCTCTTTGCACATTAATTCTGCCCGACGAAGTCCTCGTGGAATCCCGAGATAAGAACCTCAACTCTACCGAATACCAACCTGAGTAACCTAAGTTCTCACACATGGAGAACTCCTTCAGTACTCCTAGTGTCACTAAATCCAATCTTTACCTCTTTGCCCAATAATAACCCCTCTCCAAAGCGAGAAAAATTCTAAATATGGTATTTTATGAAAACATAGACCTGTACAACTTTGTGTGTAAAATATAAAATTGTAATTATTTCTTGTGAACGAATAGTGATTGAAGACATTCCAGTAAATATTGGAAATACAATATGGCAAACGTATTTTCATAGTAGTGTTTTCTGCAGCTGATAGTCATTAAAATCAAGCAATAGGCCCTATAGGAAACTTTTAGTGTTTTTATAGACAGATTTATTACAATTTGCTGATGATCCACTGGTTTTAGCACAAGGCAAATTTTATAAAAAATTCATGATAAAAAGGTTGAAAAACACATATGAATCATGGGGTCTCACGGTACATTTACAAAAAAAACAGAATATTTGGCAATAAATAGCAATGAAAGAAAACAATTAATATTGGAAGAAGGAATTCAAATAAAGCAAGTGAAACAAACTAAATATTTGGGAATAATTATGGGTAACATTAAAGGTATACGCAAAGAGAACATTAAAGCATATAATTGAATTGAATAGCAAAATAATATCGCCGTTAAATTCCATATGGTGGGATAAGCATATTCGGAAAGACACAAAAAAATATATGTATATTGGTAAAACATTGGTGGAATCTGTTGCAATGTATGGAAGTGAGGTATGGTCAATCCATAAGTACTACAAGAATAGACTTATAGCTGTAGATGGATTATTTACGCAGAAGTGCCAGAAAGTCAAAATTAAAACATGTCACAAATAAGGAAATTAGAAACATAATGGAAGCAGAAGAAAGCATAATTGAAAGAACTGAGGAGAAGGAATTAAAATGGTTAGGACATATTTTAAGAATGGAAGATGAGCGATTGCCGAAACTACTATATCAATGACAACCGACCAGAAAGAAGAAAAGAGGGAGACCAAAGTTAACATGGAAGGAAAACATGAGGGTAGTAATGCAAGCAAGAGGGCTAAACATTGAAAATGCTCAAGATCGTAGGCTTTGGAGGTTTGGCACGGGAAGACGGCAACAGCTGTAAAAACCCGAAGATAGATACTCGTAGATGAATAGAATTTACAATAACAGAATTTAAATGTTTTATTAATATTATATTGATGCTTAAAATGTAATTATCCTCTTAGACGAAAAGAAAAAAAAAATGCTACCAAACTCCAAATATTCCATTCTTGAACTATTTTGAGTTACCGATGTTCTCGTTTTATTTTTTTTTTTTTTTGGCACGCTCTTCGAAACATTTTTTGCGCTTTATTTAAAGAAAATTAATTTTACTAAATGTGACTTTCGAACGCAATATTGTGTTACAATTTAATTTCGTCGTTGACAAATTTGACTCATATACAGAACAAACAATACCAGGTATATTCAACAATTCTAGCAAATTTCACTCATTTTTTATTAATACTGTATAATACTTTTTACTTCGTGAACAAATGAACGGCGACGAAACAAATTATTATTTATGTTTTACTATATCACAACAGCGCAACAATTAACTAATCCATAGCGTAAAAGCCTAATATTATAGATAATGGTTAATCCAATTACGCCATTTCACTTTTCAAAAGAATATTTTTAATAATTTTGAAATTCTTGTAACGTAAAAAATTACTTATGTAACAAGTTTATAAAACGATGCTCTGTAAACTTGTTGCATATATAACTATTATTTCTGTAATGGTTATATGTGGATTTCATTGGAAACAAATTTGTAAATTGAAATGTTGAAATTGCTTTAGTCAGTAGTATTATAACAATCATGTACATACTGAATAAACAAATATAATTAATATACATGAATCGCATGTCCGCATTAAGGAAATTAATATTCGAGTGAAATGACAATACAGCATTACAACGTCCAGTGCACAGATGTTTGTAACAATGTTGCTAGCAAAGATGTTAATATCCTTACTAATACCATTTTATTGTGAGGCATTTGCTAATAGAGAATTTTCGATGTATACTTCGGTCATTATAGCACTCCATGAAAAATTGTGGTTTAATCAAATTTCTATAATTCAGACAAACAAAGGTAAGGACTCATCATCTTTAACAAAGGAAGCAATAATGCATTACTCCAAGTTAATGCAGAAATACATTAACATATAGTTATTTTAACTTGCATAGGTATGTTGACCGATTTACGTCTGGCAAATTTAGAGAAAAAGTTATCTCATCAAAATATATTTACCAAAATACTGTACAATGTTTCAGTTGAAGAGAAATGTAAAATGTTTAATATTATATTTTTAGATGAACTTTCATTCATTGAGGAGGTAAGTAGTGTAAAATAGTTTTATAAAATATAATTGATATTAGTAGCACATTAGCATAATATATATGTATATTTAAAACAGTATGAACTGAAATTGAATGTTAGTTTAGTTCTTTATATTTTATCAAATATATTCTATTTACGCACTGTAACATATGTTGCACTATTAAAAATCCTTAGTTAATACAATGACAAAATCAATTATAAATGTTTCATGTATCAATAAAAAACATATATGTACATGAGTATCCAGTTGACTATCCGAAGTAATAGTTGCAAAATGGCAAATAAAATGGGATCAAAACCAGTACTACAGAATCCTTCTTCCTGAACATTAGAGGTGGATTAAATTTGAACATATATTTCACACCTAATCTGATAAGTATAATTTTTCGGACATGGCAACATAAGATCATATTTACATAGATTTAAGTTATTTAAGCCCCCCACTTGCCCTTACTCCAACAGTGATCAAGCAGTAGACCTATACCACTTCCTGTTCCAGTGTTAAAATGTTGCAAAAAGAAAAGCATCAATTAGGCCTAATAGAATATGTTGAATACTCTGGACATTGTGGAGAAGACAGAACTAGTAACAAGGCATGTGAAAAAAAAATACGATTCACAAACAGAATATCAGTTAAGAAACTATCTTGTACTGTACAAATGTAAATATGAAATTGCATTCAAATAGTTTATGAAACATGTAAATGGAGCGTACAGATAATAAAGTATATTTAAAAATTAGTATCAAAGCATCCATTAATACCGTAATTGATAAAATGGCAACTAGTGAGAATATAATTTAAGACGAGCATAATTTACCATTGCAAAACTTTATCTCTAGAGAAATTAAGAATATTATAACAGTTGGAGGATAAAAGAGTTGCTTTAGTAACGAAAAACCGAATTTAAAAAATAAGTTTAATCCCAGAAAAAAGTACGTCAAAACTGAGTTGTACTGCTTTCAAATAACTATCTTTCACAAGAAAAATGTTACTTACTTACTTACTTACTCACTGGCACTATCGAACCCGTAGGTTCATGGCCGCACGGACATAAGCTCTCCATACATCCCTATCCTCCATACATCCCTATCCTGAGCTAATGCTTTCCAAGAAAAATGTTAAGTAAAAAATATTTTTAATGGATTATCATTAAAGATTAGCTTCAAAACATCGATAAGTTACATTAAAAAGTATTACTTACTACTCGTGCTGACAGCATAAAAGTCACTTCTAAAAATGATATCTGAATCTTACCTGAAACAAAAGAAATATTGATTTAAGTATAGTTTGAATTTAGTTTTATATGGTTCTCCATATAAATAAACTGATTTACATTAATAGTTACAGGGTTCTAAAGAATTAAATACAATATAATTTAGAATAGGCCCCTACTACTCCTTCTCCTCCTCAACTCGTTTCCGACACACGGTCAGGTCGAGGGATGAAACGCGATGAGGCCCCTTATTCATTGAAGGTCTTTGAATTATAAGGATGCCGGCCAACTACGCCTGACGCAATATTACAGGGGCAGATGAAATGAAATGAATGAGATGAGTATGATAAAATGGTGGAACGAAATTTGTGGCAGAAGAAAACGGGAGAAACTCAGAGAAAAACCTGCCCAATCTCCGTTTCGTCCATCTCGAAATCCACATGGAATGACCGAGACTCGATCTCGGAACCCCAGCGGTGAGAGGCGGGCATCTAACCGCTTGCGACAGGGATATTAAATTACCAAACTACTTAAAACATTCGATATATAATATTCCTGTAAATAAATGTCAAATTATGATGATCTTGCAGAAGATTTCCGGGCTGTTGGCCGTGGTCTTGAGGCTTGTAGTTCCCCAACTTTCGCCAGAGACTGGCCAGTCTCAAGACAACCCTTGAGGATGCCGGACGCAGTCTCTGGCGAAGCGCTGGGGAACTACAAGCCTCAAGACCACGGCCAACTGCCCGGAAATCTTCTGCAAGATCATCATAGTAACTCCGGCTGTGAAAGCCTAAGTCAAATGTCAAATTATTTTTTTAATGTGTCAAAATACGCAATTTATACACTACCTGGAAGAGATGTGTTATATGTAGGCCTACTACGAATTTAGGCATTTTCTATTCAATTCCTTGGTAAAAAATTCATTGGGAATATCAAACCCGGAGGTTCATAGCCATGTGGACATAAGCTGTTCACATATTCCTAACGTGAATTAACGATTTCAAATTATTTCCTGTATAATTCTCCTAACTCAAATAATGGTTAATGTTATTCTCCTACCTCCTTCTTCCCTATCTTTTGGGTGCTTTCGCTCTGGTCTTCCAAAAAACAAATCCCCATATCCCTCTGTTATTCCCCATTCGTGGCACATGTCATGCCCATTGTAGTCTATGCGACTAAACCATTCTTTTCATATCTATATCTGAATTTCCATAAAGATCATGTAGCACACTGTTATATATCCAAGGAAGATTTTTCTGATTCCAGTCCCGTAATATATTTAGTCTGTAGTGCCTCGCTACTGTATAATGTCATAACTCATAATATTTCATGTTCTTAGAACATATCTTTATGTTTTTATATTTGTTATAAATAAATCCCCAGAAGTAGACTTCGTCCGGAGATCCGAATTTAATCTTGGGGAATGTTTACTCTAGTGGTATGTATGTCCATATTTCTTGAAGGTTATATTTTATGTTGAAAGATCTTCACTCTTTTTTGGTCTGGCTCATATTTGACATGGGCGACCCTTGAGCTCCTACAGTTTATGTAATGTCATTCTTTCATAATGAAAATATATATTGGCAACGTGTGTATCTAGAAACTCTATATTGTGAAAGGAAAGAGAATTTAAGATTAATAAAAGGTATCAGTACTAATACAATTCATTGTTTAAAACCGTTGAGGTGGATAGTCATAAAATAAAATAAAATAAAGTTAAAGTGTATCTTCTTAGGTCAGAGCCGTCGTCCTCAACTTATAAAATATGTATGTTTTTTTTGTCTGAAGGCCTTTCAGAAACTCTATTCCATCTTCTGCAGGTCTTTCTTCACTACATTACTTGATGTTCTCGGTGCTGATCCCAATGTAGTGTTGTCCACGGAGTCACGGACAACACTACATTAGGTCCAGCAACGAGAACATCAAGTAATGTAGTGAAGAAAGACCTGCTGAAGATGGAATAGAGATTCTGAAAGACCTTCAGACAAAAAAAACATACATATTTTATAAGTTGAGGACGACGGCTCGGACGTAAGAAGGTACATTTTAACTTTATTTTATTTTATAATAAAAGCTAGGAATATTATTTGAAAACAAAATGTTCAGTTTGTAAATTCTAAATGCACGAGTATATTGTTCTGTAGTATGTTTAGTAAATGTGAAATATTTTCCAGATAAAATGCATAAAATGTAATAGGCCTCTATGGCTTATATTTATATCAACAACAGAGTCAGCTGATCATTTTTTCAAGAAAATTAACTTAAAATTCTGCTGTGAATTTATTGTGGCCCAGATTTATAATTATACTGTTGAAATGACAGAATTTGTTTGCATACATGATACAGTTCCTTTAGAATTTCATCGATTGGGAAGTTGGTCACACGATAGAGGACTTGAATGGACAACTACAACCACCTTGCAGAGGAGGAATAATTTCAAAGGATTGGCCATCAGAGCATCAATAGCAATTGTAAGATTTAAGAATTCATTAAAATAGTTGGTAAAACAGTAAGGATTTTCGTTTGTTGCAACTAATGTTTAATGTTGTTTATTATCCATAAACTTTGTTTAATTTATTTAAGGTATATTTTAGATACAAATGAAATTGTGATGCATTTTCTATATTATTAAGGCAAACATTCTGAAGATATGACAGTGAAAATTAATAAATTTAAATGCATTTTTATTTACTGATGTGTTAGTTTTGGAATTCCGAGCCTACTAACAATATATCACCTTCCATTTTTTATTTTTCTCCTCTTTCATCTAGTCTCGAGTCCCCGTTCTGGGGTATTGAACAAAAGTCTCCTACTATCTCAGCAATTTCATGTCTTCTGTTCCACTATTTCCATTCATTCAACGTTTCTTTTCTTGATATTTTTCTTAACAATTCTTAACTTGTTCTTCCCATCTAAATCTTGGCCGAGCTCATGGTCTCTTCCCATCTTTTTCTCCTATCTTTCATTTATCTTGTGTTTATTAAAAATGTATCATATTTCAATGATCTGCATTCTATCTCTTCTGATTTTTCCAAGCATGCTTCTGCTGTTTGAATTCTCCTCTGACTAGAGAACCCTGATCATTAATATCTGATTTATTGTGAAAATGGTCATTTTACAATTCTACTGCATTCCAATTCAAATTCTACGCCCTAAAAATAAAATGTTATGAGTTTATTATGAAATTAAGGAACATACGAATCTTTATAATCTTATAATAAAATTGTTTTCCTGTCTATCAAGCATACTTTTTCTAAGAAAAAGTTATATAGAAGCTAATATACAGCAAACTATGAATTTAATAGATCAGTAATTACAAAATGCTTTCAAAATGTATTAATTTATTTTTAGGCGTGTCCAACTACAATTCCCATTTTTGTCAATAATACTATTGTCAACGTGGAGGGATATTTTGGAAATATATGGACAGAATTGGAATCAACTATGAATTTTAGGTATGACACGACACTTGCTCTACTAAGTCTATGTGCACTGGTGTTTCTTACTTTTCAAATAATTGTACTACAAAATCAATAAAAAAAGATAAAGTGATCCCACAACAGGCCCGGAGGCCCTTGGGGTAGTAGGAGGTTAAGGCTCCCACTTTTTTCTAGACAATCGGCACTTTATGTCAGCCGGGTTGTCAGCCCTGCGTGACGGCCGCCTTTACCCCCAGAACAAGTGCCTGGTACTCATTTCCATTAGAGGCTGAGTCGACCCCAGGGCCATAGTACATATCACTAAAAATTATTATTGTATTATAAAATCAACTAGACATTCTAAATTAGAAAAAATCAGAAATACAATCATCATACAACAAATGAAAGTCCAAAATTCAATATTAGATTTTGTGAGATATAGACAACTAGAATGGTATGGTCATATACGTAGGATGCCAGAGAAAAGATTACCCAGACAAGCTTTGGAATGGATTCCACCTGGGAAAGGAAAGGGAGGTCGACCTAGATTTAAATGGATGGATGATGTAAGAAGAGGTATCAGGGAATTGGAATGGGAAGATAGAGAAGAGTGTAGAAAGAAGATAACATTTTGAAAAGCTTCGGATACTGGAAGATGTTTTATTACATTGTAAACCTGTTTATAAATAAAATAAGTAAATATACCAAACTTTGTAATAAGTTTATAGAATTGCGGATTCGAGTCCCAGTCAGAACATGGTCTTCAGACTAACCTAAACATTCTGGTGACATCATGATCATAGGGTCCACTCAACCTCCATTGAAATGAGTACCAGAAGCTTACTCTGGGGTAAATCCAACGTCACGCAGGGTTGAAAACTCAAGTGACATCTCGAGTCCAATTATGTAAAAAAGGTAGGACTCTTAACTTCCTAATACCCTATGGTCCTCCTAAGGCCTGTAGTTGGACCACTTTACCGTTAACTAAAATTTTTACTATAATAGTATATCAATATCTAAACCAAATTGTGCAATAAGTTTAAAAAATTGATGACTATTTGTTTTGTGTTGATAATAATTTATAGTGTATAGTATTTATAATTCTTATAATTATGATAAATTATATCTATACAGAAATGAAAGTTAAAAACAGCAATCAACAATATTTCAGAAGATTTATCTGCAAACTCTAATATTTAAGAAGCCAGTGTAATTTATTTATTTTCATTGTATAAATTATCTTTAACACTTGTTTAATTATCTTATCGCTGTTCCAATATAATACTCTCTATGCTTTATGTAATATAATATATTTTTTTTAATTCGCACAGTTCAAAGTATGTAGCTAACTGCCACTGGGGAACAACGTTTCCAAATGGAACATGGACTGATATGCTTGGAACAATAGCTTACAATGAAGCAGATATAGCTATATCAGCCACTACTTTAACAACCCGTCGCCTGGACATTGTGGATTTCTTAGTACCCATTATGATTGGCAGGTTTGTTGGTACTTAAATATGTTAATAATATTCTGAAAGTAAAGTATTTAGGTATTTTTATTTTGAATTATAAATTCATTTAAAGTAGTCTATATAATACATTAAATTTATCTATAGACCAATGAATTATTATTTTTATAAAGAAACCCGGTATAGATACCGGAAAATTAATTTCAAATGACTCACATGTTTATCGTATATATTTCCCAATATACTGTATCAATTCAGAAATTTTACTTAAATATCCAATAATTGTTCAACATAAAATTCGGTGCCTTCCCAAACTCATTTTACATCCTGAATAATCGACGTTATTAAAATGAACTAATTGTTAATTATACTCCATTACCGCCACATACTACAGAAAGACAGAAATTTGACAATTTTTCTAAAAATATTAGTGAGCCTACAATACAGGGCAGAAATTATAAAATGGGCATATTTTAAGTATGAATTATTTGCTGTAAATATAATCAAAATGTCATATCTTATAGTCTCTGGGCCATTTATGTCACGTATCCAATGAACAGCTTTGAAAATGGAACCAGTTCCGAAAGGCCTAGCTGAATAATTTATACAAATATAATTTGTTGAGAAAGACTGTCACAACAGGTACAAAATTTAACGTTTTTTAAAATATTTAAAATAACCTTAACGGAACAAAATGTCTTAAGAGGCATGTATGTAGCCTACTGTTTTCTCAAGTTTGTCCATGAAGTGCTTTGAATGGATATAGACTACAAATAATTCCAGAATTGATACGAAAATTTGCAGTTGCTACCTTCCGTCTTACTGCTGGCCATGACTGCCTGAACAGTCTACTTACCCAAAATTGGACTATCATCATCAAGCATTTTATTATATGAGTCCGAAACCTGGACAGTAAGTAGAAAACAAGCCAACAAGCTGTTAGCAGTAGAAATTGATTTTTGGAGGCGATCGACAAGAATTTCAAGAAGGGATACGGTCAGAAACAGCACACTAAGGGAAATTATGCAAGTTGAAAAAAAAATAGGTAAAATAGAAGAAAAACGTTTGAAATGGTATGAACGCCTCATAAGAATGGAAGAAGAGAGAATACCAAAGAAGATCCTTAATTGGAAAGCTAATGGAAGAAGTGGAAGAAGCAGGCCTAGAGAACGATGGATGGATGGATGGATGGATGGAGTGAAGAGAAGTATGGAAGCTAGAGATTTGAGGGAAGAAGATGCTTTAGACAGGAACCTCTGGAGACAAATCACTTTCGGTTGAAGGAGGAACACTGCATTGTGGAATATTCCTAAATAAAAAATCATCATCATCAAAATGCCCATTGTGCATGGGAGAAGAGAATATGAATATGGAACACTTGAAATCAAACCAAGTTTTGAATATACATTCAGACGTTATTAAATATTAGGAAGCTAGAAGATAAATTGATTTATTGTCAAATCCTGAGCATTAGATACATAGGGTCTATATACATAATTACTTCGAGTAATAGATGATGTCCATACGTTCTCTATGTAGTATGTGAAATGGAATAACTATTTCGATTCGAATTTTTCGATAACATTTTACTAATTCTTCTTGCGTACCGGTAACAATAATAAATAATTTTTATAATTCCGCGTCTCTAAATTCAATTTGTGCTAGAACCGAACACTAATAAAAAAAAATACGAAATAAAAAAGTTTGTCCACTTTACATTCTCTATATGCTATATGAAAATCAACCCATACTCACCATCACTGTAAACTAAAAACTAACTATGGCTTATGGAACCCGCATCTGTCCTCGTATATAGCCTATGTAAATCCTCAATCAACTGAATGCAGTTCGTATCTCTGATATGTAGTGCTCTAAGATTCATCCGAATATTGATAAGTTAACCTATCATCTGCTACTATTCGATCAAGACTATCTTCATTATTTTTTTACGTCGAAACCAATTTCATGTAGTTGTTTAAAAATATTTCTTTTATTGGTATACCTTATTAACATTATCGTCACGCGCCGCCGTAGCCGAGTGGTTAAGGCAACATACCTTGGTGCATAATTATGGGACTTGCACTGGTTCGGGTCTCGTGGGGGGAGAAATTTTCTCATGAAATTTTGACTAGTATGGGGCCGGTGCCCATCCAGCATGTGAGGCATTTGGGTAGCTACGATAAGTAGCGGGTTCCAGGTTGAGAAAATCTAGCTATAACGGCTGGGGGATCCGAATGTAACCCCTACACTGGCTGGATGATCACCTACATCTATTATTAATACATGTGGATGTGAGGCCAGCAGCCGGGTAGTAGGCCAAGGGCCTTCTAGGCCTGTCGCGCCTTGAAATTTTTATTAACATTATCTCCTTTTAGATCGCGAGCACGACTGCTTACTCACTCATAATGTAAAGATGGATACATTTCTATAAAAATTATATCTGAAAAAAAAAAGTATATTTGATTTTCATTATATGTATATAATAAACGTTCGTGTGTTGTGTTATATTTACTCCAAGATATACTTAAAATCTGCTTACTTACATTATTTCCACTCTCTAATAATATAAATTATACCATGACGAGATGAAAAGTAGAACTTATTATGTAAGTAAGTACAGCATAAATGAACATAATTTATTTTAATGTGGTTTATTATTTAGGGTGAAACTATATGTCCGAGAGACAAATAGCATTACAACTAGAAGTAACCTTACAAAACCATTTGGCTCTACATTGTGGTTTGCTGTCATTGGATCATTGCTATTTCTCGCCATTGGATTGTGGGGAACTTGCTACCTAGCAAGAACTTATCGCTGCGAAGAATCCATTCACTATTCCATCTTAGATGCTTTTCATACCGTATTCGCCAGTTACTGCGGACAAGGTTAGCACCTGGGCTATTTAACTGAATGTCTTTTCTGTCTCATATCATGAATGCACGTAAAAATTATCAATTTTTTGTGGTTTTAATACAATGCGCTGAAAAAGAAAAAGTAATACATTTTTGCCAAACCGTTTGTTTACTTTATCTTATTTAGAAATATTTGAAGTGAATGCACGCCCTATCTTATGGTAAAACTCGATACTAGATGTTGCTATTCAGCGACAACGGTATTTCAAATGATACACAATACCTTATATCATAGCTTTAAAAATAATGTTTAGCAACTCCACTAAGAATTAAAGGGACAAATCAAAGTTCTTTCCGCTATAAAACTACTTACTTACTTACTCACTGGCACTATCGAACCCATAGGTCCATGGCCGCGTGGACGTAAGCTCTCCATACACCCCTATCCTGAGCTAATGCTTTCCAATCATTGCTGTATAATCTACTTCCCTCAAATCATAGTTAATGTTATTCTCCCACCTCATTCTTGGTCTACCAACTGGGCGTTTTCCCTCTGGCTTTCCTACAAGAAGCTTCCATGCAAGTCTTTCATTCCCCATACGAGCAACATGTCCTGCCCATCACAGTCTACGAGCCTTAACTGTTATTATATCTGGCTTCCTATAAAGACCATGTAGTTCATTGTTATGTAGTCTTCTCCATTCACCTGTCTGTTCATCTCTCTTTGGTCGGAAAATTTTCCTAAGTACTTTATTCTCAAATACTTGTAATCTCCTTTCCTCCCTTAAAGTAAGAGTCCATGTTTCGCACCCATATAATATATAACTGGTAGCAAATCTATAAAATTAGTTTTAAATATTATTTCTGGTGTTATGATGACCCTGAGATCGACTCAACCTCTAACGGAATTGAATAGCAGTCATTTGTTCTGGGGATAAAGGCCGGCCCTCATGCAGGCAGACAATCCAGCTGGCATTTAGTATGATTGTCTAGGAAGGTAGGAGGATTAGGTTTCTACTACCCCAAGAGGCTCCTAAAGCCTGTTTACCTTTTACATGCCTAATACCGAAACAAACTTCCACTTTACATTTTGCACGATTGTATTTTTACTAAAATTATTATTAAATTCTAAAAAAAAATATATAAAATTTATATCAAGATAATTCCAGGCGAGATACGAAAACTGATTTTTCATTTTAACCTTTTGAAATATATATTTCGACCAAATAAATAGTTTATCCCTAAAGCAAAGAAATAATTTTAGATAACATTTTGAAACTCGAGTGGTAATTCTGTCAGAATTATTTAATCTATAATTTTAATATAAATAAAATTAAAATGGAAAAAAACATTTAATTATCAAACAAAAAATACATACTCGTAATTGCGAAATTAACGAAATGTTAAATAGCCTACAAATAAAACTCGTGGACTAGTAGTTACCATGCTCGACTCTGGTTCAAGATTCGCGAGTTGAAACCCTGTCGGGGTCGATGGATTTTTTTCAGAGCGTACAAATCCTTCGGAAAGGGACTGAAGCAGTTGAACCTGTGTCGTAAATTACACCACGTAAAAAATTAAGCTTGAAAGTCTCTGAGCAAAATTTGTCTTCGGCCCTTTCACTCCCATATTTGAATTACGATTCTGATGATCTCAGCTATTAAAGAGCGTCATTGCAAATAAAATAACAATATAAAGAAACCCCGTAGGCTATACGATGTTTAATATTCTTCTCAATGTGTACAGTTATTGTCATAATTATATTTTCTTGTTGCTACAGGACAAGAATCAACACCAAGAAGCTTGTCTTGTCGTACAGTGTATCTGGTTTCATACCTGGCAGGTCTGGTACTTTTGTCTGCATATTCAGGGTACCTCATCTCGTTCCTTACAACGTACAGAGATGAACCAGTTTACAACAATATTGAGGAAATGATAAGTGATGGAACTTATAACTTAAGCGTACCTTTTGGAGAAGAAGTATATTATTTCCAAGTGAGTTTCAGAGTTAAAATTCATATTCACCACACGTGTGTCGAGAATAAAGAAAAAGAATAGAAATAATCTGGATAAATTATACTTTAATAATAATAATAATAATAATAATAATAATAATAATAATAATAATAATAAATACTGCCTTCTTAAGAAATGAGTAATAGTATTGGTCTAAATAAATGCTAGTAAAATCATAAAATATTAAAACAATCTATCCTACAAGATCAATGATAAACTATGATAGTCTGAATCAGAGAATTATAAGAAACGATTTGCAAATTAGAAGTGTATGTCCCCACTAAATAAGGATAATTGAGGAAATTACCGACGTGATTTTTATGGATGGTTTAAATGAGAAAACTTCTGAAACTTAACTTAAGAACTCGTTAATTAATTAATTAGACGTGAATTATTATTCCTCGTGTTTGTAAATCTTCATAACTTGAAAGTAATGTTTCATATGGAACTATCCAATTTAATGAACTAACTCAATCACTTATGGAAGCTGTAAGTTCACCAGAATTCAGTTCCTTAAGGAATCCCTTCAATTTCCTAATGCTAAAATTCGTCATATTATTCTCATCTATGCTTATGGATATCACTATATAATATGATAAAGTTATAGCAATTCAGGATTCTATAATTACTAATCATTGTTATTTTCTACCCAAAAATCTAAATCAAATAGGACCCAAATTTCACCAACATAATTATAAATAAATCATGGTAAACGTAATTAAAAGTTTTAAGCAGTCATCTTACAAAACTAGTTATGATACAAAACAATTATGTTACAATATGCATTTCATTTTTTCAATAAGCAATGTTGATCTGCGCTGAATGAATCGGTCATCATTAGTTTTTTTTTTTTTTCAAGTAAGCCTATACAGCATGTCTGACCACACATTAACAACTGTGATTTTATGCAATGATTAATATTTTATAGCACTATCTTGGTGGATATATTACTTTTACATCTGATTAATTAGCGAGTTCATAAATTGAGTTTCAGGCGTTCTTAGTGTATTTTGAAATAGTCCTAATAACATTACATACAATCCAGTTCATTAGAGATTACCTTTTGCAACATTGTTAGCATTTATTAAAATTTATCAATTAAATAAATTAAATTCAATATAATATATTTGATCTTCGATTTAATTAGTTCTCCATGCTTATGTATGTCGCTTCAGGACCCTTTAACAAACAACCTCATAATATTATTGAAAACACAATAAGTAGTAAATAGATTATTTTATAATAAACAACTTCATATTATTATTGAAAGCACTATTAGTAGGAAATGAATTATTTTATGGCAGATGCGTCATTTTTATCTTGTTAGACGATCCCTCTATTGCTGTTTCCAGTCTTTAGAGTTTAAAATTTAACCAACATGTAAACTTATCTATATTATTTTTAAAAGTACGAGGGCGGATCGGAAAGTAACGCACAATAATTTTTTTCTGCCTTGGTATTGCAGCTAGAATGTTGAAATTTCACAGAGATATAGTTTGAAGTTTTCACTACAGATGGTTTTTTTTCTCAGGTGCACCTCTTGCGAGAGAAGCTTGAACTATGCAACAAAGATGGCGCGCATGCTACAGTCGTCCACCTGTGAGGAACAGAGAAGTGTTGTTCGATTTTTGTGAGCCAAAGGGCATAAACCCAGTGAAATTCACAGGGACATGCGTGGCGTGTATGGGGATGATTGTATGGACCGTAGCAATGTCTCCAGGTGGTGCACATTCTTCCAAGAGGGACGCGTGAACCTTAGTGATTCGACACGCTCCGGCCGGCCGACAACAGCAGCAATCCCGCAGAATGTCAGAGGCATTGAGGCGGCAATTCTGAACGACCGGCGTGTGCAACTGTGAGCCTTATCGCAGAAGTCCAACATTTCCTATGGTGCGGTGTACGATATTGTTCATGAAAATTTGAAATTCCGTGTAAAGTTAGTGCTCGCTGGGTGCCTAAGAACCTGACAGACGACCACAAGGGAGCTTGGACCACTTAACGCGGTACACCGCACAAGGACATGACTTTCTGGAAGGAATCGTCACAGGTGATGAGTCGTGGGCGTACCACTACACGCCCGAAACAAAGCAGGCATCAATGGAGTGGAAACATGCTGGTTCCCCAGTAAAGAAAAAATTCAAAGTGACTCAATCTGCCAGGAAAGTGCTTGTGACAGTGTTCTGGGATATGCATGGTGTTTTATTGGTGGACTTTGCTGAACACGGGACCACTGTGAATGCTGCGGCCTACATTAAAACTTTGGTGAAGTTGCGTCGTGCCATTCGTGACAAACGTCACAACATTAACGTTAAACTTCTTCATGACAATGCTCGCCCCCATGTTGCTGCTGTCGTTCGTCAGAAAATCGCCGAATTTGGTTGGGAGGCGCTCCAGCATCCACCATACAGTCCGGATCTTGCACCATCGGATTTTCATCTGTTTGGTCCCATGAAGAAATTCCTGGCCGGCAAACGCTTTGAGACAGATGTGGAAGTGAAATCAGCAGTGCGCAGATGGCTACACTCCAACCAAACGGACTTCTACGAACAGGGCATATTGAAACTGGTAACACGATGGGAAAAATGTGTTGAGAAAGTTGGTGACTATGTCGAAAAGTAGGTAAAAGATGTAAGTTCATTTGTGATTTTTTTCCTTTTTTTTACTATTAAACTTTTTAAAAAAAATTATTGTGCGTTACTTTCCGATCCGCCCTCGTAAGTTTATATGATACTTCATCATAACACCCTCTTGCTGTATAAAATGCTATACACTTATTGCAATGGCCTGTTTTTAATTCTTCTCCTTCTTCTTCTTCTTCCTTCCTTCCAAGTATTAGGCCATGGCCTGTTACGATCCTATAGAAAATTTTCCCTCCAGCGTTTCATAGGACGGCCCAGTGATCTTCGTCCTCTTGGTATATAATTATAAACAGCTTTGGGGATCCGATTTGAACTCATTCTTTCTAGATGGTGTTTCCAATTGAGTTGGTACTGTTTAATATATTCCAAAATTGACGTAGTTTTTAATTCTTTTAAGATATCGGTGTTCCTTTTTCGATCCCATCTGGTGTAGCCCGCTGTTCTGCGCATGAATCTCAATTCACAAGCCGTTATTCTGCTTTCATGTTAGCTAATGAAATCCCCTTTTTTCACAATATATCATTTAATTGATCATCTTTATAGTTAATGCCTTGTACATTCCATGTGCTAAAAAAACATTTTTTTTTCTTCCAAGAGTTGTCCTTTTTCATGCTTTGGTCGTCATTAGTTTGATTCTTCAGGGAAATTCTCGTGTAAGACTTGAAAGCATAATAATAGTCCCTTCGATTGGTTGCTAGCCAAAGGAAGGCAAGACCAGTGATGGGGCTACCATCTTATAGCCTCTGGTCAGGCTTTTCTGGAGAAGAAAAGAAAATAAAGGAAAGAAGAAATGGAAGAAAGGAAACACTCCCTAGCCCTCGGATGCCCTAATAATTAGAAAATATAATTATAATAGATCGAGAACTAGCACTTAAAAACATAGAACTTTCACCATTATAAAGGTTAAAATATCTCTTTCTCTAGAACATCGACATCATCATCCTATCAGATAGCCTGGAGGTCTCTTCACATATTTTGTCCAGTCAACCCACAGATCATCTTTCTCTAGAACATACCAAGGCAAGATTTTTAAGATACGTTACGAAACTCCGTTAAGGTCACTGAGTTAAAGTTTTAAGAATTATAAAGCAGAACCTGATATCTCAGTCGTCCTCAATAAAGGACGACTGAGATATCAGGTACTGTTTTTTTTTAATTCTTAAAACTTTAATACCAAGGCAAACAGTCAATAGGCTTTCAGAACGAAAATAAATGTACAGACGTGTGTTATTAGGTATTATCTAGATAACGCAATGGGGCTGAGAACCCAAGCTATTGACAGTCCTTCTTCAAAAGTCCTGCCTTATCTGCCTTTAAATAATAATAATAATAAAATAATAAATAATTGTGTACTTGTAATGAAAATGCCAATCATTGCGTAATTCCGACTTCACTTTCTTTTTGCAGCATTCATCTGCCAGTGCTTTGAGGAACTTTTACAAAAACCGAATAGCTCCATATGAAACATTACTTCCAAGTTATGAAGAGTTACAAACACGAATATGTACAGAGCCTAGATTTGCCGTAATTTTTTCATCTTATATGGTGACAGGACTAGAAAAATCGAAGAAACTAAGTTGTAATGTTACTGCAATCACTCAAGCATCTTTTCCCGAAATTCTTTCTATGGCAGTTGCTAAAGGAAGCCCATACAGGGAACAATTCGATTACAAGTAAGTTCACCATCGTACTTCAATTCAATAAAAGTATTGAAGGGTACTTTACGTTTTTGAAATCAAAATATTAATGCCTTTATATATAACTGTAGGCTTTCACGGCCGGCGTCTTGATCCCTATTAGGTTCGTCTTCCGGGCATATAGGCCGTGGTCCAGTCGTTCTTCTACTCGACGTTTCGTCTACTGCTGCGGTAGACATCTTCAGGAGATACTGCGTGCTCTCTGTGAACTCCTCAACAGTCGGCTGCAGACTGGCTGGTCGTTGGAAACTCCCTCCCTATTTATAGGCACGCCCCTGGTGGAGAGGCGGTTTTCTGCGCGGTCCGTGTTGCGTGCTGTTTTGTCCAGGCTGTCGCTAGCAGAAGTCATAGGCTTCGTTGTCGTATTGTGCAATGCCGGGATCCAGATTTTGTTTATCTTCATGGTTTCTTCTTTTTTGTTAAAGGAATTTTTGTGTTTATATATTTCGATGGCTTCTCTGTACAGTCTGGTGTAATAATGTGATGTTTGGGACAATACCTGTGTTTCTTCGAATCTTATTATATGTCCTTGGTTGTTCATCCAGTGTTCCGCTACGGCTGATTTTTCCTTTTGTTTTAGTCTGCAATGCCTCTTGTGTTCTTGCAATCTTGTGGTAACCATTCTTTTTGTTGTGCCGATATAAACTTCTCCACAACTGCAAGGGATGCGATATATACCGGCAGTACTTAACGGATCTCTTGTATCTTTGGCTGGGCGCAGTATATTGCTGATTTTTTGTGTTGGCTTGTAGGTTGTAGATATGTTATATTTATTTAATATTCGACCAATTCTCTCCGTTATTGTCTTGATATATGGTAGGTACACCTTACCTTAGCCTCCTCCTTGTTCCCGTTTTCGGATTTGTATTTATTGGGATTTATGGCTCGGCGAAAATCTGTTTTGCTGTATCCATTGGATTGAAACGCTGCTTGGAGATGATTAATTTCTTCTTGTAGATACTGTGGTTCCGAAATCCTTTTGGCTCGTTCCACCAGGGTTTTAATTATTCCGCGTTTTTGTCTGGGATGATGGTTGGACTGCTTATGTAGGTATCTGTCTGTGTGAGTCTTTTTCCTGTATACCTTGTGTCCAAGTGTCATGTCTTGGTTTCGAATTACTAAAACATCCAAAAACGGTAGACTGTTGTTCTCTTCTCTTTCCAGGGTGAATTGGATGCTGGGACAAATACCATTTAAATGTTGCCTGAAGTTAACAAGTTCTTCTTCACCATGCTCCCAAATGACGAATGTGTCGTCCACATATCTCAGCCAAACTGAAGGTCTTAATGTAGCATTCTCCAAGGCCTGTTTTTCAAATTGTTCCATGTAAAAATTGGCTATTACGGGGCTTAATGGACTTCCCATGGCCACGCCATCTATTTGCTCGTAGAATATTCCTCCCCATTGGAAATACGTTTCTGTGAGGCATATGTTATACAGCGCTACTATATCTGGGGGAAAGAGTTCTTGCAAGTATGTCATAGTGTCTGTGATAGGTATCTTAGTAAATAAAGAAACCACATCGAAGCTTATTATTTTATCGTTTGGCTTGAGTTTCAGAGTGTCTATTTTTTCTATGAAGTGCGTGGAGTTTTTTACAAACGTGTCAGTTTTTCCAATATACGGTTTCAATAGTGAGGCGAGAAACTTGGCGAGTTCATATGTAGGTGATCCAATGGCCGAAACAATAGGTCTGAGCGGTGTTCCTTCCTTGTGTATCTTTGGTAATCCATACAATCTTGGTGGCAGTGCTTCTGATTTGTACAATCCTCGTTTAGTGTCTTCATCAAGTGTGGAGCTCTTGATAAGTTTATTGGATTTACGTAGAACTCTTGCTGTAGGATCAGTTTTAAGAATCTTGTATGTCTCTGGATCTAAAAGCTGTTGCATTTTCTGAACAGAACAATACAACCAGAAAATGCAACAGCTTTTAGATCCAGAGACATACAAGATTCTTAAAACTGATCCTACAGCAAGAGTTCTACGTAAATCCAATAAACTTATCAAGAGCTCCACACTTGATGAAGACACTAAACGAGGATTGTACAAATCAGAAGCACTGCCACCAAGATTGTATGGATTACCAAAGATACACAAGGAAGGAACACCGCTCAGACCTATTGTTTCGGCCATTGGATCACCTACATATGAACTCGCCAAGTTTCTCGCCTCACTATTGAAACCGTATATTGGAAAAACTGACACGTTTGTAAAAACTCCACGCACTTCATAGAAAAAATAGACACTCTGAAACTCAAGCCAAACGATAAAATAATAAGCTTCGATGTGGTTTCTTTATTTACTAAGATACCTATCACAGACACTATGACATACTTGCAAGAACTCTTTCCCCCAGATATAGTAGCGCTGTATAACATATGCCTCACAGAAACGTATTTCCAATGGGGAGGAATATTCTACGAGCAAATAGATGGCGTGGCCATGGGAAGTCCATTAAGCCCCGTAATAGCCAATTTTTACATGGAACAATTTGAAAAACAGGCCTTGGAGAATGCTACATTAAGACCTTCAGTTTGGCTGAGATATGTGGACGACACATTCGTCATTTGGGAGCATGGTGAAGAAGAACTTGTTAACTTCAGGCAACATTTAAATGGTATTTGTCCCAGCATCCAATTCACCCTGGAAAGAGAAGAGAACAACAGTCTACCGTTTTTGGATGTTTTAGTAATTCGAAACCAAGACATGACACTTGGACACAAGGTATACAGGAAAAAGACTCACACAGACAGATACCTACATAAGCAGTCCAACCATCATCCCAGACAAAAACGCGGAATAATTAAAACCCTGGTGGAACGAGCCAAAAGGATTTCGGAACCACAGTATCTACAAGAAGAAATTAATCATCTCCAAGCAGCGTTTCAATCCAATGGATACAGCAAAACAGATTTTCGCCGAGCCATAAATCCCAATAAATACAAATCCGAAAACGGGAACAAGGAGGAGGCTAAGGGTAAGGTGTACCTACCATATATCAAGACAATAACGGAGAGAATTGGTCGAATATTAAATAAATATAACATATCTACAACCTACAAGCCAACACAAAAAATCAGCAATATACTGCGCCCAGCCAAAGATACAAGAGATCCGTTAAGTACTGCCGGTATATATCGCATCCCTTGCAGTTGTGGAGAAGTTTATATCGGCACAACAAAAAGAATGGTTACCACAAGATTGCAAGAACACAAGAGGCATTGCAGACTAAAACAAAGGAAAAATCAGCCGTAGCGGAACACTGGATGAACAACCAAGGACATATAATAAGATTCGAAGAAACACAGGTATTGTCCCAAACATCACATTATTACACCAGACTGTACAGAGAAGCCATCGAAATATATAAACACAAAAATTCCTTTAACAAAAAAGAAGAAACCATGAAGATAAACAAAATCTGGATCCCGGCATTGCACAATACGACAACGAAGCCTATGACTTCTGCTAGCGACAGCCTGGACAAAACAGCACGCAACACGGACCGCGCAGAAAACCGCCTCTCCACCAGGGGCGTGCCTATAAATAGGGAGGGAGTTTCCAACGACCAGCCAGTCTGCAGCCGACTGTTGAGGAGTTCACAGAGAGCACGCAGTATCTCCTGAAGATGTCTACCGCAGCAGTAGACGAAACGTCGAGTAGAAGAACGACTGGACCACGGCCTATATGCCCGGAAGACGAACCTAATAGGGATTAATGCCTTTGTTACGATCTAACTTATTAACTAAAGTTTTGGATAATTTTATGTTTTATTTTATTTTATTCTTTAGTACTTTCAAATGTACGCAACAGTCGAAAGCAGTCATTTATCCAGTTACCATTACAGAGGAAAACAAATCCTAGGAGTACCTAACATTTTATCTTATTTTTTTTTTAATTTCATAATAACGGCATTAAAACTACAAACGGTTAGATGTATAGGCTGTAGACTTTATAGAGATACATTACCGAGAGCTATTCCCAGAGTTCTAATTTCCTTCTTGAGAAATAAGAAGACACATTACTGAAGTAATCAACTTTTCAATCATTTTCTCTCTCTCTCTCTCTCTCTCTCTCTCTCTCTCTCTCTGTCTCTCTCTCTATCTCTCTCTCTATCTATCTATCTCTCTCTCTATCTCTCTCTCTCCTCTCTCTCTCTCTCTCTCTCTGTATCTGTCTCTCTCTCTCTCTCTCTCTCTCTCTCTCTCTCTCTCTCTCTCTCTCTCTATATATATATATATATATATATATATATATATATATATATATACACATATCCATCCGTAGTAATTCAGAATATATATATCCATAGTAATTCTGCCCGAGTGCAGGTCTTTCACTGCAATCATAGCATTTTCATGCTATGCTTTGCAGATTTACTAGGGAATTATAGGTGTGGTAGCTTCCCATTGCTTTCCACACTGATGAAGGATGATGGTGATAATGATAAGGATGGTGGCCGGATGATTTTCGGGGACCTTTGGGCCCTAAGCTTCCTGACATTTGTCTTACCCCGAAAACAAACCTCACCCAGGAGCTTGTCCGGACCGGGAATCGAACCCGGCGTCACGCTACCTCGAGACCACAGCGGTGGAATATATAGGCTATATGTATATAGTATGGTTCAATTTAATAAACTACAGTACCGGTAGGTCTATATCTAAATTAGAAAACACAATCCAATTCAACAGAAAATGTACCGAACGTTTAAGAAAAACCATTATTTATAAAATTATACTATGCTATTATTTTTAATTTATCTTATTTTTTTCATTTAGCTTGCTAAAAATGATGTCCAGTGGATTAATGAAGAGGATTCGAGACATACATTGGTTAAATGGAATGAAAACTCCTTCACAGCCGGAACTCCAAGTGAATTTAGAAGCAGTGCTGCCAATCTACGTTATTTTAGGCATTGGAACTGTTGCTTCTTCTTTAATTCTGGTTTTGGAGATTTATATTCATCGTAAAATTCATAAAGATAAATTAAAGTAAGAAAATAAACGAGGCTATATATATGTGTGTGTGTGTTTTTTTTTGTATTCCTAAGCTGCTGTTGACTTACGTAAGAAAATTACCAAATATTCTTTGGACTGCATAAAAATATGCCTTATAATACGGAAGAAATGCATTTAAACATCAGAAGCTCTTATGGTTTTTAATATTTTGATGAGACTCTTAGGCATAATAACTCCAACGGTGTTCATCAATTATTTTGTTAGCTTTTAAATTCAAGACGGACGAGTTTAAAAGTGTTATATAACTGAAATCTTCTTCTTTGGATATCGGAAATGGGATGATGTGCGTTAATGTCTAATATACGGTCCCAAACTGCTTAACAAACCACAAAAACGCGTGTAAATATTAAATATTTAGTAATATTCTAAACTAGTTCGCCGTCATATTGAAAATGATTCTGACCAACAATAGTTGGTTTTATGAATATTAAACACAGTTCACTAGTTCAAATGAACAGATTCTTATATCGTTCATACGAAGTTTATGCTATTCTCCTCTGGTAATAAAAATCAAGTTACTTGTTAATACTCACAATGCTAATAGATAGATCATCGGTTGATTAATGTCTTTGACATCGTCCGATTCACAACAGATGGAGGATTTGAAGCAGGGTATAATGACAGAAACAAAGAAGAAAGGAGAAGGAATAGAAACTTTAGGATGATATGTTCATATTTACAGTGGTGCTAAAAATAATGAAAGGGCTAAAAGAGCGGTTTCAGTAGGCCTACCAATCAAGAAGAAATATAAGATATATCACAAACTGGGAAGCAATAAATGAAAACATAATTAAAATTAATATATCTCTTTTAGTATAAGATGCGCTACAATGCTAAATAATAATTTAATAATCAATCCTACATAACCGAACAAAATGGTAACATCTGAAACTTTCATTCGGGAGATATCGTTTTTATTCCCAGGGCCGGTAAACCTGACTGAGTTTTTTCCTCCTTTCCTCAATAGTCGAGGCAAATGCTGGGTTGGAATTTCATTATTTATTCCACCGTTATCACCAATTCATAATATAATTGGAATGAAATTATTGATCTGCTACGCCAAATACAAGAATAGAAATACACAGCCGACTGGATACTAGAAGCAATGCTACCTTTCGGATGTTAAAAAGAATGTTGTATTTCGAATTGTATTATGTTCTGAATTTCTATTAACTGTTCCCGAGCACGAGCTACTGATCATTTGAATAGGCCTATATTAAAAAATGTATGTATGGACTTACACTATGAGTGAATAAACAAATAAATAAAAAATTATAATATTTATTCTTGTTTCATTGTTAGTTATATTTATGTAGAACTAGAAATCCATTTCTCGATTATTATCAGTCATATCAACCATATAAATTACCATTC
The DNA here is from genome assembly GCA_030220185.1 of Diploptera punctata. NCBI lineage: Eukaryota > Metazoa > Arthropoda > Insecta > Blattodea > Blaberidae > Diploptera > Diploptera punctata. Next base: position 1,116,352 of record JASPKZ010007245.1, on the reverse strand, counting down.
ACAATAAAATATTTTCATGATTAACTCATAATGAAAAGTGTTCATTGCTACCTTCAACATAATCAACTCAACCAAATTACCGACTATCCATTATCAATATTGTTTTTTTTTCTCTTTTATCTTTTTTATTCTCTTTTCTTCTGTCAATTAACTAATTTATTATCATTGAATTCACCCAACCTCATGGGCTAGTGGTCAGCGTTCCTGACTACTGTTCATGAGGTCCCGGGTTCGATTCCCGGCCAAACCGTAAGACTTTTTTTCTTAAAGGGAATTATTCCTGTGGTTGCCCATGATCTGGAATTTAGGTTAAGAACTCTCCTGGCGCTTCATTATCATTTATCACTCATCATATAATCGGAGTAACGTAATCCGCCTTCTAGGCGCCCCAACTTCAGAAGTGGGTTACAATTACCGCCAATGCCAGGGGACAAAACCAGAAATGTCATAAAAAGGCAACCTGGTGGCATTAGACAAAATATATATATATATATATATATATATATATATTATTGAATCCGGAGTTTCACGGATGTGCAGACATAATCTGTCCATAAGATCCTGAGCTTATACCTACTGGATGATTTCCCTCTGGTTTTCCTTGGAAGAGGTTTCCACGCCCATTTGCCACATGTCCTGGCCATTGCACTCTGAAAATTGATTTTTCATATTACAGCTGATTTCCTATAAATATAATACTGCTTACTTTTAAGACTTTTTTTTTCATTATCCTTTCTATTGGTCTTTCTTTGGTTCAAAATTGTCCAAAGCACTTTTTTCTCAAATGCTTGTATTTCTGCCTCTCTTAATATAAGAGATTGTTTTGCACCCATATAACTGGAAATAGCATCGATATATGTATGTATATATATATATATATATATATATACACTCACAGATATACATAATGTCTTCAACCTTTTGGATCAAAGTTGGATATAAGGTAGAGGAAACCAAACTGAACATTTTGATGTAAGAAAGTCACTGCCGGAAATGCATAGTTCACGTTTTATATATATATATATATATATATATATATATATATATATATATATATATATAAAGTATATTACGTATATTTCATAACGAGGAACCAAATGGTCGGAAATTCGTAGTTTTGTTAGCGACTTTCATTTTCATGAGAAACAACTTCATGATAACGTCTGGTCAGCTAGCTTGCACGACAACGAAACAACCGCGCGAGAAGATGTGGCTGTAACTCACGATGTTGAGGTCCGTCAACACCTTGATCATACGTTCCCTAATCGTTGGATGTTCCTCAGCATTTAACAAAAAATAATGGGGTACCTCTCACATCAAATAGAAGACCGATCATTGAAATATCTTTAATGTTTAATTTCTCTTCAATATAAGGTATTGGAGGCCTATATTCATTTTCTATAGATTCACTTCTAAAATAATATGATCATTAATCTGTTAGCATCATTTTAAATGTATATATTACTAGCTAATACCCGGCGTGTGCTCCTATTCCTAAATAAATGTTAATGTGTTTTTACCTCCAGCCGTGCGCTGTTATGCTTGCCCGGGAATCTGCTTATCCCAATCTTCTTATCGTTACTGTGAGTTATCCGTAGAAGATAAACATATGCTGTCATGGACTTTTTTGTAGAGTTTTTTTTGTGATATTCAATTCTGTGTACATTAATTTTATGTATTTGTTATGGTTTAGGCAGCGTAAGTCATTTAAGCGTCAAAATAGGGACTTTATTTCACGTTTTTCACTACAAAGGGTGATATCTTAAGTTCGACACAATGAAAACATTAACTGCATAACAACTATTTAGAGCATTCTATAAATAATCATCTAGGAAGCTACTTACTTTATTTTATATCATTTTAATGTTATTATATTCTATGTTTTTGTTAGTATTAGCTAGTATTAGATTACATCATCATTGTATTTTGTTTAGTCTGTATTTTAATAATATCTTAAAATTGTAATATATATGTAATTTTTGTATAATTCTACTATTCGCTAGTTGAGTGGAAGAGAAAGCCATATGGCCTTAACTCTGCCAGCTAAAATAAAGAATTATTATTATTATTATTATTATTATTATTATTATTATTATTACTATTATTAGGAGTGAAGGGGTTGATTATTACAACTCTCTTATAGCCTATGTTCATCCCCGGAATCTTCTGAACATTTTTCAAAAAGCACCATCTCAATCTACTTATCCCGATCTTCTTGGCATCAATGAAAGACAAAAATGGTTATTGTGAGCTATCCGAAAAAGATAAACATATGCTGTCGCGGACTTTTTTGTAGAGTTTTTTGAGATATTTAATTCTGTGTACATTAATTTGGTGTATTTGTTATGGTTTAGGAAGCGTAAGCCATTTAAGCGTCAAAATAGGAACTTCACATTTCAAGTTTTTCACTACAAAGGGTGATTTTTAGGGGTGAAGGGGTTGAATATCACAACTCTCTTATAGTCTATGTTCATCCCAGGAATCTCCTGAACATTTTTTTAAAAAAAAACATCAAGATCGGATCAACGGTATGGCCGCGCATAGAATACGAACAAACAAACCAACAAACAAACATTGATTTTTATATATTAGATTTAGTTAAAATACACATATTGATATACAGTAAGAATTATACTGCATAAATAGAAAAACTACGAAAAGAAAAGCGAAATGCACGCGTGTTCTCAAATGGATAAAAGAACCAGACCATTGTTTGGTAGTAGAGGTAAAAATATCGAAGATGTCACCAATCAGATAAGCGATCATCAAAACCATGGTTTCAACATTAATTTCGATCTTTTGGATATTATATATTTCACACCTCCCCTTCTATGAAGGGTTCAAGGATCAAACCCCCCCCCCACCTCCTTCTTAGGAATGTAAGAGGTCTCAGATCCCGTACCGAGTTTGGTTGAAATTACTCCAGGTGTCCCAGAATTATATTAGAACATAGGGGTATTTTACTCCTTACACCACATTGTCCGATCTTGATTTATATGTGTACCAGTTTTGATGAAACTCCTTCAGGCCTTCGAGACTTAATGTCGACACATACATTCACACATACTCATATACATTTATATATATATATATATATATAATATATATATATATATATATATACAGGGTGTCCACAGTGAGATTCCCTCATTTCAAACAAACATAATGCAAAGTAAATGTTGTATACTATAATTACTATACACGAAAATGATAATGTAACTCATAAAGTTTTAATTTAAGTTTTAATTTTGTGATTGTGACAAACTCTAGTTCAGTTCACTTGGGCATGTGTGCCTCGGGTGGCGCGAAAAATATTCAACCTGTAGTCAATTTCACGCCATGTGTTGAATAGCATGTCTTCTGTCACAGAGTTTATAACATCTCTAATGCGTTGTTTTAAGTCCAGTACATCGTTCATTTTTGTGGCATAATGGATTTGGTTTCAGCATACCACCAGACAACCTGGGCACGCTGGTTTGGAATCTCCATTTTAGAAACAATTGTTTGTCAGCGCCACTACGGATATTGTGCGTACTAAACATTACCACATAAACGTTTTGAGTTGCTGTTTCTGCTCTTTCAAGATTTACAGTTTTACAACCTACAATAAGAAAATTACAGACTTTTAAAATGAGGGAATCTCACTGTGAATCCTTCTGTTTGAGAGGACCCTTTAATTGGTGCTGCCCTCGAACAGAACAAATTTTTAACTTCTTCCCCTCATCAACTTTGACGGGTTCGAGGCCAGTTTCTTTTATTCTTTGTGCAAAAAACTGGTTTATTTGTGATATTTATGAAAATGACCACTTTAAAAGTTTTTTAACTCTTGTTTTTTCGACCCCAACGCTATTAGGGCATCCGAGGGCTAGGGATTCTTTCCTTTCTTCCATTTCTTCTTTCCTTTATTTTCTTTTCTTCTCCAGAAAAGCCTGACCAGAGGCTATAAGATGGCAGCCCCATCACTGGTCTTGCCTTCCTTTGGCCAGCAACCAATCGAAGGGACTATTATTATGCTTTCAAGTCTTATGCGAGAATTTCCCTCAATCGCTGGAGGGAACATTTTCTATAGGATCGTAACAGGCCTTGGCCTAATACTTGGAAGGAAGAAGAAGAAGAAAAGTTTTTCAAACCAAGAATTAATCCTTAATTTCTGCTATTGAATATTACAAATGTTGAAAAAAATTCCCAGTCCAGTAGATCTTGGTGGAAATGCCCTGCGGCTCGTCAAATTAATGATAAGCGGTGAGCAATTCCTTTTGGTTCACCTGGATGTTCAGAAAAGGAGAACCCCGGATTCCTGCTAAAGCATTCCCAAATATATTATATTTTATAGATGCTGTTTTAATATACTGATGGGTTTGATTTTTGATATTATGTGGCATGGTGGCTGTATAAAATAATTAAACATAAGAAAGGAATTCGGTAAATGTGAACCTTCCACGAGGATTTGAGTCCACTTTACACGAATGCGTATATTTTATCAATGAGGATGCTATCTGTAAAAACCAATCACTTAATTAATTTTATTTAATATCCTTGTAATTCTACTAAACCCAAAGACCGTCGCTTTCTGCAGTTGAGTGACATGTGAATGTTATAATCAACAATAATTTTTCAAAACATTAAATACATATCAACGCTTTTTAATTATGATCAGTCATAAATATTTTTAGATTAATCTGCGCCTGTCAGTATAAATTAATAATCTAAATATACTTAAAAATTGACTAGAAGCTAAGGTGAACTCTGGGGTCCACTTTATACGATTATGGAGGTTAAAGTGGACCTTTCTTGTAATATAAAAAAGGTTTATAAATTATGAAGATGTTTCCATATTTGTATAAAACAACAATACTATTTCATAGTTACAACACTAATGATAATCACAGTAATTAAACAAAACTCAAATGCCTTAATTAAAAGAATAAAAACAACAAATTCAAAACAGGGATCCAGATTACCCAAAGTTCCTCTATACATAGATATTATTTTTTGTGAATGTGTGTGTGTGTAATAGTTCTCCATTAATGTATGCGTTTTTTACAATCTTGAATATTAATCCAATTAACCAGCCATTGACATTAATTAATTTCAGAAGTATTAATATATGTTGGCCTATATTTTATTTAATGACGTTATCTGTATAGCATATTCTACATAAGCATTACTGTAATGTCATTTTATGATATATTATATATATATAGCCTATATACATACAGTAAGAAAACATTTTTTAATCCGTACTTATTTTTTAATCACTAATATGGTAAATTGTGAAAAGCGGCATTTGCAATTCAATAAAATATATTTCTATTTGTCTATTTGTGATTGAATTACTCTATTTTCTGAGAGTAACAACCATAAATTGACACAGTGTTCAAGTAATTCCCTTTGTAATTCATTATTACGAAGTAATTTGAATAACCAATGTCATATGTTTACAATTTATATTACCGTAGGCCTATCTAAATCTGTGTCCTTTTAATATAGTTATAATTCATCATCATATTATGCGTTTTCATATCTCTAACCTTTCATCCCCCCCCCTGCCTCACTCTCTACTAGGCCCTTTATATTTAAAAATCAGCAAGAAAACCATACCAGTTTCTTCGAGACGTTTATGCAGTAGTAGTGAACTGTTTAACTCCAAACGTTAAGGGAATTGTCGGATTCCATTTAACGCATTGCTTCCACGATAAAACGTTAGGTCTATATTTTGTACAGGTCTTTAATTACATCAATATAATATAGATGTTGTAAGGAATATAGGTTCAGATACTTAGGCCTATATCTAAATAGAAGTTTGAGTAACATGCTTAGGCCTGAAGACCTATGCTTATTTTAAAGACATGTCTACTATTACTTTTTTAAATGTATAAGTAGGCCTATATTAGTACTCAATAATGATGAAGGAACATAGGGTATTTGCTGTTATACAAATAGGCCTAAAATATCGGAATGACTTTTAACATAGCCTATTTTATAGCCTATTTATCTTTATCCATCAAGGATTCAAATCTCTATAGGCCTAGGTACAACTTTTTTAAATATTTAAATATATTTAATAATATTACAAGTGTTTATTTTTTCATCTAGATGGCGTCAGATATATTTTTACTAATTGACATCTGTTAATGTCACTTTATGTCACGAAGAAACTAACGTAGATATGTTCGCCATTGTAAAAAAAAATTACAGAAGTAAAATTATCGATAAACTAAATGAATAGAACGACGATGATGAAAATTCAGGTCTGGCACGAAGAGTAAAAGTTTGATTTTCTAGTTTTTTGTTATATGCCTTCAATTTTGATTTTTCAATTACTACGATGATGATGCTACTACGAATACTGCCATTCTTCTATATGGCGGTTACTTTTAAGGTTGAAGCGAACATTACCCCTGAAGTGACAGCAAGGATAATTCATTCTCTTAAAAACCAACTCAGTGTCAATTGTATATTCATTTTGAAAGACGGTAAACAATCAAGTAAGTATATTCACACAAAATACATAAAATTAAATTATTTTGATCAATAGGGCCTATTTCAAAATAGGTTATATAAGAATACAAAAAGTTTGTAGCCTAAAAAAATATGTTTTAGCATACAGTATAAAGAGTGTCTCAAACATTTAGGGTCAAAATTAAACATATGGTAAAATGAGTAGGGCCTATTTTGAGATAGGGAACCAATGGTCGGAAATAGCATATCATTATAAACCAAAAGGATTAAGGGATGTAGGAAGACTTAGAAAGAGAAGGAAGCAATCATTGTGAATTAGGAACAGGCGAATCGCCTAAACCTTGAAGTGAAGAAGAAGAAGAAGAAGAAGAAGATGATGATGATGATGATGATGATGATGGTCGGAAGTACGTACTTAATCAGTATTAATAACATTCATAATAAAATTCCGTTGAGATAAATAGTCATAAATTAAAACATTCGTTCTTAACTAGGTTAATTGTTTAAAACTGTAGGCCTTTCAGAAACTGGCTTCCATCTTCAGAAAGGAGTGCGCAGTCTTAATACGTGCATGACAAAGGAGCATAATATTTCACCGCACTCTTTCAAACAAACCCGGTGTCTGCAGTACAACGAGACAAAGATAAATCAGTTCCTAATCAACAACTTGATGTTCCCTCAGCAGGTGATTGTGTATAGTATTGTTTTGCTAGCTAGCGTCATCAAACGCCTACTCAGCAGGCACTTGTTTGCTATGAAAACGAAAGCAGCTTACAAAAACGTTCCTCATTCAAGATCGCGTGATAACTGAAATATGCATTTCTGATCATTGGTCTCCTATCTCAAACATATAGTCCTCTGCCATCTGTATTATTTTGATCCTAAAGGTTGGAGTCATTCTTAATAATTAATAGAACTGTGTAATTTGTAATATTATTGGTTATGTAAATTAATTACATTGGCTTAGACGGCGTTATTTAAGACTCATACACAGTTTGACTGTGATTTTTCTTCCTGTTTTTCCTCTGTCTTCAAGGCTAATGCTGGTTTAGAATTTATTTACACGGACACGTTTTACCTTAATCGTCACTTTATAGTTCACATTATCGAAATTAAATGAACTTCTGGAAAAATACTCGACAAACCTAAAAATAAAAGCACCACATTGCATATATTTAAGGATTCCATGAACGATGTGGTTTTATATGATAAGTCATCTATAAATAAAATTAATATAAATATAACATTTTTTCCGGATGAGTTAGCTTGATAATAACGCATTAGAATCATCTTCGGAAGATCCTGGGGTATACCAACCCAACTAGGTTTTTGCATTTATGCCAATAGTCAAAGCGAATTCTGTATTTGAATTATATTACTTCATACCATTTCATCATAATCTACACTTATAGCCTAATATCATTGAAATTATATGAAAAGACAAGTTCACAATAAAAATACGCAACTCTTGGAACAACTATAGCCCCCAGTAGGTTAGGCATAGAATGAGGTTAGAGAATAACAGTAACCTTGATTCGAGAGAGATTAATTATACGTGAAATTATTGAAAAAAATAGGTCAGGATTAGGATTAATCTTCAGGTTCTATAGGCCATTTAATTAGGTAGTAAAATCATAATAAAATATTCTCACGATAAAAGACGAAACATTAATTCCAAAATAGATTTTTCGAAATAAGAAGACATAAAATATTCAGAGTTTTCCATTGTATTCACATCCTACCCAAATCAATATAATAATATAATTATATTCATCCATGTGGTAGATTGTGTAAGGTCTAATTAATAAGTTATATTAACATCTCATTTTATACAGAGGGATTCTAAAATTCCATGTGAAATCCCTATACATTACAAAAGGATTAGAACTTTAGAAAATCAAAACCAAGAAAAAATGCAAAATTGCTTCTCTTTTGAACTATTAAAATTGCAAACGTAGAAATATCTCGTTGACAGGCTACATGGTCCATGTTTTCTCAGCTGTCAGCGTCTATACATTTTAAAGCGGTAATTAAGCCAGTTTATCTGGACTCTATTGAGTAGGGAAAAATCTCTATTCTTCCACTTCCCAAAATCAAACCCTAATCTCAAATGATTAGTCAAATGTGTAGGCAATTAGAGGCAATTGAGATGGAAGGTCATTCATAAATATGAAATGATTTACGAAGAAGAAGAAGAACGTAAAATTTGGTTAGCTGTGGTTTATTCTCTCTCGTACGATACCGTTTGAGGAAAGATAAATATCCATTACTGGAAAATATGAATGAGTAGCTATTTTAGCCGAATGGTTTAAGACATCAAGCTTTGGTCCAGAGTTATTTTACTGAGTCCCCATTGGAGAAGAAATTTTATCATCGAGAGGAATTTGGGTAGATACAATAAATAGCAGCTCCAGGTGAGAAATCCAAATGTATAAAATCTAGGGATCCGACATGCTGACCACATGTCATCCCAATACTGGATGGATGATCTTCGACATCTATGATTAACATATGCATGTGAGACCAACGCCTCGCTGGTAAGCAATGACATTCTATACCTGTCATGCCGTGGAGAAAACTAGTTTATCTCCATCCTCAAAACAAGAAATGGATTGAATTTACATTAACAAGAATAATTACAATATTCGGGTTTTAAAATTAAAATAATTGCAAATGAATTGAAACAAAAATAATATTACTAGTAGGCCTACACATTCCCATGATATCACTTCTAAAGCATTCAACCACTTTATAGGTCCTATGCAAAATGAAGGGAAATATACATTTAGGCCTATTTACTTTTAAAACAAATATTACCATTCTTGGTTGTTTTACACAGCTTTGCATCAAGAAATGTTTGCTACACATGTAGAAAGAATATTGAGTGATTTGAACATAATGATCGCTATTGTAGAGAAAACACTGCATTGTGAACATAGCCGGCAGTTGTATATCATAGGCCTACTCTCATCTAATAATACATTCATTAAACAGGTAAGTGTACAATATTATTATTATTATTATTATTATAAATAATATGCTTTATTAGACCAATATAACAATAAAAGCAAGCTCGCTTATTTTTCAGAATTTTAACAAAATTTACTATTACCGTCCTATATTGCAAGCATTAATTTAAAATAGATTCGCATTCGCTCATTTTAGATATATTTTGATGTGGTTTACTGTTAATAAATTCTAAAGAAATAAGTAGATATAGAAATTTATGTAATTTGAATTTTTCTTGTTTCCAATTTGATATCTTCAAAATTAATTGTATTTAACGGTACATAGGCTATTCTCTATTTGGCAAGGCAAACTCGGAGTCATATTTAACTACCCTTAAATTGGAAAAATGCTCATTTCTCGTGCCAATTATTTAAATGTGTCGGACGCAGTGAAAAAAAAAATAAAACTGTAAGTTATTGGTAGGGTTAGGATTTTTAGAATTTTAATGGACCATTCTAACCTTTTTGTATAAAGGAAATGTCCTTTTTTTAGGTTCCATCCATAAACATATTACTCTTTATTAATAATTATAAACTTTACACAATAGGGCCTAAATAATATAGAAATCATAGCAACGTCCATTTTTCTTATCTAAAACTTGTAAATATGAGTATGACATTTTCCTTTAACCCATAATCGCCCATAATCGGGGTTAACTAATTTAGTGTTTACTATATGAATTTAATAAAATAGAATAAAAAACAATAAAACAAAAACAAAAAAAGAAAAATTATCAGGTGTATATAAATTGAAGTGTGGCACATGTGACAATGTCTATATAGGACAAACTGGTAGACCTTTTATCTCTCGGATAAAGGAACACATGAGAGCATATAACAGAAATTTAGAAAATTCAAAATATGCTAACCACCTATTCCAATTTAATCATTGTTTCGATCCAAATTTTGAAATTTTACATATTTGTGATAAGGGTAAGAAGTTAAATCTTTTGGAGGCTGTAGAAATTAATAAATTTAAAAGTAGTAAAAAACTGTTAAATTCTCAACTTGATTTGAATGAATCCCCTTTGTTAAATTTAAATAAATATTGTTGTATTGTTGCTTAGATCAGTTGGAACACAATTCATAATTCTTCATGTCTGAAGAAGGTACAGTGTACCGAAACAGCTGTCACTGAATTATATAATAAATATGAAAATCAAATAAAACTACGTTTTATTTTTATTTAATTAATGAATTTAAGAGTCTTGGTTACAATATGACAAGCCACATTTAAACATTCCCTGGTTCAAATATTTTTTCTATTGTCTCTCAACAACGTTTCATACAATGAAAAAGATCTTTCGACGGCACAGATTATCATAGGAGCAAATCTCATTGCTGCCACGGATACTGGACCCCAAGGTAGTTTGCCCGTAATATTTTCCCCTTCAAGAACCGCACACACTTCCTTCTTTTTATGAAATTCTGAGTTTCGCTGAAGGATTTATTTTAATTTTGAGAATAAAACTGTAGATACTGACGCAATAATGTTTACAGATTGTTTTAATAATATAGACACCCTTTCCAAATGATGTATAGCTTCAGGTTAGTCATTAAATTTTGACTTCATGAAAGCTAGAGAGGAAAAAAATACCATTGTTCTGAAGTGCTTCTTTAGTTTTTGTAATCATTTGTGTCTATTCGGGTACACTACTGCTTGTTTAATCTTCTCAAAATAATCAGCACAATAAAGACAAGCCAGCAGTCAGGTCCCCCAATAAGTTGTTATGGGTTGTGGAGGAAGTGGTGTCTTTGGCAGAATTTCTTTGAATTGTTGAATTTGAGTAGGGAACTTGAATATATATACATTCTTCTTCTTATTATTCACTTCCTGGTTTAGGCATTGATTGCCTTTTCCGTCTTCACTTCTAAAAGGATCTTCTCCATAATGCATTCCCTAAAGCGACTTAAAACATTTTCTTCCTACAACTCTTAAAATAATTTTAATCCAAACTTTATAGTGATGCCGCATTTTGACTACTGTGACGTTCTACTAACTGACATAAGTGACGGATTGTCGGACAAACTGCAGCGTGTCCATAATATGTGTATCAGATTCATATTTAATGTTCGAAAATACGATCACATTTCTCCATTATTCCACGAATTGTCATGGCTACATCTAAAAGAGAGAAGAAAATCGCACTGTCTAATTCTCATAAGTAATGCCACGAGTGATTTCCAAATTATCGATAAATTCACGACTCACGAAGTGAGGAGTGAATTTATCTAGAGAATTTGGAAATCAAGAGTGGCATTTGTTAGGACTATTTAACGAATAAAATTAAGCTGTTTACTCACAAATCATTATTTAACTATAGTTATTTTAAAATATTTATATATTTAATGTAAACGGCGATGTTTGAAAACAAATGAGAAACGATAGGTACGCTTCTACTGCTTCTTTTGTTTATCACTGCAACCAGATCATACTATTTATTGCCAAAGGAACGCAATATTGTAAGGAGGAGCTTTCTTTAATATGGTAATCATAACACTGATAAATATTTGGCGAAACACGACTCTGATTGGTTGTAAAACAGAAATCATTGAAACGTGATTGGTCATTGACTCCCATTTGGGGCATGAGTTAAATAGTCCTATTTAAGATCCTACATACCTCGATTCCCAATTATTTATCATCCCGTTTCCAGTATCTATCCTCAAACCATAACTTAAACACAAGATCACAACATAGTCTCTTACTTAATATACCGCAACATAGGACATCACATCACTCCATGTCATATATCATCTCCACTTCTCGCAACTGGAATTCCCTACCACAAGAAATAAGGGGCTGCCGGATATTGACATCTTTTAAAAGAAATCTAAATTTATATTTGCTCTAAACTCGACTTCATTATTATCCAGTGTAAGATATATATATTAATTGGTGTTTCCCGTATAATGTATCATATTTATATTATTATTATTATTATTATTATTATTATTATTATTATTATTATTATTATTATTATCGTATCATTATTGTTATTACCCTATAAAATGTTGTTTGTACATGACATTTACATTGCTACATTTATTGTATCTTTAACTGTTTATAATTAGTATAGTGTATATCTATATTTGTCGAATATTTATTTGTATTTGTGCTCGTTGAGTGGAAGAGAGGGCCTTATGGCCTTAACTCTGCCAGAATAAATAAAGTATTATTATTATTATTATTATTATTATTATTATTATTATTATAATAGATCTAAGACCATCTCTTCCGAGGAGTCCGATATCTCTTCTTTCTCTCGGAAAATAATGTAAGATTTTCATTGGTAATCTACTCTCTTTCATTCTTTCTAGACGTTCTTTCCACTGTTTCTTGTTATTAGATATATTTTCTTTTATGGAGTAGATCTGCAGTTCTTCACGAATATAATCGTTTCTTATCTGGTCCATTCTACTACACCCTTTTACTCTTCTTATAAAGTTCATACCGGCCGCCTTGTTTGGTAGTGATAATCCAAGATTCGCTCCCATATAAAAGGACTGCTATTGTTTTATAAAATTTTATTTTTGTTTGTTTATGGGCTTTATTATGCAACGTTATTTATTGTGCCACAAATAATTATGAACTGTTGAGATTTATATTCAATAGCTTTATCTTATCCATAGCTGATATCACATCCTAAATATTTGAAGTGGGATACTTGTTCAATCATTTCGTCTCTAATGATTATTTTTGCGCGCAGAGTGTTTCTTCCACAAAATGGCATTACTTTTGTTTTACTTACTGAAATTATAATTATTGCATATTGTATTCAATTTGTGAGCAGCCAATTGTAATAGATCTTCATCATCGTGTAATAAAACTAAATCATCAGCAAAAATTAAGTTGTTAATACTTGTGTTATTGTTCAATCTAAGACCTTTGTCTGTTATAATTTTCCATTGTTTCATAATGCCATCAATATAAATAAAGAGTAGGTGATAGGCTATATATATACACACACACACATATATGGCCTATCGTCCACTCGGATGAAGAAATATATATATTAACTGAAGAATCTAGTGCATTCATATGAGGGAAATTATTTCGGATCTCTTCCCTAATCCATGGAGACTATGGGCCACACATGTCACATATAAGACTTGTGGATAGAAAGTTGTTATTGTCTCCCCCGCTATTAAAATATAAACTGTACTGTCTGTGAGTAATAGCAAAAAGGTGATAATCTCGGTTAATAATTGAATTTAACCCTTGGTAAAAATATTTATAATTGATTATGTGTTATTTAAACTTATGTTATGGAATACAATATATTTTTGATGTTTTTAGATATCAACACGAAAGAAGGAAGTAAGGGCATTCTGGCTACAATTTATCTCAGATAGTGACGATGTAAATGAAATTTTTAGAGATACATACATTCCTATAAATTGTGAATTTGTAATAGTCCAAGCAAACAAAGACATAATTCAGCTGAAAGAAGTATATCGAACCAGAGTTAATTTACCATTGATTATTCAGGATGTGGGCAATTGGTCTCGTAACAATGGTCTACAGTGGACAAATAGTTCTTTACATAAAAGAAGAAATAATCTTCATGGTATGGTATTCAAGACGGCTTTGGTAAAAAATGTAAGAACACGTTTTTAATTTCTGGTAGTCCGTCAGTTGTTTTATTAAAACATAAACCCGAAAATTATCTATATTATATTTGTTTTAGTTAGAATAATAACTTATTAAATTATAATTAATAAGCACTATGGAAATGCAATATTCTATTGTGACCATTTTATAAGTGAATTTCGAGGAATGGAGCTATAGAGGTTGTTTTCATTATAAGATTTTTTTTTTTTGCAAATCTTCATCAATCCTACCTACTAACTTATATATATATATATATATATATATATATATATATATATATATACGCATATAATTTGAATACAGAAATAGATGTTTTAAGAAGATCAGCTGGAAAATATAGAATGGATAGAATACAAAATAGAAATAGGGAAATTATGGGTGTACAAGAGGAGCCGGACATCATAGACATTATAGAAAAGAAAAGATTATAGTCGTATGGCCATATCAAAAGAATGCCAGAGCAAAGATTGTCGAAAATAGTTATGAATGGATCCCAATGGAAAGGAGGAAGAGAGGAAGACTGAAGAAAACTTGGATAGAATGGGTACAAGCGGCAATGAATATCACAGAATTGGAGGAAGATCAATGGATGGACAGTGAGGAATGGCGTTTGGTTTCCGGAAGACGCCGGCAGCTGCTATGATACCGGATGATGATGATGATGATATATATATATATCTGTTAATGTTCAGTCGGACGCAATTTTTGTATTTTCGAAGCCAATTTCGGCATATAAGAATAAATTAAGAAACGACATTCTAAATCTTTAATCAGCAAAATCTGATCATTAGGAATAGGGATAATTTGAGGCGAAGATTAAAAATCGCTCTAGTGGCCGCAATTATCGATCTTTCGCAACGGAACTTGGTATATGGCATTGAGAAAGGTCGCCTATTTTACAAATATACCAAAATTCTGCTATTAAGAGTGGAGGTTTGCCTCAAAATCTAAATTTAAAATTCGCTCTTGCGGCTGCTGTAGTTGTTTTCTCACATTGAAATTGAACACGCACGATTTAATTAACAAAAAAACACATTCCATAAAACTGAAGAATCAGACCATAAATTTTACTTGCTAGGAATTCACTTAGTTTACGGAGTTTCGGCGCAAGGGACTACTTGACATATAGTAAGTTTGAGATTGTGTGATCTTTTTTTATGAGTTAACTAACAAATTTACTCCAGAATTACTATTGCGAAACTTCAGAAGTTATTTTTGTATAACTTAAAAAGAAAATTAAAACACAAAAGAAAATGTTCACAATTACTAAGTTAAAAAAAATAGAATAAGTTAAGTGTATTGTGATCATCACCCAAACTTTCTCCACGTCGCGCCGTGAATAAGTAGGTAGGCCTAATAAAATTATTGTATATCTCGACTAATTATCTATTGCTTTTGTAAATATTGTCATCGTTCATTAATCATAACATTTCCTAAGACTTCTCGCAACATGAAGGAGTAGCTAATACTTTCCGAGTTCTATATAGAGATATTTGTTTCTTGATATCTGGTAAAACAGTGCATGCTTGATTTTCATCATTACTTTATTCAGCTTCGAACGAGTATATAGTCCTATTCAATCTTCATCAAATGCATTTGTGTTATTTTAAAATTATTGTATATCTTAACTAAATATTTACTGTTACTGTTACCATTATTGTAAATAATTTCAATGTTGTCATCGTTCCTTAACCAATTCGCTATAGGTTTAAATGTTCAATGCATTTTCCCAGAAACCGGATTTAAGTTACCATAAATTATATTGCCTATTTTCAGACATTCAAAACAAACAAAAGATAACGGTACTTCAGATCACAATAAGAGTGAAGGCAAAAACACATTCCTCTACTATTCATAAATGAGTGGGTCAGTGGAATAAGGGCCCATCCCAATTGCACTAAGTTTGGAGAAAAATTGAATTTTATTAAATTCTACATTGAGTAAAATATATAGAGCACACATTGATAATATTTGGTACATGTCTTGTACATAAAATACGTTTACTGCCTGCAAATGTGTAGATCACTATATTGTTTCATATATCTAATCAAAGAAAAAGAAAATTGAAAATATAAAAGAATACAGCATAAATAAACAAATTAAATAATATTTTTTTAACTTGAATATTACATTAATCTACGTATTCTACGTTTGCAGCATTTGTATCGTCATCATCATCATCTGATTTAAGGCTACTGTTAAAATGTCTGGTGTAGGCCTATAGGTGGTACAAATGTCATGAGAGTCATGATGTCTTCTTTATCATCCTACCATTAAGAAATGTTGTTGTCAAAATTACATCTCGTTCCTTAACCAATTCGCTTCAGGTTTAAATGTTCAATGCATTTTCCCAGAAACCGGATGTAAGTTACCATAAATTATATTGCCTATTATCAGGCATTCAAAACAAAATATAGGCCTATAATATCAGAGTTAAGCGAGTGTATCTCGTCTTTTGAGTTGAAGGCCATTTAATGCCGGCGAGTCTACGTCGCCTTTTGAGGCAAATGGGTTAAAATAATTTGCGAAGATTCAATTAAATATAAACAGTATGTATTGTACACTTTATTGGTTGAGTTGAAGAGAAGGCCGCATTGTCTAAACACTGCCAATATAGAGGAGATGGTTTAAATATAGGCTACACTATTTATTTAAGCCAATAGTATAAAATATTTTATACTTACGAATTCATTATTAAAAAAGTAGCAGGAATATATAACATATTAAAGGTAATATATAAGCACATTCATTCAATTTTCAGCTTAAAATTTAAGAAACTAAGAGCCAGATATAAAGACATATAGAAATTATCATTTACATTGATAAGGTCCAAAATTCGGGCTACTTCAAATATTTTCACGTTGTATTAAAACAAGATAATGCAATATATTGAATATAATCCAGACAAGTTACTTTATATAAAGTACAAATATCACCTAAGCACTAATATATGTGGCTCTGAGAGTCTATTTACAAAAATCTCAGCTACGTTTGTCTTTTTCTACATTCGCATTATCTAGATGTGTTCACTAAAAACAAGAGATCCTGGATTCATAATTCTCCCTTGGAATCATTTGAAAAACATCCATTGTGAAAACAAAAAAAGAACTGTCATTATATCCTTATCAGTTCCTATGAAGTAGCGATTTTTACTTAAAAACTTATTTCCTGAGACCCCACAGATATACGACAATAAACACTTAAAATATATTTCTGTAAAGAATTAATTTTACAGAATACAGTTGTCTACTAAGTGGTCTAAATACTCAAATTCTCATGAAATATTTTTGTAACTAAAATAAGCTTGTTTGTTGGGATTTTAAGGAAGTAGAAGGTGTGGCAGAATTCAATTAATTAAAGATAGTGACCAAATGAAAATCTTAATAAATAAGGCATTGAAGTTTTGGTTTCCAGAAAACTTAGAGCTATTAGTGTAAACTTTTCATTGTGAAAATCAGAAATAATTACTAAAATAGGTTTAAATATAAAATTAATTAATTCAAACAGGAACATGTCACTCGTATTCGGGAGATGAAGAATGGGATTCCTACTGATGTTGGAGGATATTTCGGGAGCATTTGGACAGCTTTAGGCTATAAAATGAATTTCAGGTAAGAATATGAAATAAAATCCGAATGATATATATATATATATATATATATATATATATATATATATATAAATAATATACACATAGTTTATAGGACTTCACCGACAAATTTTAAGAATGGCAGTCAAACAAAAAGGACCTTTCTTTTTGTTAAAATTATATATATTCCCAAATATATGCATTGGTCAAGCTGCTCGCTATTCCATGTAACAAAATCCTAGTTGTTGTTGTTGTTTTTTTTTTTTTTTTTTTGGGGCATGCATTTCACCATACCAAACAGAATGAGACACAGAGTTGTAGGGTTGTTGCTGGGTAGGTATCAAACACATAATTAGGCATATGCGAGATTTAATAGATATTGTAAACTGTTAGAACATGCTACTTAAAAAATAAATAAGACGTAATAACCGTAGTACAGTTTTCTTTGGAAAGGAAGTAAAGCGGTGGATCCCGTATCTTAGATTTACGATACGTTAAGTGTCGATCAGCAAACTTTAGAGAGCGCTCGCATAAAGCTCCATTCACACTAAAACATTTATAGGCATATCAGATTCTGTGGTGGATGTCATGCACTAATGCAGTGTCTGGCGTACGTATGATGAAAGGCTTGACCTATTTAGCAAAATCTCGCTTTAATAATCTACCTTCTTTTGTGTGTTAAGGTGTATAGAAATAATGCAAATTCAGAAGATAATCTGCAAAAAGGTCTGTATGAATTTAACAAAATTACAGAAGAATATGGATTGAAGATATCTACAGAGAAAACGAAAATTATGGCATATCAAGGCGTCAAAAGTAAAATTGTATTTGACAATAAAATTTTGGAGCAGGTGAATAATTTTACATATCTGGGATGCAATATCTCATATGAAGTAGAAAAGGATGTAAATGCAAAAATATCTAAATTTTTAAGAATTTTAGGGTTAATAAATTCTATCTTCAAGCCATAGTTAGTCCAAAAACATTCAAGACTAAAAGTGTATAAAACACTGGCTCTTCCAACTCTTTTGTATGGTAGACAAGTATGGACGTTGAAACAGAAGGATATATAGAGACTTAGATCTGCTGAAATGAGATAGCTTCGGAGAACTGCAGGATACACACTACTAGATCACAAAAAAATGAAGACATCTTAGAAGAATTACACATGGAACCTTTAGGAAACAAAATTTCTGATTATAAATCAAGATGGATTCAACATGTTCATCGAATGGAAGATCACAGGATACCCAAACAAATGTTAAGATATCAACCTGCAGGAAGAAGAAGACCAGGACATCCACTCAAAAGACTTTTGGATGGTATTTCTCTTGACGCCGAAACAGGTCAACAAATGGCCTAAATTCGTGAATGTGTTATAATGATGATGTATAGTTAATCTTTAAATTGGCAATGTATCCTATAAGATACATCATTTTGTTTATTTTTTTAACATTTTCAATAAAACAGAAGAAAACAAACTGAAAAGGAATTACTTAATGTGTGTCAAATTACACAATATACCTAATAATAGCAGTCACGCATTATTTCGTTTTCACTGCGGTCAGGCACATTTAAATAACTGGCTCGAGAAATTAGTATTTTGCCAATTTAAGGGTTAATAGGGCAAATTGAATAAATGGCTAAATTATAAACAAAACTTATTGATTTTTTCTTATTTTTAGTACATCGTTTTTGAGACCTTTCAATGGATGGGGACGTGGATTTTCTCATGGTTATTGGTCAGGACTTGTGGGTGCCATTGTAAGACACGAGGCCGATGTTGGGCTTGCATCTTTAACCATTACTAATAAACGAACAAAAGTTGTAGATTTTGTTTTTCCTCTTATGGATGGAACGTAAGTATGGAACGACTTTTCCTTTCTTGTTACACAATACAATAGCAAAATTAATAACTATCTCATTCCAATCATTATAATTTGATAATTTAGTTAAAATTCCTTCTTACTAATCTTCATAACATGTGTGTATAAAGAGGGCGCACAATAAAACATTTTTTACGAAAGGTCCATATTATTCCTAAAATACTTTTTTTTTCAATGTTTCATGGCATATTCAATATTAATGTACAAAAAATAGTAACATTGCCATGATCTATGAGCCATGAAAATAAACAAATATAAAAGTTTAGCCATTATTCTACGAGTATAGGAATAAGTTAGTACCATAGCGCAAAAAGCCTACAAGGCCTTGGCCTACTAGCCGCTGCTCTCACATCCACATGTGCCTATCACAGAGGTGGGTGATTATCTCCTATGGGATAAATGTTGAAATGTTATTCTTAAGGCTCCTTATGCTATCCATAATCCTTTAACATCTACCATTTTTCAATATTTCCAAAATTTTATATTTATCTATATTGTTAATACTCATTTAGGAACAAAGTATTTAGCAGAATTTTCATATCAGAGAGCTATATTATATTTCTTGGAAACATGTAGGTTGCGATTGGCAGTACATATGACATGAATGTGGAATGAAAGAAGGACATGAAATTTTTTTGTATGAAAACTAAGAAGAAAACTCCCGTAAGTAAGTCAAGAAGGAGTGGGAGAAAAAACATAAATTATGGTTTGAGGGAGGTGAATAATACAGGGGAATATTGGAAGAAGTATTTCAGGATAGAAATACATGGAGAGCGTATGTCCGCGCGGCCTTTTCGTACTAGGCATATGTCGAATTCGATGTTACCGTTGTTAAAATGAATGTGGGAAATTAAATATTACAGTTCCCAAACTCTTTACCATACGCAAACTTCGCCAACTTAACAACTAAAATGTAGCGTGTTGTCACTCATTTAATGTAAGAAATACTAAGAATACGTATATATATGATCCCGAAGCAGTAATTTCATCCTGTAATCTTTAAATAGGCCTTTTTACCCTTAAAACCCGTTCATGACATGTTACTATAAAAATAAACATTTATACGTAAGTCCAATATTAATAAGAATCTCCAAACCCCAACTGCAGAAATTGGAAGTCATCGAAAGAAAACGATTAAGAAGAATCCATCATCAACCACGATATCGCCCCAATACTCAAACATATGACATAGCAAAGATAACACCACTAAAAGAATATATTAAACACAGAAAACACCACATACTATCACAGAACATTACACAGATCACTACTAAGAGAACTTATACAAAACACACCTCCAACAACTCACATAACAAATTCCACACACAGTTAGAATCAAACACATGCTATCAAGCTTTCTTCCACAACAACTCATACTGTATATCCCACTTCTTACCCAATCCTACTCTATGAGGCGATGTTCGATTCCTCATAAAAAAAGCCAAACCACGCAACGATCCCTACCACTTAAACCTACACCTAAGCTAGAACCTGGGCACTGGATGTCAGCACTTTCACCGATCAGACACAGTAAACAACAACTACGGCCTCTAATCACCTAATAACATAAAACGAATCCTATAAAAATTGAAAGTTGAAAAGGGTTGAAAATAAGACACTCGGCTACTGAGAGCCCGCAAGGACACTCAAATCCAGATCTACCTTTTACAGAAAACATCTAACAATACCTCATATTGGCAGAATTGTTTCTTGGAAAGAAAATTAAATGCCGCACGCCGCGAATAATTAACTTATCACGAGCATATTGTTGAATTTATTTTTAGTTTATCTGTTCAATATAATATTTCAGTTAAAACTCATTAATCTATCCTTTTTCAACTAACTCACTCAACTAATTAACTCACTGGCTCTATCGAACCCGTAGGTTCGTGGCCACGCGGACATAAGCTCTCCATAGTGGAACCCATGTCCGCGTTTCTTGACGGTTGTATTTTTACGGTAAAAGTCACTCTTTCGACTAAGCTACTTTTTTTCGTCTAGCTTATCGTCACGACCTGTCCGGTATTGGTAACCATTTCGGCAGCAATGCTACCGCCGGCATAGCTCTCGGGGTGATTTAAGCACGCAAGCCACTCCACCACGAAAAGGTAAAAAGATACCATGGAGAGATCCTTTTTCAACATGGGAAATAATTCAACGAATGATTGTAATAAATTACCCAAATGCATCATTGCAAATATATTTGATATAATATTCTAAATGACGGCCCTAGAGTGAGCATCATAATAGCACACTTGATGTCTTATTTGCATAATGTTATTAATTTAATTAAAGGTAAGGAATTCAACATATTATAAAATAAAATATAACACGATAAAGGATGGAAGAATTTTACGTATTCGTTGAAAATAAACTCATACCTCACATATTGTCTTCCATCTTCGTCTATCGACTCGGGCATAAACATTTTGACTCATACGTAAAAATATTGTCTTCCATCCATTGTCTTCGTAATACACCGTACTATTACAATATTCTCCAATTCCTTTTCAGAGGCGATGTCATGATTCGCGAACCTACTATATCGGAATTTTATTGGAGTATGTTCTTTGCTCCTTTTACATGGAAGTTGTGGTTAACTATAGTGATGGCACTTTGTCTCGTAACTTTGGGTCTTTGGTTCACAAGTGAATGCAGTCATCACATCAACAGAAACAGAGCAAATTACTACAGTCTCTACAATTCTATATTTATTGTGATCGGAATTTTCTGTACACAAGGTACTGTAAGTTCAAATTGCATAAATAGCGGTTAGTGCCTAAAAATTAACATACAATATTAATAGGCTAATGCACAAGGTACTATACTAAGAGTTGAAGCTGAATCTACGGCACTCAGCTGAAAGCGAGTCCTGCTTCGGCTCTTGTCGTTCCTGGTGAACGGGGTTCGCTCAAGCCGTACGCTAGTCAATTTATTCAGAACTACCCAATTTCTCTAAACTTTTTTAGAGGTTTAACACAGTCTTCATATTTGGAACGAGAATGTCAGGGAATTTCGCTTGCAAAACGTCGTCACACTGGTCCATAATTTTTCTTTGTCAAATATCACTCGACATTAATTTTTTTTTGTAATGTAACGTTTGTGATGCCATATTAATCACAATCTTCAATTAAGATCTACATCAATATAAACGTCAACACACTTCATAGGCAACTATCAGTTTCAATATGCCCATGTCTTGCATCCTTGAAGGCAGATAAATACAGAGAAGACAAGAGGAGAGAGAAGTGGAAAGGCTGAC
This sequence comes from Diploptera punctata, assembly GCA_030220185.1. NCBI lineage: Eukaryota > Metazoa > Arthropoda > Insecta > Blattodea > Blaberidae > Diploptera > Diploptera punctata. The sequence continues at coordinate 1,093,530 of JASPKZ010007245.1, read as the reverse complement.
TGTAGCGTGTGACTGAAGCAAATGCCACTGGGAATGACAAGCACATCACGCCGAGCCCGCTTGCCCCAGAGTTCCGTAGAAAATTCCATAGACCTATATATATATATATATATATATACATACAGTGTGTTGCAAAAACCACCGACAACGGAGGTGAGGTTGTATATTGAGATATGTTGTTCATTTTTTAATAAGGTATCAATGTCCGGAAATTATGAGTTTTCACACTATGACTAGATAATTATGTCTCCAGATCAGTGTTAATTCGAAGGATTTGAAGACTCATTACTTGACAAAACCTCACAGGTACGGAACCTATGATACATGGCTTCGCAACGGAATGTGTCTGTAACACAACGAAGCTCCAGCTCATTTCCATGCCAATGCGAGGAGACATTTGGATGGCAGAGGGGGATCAGTCCCATGACCTCCGAGATCACCTGATCTTAAGCCTCTCGACTACTTTTTGTGGGGCGACATGAAACAGTCTGTTTATCAGACTCCAGTAGAGTCACGTATGGATCTTATAGCCCGAATTCACGCTGCTACAGAAATAATTCAAACTAGGCCGGACGTATTTGAACGTGTGCGCCTATCACTACACCACTGATGTACGTTCTGCAATTAGATGGGAGGTGGATATTTTGAAAACTAGATGTAACTGTAACGGTATTGTCAAGTACTGAGTCTTCAAATCCAACTAACGGAACTCTTGAGAAGTTAGCTACTCATAGTGCGAAAAATCATAATTTCCAGACATAGGTACCTTATTAAAAAATTATCAACATATCTCAATATACTATCTCACCTCCGCTGTCGATGTTTTTTTTGCAACACCCTGTATATATATATATATATATATAAGGAGAAACATCTACAATCAGGAGATTGGATGGACCGATAAAATTGGCTATTGGGAATCAAACGATGTCAAAGACATTAATCAACCGATGATCTATCTATCTATCTATCTATTATTATTATTATTATTATTATTATTATTATTATTATTATTATTATTATTATTATTATTATTATTATGCCTAGGTTAATATTTCTGATATATAATAATAATAATAATAATAATAATAATATAATAATAATAATAATAATAATAATAATAATAATAATAATAATAGATAGATAGAACATCGGTTGATTAATATCTTTGACATCGTCCGATTCCCAATAGCCAATTTTGTCGGTCCATCCAATCTCTTGGTTGTAGATGTTTCTCCTTCATGTATAAATATATTCCCTGACTCCAGGAGGTAATAATACATTATTATTATTATTATTATTATTATTATTATTATTATTATTATCATTATTTTATTGGCAGTTTGTTTTGGTCACCCGGTATATACATATTGATAAGGTTTATCATGTTTCAGGTCAACCTGTAACACCAAACTTCTGGTCATGCAGAATTGTGTATCTAACAGCATGCTTGATGGTAATAATTATTCTTGGTGCATACTCCGCCGCTCTCACCTCTTCTCTCACAGTTCATAAAATAAAACTTCCATTCGATTCATTACAAGGACTACTACACGATGGGAGATATCAATTTCATATCAATCCAGCCTCCAACTTCTTTGATTACTTCACGGTATATAATCAAATTATTAATACCATTCAGCATTTGTTTTGACTAGAAAATAAATAATGTTTCTTAACAGATACTCCCCGATGATTATGAACGTCAAGTAACATTTTATATACATCACGACAGAATGGTCAGATATTCACAAATACAGAGTGGAAGTAATATAAGTGGTCGAAGACTAATAATAATCCATCCATAGTAATTCTGCCCCAGGGCAGGTCTTTCATTGCAATCATAACATTTTCATGCTTTGCTTTGCAGCTTTACTACGGAATTATAGGTGTGGTAGTTTCCCGTTGCTATCCACACCGGTGAAGGATGATGATGATAATGGTAAGGATGGTGATGTTGGCCGGATGATTTTCGGGGACCGTTGGGCCCTAAGTACCTGAAATTTGTCTTACAGGTGAGGAAAACTCCGAAAAAACCTCACCCAGGAGCCTGTCCCGACCGGAAATCGAACCCATGCCCACTGCGTGACAAGGCAGCACGCTACCTCGAGACCACAGCAGTGGACCTAATAATAATAATAATAATAATAATAATAATAATAATAATAATAATAATAATAATAATAATAATAATAATAATAATAAATGTTTTATTTAAACTGACGGAGTTAATGCAATATGCCCTATTTCACTAAATCAGAAAAGTAAGATATGTAAAATGCATTTATACACTCTAATTAAAACATGAAATTATATTAAATGCTTACTAAATACAAATGCACTTAAAAATGAAGGTATATTTAATATTTAATTCATCTGAGATCTAGTGTCGATAAGGCCTACAGTGTTGTATGGATCTGAATCATGGGCTTTAACCAGTAAAATAGGACTTCTCCGGAATTGGGAGCAGGGGATTTTAAGAAAGGTATATGAACCAACATAGCCTATGAGGATGACTTTGGAGAATTAAAATGAACCATGAGTTATATAGATTATTTAATTCATTAGATACAGCAGTCACTGTGAAGATTCGTAGATTGGAATGGTTGGGCCATGTTTTGAGAATGGAAAACACAAGGATAGTCAAAAAACATTTTGGACAAGAAACCAGAAGGAAGGAGAAAGAGATGAAGACCAAGGTTACGATGGATGATTGATGTGGAAGAGGATTTGAGATTGATGGGAGTTAAGATATGGAGAAGTAAGGCAATGGATAGACAGGAATGGGCATTTGTGTTAAAGGAAGCCAAGGTCAAACTAAAAGGACTTTAGTGTTAAGAAAGAAGAAGAGATCTAGTGTTTAAGTTATGATTAAATGATAAATTATTAAAGTCTTCTTCTTCTTCTTCTTCTTCTTCTTCCTTTCCAGGATTAGGTCAGTGCGAACTGTTCCGGTCTCAAGTCCATCGTTTCCTTGGCCGTCCCAAATATATTTTTCCATGTGGTTTGTAGGTATTAATCTTTTTGGGTAATCTTGTAATGTCCATTCTGTCTAAATGTTCTTTCCATTGGTATTTCTGCTCTTCTAGTTTATCAATATTGAAAATATCTCCAGTTCATTTCTTATTGATTCATTGTGTAATCTATACATGCGTGTACATCCTGTTACGGATCTTAAAAATTTCATTTCAGTGGCTTGAATGTGTGAGATATCTTTTTTTGTAAGTACCCAAGATTCAGATCCATACAAAAGAACAGGAAGAACCATAATTTTATAAACCCTGAGCTGAGTTTCTCTTCATGTCTTTCGGAAGGTTCTTCTTATGGTGCCACACATCATTTGATATTGGTTTAATTTATTATGTATATCCCAATCGTAGCTGTATGAAAGTATGCTGACAAATATAGGGCTTAGATATGTGTTATGTTTATATAACACTTTGGCTAGACCAGTGTTGGCATGATAGTGAAGCATGGCCACTAAAAAGACAACATGAAAGCAAAATAACGGCTTGTGAAATGAGATTCATGCGCAGAACAGCGGGTTACACCAGATGGGATCGGAAAAGGAGCACCGATATCTTAAAAGAACTGAAGACTATGCCAATTTTGGAATATGTTAAACAGTACCAACTAAATTGGAAACACCATCTTGAAAGAATGAGTTCAAATCAGATCCCCAAAGCTGTTTATAATTATATACCAAGAGGACGAAGATCTCTGGGCCGTCCTATGAAATGCTGGAGGGAAAATTTTCTATAGGATCGTAACAGGCCTTGACCTAATACTTGGAAGAAGAAGAAGAAGAATAAGAAGAACAAGATGTATGTATGTATAATTTGGAACACTTGAGTAAGAGGATACAAAGTTCTTCTGTCACTCAGCCTAAGTCAAGAACAATTATTCAATAGATGGCAAAACATGGCAATGCCAGCAGATACGTATTTATAAACTTATAAATATATCTAATGTGTGCAGTATGAACATGTAGCTGGTTTCATGTTTCAGTGTTATAAGTCAGACAGTAATATATCACACTCATCAAAATGTGGCATGACGAATGTCAGCTCTAGTGTCTGTTTGAGCTGTAAGAGTAGAATATATTTCTGGTGGCGACGATAATTAATCCTGTTCTTTGGAAAAATACAAACCAATGAATGCCATACGGACTCTCCAGGGTTAAATAAAAAGTTTTGGATAGGAATATAACTCAACTCTATGCAGCGACAAGCCTAAAAGGCTCTTCGCCTATCAGCCAGCTACTGACCTCAAATCTTATGTATGTTAAATACAAAGGTGGACAATCGTTCAACCAGTATAGGAGTGATATGTTGTCATCAAGGGGGTCATCCAGCCATTATAGCTACTTTTCTCAATCTGAAGCCACTGCTTATTGTAGCTACTCAAATTCTTGACATTGGTGAGTGAGCATCGGTTCCATACTGGCCAAAATTACAAGAAGTGTTATAAGTCAGACAGTAATATATCACACTCATCAAAATGTGGCATGACGAATGTCAGCTCCAGTGTCTGTTTGAGCTGTAAGAGTAGAATATATTTCTGGTGGCGACGATAATTAATCCTGTTCTTTGGAAAAATACAAACCAATGAATGCCATACGGACTCTCCAGGGTTAAATAAAAAGTTTTGGATAGGAATATAACTCAACTCTATGCAGCGACAAGCCTAAAAGGCTCTTCGCCTATCAGCCAGCTACTGACCTCAAATCTTATGTATGTTAAATACAAAGGTGGACAATCGTTCAACCAGTATAGGAGTGATATGTTGTCATCAAGGGGGTCATCCAGCCATTATAGCTACTTTTCTCAATCTGAAGCCACTGCTTATTGTAGCTACTCAAATTCTTGACATTGGTGAGTGAGCATCGGTTCCATACTGGCCAAAATTACAAGAAAAAATGTCTTCCTTGGAGGCACAAACCAGCGCAAATCCCGTATCTCTGCACCAAGACATGATGCTTGAACTGTTCGGCTACAATGCGAGAAGATCTTTTGTCTTCTGCCTCATGGAATTAGGCCATTGAGCTCTTTACACATCAAAATATTGAGTCCTTATATCTCGTTATGGGACTGGCATTTTATTTCCCTTTGAGCTTGTAGCTGAATAAAATGTGTGGATTCCTATTTGGCAACATTATTTCTTTGTGTTTGAGCCAATTACTTTTTGATATTTCAATTTTGTCTTTAATACGTCCACCGCTGTGGTCTCGGGGTAGCGTGCTGCCTTGTCACGCAGCGGGTCCGGGTTCGATCTCCGGTCGGGACAGTTTTTCTGGATGAGGTTTTTATCGGGGTTTTTCCTCACCTGTAAGACAAATGTCAGGAAAACTTTAAGGCCCAAACGGTCCCCGAAATTATATGGCCATCATCATTCATATTCATCTTAAGTTAAGTTTAGGATTAGGGACTCTCCTGGCGCACCATTATCATCATCATCACCCATCATATCATCGGGGCAACGTAACCCCGCCTTCCAGGCGCCCCAACCTCAGAAGTGGGTTACAAGTATGCCATGCCAGGAAAGAAACCAGGAATGTCGAAAGACAAACCTGGGGCATTTGAAAAAAAAATTGTCTTTAATATGGAATATTCCTAATTCATTTCATATATCTTCGTTATATTTTTTTATACATGATTGTGTAACCTGCTAACGATTATAAAAATCTAATTTCTGCTGTCTATTTTCTTTCTGCCTGATTTAGTAATTGTCAATTTTCACATACATATGTTAACATAATTACTGCCTTTGTTTTGTGAAATATACAATATATAAATTATATTGACTGGCTAAAGAAAAGAAAAATGTAATAAAAACTCTGCTCATTAGATTTTTCCCCTTCGAAGTTATATTTTAAAAGAGAAAGATGAAAGACTTGTGTTAATAAAATAAAATTGATTTAAGCAGAGAAATTTTTAAAACTTCATATGTAATCACATTGAATTTTTTCTTCTAGAATACAAGTGATCAAATTCTTAATGAAATCAATAATAAAATTCTGATTCCGCTTGGGGAAAATATGCCTGGTGCAGAAGAAGGCATTGAAAACATATGCAGAAGGACCAGATATGCCTACATGATATCATCATATCTGTTTATGGGAATCAGAAAACATCGTCATCTGAAATGTAATATAATGGCTCTACCTAGAGCTTCCGTCAAGGAATTCTATTCGATTGCATTAACTAAAAACAGCCCATATATCGATCTATTTAATTATAAGTAAGTATTTTAGATCGACTAATCTAATTGTGATTTTGATTTTAACATTACCACAGTTATTGAGAGCAAGGGTAACTTAGCATCATCATCTAAATTATATTAACAAAGAGATCTACAGCAATCTCTGTCTTCCACCATTTTAATTATATGTAGGTTTATATGTGGCAATGTTTATCCTCTAGGTTCCGTAATCTGATTTAGTCATTGGTTCTGGGACTTTCACTTGGTCTCTTCCCTCTTAGTTTGCCAGGAGCATACTTTTTTTTTCTATATAGGGACCAAGGAAGGCCATCTTTGTTAAGTTTATCCTCACAGGCCACATGGCCTAAAGTGGATTTGTTTATGACGACAATGATGATGATGGGAATAACATGTCCATGTCATTTTAATCTATTTCTTTCTATATCATTTTTAATTTCCTCTACTTTTAATTCATCTTTCATCACTGTTTTCTTTTTTCCTAAAATTCCCCTAAGATATTTATTTACATAGCATGAATTTTACTTCTTGACTAGTTTTGCTTATGGTGCTGAGGGATGGACTTTGGTAGAGGGACAAAAAACTAAGATCTTGGCAGTGGAGATGGATGGAATAAGACGTAGTGCCAGGGTGTCCAGGTTGGAAAGAAGAAGAAATGAAGAGGTGAGGCTGATGATGGATATGGAGGAGACAGTGGTGGAAAGGATCGAAAGACGAGCTCTTCAGTGGTATGGCCATGTCAGGAGAATGGAGGATGATAGGTGGCCCAAAACTCTTTTGGAGTGGTCACCTTCTGGTAGAAGGAAACGGGGCAGGCCAAGAGCAACTTGGAGAGGAGAGATCCATAGATTGATGAACGACCGAGGTCTGGTGGAGGATGAATGGCTTGATCGGCAAGAATGGCGAATGGGAATACAGGGTAACCACTGAAAAAGTGGAGGGGCCCTCAAAAGTAAAAAGTAAGACTAGTTTTGTGGCCCTGTTCCGAAGGTCTAGTATTTTATAAAGCCTCCACTAACTCGGTCATTCCATGTTTCTTCTTCCATAATTTTCATCCATTCAACTCCTCTTTTTTTCGACATTCTTCTTAACCTGTTCTTCCCATTTTATCTTGGCTGACCTCTTGGTCTCTTTCCATCTGTTCTAAATTCTAATGCTTTGTCTTATGAGAAGTGGAGTAGGAGAATCCTTGCTGAGTAATATATATTTTGTCTCTATACCGCCAATGTAACTGACTGAGAAGACTCAGTAAGAGTTCTGAAAAGATGGCTAACAGGAGCTCTGATGACGTTATATTGGATCTAAGCCAGTAATGGATAACAGTCTGCAATCAACACTTTCAAATACATATTAATTCACCATTAAGGTTATGTAATAAGATATTAAATATAAAATTGGTACCTGGTAAGTCAGTCGTCCTGACATGGTAATGTAATGTTTCATTTATCCAATAATTTTATAAAAATGAATATTACTGAAATGAGACATAGCATAAAACTAATTACATCCAGTAAATATTTGTTGTATATTTCTTGTCCATATTTAGTAAAACAAATATTTATAAGTAGCAAATTCAGATTAACATTATTGTATGGATCTAATGTTTTAACACAAGACAATTGTAGTAATAATAATAAATTTAAAAAAATGTTATTAAACATACTAATTTTTCATTAATATTTAAAGGAAGTAATTCATTTCTCTATTTATTTCAGTCTGAAGTTGATGAAATCATCAGGACTTATTCAGAGAATAAGTAATATTTACTGGGAAAAACAAAATGAAGAATATTGAGCATCCTTTCATAGAAGTTTCGTTTGAAGAAACTCTGCCTATTTTAACAATACTGTTTTCAGGCTGCATCATTGCTTTGGTGATTTTAGTAATTGAGCGAAGAATTCATATCTTAAATCACAGAAATAATAGGCTTAATTCATTCATATATCATAATTAATATAAATGTCAGAAAAGTATATTATAAACATTAATACGCCTAGTTCCAAAGTATTTCGCTAATTATGAAATTAAACTTTTAATCAATTCTTACTTCTTATTATGGTTTTTGTACATTAAACAGCCTTTGTTTTAGTTTATGAGAGAAGAGTAATATTAAAACTATTCTTACTTTTGAGTCACTAAAAACCTATTAAAATTTTTTTTTTATAATTTCTTTTATATTCACTGAAGACAAACATGATAGGTGTACATGGTTTACTAATATCAGAAATAGCCAAAAATAGTAATTTTGAGATGGTCTGGATGCTTTTCAGCTGCTTAAATATCAGTGTCTTGATTGCTCGTAGTTATAAATGAAATCAAAATATGAACCACTGAGGTAGTGTGCTGCCTTGTCATGCAGTGGGCCTGGGTTCCATTCCCGGTCGGGACAGGCCCCTCGGTGAGGTTTTTCTTCAGGGTGTTTCCTCTCATGTAAGACAAATATCAGGAAGCTTAGAGCCCAACGGTCCCCGAAAATCATCCGGCCATCATCATCATCCTTATCATTATCATCATCATCCTTCACCGGTGTGAAAAGCAACAGGAAGCTACCACACCTATAATTCCCTAGTAAAGCTGCAAAGCATAGCATGAAAATGCTATGATTGCAGTGAAAGACCTGCCCTCGGGCAGAATTACTATGGATGGATGGATGATATATTTTGTATAGGTCTATGTTGTTTTATAATTGATAATATTTACATTTATTTTATTATACACAATTTTGTTATAATTCTAATTGTATGAAAAGTGTATACTGTTAATGTTAAATTAACCTCATTTACCCTGGAATCATTAAAATAATGTATCATGGTGTTCTAGTGGTTATGTTCCTTGCCTCTAGTTCCAACAGTCACATATTTCCAGCTGGGGTCAATGGATTTTTTTAGGATGAAAAATTCCAGGGACAAGTCAGACAAGTCTTTCGGGATGGACTTTGAGCCATAGGTTCAAAGTCTGAAGATTTTCAGGCTCATGAAAGAACCTCAAGCCTGAAAAATAGGCCACTGAGTAAATTTAACCAACTTTTCTCCTCCATCAAAATAATATCTTAATTGCTTACTAGATGTCTCATTTGAGACAGTATGCTGACCAGATATCACTTACTGACATCTGTAGGGAAATAGGTGTAACCAAATTAGCTTGTTCAAGAAACTGCTCAACAGGGAAGCACCCATGTCTCGATAAGAGACATAATGGTATAGAAAGAAGAAGAAGGATTAAATTGATGCTGTGTTTAGATTCTTATCTTGTAAATTTACTGATCTAATTTCATGAATATACTCTTATTCTAAAATGAGAAATGTTAAAAAAAGAATACTTGAGAAAGACATGTATTTTGTTCTCTATGAAAATGGATCAGTAAATTTACAATATATGAATCCACCTTTGAAAAATGTAATTACCGTATGTTATCAAATGATTCCAGTGAAAATGAGATATATATTTGATTAATTTACTGGGTTATGTTTTAATACCTCATTAAATTTTAGTTCGAAGATCACATTTTAAAAATTATTATAGAAACAATAACCTCAAATTTATATATATATATATATATATATATATAAAATGATAACAATTAGGACTATTTCATTGAAAATGTGCAGATGACAGAACTGAATTTGGTTTCAAATGCAAATATAGATTAGACATAGATTACAATATATTATTAAGTTGTAGCCTTCATGTTGCATCAAATATTATTGTTAAATGACAAAGTAATATGTTCACAAATTGATGGGGTGAAAATGTTTGCTGATGAAATTAGTTGATAATTTGTTTCACAAACTAGAAGTATATACAACATTTCATTAGTATGTGTAAGGACTTGATCTCTATATACTCAGCAGAATATGAAGTAATTTACCACACGTGATTATATTCATTGGTTAACAATTAGAGCTTAATTTACTGTTACATGTAGTCCAATATTTTTTAATTATTTGTAGCTATGAACATGTCTTAGGTGTGTAAATATAGTCAACAAAGCCCAAAGAGCAATAAATGACATGTCCCATAAGAAATTATAGCACTTAATTAAAGATTTTCAACATAGCATTTCTAATTCATTGCTAATAGGGTTATTTTGATTTTCATTTCATGAGAAAATTAGTATGAGGTTTACACATATGGTAATCATTGAAATTAAAAATAAATTTCTTATAAAATAAACATTCTGCAAACAAAATGATTTGAGTAAAAATAGTGTGACATTTGTGCTAGGCTCCTATATAAAGAAGAAATATCTACAACGGAACTTATTAACAGAGTTTTTCTATAGTTGAGATGTTGAAATACATATTTCTCCTTTGCTACGTTAATATTCACAGCACAGTTTCTGACAATGCACAGTTTCTGACAAATGTAAATTTAGTCTCTGAAACTATATTCTCTGTTAAGAATCATTTCATTTCCAGTTGCTTATATATATTTGGAGACTTGGGTAATGACGGTATGTACCGAGAAATTTTAATTTCTATCAAAGACAATTATATACATACATAAATTGATATTTTGCTATAGATTATAGTTACAGAATTTTCCTGAAAGAAGTAGAGAAACATCTTATGAAAAGGAATGTGCAAAATGCTGTATTAGATGTTGAATTTCTTGGAAAAATTGAATACAGATGTAACTATCCTTTACAAGTCATACATTACACCAAAACTTCAAATATAAATCAGGTGAGAACATTTTTCTTAAAGTTACCACAATTCAAATTAATTTTTCCCATACGATAATTATAATTATTCTTCTTCTTTAGTAGGCGACTACAACCTCATTAAAGTTTTGGCCTCCTCAACAATTTTCCTCCATCTAGATCTATCCTGGATACAGACTGGCCAATTTTCATCTCCAATATATCATTTTTAACATTATCCTGCCATCTGTTTTTTGGGCTTCCAGCTGTTCTAGTGCATATTGGTTTCCATTTGTATATTCTTCTTACAAGCTTGTCTTCCTACATTCTGTTTATATGTCCAAACCAGTGCAGTCTTTGAGCTTTAATGTGGTTTTTTATATTTTTATTTCGTATTAGATTATTTAATACAGAGTTCATTCGTATATGCCATGTGCCATTACTTTCTCTAATTGGTCCAAAAATTCTCCATAAGATCTTCCTTTCAAAGATTAATAGTTTTTGTTTATCAGACTCCTTCAGTACCCATGTTTCACAGCCATAAGTTACAATCGGCCTTATTACTGATTATGATTATTATTAATGTTAATTTTTTCTCATTTCTCATATTATTAATTTTTTTTTCGATGATCTTATTATTCATTTCATACATCTGAATGATGGATAAATTATATATATATATATATATATATATTCCCAATTAAAGGTCTTCTTAATAAAAAAGTCACCATTTGTAAAATAGAAGCAATGGCTTCATAACATTTGGTGTGCGGGAATTAACAAGTGTATATTAGAGAGAAATTTGTGTTTAGATTGGAGTTTCTCAGGTAGCTCAGTTGGTAGAGTATTTGCCTAAAATGTGAAAGGTCCTGGGTTCAAACCCCAGTCTGAGCGTATATTTTTCTCTTCAAATATAATATATATTTTTTCTTCATAAATCATATCACTTTCAAAATGAATAGTAGTAGATTTAATTATGGATGTCATATGGAAATTGATACACACAATAGACAAGCCATATGCAAATAACAGTTAACTAAAGAAAAAGGTTCTTCCTATTTTATCACAGCTCATGCAATTTTTCTCTTTATGTATATTTAATATTTTAATTTATTACTCTTAAAAATAACAAGATACATCCTCTGAACACAAATAAATACTCTTAGAGGTAATCCAGATTTAATATAGATTAGTAAGAGTAAAATGAATCTTCTACTTGTGTCTATCTGAGAGGGATGAGTTGAGATGAAGCCTCTATTATCTAAAGTCTGTTTTATACAAGAAAATGTTAGCTGACAAGGCATGTTACACCACCATAGGGAGATAAAATGAAATTGAATAAAATGGATAGCATATGTATAGAGAAGTTTTGGAATTAAATTTTCAGCAGGGAAAAACAGGAGAAACGCCTAGAAAAACCTGCCCTGGCTACAATTCATTCATCATGAAACCCATATCAGATCAAACTTAGGATCCAGAATTGGAGGCTGAGTGTCTAACCATTTAAGCCACAAAGATGCTAAAATATACATAACATATTCCTTATTAATCTGTAATTTATTATTTACTGATTCTGTATAGGGAATATTACTTACTTACTTGCTTACTCACTGGCACTATCGAACCCGTAGGTTCATGGCCGCGCTCTCCATACATCCCTATCTAGAGCTAATGCTTTCCAATCATTCCCTGTATAATCTACTTCCCTCAAATCATAGTTAATGTTGTTCTCCCACCTCATTCTTGGTCTACCAACTGGGCGTTTTCCCTCTGGCTTTCCTACAAGAAGCTTCCATGCACGTCTTTCATTCCGCATACGTGCAACATGTCCTGCCCATCGTAGTCTACGAGACTTAACTGTACTTATTATATCTGGCTTCCTATAAAGACCATGTAGTTCATTGTTATGTAGTCTTCTCCATTCACCTGTCTGTTCATCTCTCTTTGGTCCAAAAATTTTCCTAAGAACTTTATTCTCAAATACTCGTAATCTCCTTTCCTCCCTTAAAGTAAGAGTCCATGTTTCGCACCCATATAATATAACTGGTAGAATAATAGTTTTATATATTTACAGCTTAACGTTTTTTGAAAGGAGTTGGGACATCAAAAGTCTCTGCAATGCATAATAGCATGCATTTCCAGAATTGAGACTATGTTTAATTTCTTTGTGCATCTCATTCCTATTTGTGATTATTGTTCCTAGGTATTTGAATTCAGCCACTTCCTCAAAATTTCCCTCATTTGTCATTAGCTGTCCATTTCCATTATATACTGAATTTCTACGTGTGACCATATATTTAGTTTTACTGATATTTACTTCCAGTCCTAATTCCTTAGTGTTACTCAATAGTGTGTGTGTGTGTTGGCCTTTAGTATCTCCTCGCTATCGGCCAGTAGTACTACATCATCAGCATAAACTAACAGCTTATTAATACCATTCAGTTGTAAGCCTTCCTCATTCTCTAAAGATTTAATGGCATACTCTAGTACAAAATTAAATAGTAGAGGAGATAGTGCATCTCCTTGCTTCAACACATTCTGGATTTCAAAAGTGTCTGAAAACTGTTTGCCTGCACGCACCCTACTCTTTGAGCCATTTAGACACATTCGTATAAGTCTAACTAACTTTTTAGGAATTCCAAACTCCAGCAGGATACTATATAACTTCTCCCTCTTAATTGAATCATATGCTTTTTGGAAGTCTACATATAGTTGATGTACAGGGGAATATTACTTATTTATTGATTTTGTATAACTAACTCACTGGCACTATCAAACCCATACGTTCATAGTCACACAGGCATAAGCTCTCCACACATCCCTATCCTGAGCTAATGTTTTCCAATCATTCCCTGTATAATCCACCTCCCTCAAATCTTGGTTAACCATTCTTGGTCTACCAACTGGGTGTTTTCCCTCTGGTTTTCCTAGAAGAAGCTTCCATGCATGTCTTTCATTCCCCATTCATGCCACTGTCTTGCCCATCACAGTCTATGAGACTTAACTGTTCTTATTATATCTGGCTTCCTATAAAGACCATGTATTTCACTGTTATACAGTCTTCTCCATTCACCTGTCTGTTCATCTCTCTTTGGTCCAAAAATTTTCCTACTACTATTTTGGTACTTTCAAACAGTGTTGGTCACAAGGAGGTGTTATTAAAATTTACTCCAAATTTTACATTCTTATCAATATTCCTCTAAAATTGAAGAGTACATAATGACTAGAGCTAGGAATTTTAGGTGCTGCACCTTAATTTTATTTTGTTACTACAATGCTCAAATTAGCCTGTCTTGCAAAGAAAACAAATAAATGCCCCTAAATGTGTTTTAGTTGCACCTTTTTTCAATGCTAGCACTTTTTTGCACCTTTTTATCAATGCAAGCACATTTTGCACTTGTTTAAACCTTTTTTGTCTCTTAGCAGCATTATATTCCCAAAATAATGTGTATTTTTTTACATTTCTTCAAATACGCTTTCAAGAGTTTGTAACGATGTGTGGTATCAGTCCACATCATAATGACACAATGTACAGTCTGCAGGTGAAATGAATGATTTTTGTATAATGAATAATTGAACCGCTGAGTAGAAAGGGAAAAAAAACTCCACTGCCTTTGATGAGTGACAAAACATGTATGCAACACAGAAATTATGAATTCTTGCTATATTGCATTCCATGTAAGCAGAGAATCAATATTGTAATTGATCAAAAATTTATCAGAGCAAGCTGTAACAAATTATGTAGTTTTTTAAGGTTTTCTCAGAAGAATGGTAAAGGTAAAGTGATCCCACTACAGGCCATAAGAGACCTTTGGGAGTAGGAGGTTAAGGCGCCCACTTTTTCTAGACAATCGGCACTTGATGTCAGTCGGGTTGTCAGCCCTGCATGACGGCCACCTTTGCCCCCAGAACAAGTGTCTGGCACTCATTTCCATTAGAGGCTGACTCAATCCCAGGACTATGGTGCCACCAGAAGGTTTGGTCAGTTTAAAAATCCTGACCCCCATCGGGACTCGAACCCTCAACCTTCCGGTTTGTAGCACAATGCCTTAACCACTACGCTACAGCGTAGGGAGTTTCTTCCCTTTTCAACTCAGTGATTCAATTGTTATGTTATTATAAAGAGAGTATGCCTTATTTCATTAATTAAATCTTCCTGTACATGTTTCAGAAACCATTGTCTCCATTCTCAACTGGATTCTGAATGTACTGGCTAACACAAATCAATTCATTTTTATAAATATATTTATTATTGTATTTTTATTATTTATATAAAATCGGCCGTGGTGGACTAGTGATTATGCTCCTTGCCTCTGGTTCCGAGGGTCACAGGTTCAAACCCGGCCGGGGTCGATGGATTTTTTTTTAATGGAAAAATCCAAGGAGCAAGTCCTACGGGAGGGACTTTAAGCCGTGGGTCCTGAGTCTGAAGATTTTCAGGCTCGTAAAAGATCCTTAAGGCTGAATGAAAAGGCCTCTAAGCAAAATTTACCGAATTTTCCCGTCCTAGTACTACCTTGGTTTCCTAGATGTCAGTATGAGGCAGAAAGCTGACCACGAATGACATCTATACAAAAACAAGTGTAACTAAATTAGTATAGTTCAAATTCTTCCCTGTAGGGGGAGAGCGCCTAAATCTCTGTTAAGAGAAATAGGGCATACAAAAAAGAAGAAGAAGAAGAAGATATAAAATCTAGATTAACAAAATATTTATGTGATTTCATAATAATTTCAAATTATTTTTAGCAGCATTTTTACTTCTTAGACACTCTTTAGACTGTATTGTGCATAAATTTGATTTACATAAGAAGTCTGTGAATTTTTATTGTTGTTTACATTCTTATGTCATGTACAGCATTAAACATGAAACTTGACTAACCACCAAAATCATGTTTAAATGTCTTTGTATGTTTATAAGAAACTACATATTTTTATTGTTGTTTTTGTCATATATCACATAAAGAATTAGACATGAAATTTTAGTGGCATCAAAAGTTAAGCTTCTCTTTGTGCTACTTTCATGGAGTGATATACACTATAGCAAAATTATGATTTATCGAGAGAAGATAAAAACAAATTCATTATGCATAATTTCTTCTTATTTGTAATATAACATTGGATGACAACCTATACAAAGTACATGGGTACTTTAAAACAGTGTTGGTCATAAGGTGGTGTTATTAAAATTTACTCCTAATTTTACATTCATATCAATATTCCCCTAAAACTGAAATAATGACAATATACAGTCCGCAGATGAAGTGAATGAAAGTGACAAGAGGGGAAATCCAACCAAAGACACCCACAAATGAAGGAACTGTCATATGTCATGCATCAGTGTCAGGAGCCACTAGACCAAGTTAATTTAGTTACCTTATTTGCCCATAGATGTCATGAATGGCATGCAGTCAACACACCGACTCAATGAGATATCTAGCAGGCAACTAAGGAATTACTAGGACATTGTAGTTGGTAAATTTTGCTTAGAGGTCTTTTTATTCAGACTTAACAATCTTTTACAAGCTTAAAAATCTTTTCATCTGGGATGAAAAGGATATCCCTGAAAAAATTACTAGTTATAATAAAAGTTTGGGAATTATTAATCAAGTTATGAAGCCATCCCTTGTAAAAAAAAAACACCAGATTACGTTTATATAACACTTTGGCTAGACCAGTGTTGACCTATGGTAGTGAAGCATGGACACTTAAAAGACAATATGAAAGCAGAATAATGGCTTGGGAAATGAGATTCATGCACAGAACAGTGGGTTACACCAGATGGAATCGGAAAAGGAACACCGATATCTTAAAAGAATTGAACACTACGCCAATTTTGGAATATATTAAACAGTACCAACTAAATTAGAAACACCATCTAGAAAGAATGAGTTCAAATCGGATCCCCAAAACTGTTTATAATTATATACCAAGAGGACGAAGATTACTGGGCCATCCTATGAAACGCTGGAGGTAAAATATTCTATAGGATCGTAACAAGCCTTGGCCTAATACTTGGAAGGAAGAAGAAGAAGAAATAAGAAAATCTTTAGACTCATGACCCATGGCTTAAAGTCCCTCCCAGAGGACTTGCTCCTTGGATTTTTCCGTCCTATAAAAAATCAATTGACTACAGCTGGGTTTGGACCCATGACCTCAAGACCAGAGGCAAAGATCATAATCACTAGTCCCCTGCAGCCGATAGGAAGTATTACTATGAGGGATTTCATCAAAGGAATTGAAATGGTGCTTTACGCATATGACCTAACGTGAGGTGACATGTAAAAAAACTTACACAGTTTCTTGATTCCTCTCATAGCCAGCTCATTCAGTTACATATAATTGACTTTCTAGATTCTTAAAATTTTGAATTACTTATTCAGATTAACCTGGGAATATTGGATGGTATCACAACTTCAATATGGCTATTATTTGTATCAGAAGATGAAAATATAAGAGAACTTTTTAGAGAAGTTGATGTTCCTCTGGATTGTGAATTTTATGTAGTTCAGTCAATGAGATCTGAAGCACAGATATGGGAAGTATATCAAATATATGATAAAACATCCCTACAAGTGCATCCAGTGGGATCCTGGTCATTTTACCATGGTTTACGATGGACAAATGTTTCCCTGTATGACAGGAGGGCAAATCTGTATGGCATGAGTTTCCGAGTTGTTCATACTAATGTAAGTTGCTAAACACATCAAGTTAATAAATGTAAGACAGAATTTGTAATTATTTTACAACTGATATTAACGATTCTACAATGCTAATTATTTTCTGTTGTAAACAGATATTATTCATGATGAAGCAGATGCAAAATGATGTCAGAACTACAGGGCTTACTGAAGGAATATTTTCTCTGTGGAAGGATTTAGAGAGAAGTTTGAATTTCACGTAAGTTATGATATTGAATAAAAAAATCATATAAAATGTAGTTGAGGAATTCATTTTTAAAATGTCTCTTGTCCATCCTGCACCAGAGCTGACATTCCATGTCTCTGCTTTCTTCTGAGATTACTTTATGTTCAAATTTAATCCTTTAAATCACTACAAACTTGCATTAAAGTGCTTATTGTAATCAAACTACTTTTTTTTAATATTTAAAGGAAGTGACACTATGAGGTTTATTTTAATTTCTAACTCTATACATTAATTAAACTAAAGCTTATCCACAGCAAAATGACAAGCTTAGATTACTTTCCACAAATTAATGAAAATGGATAAGAAACGTTTTGAAAATAAGCTCATCAATTCGCTGATCAGTGGTCCAGGAAGAGCCATTAAAAACACATATATGTATAACATTATACGAGGCATGCCACAGCATAGTTGGTTAAGGGTATACATTAAAACCTGGAAGGTTGTGGGTTCTCACTCCCGATGGAGTCAGGATTTTTAACCTTTAATGTATGGAATTTTTAAATGCCCATCATTACCCAGTTACCGGAATTTAAATATCCTAACACACTTATGTCCACCACTGTGGTCTCGAGGTAGCGTGCTGCCTTGTCATGCAGCAGGCCCGGGTTCGATCCCCAGTCGGGGCAATTACACTGGGTGAGGTTTTTATCGGGGTTTTTCCTCACTTGTAAGACAAATGTCAGGAAAACTTTAAGGCCCAAATGGTCCCCGAAATCATAAGGCCATCATCATCATCACCACCCTTATCATTACCATCATCATCATCATCCTTCACTGGTGTGGAAAGCAATGGGAAGCTACCATACCTACAATTCCCTAGTAAAGCTGCAAGCATAGCATGAAAATGCTATGATTGCAGTGAAGGACCTGCCTTCAGGCAGAATTACAATGGATGGAACACACTTATTTACAAAAAGAATTTACAATGAGCAACCTCTATTGGCCAGAAAAGTTGGAAGATCTGAATTAAGATGGGAGGATAGTATAATTCAAGACATTAAGATTTAAAAAAATAAAAACTGGAAGAATGAAGCTCACAACAGGGAAGTCTGGCATAAGCTTCTGAAGGCCGCCAAGGCCCACATGGGGCTGTCAAGCCATTGATGATGATGATGATGATGAACACACTTATTTTGAAGAGTTGTGAATAAAAATGCACTACCTGCAACTTGTCAGAATTATCTCCCTTTTCGGCGATAATGGGGGGGTATACCATTTTACACATATATGTGACATTCATCCTTTAAAGGTTAAACTGGCCTAAACCTTCTGGCAGCATCATGACCCTGGGGTCAGCTCAGCCTGTTACTGAAATGAGTCCATACATATAATCTGGGGCTAAAGGTGGCCATTATGCAGGACTGAAAACCGAGCTGACGTCTCGTGCCAAATGTCTAGAAAGCTAGAAGCTTTATCCTCCTATTAGCGAAGACCCTCCTGAGGCCAGTATGGGATTATTACTTTTTACTGTTACATGGTATTATGTAGGAGCATGCTAAAGCATATTTGTATATTACAATCCAGACAGTTATGGGTTTTAGCCTTGAGAGGGTTAGGATTTTAAAACTGGGTTAAATCTTATAGTAGCAGCATTGTCCTTGGGTCGACTTAGTCTCTAATAGAAATGAGTGCTAGATGTATATTTTGGGAGTAATAGCATCTGTCACACAGGGCTGACATCTCATAAACCTATTGCCAAAGGATCTCCAAAGGGCAGTAGCAAGATTACATTACTCATTGTTTATTTTTTATTATTTCACTCACCTCATACTTCATAATTCATAGCAGACCCTGGGTTTCTTCACATCTTTTGTGACATTCTCAATGCTGTGTCACAAAAGATGTGAAGAAACCCAGGGTCTGCTATGAATTATGAAGTATGAGGTGAGATAATAAAAAATAAACAATATTAATTACAACGTATATAAGAGAAAAATTTGCATCTAGATCGCAACTCGCCTCGGTAGCTCAGTTGGTAGAGCACTTGGCCCGGAAAGCCAAGGGTCCCGGGTTCGAGTCTAGGTCTAGGCGAAAATTTTTCTCTTCAAATATAATTTATCCTTCAATGAGAAGTGTTAAATTAATAATAAAATCGTTAATATTAAAAAACCTCATAGTGATATTTCCTATCTACATAACTTAATTACATTACTCACTTTATACATGACATTGTAAGGGGTAGCTAATAATGCAGTGAAAAAGACACATTCAAGTAAGTATAACTTACACAGGATACTATACAACCTCAACCTCTTAATTAAATTGTTTGCCTTTTTGAAGTCTAGAAAACAAAATATATTTTTGATTACTTCTTATTTTAAAAATACAATAATTTACATTAATTACAACTTTAATGTCAGCAGAAGTGATCTGATAATATAAAAGTGTAGTATTTATAGGAGAAATAAATAAGTACATTGAAAATAATTTTTCAGAACCAGATTTGTCAAATATGTTCCTGAATGGGGAGTGAAACTTGAAAATGGATCTTGGAATGGAATGATTGGTGCAGTTAAAACAAATGAAGCAGACACTGCCTTAGGAGGTTTCACTATGACATCTTCTCGAATGGATGCAGTTGATTTCTCAGAACCATTTCTGGATGCCGCGTAAGTATATATATATATATATATATATTAACAATAGCCACCACCTGTCTAGGGTACTGTACAATAAAAGCAGAGAATTTTTATGAGTTCTCAGAAATCCTGTAATTATAAAATTACTAACTCAAAATAAAATCCTGCCTTCATATTATCCAAATTTAAGCTTTGAAAACAAATTAAATATGAAATTTAACACTGATTTAAATAGGAATTTCAAGGGGAACAAACTTTAATTCAAATTTTACAATAGTTTGAACTTCCCAATATCAAATTAACCAAAGTTCACTGTACCAGTATATATATTTTTAATATTTAAAAGTCACTTTAATTTCCTAATTGCTAGATCCACATTATAACTTACTAATTTTATAAACTTCAGGGGAATATCTTTCATATTTGGTCTGCATGAGTCCACATTTCGGCATACAATTTCTCAATTGCTGGGGCATATGGACTTTATGTCTTGGAAAATAGGCTGTTTATGTCATTAAACACAAGTTGCAGCCAATTCTCTATTTTATCTTTATCTAATAGTTGTACCGGTACGTACTTCATTCCGTCATCAATGTAGGTGTGAAGCAATCCCATACCATTCCATATATACTCTTGTTTTATTTCATATTGGATTATTAATATCAAATCCAAACAAATTTAGCAATTGATAACTCAGATTTTTTAGTCAGACCCTTGATTCTCTATCTCAAATTACTTGCCTGTATCTCTTGTGTAACTAACTAACCCACTCCCTGGCTCAATTGAAGCCAGAGAGTCATGGCTTTGCTAACATAAGCTTTCCATCCACCACTGTGCTGAGCTAATGTTTTTCAAACTTTCCCTGCATAATTTACTTATCTCAAAGTATAATTAATATTATTCTCCCATTTCATTTTTGTCCTAGATACAGGGGGCTATTCCTCTGGCTTTACTACAAGAAGTTTCCATGACCCTCTTTAGTCCTGAATTCATGGCACATGTCTTGCTCATTGCAGCCTTTGACTTGCCTGCAAATACATTAGTCTCTACTCAAATTACTTCCAATCACTGGTGAGCTGACTTACCGTGAGTAAGTGCAAAGATCGAATTAACTCCTGGCGCGACAGGCCTAGAAGGCCCTTAGCCTACCAGCCGGCTGCTGGCCTCACATCCACATGTGTCAATCACAGAGATAGATGATTATCAGCCAGTGTAGGGGTGACATGTGGTCAGCATGTCGAATCCCTCAGCCATTATAGCTGCTTTTCTCAACCTGGAGCCGCTACTTATTGTAGCTACCCAAATGCCTCACGATGCTGGGTGGGCACCGGTCCCGAAATACCATGAGAAAATTTCTTCCCCCATGGAGACTCGAACCAGCGCAAGTCCCGTAGCTCTGCACCAAGGCTTCCTGCCTTAACCACTTGGGTACGGCGCGGGACAAAGATCGAATTAGCTACCCTCTAACTGGTCATGCATGAAAGTCATCGTTTTCGTAATATTGGCAAGAAACTACCCAGAATTCTCAGCGATAAAACCACTTCCGTTATTTTCGTCTGCTAGAGGAACGTATTTACGCTTGCATCCCGCAAATAATACCGTATACAACGAAGTCTGCATCGCGCAATATTACGCCGATTCTCCTGTTCTTCCAGTTGAATTCTTTGGTAGACTCTATCAAATTCCTCTTCTCCGCATATACAGAAAACAAGATCGAAGTCTTCAAGGTCCGACATCTTGGATAAAGAAGAAAGGTTTCAAAATACATAGGTTACCATCGGTTCCCATCGGGATTCTCACGATTGGTTTCTCTCCTAAGTCACCTCGCCAGGTAGCTTAGGAATTTCAACAATTATTATCGCATGAACAGATTTTTGAGTACGCAAAAACATATTTGGATACAACTTTCTCAGCAGAGTACAGGCACAGAACGACTTTTACGGTCTAATGCGTTCATAGATTTGAGCCTTAATTGTTATGTCTGTATTCTCTTAAAGATCATGTAACTCACGGCTATTTAGTTTTCTCTATTCGCTTGTCTGTTCATTGTAACTCCTCTATAACTAGATAAATTTCTTTGATTTAATTAATATACACTCTTCATAACTGATGTTTAAAATAAACTTTGAATTTATTTGCAGCACAATGCTATTTATTCGGCGACCTAATACTTGGGATATGAACTGGAATATGCATTTACAACCCTTCAATTGTTCATTATGGATGACTTTAATAGGTATTATAATTCTTACTGGTCTTGGACTTACAATTACTGCTTATTTTGGACGTTCAAGGAATGAAAAAGATACATTATATCAAAATGTATGTACTGCGATACTGTACATTGGAAGCAATTTTTGTGGTCAAGGTAAATATACAACTATAACAAAAAGCAAATTGATAATATAGCAAATAAACCAATACATTTAACACAAGATATTTTACTTAAATTCTGTCCAAACTTTTGATCATTTTCTGAATTCTCATTAATTAAAAATAATTTTAAGTAAATTGATTTATATGATAGTAATTATGTAAATTAATACATTCTGGCAAATTGTCCGAATCAATTTTTAAAGAGAAATTTCTGCTTGAGCCAGGAATTTAACCAACACCTCCAGCTTTATGCACTGGTGTTCTTTCCACTTGAGCTACCTCAGTGAAACTTCATTCATAATGCAGTTAAGTTGCTTCTAAATCAAGAAAACATTGTAATGGGATTTTTACACTAATTTAAGCTATCAGCTCTATTTATGATAATAACATGTAAATTAAAATTCTCGGGCAAAACATCTGAATTAAATTTTAAAGAGGGGGAAAAAAAAAAGAAAGAAAATCAGGACAGAAACTTGCCTGGGTAGTTAAAGTGGAAAGAATGCCAATATGTAAAGATGGAGGTCTTGAGTTCAAGTACCAGTTCAGGCAAAAAGTTTTCTATGCTTTATTATTCATTTGAGACATCTCAATGATGGATAAATCATATTTGAAGAGAAAAATTATATGCTCAGACTGGCACTCAAACCCAGGATCTTTGGCTGAGAGAAAAATTTGTGTTTAGATTGGAACTCGCCCAGATAGCTTGTCAGTAGAGCATTGGCCTAGAAAGACAAAGGTCCTGAGTTCGAGTCCCAGTCTGAGCGTATAATTTTTCTCATCAAATATGAAAAGTTTTCTCTACAAAAATACTGATTCATGCTTACATATGATCTAATTTTTAGGTCAAGATTCAGTTCCTAATTCCAAAGCAGGGAGAATTTTGTTTGTGACATCATCTCTAGCGAGTGTTGTGATTATTGGTTCATACTCTGGTTTCTTAATTTCATTCCTCACTGTTCAGAAAATGATTCTGCCCTTCAATACATTTGAAGAACTGCTCAAGAAAGGGACATATCGTCTGCATCTTTTGTCTGGTGTAGAACTCTCATATTTTAAGGTAAATTAAGATATATATTTTGTATTTTTTTTAAATTATGATCTACAACTAATTAATTATATTGCTTACAGAATCTGTTGGTTCAATTCCAAATCCAATAAGGCTTTCCACTGCTCTCTATCCTCAGCCAATTGAACCCTTTTCACATCTTCAATATTAATTTCCCTAAGATTCATCTAAATATTATCCTCACAACTACACCTAGGCATTCCTAACGGTTTTTTCCCAGAGGATTTTCCAATAAATATATTACAAAGCATTTCTACTGTCATCCATTCAAATTCACAATTAAAAAAGATAATAAACTATCGTATTCCCTAAAAAATAAATAAATTGATGGTAATGTTATGCCTACACTAGGGTCTAACTGCCATAATAATAAAATAGTATAAAAAGCCGATAAAGGATAGACACATATACATGTGTATTATACCAAAAAATAGGGCATAAATATTCACCTTTTAAATGCGGATTGAAGTCTCAATCAAAATATACATAAGAGTTTTATAGATAAAAAAACTAGGGAAAAAATTATTATAAAATGACTATTTCACATCAATATATTTTTCAACCAATGAAGACACACTTACGAAATCTTATATAATATCAAAAACACTTGTTAGTTTCAACCAAATAGGAAACTCTTACGAAAACTTATATAACCCAAACACATTAGGATAAGAAGTTAAAAACACCTTATATAACATGGCCATGAAATAACTAGGAATATTACTACAGATGGGGCAAGAAAATAGGGTTTCCATTAGTTTTAGGGGATGGTGAAAGGTAAAGATAAGAATATAAAAGCCCGGATTTTTAGTGAGAAAAGTCAGAACGGCGGCGGGACCGAACGCGGTCCCCCGGCAGGGGAGGCAGCTCTACATGGTAATATAAGCATTTTTTATCATTACCTTAATGGTAATTTTTTTCAGACATAGAATTAATTAAAGGACCAAATGGTCCAAAGAACTTAGAATAATGAACAAAGTTGAATATTTTAAAATGATTATTTTCTCTCTCTGAATTTTAACACTTTAATATTTTGTCGTTTGACAATATGGCGATTTCAGCTGATTCTAATAAATTGTTTTATATGTTGTTGATCTAATATTTCTTTATGTTGGGTTTTATTTTAATAAATACTGTTATTTTTTCGTTTACTGTGTTTTTAACATGTTTAAATGTGGAATTCATCCTCCAAAACTAAGGCCAACCGCTCGGGCCAAAGACCACTTAAACAATAGTGATCTTAACGCTATCATTACGGCGGGGCTTAACTGACCTCGCGTAACAGGTAAAAATCTTTTCTCTATATAAACATTTATTTCTCACATTTAGAACAAAATATATTAAAATTTATTTCAGGAGTCAAATGATCCTCTAATGATGAAAATATATGAGGAAATGATCCAACCAGATAAGATGTCAGTCAGAGATGATATGACAACTTTACTTAATGATTTATGTAACATCCCAAGGACCGCTGCCTTCATGACTTCATTAATGAACTCCATTCCAAAAAAATGTGATGTAATAGGATTGCCAAATGCACGGATACCAGGAGCATTATCACTCATAATGAACAAGAAGAGTCATTACAAAGGACTCTTCAATCACTAGTAAGTTCAGTATCTTCACTTAGAACTTTGTGTCTAAATAAATGTCAAAAGTGATGTAGTATGTTTCATTATTTACAAATAGTTAGTACTTTATTTAAATATATTCAACAGATAAGGTCATTAGTATTAAAATTTATATCTGGGCAAAAAAGGGCTGAGAAATTTTGTTCAGAGGCTTCTTTTTTCTGCTTGAGCTTCTTTTACTTGCTATGAAAGCATTAGACCGTAAAAGGCGTTCTCTGCTGAGAAAGTTGTATCCTAATACGATTTTGCTTACTCAGAAATCTATTCATGCGATAATAATTGTTGAAATTCGTAAGCTACCTGACGAGGTAACTTAAGAGAAAAACTTATCGTGAGAATCCCGAAGGGAACCGACGGGAACCAATGTAGTTTGAAACCTTGCTGCGTACCTTGCTGCTTTATCCAAGATGTCGGACCTTGAAGACTTTGATCATGTTTTCGGTATATGCAGAGAAGAGGAATTTGATAGAGTCTACCAAAGAATTCAACTGGAAGAACAGGAGAATCGGCGTAATATTGCGCCACGCAGACATCGTTGTATACGGTATTATTTGCGGGATGCAAGCGTAAATGCGTTCCTCTAGCAGACAAAATTATGGAAGTGGTTTTATCGCAGAGAATTCTGGGTAATTTCTTGCCAATATTATAAAAACGACGACTTTCATGCATGACCAGTTAGTGGGTAGCTAATTCGATCTTTGCACTTGCTCACGGTGAGTCAGCTCACCAGTGATTGGAAGTAATTTGAGTAGAGACTAATGTATTTGCATGCGGACATGGATTCATGAGTTAGTTCCCTTCCAAAGGAATGCATGCTCAGGGTTTGTACACCCTGAAAAATCGACCGACTCATGCCAAGTTTGAATCCATGAACATCAGAATCAGGAGAACATGTAATATGTAATATCATATTGTGCCTAGAATCTTTGGTTATATCCAATAAGTTGTGTACTAGTACTTCTATAATTGTTATTATTACTGTCCTATGCCACCAGGTTATCTTACGATATTTCTGACAATCTCTCTTGCATTGGCGAAATTGTAACCCATTTCCGGGGTTGGGAGATCTCAAAGGCAGAGTTACATTATTCTAAAGTTAAATAATGGATAACAAATACCAGGAGAGACTTTAACCTAAACTTTATCTAAATTCCAGACCAAGGACAACCACAGAAGTAATTTCTTTTAAGGAAAGATTCCTGTGGTCTGACCAGGAATCAAAGCTAGGATCTCATGAATTGTAGATAGAAGCTTGGCTACATGAATACGAGGCTATTGTTATATTTATCATATTTTTTTGTAGAATCTCACTGACTTAATTTTAAAATTATTATGACAAATTTATTCCTAGCAATGAAATTCCAACCAAGTCAGGTTAGTTGATTCCAAGGTTTGAACCCAGGAGCTCCCAAATACAAGTCTTAATGCTAACTCACATAGTGATCCAAAATGTTTACAGGATATTAAAGGACTTCACAGATAAACCATTATGAATGATACTGGTATATCATACTTCTTGTTCTTCACCCAGTCTTGTGCCCTATTCTAGGAGTCAAATTTTGTACCGAAGCCTCAATCTATTTTAGTCATTCCATGTATCCTTTTCCACCATTTCCATTCAATTCCTCTTTTCTCAATATCTTTTTTAACTTCTTTTTCTCATCTATATCTCGGCCATCTTCTTGGTCTCTTCCCTCATAATCTGAATTCCATTACATGCCTTGATATCCTTCCACTATAGGAAGCCAAATATAATAAGAACAGTTAAGTCTCGTAGACTGCGATGGGTAGGACATGGAAGCTTCTTGTAGGAAAGCCAGAGGGAAAACGCCCAGTTGGTAGACCAAGAATGAGGTGGGAGAATAACATTAACTATGATTTGAAGGAAGTAGATTATACAGGGAATGATTGGAAAGCATTAGCTCAGGATAGAAATGTATGGAGAGCTTATGTCTGCGTGGCCATGAACCTACGGGTTCGATAGTGCCAGTGAGTAAGTAAGTAAGTAAGTAAGTATTTATTTTTTAATGTGGCCGTATCATCTTATTCTTCTATCCTCCATATAAAGATGATAATATTTTGTAAAGTAACATATACTCCCATACACGTCATTTATGAGTTCTGCACGTTGGTCAAGGAGCCTAACACCCCACATAAGCAACTTCTGGTTGCACCATAATGGAGCCCCAGTGCACTGAGTATTGATGCATAAGCATAACCAATAATCAACTTTAGGGAATATTGGATCGTATGAGCTTGCATGATCAGTGCATTCACCTTGATTTTTTGAGGAGGAATGTCAAAAGAAAAAGCTTTTTACCTTTATCTTTAAATTATTTATTATTTTTTATGGGGTTTAAACTTTTTTTTATTTCCCTTATTATTTAGTGAACATATTTAAGTAGTCACAAAGTTAAAAGAGGGTGTATGAAACTTGAGTTGCAACCAGAGCTCAGTTAATTCCTCTAATCAATGATGCTTCAAATAGAATCCTGCCTTGCATAGGGCAGAATGTTTGAACACTCACTGAAAACAGTCAGAACAATAATTCAAGAAGCGGCAAAAATGTTTTTCAAGCTAACTATATTAGCTTATATCGGCCGCGGTGGACTAGTGGTTATGCTCCTTGCCTCTGGTCCCGAGGATCGCGGGTTCAAACCCGGCCGGGGTTGATGGATTTTTTAGGATGGAAAAATCCAAGGAGAAAGTCCTCCAGGAGGGACTTTTAGCCGTGGGTCCCGAGTCTGAAGATTTTCAGACTCATAAAAAATCCTTAAGCCTGAATAAAAAGGCCTCTAAGCAAAATTTACCGAATTTTCCCGTCCTAGTACTACCTTGGTTTCCTAGATGTCAGTATGAGGCAGAACGCTGACCACGGACCACTCAAAAAATGACATCTATACAAAAACAAGTGTAACTAAATTACTATGGTTCAAATTCTTCCCTGTAGGGGAGAGCGCCTAAATCTCTGTAAAGGGAAAACATGGGCTTACAAATACAAAAAAAAAAAATAGCTTATCATACTAATTTTAACATGTTTCTCTGCTCTTTTCAGCATACAGAAAATGCGATATAGTGGTATACTGAAGAGAATTCACAATTTGCACTGGCATATGAAAACAGAAGAAACCGATACACCAAATACTGAAATCACAATTAAAACTGTTGCACCACTTCACATTATTATTGTCTTTGGTATCTTTGTTTCTATTATTTTACTTGTCGCTGAACATTTAATATACTATCGTTCAAAAATTCCAAATGTTATTTTAAAATTTTTACAAAAATAATGGATAAAAGTAAATCATTAAAGCAGTTGATGTTTTTATTATTAATTTAACACATCTCATTGAAGGATAAATCAAATTTGAAGAAAAAAATTTTTGCCCAGACCAGGACCCAAACCCTAAATTCTAGATTGTAACTCAACCCGGTAGCTCAGTTGGTAAGAGCATTGGTACAGTAAACCGAAGGTCCAGGGTTTGGGTCCCGGTCTGGGCAAAAATTTTTCTCTTCAAATTTAATTAAAACAGTTGTTTCTCTTCAGTGCTTATACACATACTGCTTGAGCTAGATAATTTATACAATATTCCAGATAATAAGTAGGAATAGAGTTGCCAGATCTATGGGTGCTACACAGAATGCCTAGGTTCAGAATACATTCTCTAAGAATACACACCAATAACTTTAATATAAGGGTTGAATATAATCATACCCTTACCAATATTTAATCAATTTGTTCAAATGAAAGTTCATATTGTAACAAAATGCTATGTTTATAATCTAATTCTCACAATTTTCCATTGTTTATGTCAATCAAAATTATTTTGATTTAATGAAATGGCCAAGGTGGGGAAGAAATATAAAAATTAATTTCAGAGGAAAATAAATGTACAATGAGTTTTCTGTTTAGAAATATATAATATCAAAACTTCATAGGAGAATAATATTTGTGGTAAAGTAGGAAGTGTGTTATTTTAGAAAAACAGATTCACCATTGCTGTTTATAATAAGAAAAAATGTGTAAAAGTATATAAATCAAAAAATTCCTTATTGAATTGCAACTATAATGTAATATTATTGACATTCTTAATCTACATGTTTGTGTTACATGTTTGTAATTTTCTGAGAATTATTTTTATTATTATCTTATGCTTTTATGTATTATATACAATAAATAACTTTACAAAAATATGAAATACACAAGCCACTATTTATATTTTTTTGTGGCACAATCAAACAATTTTGTGCCATAACACACCACCTTTTGAGAATCCCTACCTTAAAAAGATGGTAATGGTTTCCCATATCCTAAAGACTACACAAAGATATGTACGCAAAGATATATTCTCAGCCAGCATCATGAGAACAAAATCGCTATAATAGTATTAGTGGTGGTGGCGGCGATGATGACAGTATCAGTGGTGATAGTAATAGTGGCAGTGGTCTTCTCCCATGGAGACTCGAACCAGTGCAAGTCCCATAGCTCTGTACCAAGAGGCCTTGGCATAGAGCTATGGGACTTGTGCTGGTTCGAGTCTCCATGGGGGAAGAAATTTTCTCATGGAACTTTGGCCAGTATGGGACCAATTCCTACCCAGAATCGCGAGGAATTTGGGTAGCTACAATAAGTAGCGGCTCCAGGTTGAGAAAACCAGTTGTAATAGCTGGGAGACTCGACATGCTGACCATGTCACCCCTACACTGGCAGAATGATCGTCAATCTCTGTGATTAACATATGTAGTTGTGAGGCCAGCAGCCGGATGATAAGCAAAGGGCCTTCTAGGCCTGTCGCACCATGGAGTTTAGTTTAGATACTAGCAGTGGTGATGGCAGCAGCAGTAGTAGTAGTTTATTTAACAATGTTCTTTAAGAACTTATATTTGTTAGCATCAGAATTCAAAATCTGTGAGTGAAAGGGCAGAGAAATTTTGACAGAAGCCTCTTATTTCAGACTTAATGTTCTTTTATGTATTGTAAATCTGCGATCAAAACTTTAGTTCCCTTCAAAATAAATTTATATTTAGGAGTTTGAACCCATGAACTTTGAAACCAAAGGCAAACAGGTAACCACTATTTAAAGTTCTTCTCTGATGAATTTTAAATGATTATTAATGTTTTTATTGTTCATTTCATTTTTATTATTCATTTTACCTAGAGTGCGAAAGGTCTTGAGTTCAAGCCCCAGTCTAACATATAATTTTTCTCTTCAAATATATTACCTTATAATGTTCACATCCCAACATTAATTCCAATATAGATAACCACTAGTCTACTGAAATCAACATTACATTTTAATGGCTGAAGATAGGAACAGACTAAAGAATTATTTTATGCAGTATTAAATCTTAGGGGTTTCATAAGCCATAGAGGTGGTTAAATCAAACTCAACAATGCCATAATTATTCATATAATTCAAAATGAGAGTAAGATACAATTATTTGGTTACAATATTAAATAGCAGTAGGGGCTTTTCAGGTGAAGTGAGTGAAGTGCCACTTCACCTATATTCTAAGTATATAACAGTACAATTATTTTATTTTATTATTTATTTATTATCTTCTTCTGACAAAAGAATGTCTATTTTACGTCAGCTTCTTAAGAATAGTGGCTGCTAATAGTTCACACTGTACACTAGAGCGTTCCTACCACAGTGAACTGAACTAAAATTTAATGGGTTATATCTTTGACACTTAACAACTTTGGAAAAACAATTTTGCCTTCTCACGGTTGCTATGACAACCATAATGTAAACAGATATTAAGAATATCTAGACCATAGAGAACCAGTTCTAGATTTCAACATTCTGACTGTGGGTAAAGTTGTAGTGTATGTTTTAATGAAACACGTTAGCGCTTAAATTGGATCTGTGTTGGACAATAAGGGTGTCTTGGTTTAGTACGTTGCCTTCAATTGGCACCACAGTATCTACATTTCAGATTTCGCTTTAGTTTGACTAAATGGTGAGCATTTTTGTAGCTTCGCGGCATAGAAAGCCAAAGCTCCTGGGTTCAACCCCCAGTCTGAGCATATATTTTTCTCTTCAAATGTAATTTGTACCTAAATTACTTTGATTTCTTAAAACACAAATAGCATATCACTTCTCATTACACCAGGCTCGTTCAATGGTACTGCCAAGTCATACAATCTTCATTAAAAAAATTCTTGGTTTGAACAATACTCATGGTTATACAGTTGTGTGACATTACAAAAACTCTTTCGTTGGCCATGTGTTTTGTTTAGTAATAAATTTGGTGTCTGGAATAAACAAGGGTTTTGTGACTTTCAAAATGTGGCGCATGCTTTAAATAAGCATAAAGATTCTGAGGAGCATTTGAAGTGACATTTGTAGCTGAAAACTTTTGAAAAAATTGTATACAATCACAGATGCTCTAAGAGAAAATGCAAGACTGTGTACTCTTCGATTTATTGAATGTGTTTCTTTGAATCGACAAATCTTGAGACTAGTTATTAGGGCTGTACTATAGTTAAATATGTCATGTCATCACTTCACCTATTTTTTTATCCACCAGCCGCCACTGTTAAATAGAAGAACTATTATTTCATAGGTTCCATGGAGTCAGCAAGGTTAATTAAAACACTTTCTTGAATTACTAAATTGATCTAACACTATCATTATTTTTTATCTTTATTAATGACATATCACATATACAGTTGTTATATAAGTAATTTATTAATGCAAACAAAGATCCCCATCAAAACTAAAAAAAATATTGATTTTTTAAATGTTTTTAATTCAATTAAAATTCACTAAAAGGAAAATGTCAGTATTAGAATATTCTACAATAAATGTTCTAATTTCATGTCTCTTCCATTAATATAATTGAATGGATTAGATAAACTGACAGATGAAAAAAAACAAAACAAATTACATCAATTGACTAAATTAGAGACTTGTGATAATATAAACCTATATTTGTTCAACCAGGTGAACGAAACATTAAATATTCACATTAATAAATTATTTAAGATCAGTCATTGCCTTACTTTCAAATGAGTTTCTCCAACAACTAAAAACTTGTTTCAAACTTATTCAATGAATTTACTATTACTAAG
This sequence comes from Diploptera punctata, assembly GCA_030220185.1. Lineage (NCBI taxonomy): Eukaryota > Metazoa > Arthropoda > Insecta > Blattodea > Blaberidae > Diploptera > Diploptera punctata. Next base: position 1,061,012 of record JASPKZ010007245.1, on the reverse strand, counting down.
AAAAATTTAAAACTTCCTTATTAATGTATTAAGCATGTGGAAAATATTACATTATATATTAGCAACTATTGTTGCATATAGTTATGCATACGTAAGCCATATTTCTGAAGATATTATTGCCAAAACAATTCCTATTCTCACTCTCAAATACAAGTCTGGATGTGTATGTATTTATCAGGAAAATGTTGAAGATTCTTATTGTAAGTATGATTTCTTTTTAGCAACATACAAGAGTAAATTTACAATTATCCTACATGTATATGTGAGTTCAAATATTTTTAAGAGAAATACCACAAGAGATTCCATTTTGTCAACAATTCATGACGAGAACAAAGTGACAGGAGTGAAATGTTGAAAGGGATGAAAACTGCTTGGTATTTTAAAAGACTCATTACTGAATGCAATTAAAAGACAATTTAGAAAATAAAATCCCTCCAGGGTATCTTAACCTTGGTGGAGCGACTTGTGTGCTTAAATGACCCCGAAAGCACTGCCAGACAAGTCAAAAGTGATAAGCTAGATAAAAAAATCCTTGGTTGAAAGAGTGATGATCTTTCACTGTAAAAAATACAACCATCAAGAAACATGGACATGTTGTCCATATGGCCATGAACCTATGGGTTTGATAGCGCCAGTGAGTTAGTTCATTAGTGAATGAAATATTTAGTAAAGAATATATTAATAAAATGGAAATAAGCTACACAGTTTATATAATATTATTTCATTGAATTTAATGTGTAATTTTATTTTTTAGAATGGCCTTCTGTACTCTGTACAAATCAGAAGATTGTCCTATTGATCATTTATGAAATCTATATAATTTAACAGGGTTTTTTTATTTATGGTTTCATTTTTCCAGCAATATATATCTTTACTGCGTATGAAAAATTTTTAAGGCTACCCCATAATAACTGGACCCAAAGAAAACCACAAGTATGTTTAAAATCTCAGCAAAGCTTCCTAAGCATTGTACAAGAAATCAAACAGAAATTGCAACTTCCACATTCAAAAGAAAATATGCAGATGAGAAACAACCCTCTAGAATTTTTGGAAATCGAATATAACCTTCATTTAACAGAAGACATCAAGAAATCTGAAACTCCTCCATATATTTTAAAACAAATGTCACTGGAAATGATAAATCTAAGATACCCAGCTCCTGAATGGATACATATTTTTACAGATGGCTCCAGCCTACCAAATGATGGTGGCACTGGTGCTGGTGCAGTATGTCCACTTTTTTCCTTTTATCGTAAACTAAACACAAATTCAACAAACTTTGATGGCGAAATTCTAGCAATTTTCTTAAGTTTACAAAATCTTTTTTATCACATCCAAAAATTTACAAAAGTTGTAATTCTATGTGACTCCAAAGCAGCCATTCTTGCTATAACACGAGACACAACACCCAAAAGCATCAAAATTATCGAATGTCACAAAATGATAAAACATTTATCCCGTCTACATAAAAAAGTTGTACTTCAATGGATTCCGGCCCATTGTGGAGTGACAGGCAATGAAATAGCCGATTTTCTGGCCAAGAAGGGTAGCAAAATTGTTTCAAACCCAACTTCTGCTCCAGTTTCCTTTCACTCTATCAAAAGAATTATCTCAAATGAATACATCAATAAACTTAGAGAAGAATACACCACCAAAACATCTGGAAAGGAATGGGAAAATCTACAAGCTTATGACATTACTACATTACAAAGAAAATCTGCAGTAGCAACATTCAGACTGCTAACGGGACATGACTGCTTGAATAAACACCTACACAGAATTGGCATAACAGATTCACCTAAATGCCCTTTTTGCAATTTAAATGAAGATATGGAAAGAAACCATCTCCTCCGTTGTCCAGCTTTTGTAGAAGAGACCAGCCTTTCTGCTAAATATTGGAGTGCAAGAGAGCGAATGATTTCATTATCAAGTGCTCGACATTAGATACCAACCAACCATATCTTTACTGCATTGTCAATATTTTGTACATAAATTGAATAATGATCCCTTTGTTAATTGCGACAAAGAATTATAAAAAATAATTGCTACTGGAAATCTGAAGCACATTACTTCTGTAGATCATGAGAAAATAAATACTTAAAGCAGTATTTCAATACTAAAATAAAAGAACATTCTATATTCCCTTAAAGGTGTAGAGTAAGTAAAGTAAGTAAAGTAAAGTAATCCCACAACAGACCCGGAGGCCCTTGGGGTAGTGGGAGGTTAAGGCTCCCACTTTTTCTAGACAATCGGCACTTTATGTCAGCTGGGTTGTCAGCCCTGCGTGACGGCCGCCTTTATCCCCAGAACAAGCGTCTGGTACTCATTTCAGTTAGAGGCTGAGTCGACCCCAGGGCCATTGTGCCGCCAGAGGGTTTGGGTCAGTTTAAAAATCCTGACCCCAACGGGACTTGAACCTGCGACCCTCCGGCTTGTAGCTCAGTGCCTTAACCACTACACTACGGCGTGTAGAGCGATTATTAATTTAAAAAAACTCATCTTTTATACTGTGTAATCCATTTAAATTTAAAGGTATCCTTATTATATAATCATTTATATAAAGTTATAAAATATTTATATGACTGTATGTCCCATGTCTTGGCTGAACGGTTTAAGGCTTCATGCCTTGGTGCAGAGCTAAGGGACTTGTGCTGGTTCAAGTCCACATGGGGAAAGAAACTATCTCATGGAATTTTGGCCCTTATGAGTCTTTGCCTACCCAGCTTGTGAGGAATTTGGGTAGTTACAATAAGTAGTGGCTGCAGGTTGAAAAAAACCAGCTGTAATTGGAGGGGACCTGAAATGCTAACCACTTGTCACTTTCATATTGATTGAATGATCATCCACCTCTATGATTAACACATGTGGATGTGAATCCAGCAGCTGACTGGTAGGCCAAGGTCATTCTAGGCCTGTTGTGCCATAGAGTTTATATGACTATGTATCTTGGCAGGTGTAAACAAATAACAGGGAGTTACAAACCTACTAGGCAGAATCAGATAGATGTTGAATCTCTCTACTGTGAAGCTAAAGGATTACTGACATAAGCCAGATTCCAGCCATTGGACAACAACAATATCGTCGGCATTCAAGCAGAAGTCACTAAGTCCAAAATTGGCTGTTTTGAGATATGTACACTACTATATTACGAAAATGATTCTTCACAGTCTGGCAAAAGCCATTAAGTGATATCCCTGTCCTTTTCTAATTTATAGATGCTTAATATTTTCTGGCGTAACAGACTTCTGACGTGTGATCAAATTTTAATATCGCTGTATCTCAAAACAACAATTTTGGACTTAGTGAAATCTGCCAGAACGATGATGATATAAACCTGAGAACTTATCCCAGTTACAGTTCTTATCTCATTTATGATCTCATATTTCCCATTTCATTTATTTAAGTATCCCTCATTTCCTATATAATTTTATACATTTCTAATAGATTTTTTGTATATTGGTAAAAAAAAAAGGGATGTAGATCTGTATTAAATTAAAAGATTCTTACCTCTCCTCACATTATTCTGTTAAGTAGATCGCGATTTCAGGCCTATAGCAGGCCCATCTTCAGTACACTGTTGTTGACCGGTGTTATGTCGCTCGGAAGAACCACTTCTTCTTCCCTCTTTCACCTTTTTGGCCAATTTATACATGGGAAGTTTCGAGCAGAAAATAACAAGAGGACATCCTTTGATCTTCAAATTTTGGACCAGATACGTTGATGACGTAATTGCTATTGTCAAACAGAAACAAATTGAGGATGCTTGAAGCTTTTGAACATCCAGAGTAGAACGATAAAATTCACCATGGAAACTGAGATTGAAAGACAAATCCCATTTTTGGATCTTAATTTAACACGAAACAAAGAAAACAGGATAGAATTTGGAATATATAGAAAGAATACTCATATAGACAACTATATTAAAGCTTCGGGTTTCAACCATTTTGCTCACAAAGAGGCAGTGTTCAATAGCTTAGCATACAGATTAGTAAATATTCCTATGAGCCCAGAAAACTATAAAAGAGAAAAAGAATACATAATTAATGTGGCAACAGATAATGGTTATGATGAAAGCATGGTACACAAGAAAATAAATAAATTCAAAAGACAAAAATTAATTAATGAAAGCACACTGATAAAACAAACAGAAAAAATAAAATTCAAGAAATTCACTTACCATCCATTGAAACACTACAAATTTCAAAAAATTTTCAAAAAGTTGAATATAAGATTAGCACCTAAGAATGAATACAGCCTTAATAGGATAATTAAAACCAACAAAAATGAAAAAATTGAAGAAGAAAATAAATCAGGAATTTATCAGATCAAATGTAAAGATTGTGACAAAATTTATATAGGAAAAACGAAAAGAAATTTGAAAACAAGGGTGAAGGAACATCTTAGAAATGTCAAAAATGGAGAATTGGAAAAGTCAGCAGTAGCTGCTCATGCTTGGTACGAAAAACATCGAATTGAATCAAAAGCTAGTCTAATTAAACAAATAGAGACACCTAAGGAACTTACAGTTTGGGAAAAGATCCACATTCAGAAAAACAAAGGAAAACTTATGAACTTCGAAGTTCCCGCAAATTTTGACCTTATCAAGAGGTTCATCGGTCCACCAACAGAGGGAAGAAGAAGTGGTTCTTCCGAGCGACATAACACCGGTCAACAACAGTGTACTGAAGATGGGCCTGCTATAGGCCTGAAATCGCGATCTACTTAACAGAATAATGTGAGGAGAGGTAAGAATCTTTTAATTTAATATTGAATTGAACCTCACAGTGATAATTCCTATAAAAAAAGGTTAATGTAGATCTGTATTTAATCCAATTTGGAATAAAACATACACAGAGTGCTACAGTACCTTACCGACAAACTTTAAGGAAACATAGGTTATACCAAGAGGATAACTTTTTGTTATGGTACATGAATTCCCAAATATCATGTTTATGAGTTTTTTGCATGGTCAAGTCATACACATCATACAATAACAAGGGAACTAGTATTATCATATCAAAACCTAATTTCAAATTTTGTTGAATCAGTGGTTATCTAGTAAGGATTCTATGCAGAAAAAATGAGCTGTGAGTTCCAAATACAAGGTCCTGAGATCAAGATCAGAATATTTTGTAGTACGGCAGCTCTGCAGTAATGTTGGAAAACTGTATATTGTCAAATGCACTTGCTGTCACAACTGAACACACTGTCTCCCACACTCATTCCTACTTGCAACAAGGGCTGCCTGAGTATTGCATTTAAATTTACTGTTTTTTTTTTAATTGAGATTTTAATTTTGGTTTCTAACAGTTAAAACACTTAGTTAATTTTTACCTCTTGGATCAAAACAAAATGAAGATGCTGCAATAAAAATTTTAAGCTGGGTTTTGATACAAGAACATTGATAGTTCCCCCATTAAGGCTTATTTATTTGTTAGTATGTGTTGTATGCCTTTACTCTACCTTACTGCTACTTCAGTTTTTTGTGAGGAATTGGATCCTTGCTAAGTCCTATTTCGTTGTTTCTTTGTGTTGTATGCCTTTACTCTACCTTACTGCTACTTTAGTTTGTTGTGAGAAATTGGATGAGAAAAACCTGTTGGGTGTCCAGCATGTTCACCTGACTTAATACCCTTGATTTCTTCTTTGGTGGCATGTCAAAAATATGGTGGATGATACTTGAATTTCCAGCAGAGCTCAGCTGTTTGCCCAAATCAATTATGTGTTTCACCACATCAAATAGAATCCTGACATGCTCGACAGAGTTATGGTCATATAATGAAGCATAGAGCAGACTGTTTGAACAAACTTTGTAAAACCATCATAACATGCCTTTCAATAAAATGTATATTATGTACAATTTTTTTTATTCAATATCTGAACCTTATGGGTGAACATCTTTATCGATATGCAGAACTCATAAACAACACGTTCGGTACTATATATTCATTAACAAAAGCTATCCTCTCCGTATGACTTATATTCTTTAAAGTTTTGCCAATGAGATTCTATAACACTCTGTTTATTTTCTTATAAGATTTTAAAATATTTTTAAAATGTTTGCCAGAAAATATCATATTATATTGTATGACTTAAGAGGCACATCTTAGTATAGTTGAACAAGGTAATATGCAACAAGCCAGAAGGTCATTGTGGTTGGGATTTTTCAACTGACCTGTACCTTCTGGTGGCATCTTGGCCCCGTGGTTGACTCAGTCTCTGACACACACAGGGGTGAGAACCTGACTGATATCTTGTCCCGATTCTGTAGAAAGATGGGAGTCTTAACCTCCTACTGCCCCAAGACCCTCTGAAGTTCTTTAGTTGGATCATTTGATCCTTTTCATATAGGATGATTCAAAGCAATACCAACAATGCTCAATAGACATTAGTTTATGCAGACTGATCATTTTTTAATTGGGGTCACATGCTCAGAAAAGTGTAGTTTGAATGCTATGCAATGTCAAGGTCCCTTTACATTGCTGAATTTTCTTTGGAGCAGTTCTGTAACATCAGATCCATAAAATGATTGAAATGTTTAGCTCACAACTGCAAGTAATACAAAATGAGCATCAATCTGTGCAGTAGCAAATTGTGGTAGATAATAACATTGTAGGTTAATATTTTGAACATCTTTTGTAATAAATGCACAATGGGATGCTCTTATTGGTTTGGTGTAGGAAGTACACCTCTTGCCATATCTGAAAGTTTGCCATACTTTGACACCATGCAGTGTTCAAATCATGCATTTCTGGATTGACCCCTCTTGAAAAAAAAATAATTTTGATGTTCCACAAAACATTTTTAATCAATCTGTATATTTGAAAGATAAACAGGTAATGATAACAAATAAGTGATGTATGATTACTGGTAATTAGAGATTAAATTAACACACAAATACTACTTCAGCTCTAAGAACGAGTTGGTGGTTAAATAAAGTTCAAAAACATTTAAGTGAGGTTGAAATTCAATCTACAATTATGGACAATCTCAAGCATAAGAGCAACTATTACTGCAGAATTAATCGACCAGTGAATATCATAATTTCTTCAAGAAAAAACACAACTTTGCAGGTAAATGATTAATAACTATAATATATATGAAATTATTCTAGTTTTCTACAGTTATCATGAAATTATTCTAGTTTTCTACAGTTATCCTTAGAAATGCCATAACAAAGATGTTAAAATTTTTCATAAAGAGTTAATTTTTCAACACAGAAGTTAAGCTCTTTACATTTTCATAGTATGTAACTCATAGGATATCTGATTGTTAAGGACTCAATCCTGGTGTACCAATGTTGGTTACCATGCGTTTTACAGATACTCGGAAATTAAAACTTTTCCTCGCTTCTGTAAAAACCACTTCCCAACCTTGCGTCATAATATACTAATATGTATCGATTTTAAGGCACAGACCTAAAATCGAATTAAAAATTATGCTTACCTCTGATTTTGAGGTTCTTGGGTTCAAATATGCTCAGGGTTGATGGATTTTAAAAAGATTATAAATACTGAGTTTAGTTTCCATTGGAAGGGAAATAAGACTGTGAGGCCCTGTTACCCTGTATCATAGATTTATAGCATACAAAAGAATCTCAAGTCTAAAATAAGGTGCCTCTGATTTAAATTGTGACATTAATGACCTAACTGATTGTTGACAATATATATTTTTATGACACAGTTCTTAAAGAAATTATAGAATTCAAATTATGATGTTGTTTTTCTTTTAATTCCCCACTTTGCTACAAAATAATGAGAAAAAAATTACAGATTTTTTAAGAGATATATTTGACTATGTATGTGATGTAATATGAGGGTGATTTGGAAAGTAAGTTCTAGTCTTGTCCACCACATGAATGAGCGGGAGTAGAATGACCATCTTCATTCTGTTGTATAGCTCAGTTCAGTATGCTCCCAGCAATATAATTGTATGGTTTTATTCGACTGTTTCTCTCATTAAGACAGGAGTTTAAAATGTCTGAAACAATAGAAGTTCTCGCCAAGCATAGGGTATGTGGAGTAATATGCGGGCAAAAAAAAAAATGAACGCAGCAGCAGCAATTCATCCTGAGATTACTGCAGTGCATGGGAATATTGTGAGTGCTGCTGTTGTTCGACGTTGGTATTGTGAATTTCAAGACAGATGCACTAGCATCCATAATGGAGAATTAAGTAACCGACTATCTGCTGTGAATGATAAACTTGTTGCAACAGTAGATGAAGTGGTCAGAAAGAATAGGCATTTAACAAATTCTGAACTCTCAGAGAAATTTCTGCAGATCAGTTGGGCTGTTCTATATGAAGTGGTGACGCAAAAGTTTACACAATTGCAAGTTTTATGCTCATTGGGTGCTGAAAAATCTCTCCAAAGTACAAAAAAACCACCAGGATGGAAGCAGTAATGACATTCCTTTAGTGCTATGAGAGTGAAGGTGAGATGTTTCTTGACCAGATTGTCTCTGGAGTCACACTAACTCTCCTACGAAATGACAAAAAGTCTCAAAACATTTTCAATCAAAAAGTCATGGAGTGTCTTTTGGGACAAGAAAGATATATAGTTGGTGGGTTTCATGGAACGAGACATAACAATAAATGCGGGTGTGCACTGTGAGACACTACCAAACTAAGGAGAGCAATTCAGAACAAATGATGTGGCATGTTGAGTTTTAGAATTGTTTTCTTCCATGACAATGTTTGGCCGCATTCTGCTGTATACACTCAAACTCACTTCAAATAGTTCCAGTGGCAGGTGTTTTATCGTCAACCATACAATCCTGACTTGATTCCAATGGACTTCCAACTTTTCCCAAACATGAAGAAATGGCTTACATTGCAACAGTTTCAAATGAATGTGAAATTCAAGGAGAGCATCATTTGCTGGCTCCAGTCACTGGTGACAGAGTTTTATGCAGAAGGAATTTCGAAAGCTTGTGAAACATTATAACAAATGTTTTTTTTAGATTAGATTATATTTATTTACCTGGTGGAGTTAAGGACATGTGGCCTTCTCTTCCACACACCAGGACAAACATATGTTACATCAGAATATAACAATCTCAATTAACTCTAATATTAAATACTAAATAAAAATTTGATGAAAAAGATAATATCTATTATAGTACGATCTATAACGCAACCAGTTAATGTTAGTTAAAATTAAAACTAAAACTAATGATAAAATTTATACAAGCAAACATATTAAATTGTCCCTGTCTAATGTATATAAAAAAAAGAAAAATAATGAGATATAGAAAACTAATTTTAGGATTATACAATATTTAAAACAAAACAAATGAAATTATTTGTTAATTCTTAATATTATTTTCATAAATAATTTAATTTGTTAATTGTTAAAAGAATACTATCAGTGAGGTGTATAAGTTAGTTTGTTATTAAATAATTCTTTAGTTTGTTTTTGAAGGATGTTATAGTTTGACAGTCTCTGACATAGGGTGGAAGGGAATTCCATGTTTTGGTAAGTGAGACCGTAAAAGATAATGAATAATAAACAGTGTGATGAGGAGGGATATAAAGGACAATGTGCTGATGGGATCGAGTGTCAAGATTATGTGTGTCGGATAGTCTGATGAAGCGGCATGATAAATAATTAGGCGATGATGTGTGAAGTATTTTATAGAGAAGGGATAGGGAATGGACAGTTCTATGATATCTTAGACGAAGCCACGATAATTGTTCCAAGGACGGTGTAACATGGTCAAATTTGCAAATACCACAAATAAAATGTGCGCAAGAATTATGAACACGTTGAAGTCTTTGAGTGAAAATAATATTTAAGTCTGTAAAAAGAGTGTCACAATAATCAAAATGGGGCATTGCAAGTGTTTCTACTAACATTTTCCTAAGAGCAAATGGCAGACAAATGTTTGAATGTGAACAGAAATTATGTTGGAAAGTAATTGAAAGGTGCACTTTTCACTGGTATGTAAGAAACCCTCCTACAATAAAGTGTTGTCTGAAAATAAAATGCTAGAACTTACTTTTCAAATCACCCTCGTATATCTGGTTAGTTACAAATTCAGTTCCCAGCTATATAACATTAATTTTTCTTTCAGTACAGAAATTGAAATAGGGTCCACTAGCCCTCATGGAGACAAAAGAATAGTTACTATGCTTGTATTGAAAAGTAGAGGAATCTACTTAAGAAAACAGGGACTAGGACTGAAGAATTCTATCACACTAACCATGTGATGGTAAAATGTCACTTGACTATGGCACTTTGGAGTATTTATTTATTTAAGGAATAAAATATCCTCAACTCATGTCCAACTGGAGTTTAGTCGAGGAATGAGATGAGATGAAGCCCATATATTGAGGTCTGTGAATAAAAAAGGTGCCGGCCGGCCATGCCTGATGCACCATCACGGGGGCAGATGAATGAAATGAAACAAAATGGATGAGATCCTATGGAGAAATGGTGGAATGATATTGTGGCAGGGAAAAATGGGAGAAAACCCCGAGGAAAACCTGCCCAAGCTCTGTTTAGTCCACCATGAAACCATATGGAGTGACCGAGATTTGATCTCGGGACCCCAGCGGTGAGAGATGAGCATCTAACCGCTTGTGCAATGGAGCCGCCTGTTTAATTTAAATATGTTTGACACTGCAACACTAGTTGTCCATCTCATATAAAATGAATACAATGTAATACTAAAGTTAGTTTTACTTTTATTTTCTTTGTAGCACAGTACTTGGTTACCTTCAAAATTTTCATCAGATGCTATATGGATTATGTATATATCAGCAGATGAGAAAATAGAAAAAGTTCTCAGAAATGTGGACATACCTATAGATTGTGAATTCCTGGTAGCAAGAGTAGATGGGAAAAAAATAGATCTCATAGAAGCATATCGCATTAATTCTAGTTTTCCTCTGGAAATAAATGCACTAGGAAACTGGACTGAAACTGATGGACTATTCTATACAAATATTTCCATTTACAAAAGAAGGACAAATCTTCAAGGATTAAAATTCAGATCTTTTGTTTCCAAGGTACCTTATATCCTTAATTAATCATACTTTTTATCAAAGTAGGAATTATTTCTTATGAAAATGAAGCAATGAAGAAGAGAGAGAAAAAAAATTTCACATATGGGACATTCCATACGAAATCGGCAAAAAAATTGTGAAAATTGAACTCACATCTTTAAAAGTTTACCATTTTTTTTTACAGTGAAACTTTATGATATACTGAATATCTGAACCGAATTTCAAGTCTTCACTTGGTGTAATTAAAGAGTAATAGAGCTGTCAATTTATCGTATTGTTTTAAATAGTCTGATTTATAAAATACATTTCTCGAAGTATGGCTGTTCCCTCAACTTGAAAAGATAGTCACATTATAGATGATTTTATGCTCTATCGCTTGAAAATTAGTATGCTAATATTTACGTTTTTTCTGAAGGGCGTAAATGCAATTAATATGCAATTGACCTTCCTCACCAAAAATTTTATAAAATCAAAAAGTGTCACATTATTACCTGAACACCAGTTAATTTTTTGTAATTAGTATTAAAGTGGAGTCTTGAAAGGAAACTACCCAAAATAATTATTTTCCTAAAATCTCCTATGTATAGACTGCCCGCAATACCTTTCGCGTGAGTGGAGATCACTCGCTCGTACAAACAATGACGGAGCTACTTGGTAATAGTCCTTTGCGCACTTACAAATATTTTTATTGTTATTATCATCATTACATTATTTTTATTATCATTATTACAATTATTACATTATCATCATCATCGTGGACAAGTGGTTACTCTGCACGCCTCCGATTCCGAGGTTCGCGGGTTCAAACTCGATAGGAATCAATGACATTTTAAAGGCGTAACAATTCTGAATGTAGCTTTCTCCAGAAGGAAGGAAATCCGTGATTCCCGTGTCGTAAATTTATGGTACGTAGAAGAACCTCGCGCTTGAAATAATTGCCTAATAAAACGTCATTAAATATAACAAACATTTATTGATATATTCAGTAGGCGGTTAATTTTGTGCTGATTTTGGCTAATGTATAGTTTAATTTAAATTACTAAGCACCTACGAATTCAAACTGGTAGGCCTATTAAAATATTTTCTAGAGAGTAGTTTTGTAATGTGTTGTAATATTTTGTACTTGTACCCTACACCAATGTCTGATGTTGAATATTGTAAGTAATGTTAAGCTATCGATAATAATTTATAACAATTTTCATGCTGTTACAAGTAATATTTAAGAGGTATAAATATATTTTATTGGCTTGGTATCACTTACTGATCTTGCATCCCCTACTCATGACATATCTAAGATGATATTAACATGCACAATAATATTAGCTTTTATTATAAGCTAAATTATTATAGTATGTTATTTAATATCTAAACTTCCCATTATTCTCATTTTATAACACAAAATGTATATCTCTACGATTATTCTCTCATTCCAGAAACATTTAAGAAATTGTAAAATTATATATTAACACATAATATTGTTAATAACTATTGTATACTATACTAATATATGCATAATTAAAATTATATTTAACTTCTAACTCACCATTCAGTCTTTGTAGATCTGCAAACTTGTGAGTTAAGAACAATAAGATATTATTTTTAATTTGACTGTGACACTTAAAATGACGAGATGCACTAAACATACACAGTGGTGTAAGTTAACTGTCTAGTATGTAATCTGAACTTGAGAATTGTTGATGTAAAACAGATGTTTAAGGAAGACTTGCTGACACTGCATTATTATTGTTTGGTAGGAAGTGGTATGAGTATTAAAACATTCGGTCTTATTTGGAAGTGATATCTTATAACAATACTATTTCGTCAAAGTTTTCAGGGTACAATACAATACACTGAATAAAAAGTTATTTTAAGACTGAAATTAGTAATTATAACACAATAAAAATTTATACCAGTTTATTCAATTAATGACGAAATAGTTATATAATATTACATTTAAACTGTAATGAAAAATTTGTAACAAAATAAATAATTTGTTTTAAAAAAGGGCAGAAGATTACGAGTATTTCAGAATAAAGTTCTTAGGAAAATTTTTGGATCAAAAAGAGATGAACAGACAGATGAATGGAGAAAACTACATAATAGTGAGCTACATGATCTGTATAGGAAGCAGATATAATAAAAACAGTTAGGTCTCGTAGGCTGCGATGGGCAGGAAATGTGGCACGTATGGAGGATGAAAGGGGTGTTTGGAAATTTCTGGTAGGAAAACCGGAGGGAAAACGTCCAGTTGGAAGACTAAGAATGAGGCGGGAGAATAACATTATACATGATTTGAGGAAAGTAGATTATATAGGGAATAATTGGAAAACGTTAGCTCGGAATGGGATGTATGGAGAGCTTATGTCCGCGCTGCCATGAACCTGCAGGTTCCACAGAGCCAGTGAGTGAGTTAGTTATAAATAATTTGTTTAATAATTCACAGTAAACGTAAGTAACAGAGCTCTTTACTTCTCACTTCAGCAATAAAATTTGATAAATAAATATCTACTGCGTAAGAATTAAAATATCGCCACTTTTATAAATTTACGGTACTGTTCCATTAAGCAGAACATATAATAATCTACCGTATTCGATTTAATGGCAGTTGAAAAAGCCACTGATGAAGCTCTTTCAATAAAGTACGCGCGCGACCTTGGTCGTGAAATAAATCTGCTGCGAGTTTTTTTTACGAAAATAGAATAAAAAACATTTATATTGTCTGAACTATTCAACTCTCCAAAAATGTAATTGCTGGAAATTAATCCTTATTACGTGAGTAGTATCCTGTATTTTTTCCGTTTTCATTTTTTGATATGTACTGCAGTAAACCGCCATAAAACAGAAAATTGACACCGAAAATAAAAATATCCTAATTATAAAAATAACACCCTTAAAATACATGATATCACCTATATAAATACGTTTGAAACAAATTTTTGCTGTTTACTGTTTCAGAAATATTAGCTATTTTAGTTTATCATATTTACGATAATTTCAGATCATCATGACTACGAACCTATAAATGATAAAAATTAAATTTCTGTATTAATACGTTTATAAATGTATTCACTATATTTAGGGATACATAAAATTAAAAAAAATAAATTGCAAGATTTTTTGCTGTCCGATTTGATATGGATTGTCCCATATGCATTAATAGTAGCATCCAGGGATCCTGGATTTGATTCCCGACCATCCTACAGAAATCTCTCTTTGAGCATAAAGTTTGGAAAAAGGACTAGTCACCTTATGAGAATAAATGAGTAACTGTTTGAATTGCAGAGTAGTTAAATACTGAAAACTAAGTTAAGGGATTGTAAGTATTAACATGTGTCTTCATGTATTGTCATCTATTAGCCAGTCTAGTTTTGTATTTTAAAAATTTGGCTACCTTGTGCCATCGTACCACCTGTGAATATTCAATTGGAGAACAAGTGACTGCTAGTAACATGTTGGCCAATGTGATAACATATGTTCCTTCTAGAATTTTCATCGTGTTTACTCTCATATAAGGGGATTCTATCCCAGGAGTCCATCTACATTAGTGGGCAAGTTAGATTGAGAAAATGGACAAGGTTTGGGTAAGTTAGGGTGAGAAAATGGGCAAGTTGATATACACCAGATTAGTTTCGCATTCACTTGTTTTTAGTGGCTTTTGTGATAAGTTGACTACACTGTCTGAGCAATGACTAATATTTTACATTATAAATATGGTGATTTTAGGTTGCTTTGAGCTTGACTTTTTGCTTCATTTTAAGGCATTTCTCACATTTTTCTTGGGAAAAAATCAACATATACATTTCTCTCAAGTATTTATTCACATACTGCAACAATAAATTGTGTGGCATGATAGCATAGTCCCCAAAAAATTTTATGAAGATAATATAGATATTAATAAATGAATGTATCTACATTTTATATGTTCAATTCATATTTCAAGAATATGTCAGTGTTTCATTTTATTGCATTCATAAATTACATATGATTTGAAAATTATAAGAAATATATTTTTCTAGTAAAATTAATTTATTGATACAGGAATCAAACATGGCAACACCAATAATAGAAGATAATAAAATAGTGAGTGTTGGAAGTTTGATTGGTATCGTTTGGAACATTCTTCAAAGAAAATTCAATTTCACGTATGTATACCTTTTAACCAATTTGTATCAATTATTATAACTGAATATTAGGTAAAGTTTAATGACTATTTCCTGGATTTTTCTTTTCAAATTAAAAAAAAAAAAGCTTAAACTGGTATGCCAAAAAGTACTCTCCTGCCAAATATACACTATTTCATATTTTTACTTATTACACTTACAGGCTATTAATCAATAATATTTATAACTAACTAACTCACTGCCATTATCGAACCTGTAAGTTCATGGCCATGTAGACATACCAATAGGAAGAAATAATATGAGGTAATATTAATAAGAAATTCAATATGACAATCTCTGAAAGTAAATCAAAAGTAATGACATTTAATGGAAAAGACCATATGAGGTGTAAAATCAGCATTAATAACATTATAATACAATATGTGAACAATTTCAATAATTTGGGATGCAACATATCATACACCAGAAGGAAGATGCATCCGTCCATAGTAATTCTGCCCAAGGGCAGGTCTTTCACTGCAATCATAGCATTTTCATGCTATGCTTTGTAGCTTTACTAGGGAATTATAGGTGTGGTAGCTTCCCGTTGCTTTCCACTGGTGAATGATGATGATGATAATAATAAGGACGATGATGATGGCCAGATGATTTTTGGGGACCGTTCGGGCTTAAGCTTCCTGACATTTGTCTTACAGGTGAGGAAAAACCCCGAAAAAGCCTCACCCAGGAGCCTGTCCCGACCAGGAATCGAACCCGGGCCCGCTGTGTGACAAGGGAGCACACTACCTCGAGACCACAGCGGCGAATAAGAAGAAGATATTAATATTAAATTAAATTAATTTATAGAAAATGTGGCACTACAAAACAGACTGAAAAATAAAACATTGAGGAGTACACAATTAAAATTTAAAAATGGATGAAAAATCACAGAATTTAAGAAAAGGTAAAATTGCAGAAAATAATTGCAGAAACAACTCAGATAAGGAGTGCTAGATCCAGAAGAGAGGAAACAGATTAATGAATTTTGTAGTTCAGAGGAGAATGATTTGATTGTGAGGTTCATCTGCCAACCACTAGAGGGAAAAAATGCACAAGACATGGGATGGAAACACAAGAGTCAGACTCTAGTTGAGAATGGGGATGCTGCTTTATGAAACATGAACAGGTAAAAAAAATATAAGGTGAAATGTCATTTTTTGTTCAATCTCTTTTCAACTATATACATTTCAAATATACAGTAGTTCAATATAATACTATTTATGGTAAAATCAAATGTTTCCTACCTCTCCTCATACAAATCTTCTAAGTAGATCGCAATTTTGAGACAATAATGGACTCATCTTCAGTACTATTTTGGCGACTGATGTTATATCGATTGGAAGAAACCCTTCTTCTTCCCTCTGTTGGTGAA
Organism: Diploptera punctata; assembly: GCA_030220185.1. Lineage (NCBI taxonomy): Eukaryota > Metazoa > Arthropoda > Insecta > Blattodea > Blaberidae > Diploptera > Diploptera punctata. The sequence goes on along the minus strand of JASPKZ010007245.1, from coordinate 1,044,471 downwards.
CCGATGAATCTCCTCTGGATCAGGTCAGAATTTGCGAAATTTCGAAATTCCCACAAATTCTGACCTGATCCAGAGGTTCATCGGTCCATCAAGAGAGGGAAGAAGAAGAGTTTCTTCCAATCGACATAACATCAGTCGCCAAAATAGTACTGAAGATGAGACTGTTATGGTCTCAAAATCGCAATCTACTTAGAAGATTTGATTTGTGTGAGGAGAGGTAGGAAACATTTGATTTTACCACAAATTAAACCTCAGAGTAATTAATTCCTGTAAAAGTTTAAAAAAATAGTATTAAATTGATTTTTTTATATTGTTTCATCAAATAATCTAGTTGATAACTGTTCAGGCAAATTTTTTTCTCTTTGAGAAATGATTTAGATTATCAACATGCATGTATAAATTACATTCAACTTAAAAAGTAGTGTAAAAATTCCTTCATTAAGTCCTCTTGAATTAGAGGCAACCCAATTGTGTTGTTAATGATGGTTTGCGACTGCAGTGAAGCAAAACTTTAAGGGAGAGAAAAATTTGTAACTGAGTATGGATATAAAGATAGCACAAATGCTTAGTTCATCAGTATGTAAAACTGAAGATCTTGGATTCAAATCCAGGATCAGGCAAAACGTTTTTCTTCTAAAAAAAGTTACATCTTTATTTCAGGAAGGTTCTTAATTGTCTCATTAAGAAATTATGAAGGATGTATCCAATTTTGTAAGAATGATTTTTTTTTTAAATTGGCATGTAATGTGACACATCAAACATATTCACAAGTCCTATATTCAACATTTTTCAAGTAGCTATTGTCTGTTCCTGTCAGCCATGGTGGATTAGTGGTTATGCTCCTTGGGTCCCGAGGGTCGCTGGTTCTTCTTCTTCTTTACTTCACGGGCTAGGCAAAATGCCTGTTCTGCCTCACAGTTGTTCTGTCCATCTTTTCACTGGCCTTTCTACATTCCTTGAACCTCTTGGCTTGTAGTTAAATGCTGCTTTTGGTAATCTTGTTACATTCATTCTTTCTACTTGTCTAAACCATTTTTCTCTATATCCTTTGATTTTATCATTTAATGGATATATATTTAACTCTGTTCTTATATCTTCATTCTTTAACCGATCCATTCTTGTGCAGCCTCTTTTCTTCTAAGGAAGTTCATTTCTACGCTTTGTATTCTACTTTGTAATTTTTTGGTCATTACCCAAGTTTCACTCCCATAAAGTAATGCAGGAACTGCCAATGTTTTATAAAACTTTAATCTAGTATCTCTTCTTGTTTTGTTCTTTAATGTTTTATGTATAGTTCCACATATCATTTGAAATTTCGACAGTTTCATATTTACATCTCTTTCAGTCTTTGTGTTTATAGTAAAATTACACTCAAATAATTAAAATGTGTTACTTGTTCCAGAGGTTTGTTGTCTATTATGATTTTTGATCTTACATGTTCACTTCCCCAAAATGCCATTATTTTCGTTTTTTTCCTTTGATATTTTAAAATTATATTCTTGGCATAACTGATTTAATTGATGTAAAGAGTACTGCAAATTATTTTTATTTTCTTGAATAATAACCACATCGTCAGCATACATTAAAACATTTATCATCATCATCATCACTCCAGGGATTAGGCAATTGCCCGTTCCAACTTCATAATGCATCAGCCCAACGTCTTCTAGGTCTTCCAACATCACGCCTTCCTCTTGCTTGATAATTTCTTGCTAACAATGGTATATCTCTCCTTACTCATTCCATCCATGTGATCAATCACATTTCTGTCTGTAATTCGTGACTTTATCCAATAAAGGCTGTACTTTCAATTCTTCTCTTATATCCTCATTTCTTATTCTATCAAGTCTTGAACATCCTTTTACTTGTCTCAGGAACCTCATCTCTGCCGTTCTGTATTCTATCCTTCTGTTTTTTCACTGGAGCCCAAGTTTCACATCCATACAATATTGTGGGAACCGCCATAACATTATACATTTTTATCTTGGTTTCTTTTCTAATTTTATTTTTGAATGTTCTCTGTATTGTTCCACACACCGTCTGAAATTTATTTATTTTGGAGTCTATATCTCTTTCCACATTGTAGCCAACATCACAGCCCAAATATTTGAAACTAGACACCTGTTCTATACTTTGATTTTCTAAAATAATTTTGGATCTCACTGGATCTCTTCCTCTAAAAGCCATGGTCTTCGTTTTCCTTACAGAAATCTTTAGATCGTATAATTTACATATTTCATTTAATGCATGCATAGATTTCTGTAAGTCGTCTTCATTTTTCTGTATTATGATTACATCGTCAGCAAATAGAAGATTATTTATGCACACTTTATTATCCATTCTTATTCCTGGATTCACTAAAACTTTCCATTTATTTAAAATATCGTCTGTATATATATATATATATATATATATATATATTAAACAAAGTGGGTGATAAACTACATCCTTGTCGTAATCCAGTATTTGTTTTGATTGTATCTGTTCTTTTGAATCCGGTATCTATAATTATATTTGTGTCTTCATATAATTTCTTTATTGTTTCAACAAGGCACAGCAGGTATCCTTTCATTCGTAATATTTCCCATAATTTTTGTCTGTTTACTCGATCGAAGGCCTTATCCAAATCTATAAATCCTATGTGAGTTTCTAAGTTATGTTTATGTTCTCTTCTCTTTTCTATGAGTTGTTTCAGTGTAAAGACATTGTCTATACATGACCGTCCCTTTCTGAATCCACTTTGATTTTCACTTATTATTACTTCTGTTATGTTTCTCAATCTATTATTTATTATTTTCGTATATATCTTGTAGCCAGTATTCATTAAGCTAATCCCTCTGTAATTCTCGCAATTTCTCCGGTCTCCTCTTTTGAATATATTCTTCACAATTGCTGTTTTCCAAGTGGTTGGAATCCCATAGGTCTTACTTACTTACTCACTTACTCACTGGCACTATTGAACCCGTAGGTTCATGGCCGCGCGGACATAAGCTCTCCATACATCCCTATCCTGAGCTAATGCTTTCCAATCATTTCCTGTATAATCTACTTCCCTCAAATCATAGTTAATGTTGTTCTCCTCCCAACATATATTAATTAGATGAAGTATTCGTAGTTTACACAATATTCCACTATATTTGACTAACTCCATATTTATATTATCTAATCCTGTTGCTTTCCTATTCTTAGTGGTTTTCAAAGCCATTTCTAATCCATTTATGTCTATTACATCAATATTTTCCATTTTTATTTCTTCCTCATTGTTCTCTTTTCCTTCAATTTCCTCCTTTTTCCAAAGTTTTTCATAATGTTGGATCCATTCTTGTTCTGGGATTATATTCAATCTGGCAGAATCTTTCTCAGTCTGATTTAGATGGTTCACTAATTTATAACCTATTTCTTGTCTTCCATACATATCATGTTCTACTGAGCTTATAAATTTATCCCATGACTCCTGATGGGCTTTTCTTATAATGCTTTTAGCAATTCTCCTTTTCATTTTATATTCTTCATAAGATTCTTCTGTTTTCAGTCGTAAGTATGTATGATATGCTTTTTGTTTTTCATTCACTGCATTTCATATATTCGCATTCCAAGTTCTCAAGCCCTTCCTATTTCTTATTCTATTTTTCTTTCCTAATATCTCATTTGCTATTTTGTGTATTACATTTGATATATTTTCCCATTCAATATTTATATCTTCTGACGTCGCTATCTCTGATATATATTTATTCATTCTGCTTTCATAATGTTGTCTAATACTTTGATCTTGTAATAAATATACTTTATATACTTCTTCTTGGTTTATTTTGTTCTTTATGTTATTATTCCACCATTTAGCTATTATGTTTATTTTACTTATCATGAGATAGTGATCAGAGTATATATCGCTGCCTCTATGTACTCTCACATCTGTTACCAAGGCTCCTAGCTTGTTGTTTACGATTAAATAGTCAATTATTGATCTTGAGTTATATCCACTTCTTGTATATTTATGTATGTCCTTTTTTCGGAAATAGGTATTCATTACTTTTAATTGATTATAGGCTGAAAACTGTCTCAAATCATTTATTGTTATTTCTCCATTATTTCCTATTACATTAGGTATAGGGACATTGCCTACTCTGGCATTTAAGTCTCCACTTATTATTAAATGATGATCTTTTGTATATTTATCAACTAATGTTTGTAATGTTTTATAATTTTTTTTTGTTTCTTCTTTCTTACCTTCCTCTGGGGCATACACAGCAATTATCATCATATATCCTCTTTCAATTTTAAATCTGGCTATCAGGATTCTTTCATTTATAAACTCATAGCTATTCAATTTGTTCTTCCATTTTTCATCTATTAAAATTGCTACTCCACACTGCGCTCTTGTTGTCTGTTCTACTCCGCTATACAACATAGTATAGTGTTTTAAGTCCTTTGTTCCTATTAGTTTCTTTTTTGTTTCTGTTATTGTTGCTATATTTATTTCTTTTTTCTTTAATTCTCTTTCTAATTCTTCTTCTTTTGTATTTATTCCCCTTACATTCCAATTTCCTAATTTCAAAATGTCCTTTATTCCAAATCGTATCCTTTTATCTTGCTTGGGTCGGTTCCTTTTATGACAATCCGGCTGATTTCCATGAAGCTTCTCAGTAAGATAAATGTCTCCTAGAAGCGTTACGAGCGCTTCGCAGGACAAGGATGGTGGAAGGGCTGCTTCCTCTGAGCCTCCAAACATGCTCCTCTGGGTATCCACCCCCCCCAAGAGAGGGCTGCTTCTTCCGCTCTTCAAGCCCTACAAGTTTAGCTGTGCTATTCCTTGTCGCCCTGTTGACCGTTGAAGACTTGACGAAGATGTGGCCGCCCAATATGGATACAGACGCCATTCCTTCGTTGTGAGCTATACTTAGTTCCCCTCGCCTCTTACCCACCAGCAAGATTAACCTAAGTCAATCTTCCCCAGTAGGGTCATCTGGTTCATCGGGTACTAAGCCCCCCCACCACGTCAAGGTGGTCCATTCTTATACCTACGAGTACATTAACATTACTTTTCCAATTTTGGATGATGTCATTTATATATAAATTAAAAAGGGTAGGTGATAAACTACTCCCTTGTCTTACACCTCTATTTATTAAAATTGGTTCGGTCTTTGATGTGCCTATATTTATTATAATACGAGATTTTTCATATAAACTTTTAATCACATAAATTAATTTTGTGCTGGTTCAATTATTATTATTATTATTATTATTATTATTTATATTATTATTTGTCAAAACAAGACATTCTAGGATATCTTTATAATTTCATCTCGTTAAAGTACTTTTTTGTATGTTTATATTTCAGTAGTGAATATATTTTAAATAATCAAATTGAATGGGGAGCAGAATTATCAAATAATTCATGGACTGGCATTATTGGATCTCTTTATAAAAATGAAGGAGATGCAGCAATTGCTGCCTTTACTATGACTGAACGTAGAAAGAAAGTTGTGGACTTCTTGTTGCCATTAACAAATGCAGAGTATGTAAATATAACTATTATTATCTTAATTTTCATCAATATTATTAATTTTCTGTTTAATGCAGACACAAATTAAAAACCTAAAAATAATAATCAGCTGTACAGATAATAATCAAGTATCAGCTGATCATAGTATCATCATGGTCATCTTCAGATTCTATTACATTGTTAAACATTGTACAGTAAAACCTGTCTATGAAGGAACATGACGGTTCCTTAAATATATTTCCATTTTGGCAGTTTTTCTTCTTATAAAGGGTTCCCAAATTACAAACTTGAATTTTTTAATGCAGTGTAAGGGTTTTATATGCACGCTTTAAATACATAACATATTGAACTGAAATACAGACAAAATAGTATGAACACAGCACAGTTTGCACGGCAATACAAAACAACTTTATTATCAAAAACGAGAAGGAATTCAACTACAGGAGGACTGAAGAGTTTTCCAAATCCCTCGCAGGTTACATAAGCAGGCAAGGAAAATAGAGGGATTCCCTGCTGTCACACATAAACAAAGGTATCCCCGCAATACAATGGCAACACAAGAAGGTAAAACAATATAATGCAGTAGCGTCATATGCAGCATTTTCATGTACGGTCATTAATACTGTAATTATAACATGCTTAAGAATAATTTTCCGTCTTACTGAAGTAAAAATTAACTATTGGTACTTTAAAAACCATTCTGTTTCCACGTTATGAAGGTTTCTGGCTTATACAGGACGATTTTACATATAAAATCATACTGTTCTGGAGATTTTTTTCCATCTCTACAGGTTTCTTTCTTATAGAGGTTCTGGCTAAGACAGGTTTCACTGTATCTTGTGTATTGGTCAGAAATTTCATGGAATATAACTAATGTTAATAACTGCCTTGTCTTCTATTACTGAATGTGTAGGCTGAATATGCAAATTTAAGATTAGATAATAATAATGTAATAATATACTAGGGCATCAAATAAGTAATGGCAATACTGTTTTAAATCAGCGATCCTATTGGTGACCATTGTAATCTTGTTGTATGTTGTTGTATAAGTCTTGTATAAATCTATAGTATTGAAAGTCTTGAAATAACAATATTTTGTGAATATTTTCACTGTTTCTCACATTTAATAAAGTAATACCGCACTAAAATGAAGTTCAGTAGAATTTGTTTAGAAGGTGAAACATCCACAAATTTATCAGATGTGAACTCTGTGACTATAACTTATTCTCACAGAACAAAGAACATCTATGAGGTAGTCAATTTCAATCAAGAGTTGATTTCCAGAAATCAGATGAGAGAGATATCCAAAAAAATGGTGCTGCAGATGGAGTGTGTCTTCCAAGGATTTGGCAATATGTAGTTGACTTCACAAGAGACTATAAATGAAGTTCATAATGTCAAAAGTAACCTAAATAAATTGTTATGATATTATTATTGTGTTGTCCATCCATATTGTATTCAAATAACTTTAACTGTTGATCTTGTAGAAGATTTCCGGGCTGTTGGCCGTGGTCTTGAAGCTTGTAGTTCCCCGGTTGTCTTGAGGATACCGGACGCAGTCTCTGGCAAAACGTCGAGGAACTACAAGCCTCAAGACCACGGCCAACAGCCCAGAAACCTTGTACAAGATCATCATAATAACTCTGGCCGTGAAAGTCTATGTCAACTTTAACTTTGTTTCTGTATTTCATCAGTGATGTCTCTATTGCCTCCCATAGCTTCTATCATTTGTATGTTTGCTATTTTATCTACTCTTATTTTTTCTATAACATCTTAAAAAGTCCACCTCAGCTGCTAGAAGTTTCTTCCTTAATCTCTGTTTTACACTCCATACTTCAGCTCCATATATTATTACACTTTGGGCAATACTTATGTTTTATATATATATATATGCATCTTAGTATTTTTCCTTATTTTTTTCATTTACCATAGAGTTTAAACATCTTATTAAATTTCTGTCTCTGTTTATTCTACTCATTCTATTCCTCATCATTACTGCCTTCTATGTTAAATATAACTCTTAAATATTTGCACTTTTCCATACCTTTAATTTCTTCGTTTTCTAATTATAAATTACCTACTACTAAACATTCAGATTTTTCAATATCAATCTTTAATCCAGCTTTTTCACAATATTTGTGAAGCTCATACATTCCACAAGAATATTATCTTTTAAAAATTACTAACTTTCCCTTTAAAAAACATTATTTATTTTTCTCTTATACAGCATATTAAATGTATGAAAATATTCTCAAAATATCATTAATCTATTAAAGCTATAGTGTGTATATATATTTTTCAGCACAATACTATTTATTCGAGATCCTAAAATGCTTGACTGGAATTGGAAGGCTTACCTAGCCCCATTCAAATGGACCATATGGGGTGCTATGATGGGTATCATGGTACTTCTTAGTGTAGGACTTTCCATAATCAGTCATTTCAGAATTCAATATACAGACACAGAAGCCAGGGCTTACAGTTTTCATGAATCTCTATTCTGTGTTCTATGTGGATATTGTGGACAAGGTAAAAATAATTGTAATATTTTTATATTTTTATGTTTGTTGACTTTGAAACTCAATTTGGTTTATATCTCCCTAAGCTTTCTTATCAGACAAAATAATTGAGCTCTATGTTATTTCCTTTTATAAATCATTACAGTCTTCCATATACTTTCACATAATAATAATAATAATAATAATAATAATAATAATAATAATAATAATAATAATAATAATAATAATAATAATAATAATAATAATAATAATAATAATAATAATAATAATAATAATAATAATATTATTATTATTATTATTATTATTATTATTATTGTTATTGTCATTGTTGTTATTGTTATTATTATTATTATTATTATTATTATCATCAAAAAACTATTTTTAATACAATAATCAGAAGCATTATTACCTATGGAGCTGATGTGTGGGCTTTAAATGCACAAATGAAAAAAAAATTACTCGCCACTGAAATGGACTACTGGAGACGTGCTGCAAGAATATCCAGGAAGGATAAAATCAGAAATTCATATATAAAAGAAAAAATGCAGGTACAATATTCAATATTAGATTTTATAAAGAATAAACAATTAAATTGGTACGGACACATTAGAAGGATGGAAGAAGGAAGACTACCTAAGATAATCATGGATTGGGAACCACAGGGAAGGAAAAAGAAGGGTAGACCAAATATTACATGGATTCAGGGAATTAATGAAACTAAGAGGGAATGTGAAATAGAAGAAGATATATGGATGAACAGACAAGAATGAAAAAATGTGTTGAAACAAATGTATAGTTAACTGTGAACATGGGTACCGGAAAAATGTATATTCATTGTAAAAGCCGGAATAATAAAAAAAATTATTATTATTATTATTATTATTATTATTATTATTATTATTATTATTATTTTGAACTTTGTTGTGATTCACTGTAAGAGATGTAAATTTCACATAATATTTTTCATGAAGCAGACATAATATTTTAATATGTCAGAACTTTAAAATATTATACAGCTTGTTCATAAAGTGCCAATACATTTTCATGTCCCTGGTCTGCTACAACTCAATAAACATTATATTAGGATAGATCAGGACCATATAAAGCCAAATGCATTTCTTCCTTAGGAGAACAAAAGGCTGCACAAGATTGGATTGGATAAAAATGAAGATATAAGAACAGAGTTAAATATATATCCATTGAATGAGAAAATCAGAGAATATATAGAGAAATGGTTTACACATGTGGAAAGAATGAATGTAACAAGATTACCAAGAGCTGCATTCAACTACAAGCCAAGAGGTTCAAGGAATGTAGGAAGGCCAGTGAAAAGATAGACAGACCAACTGTGAGGCGGAACAGGCAATTTTTGCCTAGCCCATGAAGTGAAGAAGAAGAAGAAGAAGAAGAAGCATTTCAACATGTCCTCTTCAATATCATCTTATGGTTGCATGGGACATGTGCCATAAGATTTGAGAGATTATGAGCAAAGCATGCAGTTCTTATTCACTGTTTCAATTATTCGCATCTGGTACCCTGGTAGTATAAACTCAGCTCTTGTTGAAACTCCATGCAAAAGAATCAAGGGGAGTGAGATCGGGGTAAGGGTTCCCACATGCAATCCATTGCTCATCCGATCCACTGGTTAGGACAATTACTTGGACAATCTAACTAGATATGTTTCAGTTGTTCCTGGAGCCACAGTTACGGCAGGATGGTATCCTTCCCTCTGTCATTTATCAACAAGATGAAGCACCAGTCCACTCTGCAAACATTATGCAGGACTATCAGAATGATACCTTTCCTAACTGGTGGATAGGATGAGCAATGGATCCACTGGTTAGGACAATTACTTGGACAATCTAACTAGATATGTTTCAGTTGTTCCTGGAGCCACAGTTACGGCAGGATGGTATCCTTCCCTCTGTCATTTATCAACAAGATGAAGCACCAGTCCACTCTGCAAACATTATGCAGGACTATCAGAATGATACCTTTCCTAAACTGGTGGATAGGATGAGCAATGGATCCACTGGTTAGGACAATTACTGGACAATCTAACTAGATATGTTTCAGTTGTTCCTGGAGCCACAGTTACGGCAGGATGGTATCCTTCCCTCTGTCATTTATCAACAAGATGAAGCACCAGTCCACTCTGCAAACATTATGCAGGACTATCAGAATGATACCTTTCCTAACTGGTGGATAGGATGAGCAATGGATCCACTGGTTAGGACAATTACTTGGACAATCTAACTAGATATGTTTCAGTTGTTCCTGGAGCCACAGTTACGGCAGGATGGTATCCTTCCCTCTGTCATTTATCAACAAGATGAAGCACCAGTCCACTCTGCAAACATTATGCAGGACTATCAGAATGATACCTTTCCTAACTGGTGGATAGGATGAGCAATGGATCCACTGGTTAGGACAATTACTTGGACAATCTAACTAGATATGTTTCAGTTGTTCCTGGAGCCACAGTTACGGCAGGATGGTATCCTTCCCTCTGTCATTTATCAACAAGATGAAGCACCAGTCCACTCTGCAAACATTATGCAGGACTATCAGAATGATACCTTTCCTAACTGGTGGATAGGATGAGCAATGGATCCACTGGTTAGGACAATTACTTGGACAATCTAACTAGATATGTTTCAGTTGTTCCTGGAGCCACAGTTACGGCAGGATGGTATCCTTCCCTCTGTCATTTATCAACAAGATGAAGCACCAGTCCACTCTGCAAACATTATGCAGGACTATCAGAATGATACCTTTCCTAACTGGTGGATAGGATGAGCAATGGATCCACTGGTTAGGACAATTACTTGGACAATCTAACTAGATATGTTTCAGTTGTTCCTGGAGCCACAGTTACGGCAGGATGGTATCCTTCCCTCTGTCATTTATCAACAAGATGAAGCACCAGTCCACTCTGCAAACATTATGCAGGACTATCAGAATGATACCTTTCCTAACTGGTGGATAGGATGAGCAATGGATCCACTGGTTAGGACAATTACTTGGACAATCTAACTAGATATGTTTCAGTTGTTCCTGGAGCCACAGTTACGGCAGGATGGTATCCTTCCCTCTGTCATTTATCAACAAGATGAAGCACCAGTCCACTCTGCAAACATTATGCAGGACTATCAGAATGATACCTTTCCTAACTGGTGGATAGGATGAGCAATGGATCCACTGGTTAGGACAATTACTTGGACAATCTAACTAGATATGTTTCAGTTGTTCCTGGAGCCACAGTTACGGCAGGATGGTATCCTTCCCTCTGTCATTTATCAACAAGATGAAGCACCAGTCCACTCTGCAAACATTATGCAGGACTATCAGAATGATACCTTTCCTAACTGGTGGATAGGATGAGCAATGGATCCACTGGTTAGGACAATTACTTGGACAATCTAACTAGATATGTTTCAGTTGTTCCTGGAGCCACAGTTACGGCAGGATGGTATCCTTCCCTCTGTCATTTATCAACAAGATGAAGCACCAGTCCACTCTGCAAACATTATGCAGGACTATCAGAATGATACCTTTCCTAACTGGTGGATAGGATGAGCAATGGATCCCTGTTCATGGGACCTCTTTCCCTTTATTTTTTTGTATGAGATTTCATCAAGAACTGAATTTACATTACCAGGTGCCAGATATAAATCACTTGAAACAGTGATAAGAGCAGTATGCATGCTCATAACCCCTCAAATCTTATGGCACATGCCCTAATCTATCCTACTATAAATTTTACTAACAAGAGAACTGTTAATCATTGCATCAATACTAATAAAATTCATTGTTAAAACTGTTGAGGTGGAGAGTCATAAAATAAAAAAAGTTAAAATATACCTTCTTAGGTAAAATCCGTCGCCTTCAACTTATAAAATATGTAATCTTTATGCCTGTAGGCCTTTCAGGACATCCGTCCCATCTTCAGCAGTTCATTCTTTGCTACAGCATCAAACATCATATTGGATGGTGTAGCGAAGAATGAACTGCTGAAGATGGGATGGATGTCCTGAAAGGCCTACAGGCATAAAGATTACATACTTTATAAGTTGAGGACGACGGATTTTACCTAAGAAGGTATATTTTAACTTATTTTATTTTATAATCATTGCATGTCAAAACCTAACTTGAAATTTCTCCTAGAGATGTGTTGTGATGTACCAAGACCATGTCCAAAAAAAAAAATCTGCTGTTTTTAATTGGAAGGCACAAAAATTGAAGCTAGAATCAAACAATGGCAACCCACTGTGCAGAGCAAGTGAAAATCTCTGGCTCGTAGAGCAGAGTGAAGTAAGGAGGGGTGTGGCACTGGGATTAAATGCACTGCACAGGAAATCACTTCCAGCATAAGTAAGAAAGCAACTGATATCACACTCACTTCACTCACCCTCCTCTCCCCACTCCATGCACGAGCAAACGGCATGCAGGTAGTGAGGGTTATACAATTTACCAAGTCTGCAGTTATATTACTTGTGTGCAGTTTAAATGAGAGATTTGGCGCTGGATAGTGTCTTGCAGTTAAAAATGGCAGATTTTTTTTTTGGACACAGCCTTGATACATTACAATGCTTCTCTGGGAGAAATTTCAAGGCAGATTTCAACATGCAATGTTGACAGTTTCCTTGTGTGTTATAGCAGACAAGGAGCATGAAAATGTATTAAGACTTTATGGTCACTCAGTATTACCAGTTTCATTTTTACAAGGGAACTATCATGTTCTCATACTGAAACGTACCTTTAAATTTTGTTCATGAAGTGCTCATCTAATATTGATACCATGTACCAACATATCAGATGTGAGTTCCTAAAATCAAGACCAGAATATTTTGTAGCATGGTAGCTCAGCAGTAGCACTTGAACAACCATACAAACACACACACACACACACACACACACACACATTGTCTGTTATTATTGTATATCTGGCTTAACTTGGCAAAGAGAGAGATGGAGGGCAGATCCTTGACCGCTTACAAAAGAAAGAACCCACCCTGTTGTCAGTTTTCTTCTTCCCCCTTTCCTCTCTTAACATTTGGTGAATAAACACCGATAACACTGGTGTGAGTGAGAGAGGTGAGCACAGCTGTCTCTTTCTACAAATTGCTTGCAAAGTTAAGCCAGACGAACTATATCTTCCAGATTCATTCCTACCTGCAGTAAGGGCTCTCCAAGTGTAACTTTTAAATTTTACTGTTTTTTTTTAATTGGGGCCTAGATTTATGCTATTTATAGTTAAAACTCGCAGTTAATTTGGCTCAAAATGAAATGGAAATGCCATCACAAAAATTTCAAAGTACGTTTTGATATGAGAACATTGATAATTCATATATTGACTTAGGCTTTTACGGCCGGAGTTACTATGATGATCTTGTAGAAGATTTCCGGGCTGTTGGCCATGGTCTTGAGGCTTGTAGTTCCCCAACGTTTCGCCAGAGACTGCATCCGGCATCCTCAAGGGTTGTCTTGAGCAATTTTGTCGACTACCTGCTCTATTTATACATTTATCCACAATGTGTTCTCTGCACGGTCCGAAAAGAAGAATCATTAAAAGTCAACAAAGCATGGATACCAGTCTTAACAAAAGCCAGATGTAAACCCCTATGAGAACAATCTACTAGAACATCAGACAGCAACCTCATTGGTGCAATGGAAGACCCTAATGCTAACCAACCTGAAGGCAGATACAATTTACGAAGTAACGGACCACACAGAGAAAACGTTGTGGATAAATGTATAAATAGAGCAGGTAGTTGACAAAATTGCCAGTCTCAAGACAACCCTTGAGGATGCCGGACGCAGTCTCTGGCGAAACATTGGGAAACTACAAGCCTCAAGACCACGGCCAACAGCCCAGAAATCTTCTACAAGATCATTGATAATTCACTTGTTAGCTAAATAAGATTTTTGTCAATTAATATAAAATTTCTCTATTATCAGGACAACCATCTACACCAGTGAACTGGTCTTGTCGGACATTATATTTAATATCATATCTTGTAGGTGTAGTGTTATTGGCAGCATATTCTGGCACATTAACATCTTATTTAACAGTTCAACGATTTAAATTACCATTTGAGAATTTTGAAGAACTACTGAATGATAAAAAATACACACTTCTTGCTTTAGCAGGGTCGGAAGTTGATTTCTTTAAGGTATGAATAACAGTTCTTATTAAACTGTATAAAATAAAAAATAAAAACTTTCTGTTAAAAGTAAAAGTAAAGTGATCCCACAACAGGCCCGGAGGCCCTTGGGGTAGTAGGAGGTTAAGGCTCCCACTTTTTCTAGACAATCGGCACTTCATGTCAGCCGGGTTGTCAGCCCTGCGTGACGGCCGTCTTTACCTCAGAACAGGCATCTGGTACTCATTTCCGTTAGAGGCTGAGTCGACCCCAGGGCCATAGTGCCGCCAGAGGGTTTGGGTCAGTTTAAAAATCCTGACCCCAACGGGACTTGAACCCTCGACCCTCCGGGTTGTAGCTCAGTACCTTAACCACTACGCTATGGCGTGCCCAATATTTTAAATTTGTTATGTTTTTTTTTTCAAATGCCCCAGGTTTGTCTTTTGACATTCCTGGTTTCTCTCCTGGCATGTCGTACTTAATATAAAATTATAGAATATTCACCTGAAAGGTCCGTCTCCTCAACTTAATTAATCATGATTAATTTTGAATAAACCTCAACGGAACAGATCATGAACCTTATAAAAGTTGATCATGTCGTACTTGTAACCCACTTCTGAGGTTGGGGCGTCTGGAAGGTGGGGTTACGTTGCCCCGATGATATGATGGGTGATGATGATGATAATGGTGCGCCAGGAGAATCCCTAATCCTAAGCTTAACCTAACATGAATATGAATGATGATGATTGCGATGGCCATATGATTTTGGGGACCGTTTGGGCCTTAAAGTTTTCCTGACATTTGTCTTATAGGTGAGGAAAAACCCCGATGAAAACCTCACCCAGAAAAACTGTCCCGGCCGGGATCGAACCTGGGCCCGCTGCATGACAAGGCAGCACGCTACCCCGAGACCACAGCGGTGGACTAAATTCTTTTTTTATGTTATTTGTTTTATTTTTCATATAAAATGATATTCATTATATCTTACCTAACACTGGATTACAATTTAAGATCATTGACTATAACTAAATCAGTTGATGAAAAAAATTAACTGAATTAATTATTTTTTTTACTAACCGTGCATGGAAGTTTCTTGAAGGAAAACCAGAGGGAAATGCCCATATGGTAGACCAAGAATGAGGCAGGAGAATAACGTTAACCATGATTTGAAGGAAATAGATTATACAGGGATTGATTGTAAGACATTAGCTTAGGATAGGGATGTATGGAGAGCTAATGTCCGTGTGGCCATGAACCTATGGGTTCAATAGTACCGGTGAGTTAGTTAGTTAGTTATGAGTGATAAAAAACTTCACTATAAGTAAAATCATAATGTTCTATGGTAATCTGCACATTAATAACATCTACATACAAAAATGAATATTTATATCATGTGTGTAGGATGTATGTGGCAGCATAACTCAGGAACACCTGTAGCAATGAATTTCAACCAAACTTTGATCCCACTGCTGGCCTTAGGAGTAGTAGGAGGTTAAGGCTCCAACATTTTTAGGTAATTAGCAGGAAGATGTCAGCTGGGTTGTCATATGTGATGGCTGCCTTTATCCCAGAACAAACATCTATACTCATTTCTATTAGAGATGAGTAAAATCCCATGTCGTATTACCAGAATGTTTAGGCTAGTTTAAAAATTCTGATCCCATTGTGACTAGACCCCGTGTCTGGTTTGTAGCATATTGCCGTAACCAACTATTTGATACTCATATGAATCACTCTAGAAAATATCCTGTAAGGGGTAAGAGACCTCCCAGAGGGTTCATGGCCACTCATACATAAGCTCTCCATACATCCCTATCCTGAGCCAATGTTTTCCAATCATCCCCTGTATAATCTACTTCCCTCAAATCATAGTTAATGTTATTCTCCCACTTCATTCTTGGTCTACCAACTGGGCATTTTCCCTCTGGTTTTCCTACAAGAAGCTTCCATGCATGTCTTTCATTCCCCATTTGTGTCACATGTCCTGCCCATCACAGTCTACGAGACTTAACTGTTCTCATTATATCTGGCTTCCTATAAAGACTATGTAATTCACTGTTAAGTAGTCTTCTCCATTCACCTGTCTGTTCATCTCTCTTTGGTCCAAAATTTTTCCTGAGAACTTTATTCTCAAATACTCGTAATCTCCTTTCCTCCCTTAAAGTAAGAGTCCATGTTTCATATCCATATAATATAACTGGTAGAATAATAGTTTTATATATTTTCAGTTTAACTTTTTTGAAAGGAGTTGGGAAGTCAAAAGTCTCTGTAATGTATAATAACATGCATTTCCAGAATTGAGCCTATGTTTAATTTCCTTGTGCATCTCATTCCTGTTTGTGATTATTGTTCCTAGGTATTTGAATTCAGTCACTTTCTCAAAATTTCCCCAGAGGGTGATAAGTGGATGATATTTAAAAATAATTAAAAACAGCCAATATGTTCAGCATAACTCTGGAACACCTGAACAATTTCAACCAAATTTATTACACTAACAACATATAATCTGGAAAAGATATTGTGAGTGTAAGATAATCCTACTATCCCTAGGAGGGGATGAGAGAGGGTTACATTTAACAATAATAAAAAATTCAAGTATTAATGTCGAATCCATATTTTCAGGTTTGCTAATCTGAGTAGTGACAGTCCCAATAGCATTTAAGCCCAGATTTAAACTCTAACATCCCTATGGGTGTAAGGAAGATGAGAAATAGTGAAAAATAAAATATAAAAAGTGACTGAGATTGGTGTTAAATCCATAGTTTTTGCATTTATTATTTAAAATTACCTAATTGGTTTCCTTTTTTTATGAAACTGAATTTGTGTGGAACAATTCTTTTACAGAATTCTTCTAATGAGATAATGAGAAAGTTGAATGAAAAATTTTTGATGACAAATGAAGACAATGAACCACTATCATTAGCAGTAGCTCTCAAACAACTGTGTTCAAATAAAAAGTATGCTCTTATGGCAACACGATTAGCCATTAAAAATCAAGATGTTAATAAATGTCATCTAATAACTTTGCCCAAAACATCTATAAAAGGAATTCAATCTATTGTTTTAAAGAAGAACAGTCCTTACACTAGATTCTTCAATATATTGTAAGTAATTTCAAAATGATATTTTAATTTAAATAAAATTTTATCACTTCACCTCATATTTTTCTTCTTCATTGACCGGTTTCAGAACTTCCTTCTACAGTTCCATCCCTAGTATTTTCATGACCATTGTTTTGTCATCTTGAAGAGCTGTCTACTGTTCCCTCTGTTGGCAGAATGAAGAACCTCAAAATTAAATAATTTTCCCCAGGAATTTCAAAGTTCCATTTTTAATGTAGATTTTTTTCCCAAATCGTAAGTTCTTTTGGTTTTTCTATTTGTTTCAATAATTTATCCTTTCTTTCATTAAGATATTAATCTGACTATGCATTGGCTGCCACTGCAGATTTTTCTGCTTTCCCATTCTTGACATTCCTGAGATTCTACGACAATATTGATCTGCCAAAATCTCTCCATGACATGACCTGCATAGAAGGCACTTGGCCTACCAGCTGGCTGCTAGCCTCACATCCATATTTGTTAATCACAGAAGTGTAGGGGTATAGGGGTGACATGTGGTCAGCATATCAGGTCCCTCGGCTGTTACAGCTGGTTTTCTCAATCTGGAGCTACTTTTCCAAATGATTTAAATTTATAAAAATATATTTACTTAATAATATATTATTTTAATGTCTGATTAGTTCATTAATAAGAGACTTGCCAGTGAATTAGGTTCAAAACTGACTGAATAACTGAATATTTTATGCTTAAAAGCTAAAAGTCATGACAATCACTAGCAGTTATAAGGATTATAAGTGAATATTCATTCATTCATAGTGTTCTGCTCAAGAGCAGGTCATTCACTGCAAACTCAGTATTCTCCACACTTTCCTTAACCGTTTGCAGCTTTACTAGGGATATATAGGTGTGGTAGCTTCCCGTTTCTTTCCACACCCCACTCTCTCTTTTGCATCTTAAAATCTTAAAAGATAAGAAGTTCCCGAGGGGCCCCAACTTGGAGATGAGGAGAGTGGATTTGGCTAAGTTAGACCCTCCGAACTTCACCCCAGAGGTTAAATATCAGTTTCATCAGGGTTTTTGACCAGATCAAAGATCCAGAAATTCCAATTTGCCTCTGCCCTCCAAGTGAATATAAATTTTAAAAATTCATTAATTTGATAAGATGTAAATACACTTCATCATTTGTCTTACATGTAACAGTTATTGAGATTTCTAGATTAGATCTTCCAGCATATTTTACTATATTCTAGAAGTTAATACACACGTGTCAATATTGATTTTTTTTTCATTTCAGCCTTCAAGATTTAAGAAATTCAGGAATATTATCAAGACTTACTAAAATCTATCTTCCTCAGTTTCATTCAGACAGAACTAATCCCAAGATTCAAGCTACAATTACACAAGTTGCACCAATTTTTTCAATATTAATGATTGGCGCTCTAACTGCTGCATTGTTTCTGATACTTGAGCGATGTGGTCGAAGACAATTACAAAAATATTTTGTAATTTAATAATTTTCTTCCGCATTTTTCTTTGTGTGTTCATTAAGAAGTTCAACTAATTATCTGATGTTTATTGAAAATATTTTCAATATTGTCATCATACATTAAACATAATGGTAAAAATTTAATTGTATATACACATTAGTATGTATTGTACACTTTTAATTGTAAAGGATTAAGTGGAAAAGAAGGCCTTGTAACCTTAACTTTGCTTGTATAAATAAAGTTATTATTATTATTATTATTATTATTATTATTGTTATTGTTGAGAAAAATCTACTTAATGTAATACATAAAAATCAATGTTTGTTTGTTTGTTTGTATGTTTGTTTGTTTGTTTGTGTTTATTTGTTCGTTCGTATTTTATGTGCAGCCATACCATTGATCCAATTTTGATGGGGTTTTTGCAAAATGTTCAGGAGATTCCCGGGATGAACATAGGCTGTAATGGAGTTGTAATACTCAACCCCTTCACCCCTAAAAATCACCCTTTGTCTTTAAAAACGTGAAATAAAGTCCCTATTTTGATGCTTAAATGGCTTATGCTGCCTAAACCATAACAAATACACCAAATTATTGTATACGGAATTGAACATCTCAAAAAACTCTACAAAAAAGTCCATGACAGCATAAGTTTATCTTTTACGGATAACTTGGAGGCCTAGGTAGCTCAGATGGAAGAGCATTGACATAGAAAGTCAAAGGTCCTGGGTTCAAACCCCAGTCTAGGCGTATATTTTTCTTTTCAAATATAATTTGTCCATCATTAAGATGTTTAAAAACGAATAATGTTAACATTGAAAGAAGCACTACTGACTTTATAAGTAATGTTTAAATTCCCAATAAAAAGTCTTCTTAATAAAGAAGCCGCCATTTGCAAAAATCGTAGCGATGGCTTGTAGCATTTGGGGTTAGGGAATTAACTATGTATAAGAGAAAAATACGCATTTAGATTGGATGCCTAGGTAGCTCAGATGGAAGAGCATTGACATAGAAAGTCAAAGGTCCTGGGTTCAAACCTAAGTCTAGGCATATATTTTTCTTTTCAAATATATTTGTCCATCATTAAGATGTTTAAAAACGAATAATATTAACATTCACAGTAACCATTTTTGTCTTTCATTGATTCCAAGAAGATCAGGTTAAGTAGATTCCTGGACAAGCGTGCTCTGCCATACCGTTCATCCGATTGTGATGGGGCTTTTTGAAAAATGTTCAGGAGATTCCCGGGATGAACATAGGCTATAATGGAGTTGTAATATTCAATCCCTTCACCCCTAAAAATCACTCTTTATACTGAAAACGTGAAATAAAGTCCATATTTTGACACTTAAATGACTTATGGTACCTAAACCATAACAAATACACCAAATTATTGTATACGGAATTGAATACCTCAAAAAACTCTACAAAAAATTCCGCAACAGCATATGTTTATCTTTTACGGATAACTCACAATAACCATTTTTAGATCGGGATAAGCTGATTCCCGGGCAAGCATAGCAGCTGAAGGCTGGTGGTAAAAACTCATTAACATTTATTTGTAACAACTATTAATATATAAATAATACTGTCAAAATAAATCTGTACAATAATTATTAATGTCATCAAAGTAAATATTGGTTTGGATTTTCATTACCATGCTTCATTTCTTTATCTATCATCACTAGAGCTAGGATTTATGTATGTAATTATATATTTTTTCCAAGATCTAAATAGATGCTGGGAAAAGTTATATCTTCACAAACCACTATGTTAGAGTAACTACAACTGAACTTCATTTTATATACTTTTACATATGGTATTTTAAGTTTATTGTCCCGCACCATAGCCGAGTGGTTAAGGCAAGATGCCTTGGCGCAGAGCTATGGGACTTGCGCTGGTTTGAGTCCCCATGGGGGAAGAAATTTGCCATAATAGGGAGGTTAAGATGACTGGCAGATACTGAAGAGCAAGGAAATACTGTACCAGGTAAAAAAAAGGATGGCAGATTATTGACAGCCACTTAACAGCATGACAACACATTAAAATAAATCTGTTAGGCCAAATGTTTTGTCAATTATTCCTGTTATAAATTCTATACTCAATACTTTTACTATATATATATATATATATATATATATATATATATATATATACTTTTTATCTCTTTTTCTTTTTACCAATGTCTAATTTTGCTTTTCAAAAAGGTAGGCAACTGTGATTTGGATACTCCAGTAATATTTCTTAACCCATTCGCCTCAAAAGATGAGGTAGACTCGCCGGCAGTTAAATAGTCTTCAACTCAGAAGACAAGGTACACTCGCTTAACTCTGCTGTTACATATTTTGCATATATTGAACATACTTTGGCAGGGTAATCTTTTGTTAACATTTATGAATAGTAGAGGAATGTGTTTTGGCCTTCGCTCTTATTATGATCTCAAGTACCGTTATCTTTTACTTGTTTTGAGTGTCTGAAAATAGACAATATAATTTATGGTAACTTAAATCTGATTTCTGGGGAAATGAATTGAGCATTTAAACCTGAAGCGAGTGGGTTAAATTGTTCTTTTGTTGGGAATTCCAGTTAACCCTAAATCCCATCTTGTATAACTTTGAAAAATCCCAAACTGTTTTTAGTTTCATTCAGAATCAAAGCAGATAAGTGAACAGTTAACTTCAGTTCTTTCTAATGGCACCAGTGTCATCTTCGCTGTCTTCAAAATTAAATTCATGGATTGCAATTCTGTGGCACCATGCATAAAACCCATAACCCTCAAATTTAAAGAAAATGAGTTAATATTATTAATGTAATATTGGAGCTGTCATTTATCATCCCTCAAATTTTGATTGCTGTACAATTAGTTAAACAGAAGATCCAGAGATGGACAACACATTGGAGGTCCACTTCAGATAGGAAACCTCCATGCATGAATCTTCATTTTCTCAGAACTACTTAAATGAGGTTATTGGTTTTATGCATGGTGCCACAGAATTGAAGAGTGATTTTTGACTCACGGCAAAATAGTGATTTGTTGAGATTGCAACAAACATATAGGATGTTCTATGAAATCCCAACTTGAACAGCATTTAAGAAGTGCACTGCATAGAAAAAACAAATAACTACATCAACCGATAAAGCAAGTCCTTTAAACACGGATGAAAAATTCTTCAACTTCAAATAATTCTTTCTATAAGGATCTTGGATATTATCTCTCTATCTGGGATGAAAAGGATATCCCTGAAAAAATTACTAGTTATAATAAGAGTTTGGGAATTATTAATCAAGTTATGAAACCATCCCTTGTACAAAAAAAACACCAGATTATGTTTATATAACACTTTGGCTAGACCAGTGTTGATGTATGGTAGTGAAGCATGGACACTAAAAAGACAACATGAAAGCAGAATAACAGCTTGTGAAATGAGATTCATGCACAGAACAGCAGGTTACACCAGATGGGATCAGAAAAGGAACACCGATATCTTAAAAGAATTGAAGACTACGCCAATTTTGGAATATATTAAACAGTACCAACTAAATTGGAAACACCATCTTGAAAGAATGAGTTCAAATCGGATCCCCAAAGCTGTTTATAATTATATACCAAGATGACGAAGATCTCTGGGCCGTCCTATGAAATGCTGGAGAGAAAATTTTCTATAGGATCATAACAGGCCTTGGCCTAATACTTGGAAGGAAGAAGAAGAAGAAGAAGAAGAAGAAGAAGAAGAAGGATTTGTGCAGTGTTATGATTGTTGCTAATATTCCATAGTACAAAATTCAAGTGCCTAAATTCAGATCAAAACCTGTATCTTTATAACAATTGCATAACATACAATTTCAAAAATGAGAACTTGGGCTGCCACTCAGTTCAGCAGAATGTAGTAAAAATGCTATTTACAGAGAGATCCAAAAGTCGCACACATCTTGATGACTATTTAACTCATGCCCCAAATGGGAGTCAATGACCAATCACGTTTCAATGATTTCTGTTTTACAACCAATCAGTCGTGTTTCACGAAATATTTACCAGTGTAAAATTTATAATAATAAAGAAGGTGCCTCCTTTTTAACATTCTCAATAGGTCATAGGATTATTTTGCAGTGACTGACCCTGTAAAGAAATGCGGCTACCAGATTGTATATATAGTGCATGCATGTCAGCAGTAAGCGCATGCGATAGATAATATAAAAACATTTGTAACAGTTGATTATACCACAAAAAAAAAAGAAGACACTGTCTGGATTTTCTTAAACGAATTATTTTCCAGGAAATGACGTTGCAGAAATATATAATTGACATATTTACATCATAGGACATCAGAATTAATTAATATACAGTGTAACGTGGTTCATAAATTTCTCCATTAGGGTGCATTCTTACAATTTTGCGATCCTTTGGCAATAAATAATATTATGGCATGGTTGCAGTGATGAACAAAAGAAGGAAATGAAACGTACCGATCATTTCTGATTTGTTTTCAAACATCGCCGTTTACATTAAATATATAAATATTTTAAAATTACTATAGTTAAATAATGATTTGTGAGTAAACAGCTTAATTTTATTCGTTGAGTAGTCCTAACAAATGCCACTCTTGATTTCCAAATTATCATAAGTAATGCCACGAGTGATTTCCAAATTATCGATAAATTCACGACTCACGAAGTGAGGAGTGAATTTATCTAGAGAATTTGGAAATCAAGAGTGGCATTTGTTAGGACTATTTAACGAATAAAATTAAGCTGTTTACTCACAAATTATTATTTAACTATAGTTATTTTAAAATATTTATATATTTAATGTAAACGGCGATGTTTGAAAACAAATGAGAAACGATAGGTACGCTTCTACTGCTTCTTTTGTTTATCACTGCAACCAGATCATACTATTTATTGCCAGAGGAACGCAATATTGTAAGGAGGAGCTTTCTTTAATATGGTAATTATTACACTGATAAATATTTGGTGAAACACGACTCTGGTTGCAAAACAGAAATCATTGAAACGTGATTGGTCATTGACTCCCATTTGGGGCATGAGTTAAATAGTCTAGATAAATTCACTCCTCACTTCGTGAGTCGTGAATTTATCGATAATTTGGAAATCACTCGTGGCATTACTTATATAGGCTAATATTTAAATTAAAATTACAAAATAAACTCGTTCATATTAAATCAATTTTCACATTAGTTTAATCAGTTTTCATAACATACAAGTATGCTCAAAATGGTAATCCTGTTCAGTAATGCATGTAGGCCTGCGAACAGTTTTAACATATTTGTGGACAACACGTCCACTAATGTTAATCTCCGTTCTTCCTCATATGTTCCTCTTTAGTTCCTCCAGAGTATGCGGCTATTTTTGTATACCTTTCCTTTAAGATAACTCTAAAGGAAGAAATCTGGGGGTGTCAAATTGGGGGAAAGTTTGGGCTATATTACTTTAGAAATGATATACTCACCAAAAAAGCTCGCACAAAGAAAGTATCCAATGGAGGATCCAACATGCTAACTACAAGTAAGCCCTATAATGGCTGGATGATCGTCCATCTCTGTCACACCATGGAGTTTTATAACATTCAATTTAGAGGAATGTAAGTCAACGAGTTGTACTAAATATCATTGCCACATGATTTTGGGATTTCAGGAGAAATAAAATGCCATGATAAGTATTGCTAAACAATTTTTGTGGGAATTATCTGAATTAGATTACTATTCTCTATCGTTAAGATGTAATATCTTATAGCGAATTCCAAAGGAATGTAGCTATTGAAGTTGTTCTCATGAAAATATATTTAAAAAAAAAGTATCTTAACAAATCTTACATAGTAGACACCAAAAATTCCTGGACTGGGTTTGAACCCAACATTTCCATCTTAACGTGTTGGCGCCACTAACAAATTGACCTATTCAGGCAATCCAGGTGCAGACAAACATTATTAACTATTGCATGAATAGCTTGCCTGAGTAAATTATATTCAAAATTAGTGTCAGTTCCTGTATTCTGTGAATAGTACAATTGATTAGTGCACCAGTGCGTAAATCTAGATATCTTGGGTTCAAATCCCGATTCTGGCAGAAATGTTTCTCTATAATTGTATCAACTACTGCATGCAAAGTGCTTGCCTGAATAAATATTTTCGTTTCAAGTGAATCCCCACTCCTAATGATCGGATTTTACTGCTAATGAACTCGAAATTACTTTTATCAATTGATTGTTGTATCCTGAGTTTTGTCTTGAATAAACAAATATAGAGGCCACCAGGTGAAAATTTATGCAGTACTTTTCAATTTATTCGCAACAAAACCGGGTATAGGCCAATCACATTGAAACTAGAAAGGATTTTCCAAAAAATAGTGAAATTTGACCATTAGGAGTAGGGGTTTAGTTGTAAGATATGATTTACAAATTGTTCGATTGTTTTCTCGCAACTTAACTAGATACATATAATTTAAGTAACAACAGGAATACATATTCTGTAAACCAGGATAATCGGACCATTCATTCGACTTGCTGAGGAATTTGCTTAGTTATAGCATTTGCTCCGTGACCGACTATTTTGAGTAGTCTTCCTTTTACTTATAGGATAATATGTATATGAGTTGGTTCTAGATTTGCACAAAGAGTATGGTGCGTGTAGGCAAACAGTTTTCAGATACTTTTGAAATTCACAATGGGTTGAAGCAAGGAGATGCACTATCTCTTCTATTTTATTTGAAGAGAAAATCTTTCGCCTAGACCGAGACTCGAGCTCGGGACTCTTGGCTTTCCGGGCCAAGTGCTCTACCAACTGAGCTACCGAGGCAAGTTGCAATCTAGACGCAAATTTTTCTCTTATATACATTGTAATTCCCTTATATACATTGTAATTCTCTCTTCTATTATTCAATGTTGTACTGGAATATGCCATCAATGGTGTTAATAATCTGTTAGTTTATGTTGATGATGTAGTACTACTAGGCGATAGCGAGGAGATACTAAGGGCCAATATGCACACACTATTGAGTAACACTAAGAAACTGGGACTGGAAGTAAATATCAATAAAACTAAATATACGGTCACACATAGAAATACATTATATAATGGAAATGGGCAGCTAGTGACAAATGAGGGAAATTTTGAAGAAGTGGCTGAATTCAAATACCTAGGAACAAATATCACAAATAGGAATGAGATGCACAAAGAAATTAAATATAGACTCAATTCTGGAAATGCATGCTATTACGCATTACAAGGACTGTTGTCATCCCACTCCTTTCAAAAAATGTTGAACTGAAAATATAAAAAACTGTTATTCTTCCAGTTATATTATATAGATGCAAAACATGGACTCTTACTTTAAGAGGGGAAAAGAGATTAACGAGGATTTGAGAATAAAGTTCTTAGGAAACATTTTGGACCAAAGAGAGATGAACAGACAGGCGAATGGAGAAGACTACATAACAGTGAAATATATGGTCTTTATAGGAAGCCATATATAATAAGAACAATTAAGTATCATAGACTGTGGTGAGCAGGACATGTGGCACAAATGGGGAATGAAGGATGTGCAAGGAAGGTTCTTATAGGAAAACAGAGGAAAAATGCCCAGTTGGTAGACCATGAATGAGGTGAAAAAAATGACATTAATCAAGATTTGAGGGAAGTAGATATACAGGGAATAATTGGATAACATTAGCTCAGGATAGGGATGCATGGAGAGCTTATGTCCTCGCGGCCATGAACCTACGGATTCGATAGTGCCAGTGAGTTGGCTCTAGATTTACGCACTACGTAACTATAGACTCACAGTAATTGTACAGCATAAGATATAACATTTGGCCGTTCCTTTGTACCAAGAAAATGATTAAAGTCTACGTTCATCTAACTACTCGTATGATTAACACGCGATTCATAGGCGAATGTACAGTAACTCACAATTCGAATGCGTACAAAATTGCGTTCTTTTGGCGAGTTACAAATCTCCTACGAAAATATTTGAACGGGTTAGAGATGAGAGAGAGTTTTTTGGTTCGTCTGTTGAAGGTAACTTTTACGTACAGGAAGTTTCGTAGATGTTTTCATTAGGCCTATCTACATGGAGGAAGACAGCAGTCCCTCGGGTTTGATATGGAAACAGGATATGATATAGCTATCGATATGGAGTAATATGTAATTCGTTCTTTTTTTTAATTTTTGCTAGCGGCGGCGGTAATCAAGTCCCACCTTAGGCCTATAAGTCAATAAGGAGATTCATGAGTTGCGACTCGTGGGTCGGAAAGATCTGCTGACAGCTTTCCAGATGTGTCTATGCTTCGCTTTCTAGATGGATCGTTTTCTCGAAATTTTAAGTAATGGCCGATGGTACATTACCGGCCGCGTCTGTAAATTTCTAAGACGTCTTCGCCGCAGGATAGACACCGCAATTGGCCAGTTGTAATTCGAAAGGCGATGAGAGCGTTATGATATGCGAAGGAAGAAACGATTGCAAGATATAATTGCGGCGACGGAGAGTGTTAACAAGTGAAGTGTAAAATAAAACGTGTTTGTGAGAGACTCTCATAGCAGGAAAGCATATGTGCTTGATGTGAATGATTGTAAAAGAAATAAAGAAAATTAATAATTTTGTGTAAACCAGGATGAAGTTAAATAAAAATAAATTCGACCTGTCCTATCGCCACAGCTTCGCGCGACAATAATACAGCGTCACTGTAACATATTTTTGAAACCTCGGTTATTTTCTTCTCCCTATGCCCGGTCACGAGATGCCGTCTGAAAATAAGCGTGAGAAAAATATCTAACTCGTCAAACTGACTATGGAGTATATTTTATACCTTTGGCATATGTTTGGCACTGCAAAACACTTTTAAGTTTTAGCTTACATTATGCGTTTTGAAATTATCATGTTTATGTATACCTATATGCAAATGAGTAAAAAATTGAATGATGCAACTTACCTTGCACCCGTAGAGTAAACCTTAAATTTTTGTAACAGTTGCTAAAAACACCAAACACTACAATAAATATGACATTGACTATTTACGCACTAACACAATAAAGTAATTATAGTTTCATAAATGTTCATTACTTATACACTGATTCAAAACGGACACAATCAGACGCGCGACTTGACATCACACTTTTCATACACAAAGTGCAGGACGGCCAACATTGCCTATTATTCATTTACCATCTTTACTATGTTCAGTAGCGCTATCTCTATGATAAGATATTTTGGAGGCTAAGAACCCTAAGAACCAATAGGCTGTGATTATGGCGGCCTAGTTACTCAAACTTACCGATCATAGAACCACGAAAACATATTAATAAACTCTACTCTGTTTTTTGTATCGATATTAAATTATAGTACATGAATACAGACTTTTTTCACTAAATACTAATTGTACTGAAATTATTTATTGATATTTTAGAAAATATATAGCCGATTTCATAATGTTATGAAGCAATAAAAAAAAGTGACTATCCGGAAATTCATCAACCAATAAGAACAAAAAGCGCGATTTAACTTTATTTCAAATCGAGCTAGAGTGCGGACTTCTTTTAATTTGTGATCGCTGACGGTCCAGAAGTGCCGAATAATCATATATATCATATTTAACGATTTTCATGTATTTCTTCTAAGATTTAGAGGCTTAAAACTTTCGACTTCTTTGGAAAAATGTCCATTATAAACATATACTAATCAAAGGAAAACACAGCCTTAATTATACAGTTTGTCTTCAAATTAAAAAAAAAAAAAAACCGGAAATGCCCTAAGAAGTAATTAAATCCTACCTTCTTACGTTAGCAGGGGATTGAAAATGGTTGGTATCACAATCTTGTACATGAGATGAAGGCGACAATTCTAACAGTACTCATACTTGGAAAAAGTCAAATCACCTTTTTTAAATTCACAGTCAGAGGTCACATTATTTTTTAAACTTGTTTATTAATTGTAATTCATTCTTAATGGAACCAGGATTTTTAAACTGGCATAAACCTTCTGACAGCTCCATGGCCCTGGGTCGACTCAGCCTCCAACGATAAAGCATGCCAGATACATGTTCAATGGATGAAAGAGACCACCATGCAAAGTTGACAAATTGCCTGACATCTAATGCTGATTGTCTAGAAAGGTCTGTAATGAGATCATATTACTTTTTTTTCTTTTAATATAAACAAATTGCCTTATTTTAATAGTATCCTCTTATTTTCTTTATGGATACAGTTATTACTGGTTTCAAAATCTTTATTTCATCTTATCCTTGGTCTACCTTTTGATCTTCCCCTCTTATTCATTATTCAAAAGTAATCCTTAGGCACTTATCTGGTGCCATTCTTTCCACAAGCTCTCTCCATCCTTTTGTATAATCTTTATATTTTCAATTTTATTTATAATTTTAATTAATATTACATTAATTTTATTTTAAAATAATTGTTTAATTAACCAAAACCATTATTTGTTTATAACATCCCTTTTTATAAATTCCTTTTCAAACATAGATATTATTATGTAACTAACATATCTAACATATGAGTATGATTTGTTATTATATAAGGAATGTATCTGTATTAAAAATAAAAATAAAAATAAAAGCAATGTTGCAATGAAAGTGATATTAAAATTATTACCTATTAATTAAAAGGTATTTCCAGTATGATACTGTAGCATTTATTGTTTGTATTGTCTATATTTTTCTTGATGATATATACATAATTTCTGACATTCAATGTTTATATAAGAATATAGAGCATTCAAATAAGATATTGATTGATATCCATATTACCATAAAATGTTTCCTCTTAAACTATATCACAATACACATGTTTGGATAACTGTCTTCTATCACTCATTCAAGTAAACATATTTTCTACTTGTACAATGTTATAAAAGTAAGGGATATCCAAATTTATAGTTTTAAAAATATTTGAGGATAATTTAACTGACTCAATTTATAAATTGTAAATTACCTTATATAGTGTTACTTCCCACTGTAATTTTCATTAAATAAATGAAGTTATTATATATATTCACCACTGTGGTCTTGAGGTAGCATGCTGCCTTGTAACGCAGTGGGCCCAGGTTCGATTCCCAGTCAGAACGGGCTCTTGGGTGAGGTTTTTTTTTAGGTTTTTCCTCACTGGTAAGACAAATGTCAGGAAGCTTAGGGCCCAATGGTTTCCAATAATCATCTGGCCATCATTATCATCTTTATCATTATCATCCTTAACTGGTGTGGAAAGCAATGGGAAGCTACCACACCTATAATTCCCTAGTAAAGCTACAAATCACAGCATGAAAATGCTATGATTGCAATGAAAGACCTGCCCTCAGACAGAATTACGATGGATATATATGCCAATATTTTTTAAAGAACATACATTCATTGTAACTGTCCACCACTGTGGTCTCAAGGTAGCATGCTGCCTTGTCACACAGCGGGCCTGGGTTCGATCCCCAGTTGGGCCAGTTTTTCTGGGTGAGGTTTTTATCGGAGTTTTTCCTCACCTGTAAGACAAATGTCAGGAAAACTTTAAGGCCCAAACGGTCCCTGAAATCATATGGCCATCATCACCATCACCATTATCATCATCATCATCATCATCCTTCACCGGTGTGGAAAGCAACGGGAAGCTACCACACCTACAATTCCCTAGTAAAGCTGCAAGCATAGCATGAAAATGCTATAATTGTAGTGAAGGACCTGCCTTCGGGCAGAATTAATGGATGGACATTCTAACTAAACTAACACATTGAGCATAATCAAACTTGGAAGTTTGAACTTACACTCAGAATACTTGTATGTGTTTCTAATTTTGTGATGATTTCAGAACTAAAATAACTTTTAATATATTAAATTAGATGCATTTTAATTTTTATAATTTAGTGAAACTAAGAGATTGTATTATATCTATTATGGAAAGCAGGATTACTATATGACTGGGCAATAATTCAATTAGGGATTAAGAACTTTTCTTTCTTTGTATTTTATTTAATGATGCTCTTTAACATCTTAGATATTATGATCATGATTGATAACTGGTTGTGAAAGGTCAATAACTTTTTTTTTCAGAATTATCTTTGAGGATTCAGGTTACTTATTTACTTGCTACCATAAACCTACTATAGCCTATGCGATTCAAAACAATAACTTAAAATTATTATTTTTTGGTGTTTATTAATTTGATTATATTCATTATACATATTAGAGGTGGATGAGTTTATTAACTATAAGATACATTTTTTGTTGTATGTTTAGAAAAAAAATGACTTCTCTTCTGTAGGAAGAAATTCTCAGGATTTTTATTCCCTGATAAAACCCATTGGCCCTGGATGGATTTGAATCTGTAAATCACTGGCCAGTATTGTAGCTACAGGTATACTCATTACATATCAGCAATAAATTATATCTTCATCTAGTCTTAAATTCCCATTTTGGGGGTGTTGTGTCAGCTTTTACTCCCAAACTTGGAACAGTTCATGAATGTAGAACATCTGTGGGGACCGAGTTATAGACCTACATATTATTTTATGTATATTTTGATGTAACATGTGTTTATTCGATTGAGAAGAAGAGTAGGCGACACGGTGACCATGAAATGTACACAATATGCAAAGAAGATTGTTCTTAGTCACTGCAGAGTTTCACGAACAATTTTGATCTCATCCTACAGTTTAACACATGATATTTCTCGCACTGTTTGCCACATCTTGCATACACACAGTCTGTTACATGTTAGACAATGACATTATCCATGTGGACTGTTTTTAAATTTTTTATGCAAAAATCACATAGCAGAACACTTCGACATAATTTTTTCACCACTCTATATATAAAATGATTTTATAAATTATATTCATATTTTATTTCTCTAAAATGTATATGTTTTTTATTTACAAACTGTCAAGAGCATGTTTTCTTCATATATACATATATATTTATTGATGGAAAATTTAACTTCTCCCCTTGTATGTTAAGTGATAACTTGATAAATAATTTATCAGTAAAAGAGATGCAATAAGGATATAAATATTTTGAAGAGTGCAAAATAAGTATTAACGACTTGTTATAACTTACAGGAACATATCCTATGTAAAATAATGTTACTTTTTAATTTTATATTTGTTTTCTTAACATTGCTTCAACAAGTTAATGTTTACGGTGAATTTCCAGCAGAACATTCTGCTCAATTAATAGAAAGAATTTATTACAAATTTCATTCTAAACATTTGTTATTATTATCTGATTGTAAAGCTGATGTTTCAGGTATGTATCATGAAAATAATACTGGTTATTAAGAAATAAAATTAAAGAGGTTATTTCTCTCCTCACATTAAAATGATTGTAATGTGAAATTAATTAAAATTTACTTTCAATTAAAAGTGCAATAATATATCTGTAGTCACAGGAAACAAATAAAATATTAAAATTAATACTTTTCAGGAAAGCACTTTTTTAAAACTATGAACATGAATCATTATTACAAGATAGAAAGAAAGAAACATCTTTATATACTATATCTGAGCTAAGTTCCAGTTGTACTGTAAACAAACTTGCATAAGGTATTCACCTGCCAACTCCGTCTATGGAGGGAGCCCTGGTGCTACTTTTACCTGTCATATGAGTGAATGGTGTACCAAACTGTCCTCTATAGAAACATTGTTCTAAGGCAACATTGATTTTAATAGGAAATATGACTGAATAAGGAGTACAAAGTAAGATGGCACCAATAATTAGAAACTTCCATTTCTTATTTATTTGTGACAAAAAAATATATGAGCCTACCAAATCGGACATTTATGCATTTTCCATGATGTCGATAAATATCCTTTATTTGCAATTTCATTACAAACAGAATTTATTCTCCATTATGACTCACCTGTAAATTCTGCTGCTACTTTCATTTCATCTTCAATGACTAATGTGGGATATTTTTCACTGAACTGTCTGAAAACATTCAAAATAATTTGTTTCTCTCCACTTTTCAAATGGTTTCTTTTCCAGTCTTTTAAGAAATTCTACACAAAGTGACATTTAAAAACAATAGAAATCCCTATGTATTCTTCATTGCACATGTGTAAGAATTAAACAATGAAATGATTTTTTCTCTTCAAATATAATTTATCCTTCAGTGAGAAGTGTTAAATTAATAATAGAAAAACATCAATTGAAGCCCTACTGGCTTTATAATGTAGT
Source organism: Diploptera punctata (assembly GCA_030220185.1). Taxonomy (NCBI): domain Eukaryota; kingdom Metazoa; phylum Arthropoda; class Insecta; order Blattodea; family Blaberidae; genus Diploptera; species Diploptera punctata. Next base: position 1,011,573 of record JASPKZ010007245.1, on the reverse strand, counting down.
GTTTAAAATTCCCGATAAATGTCTTCTTAACTAAGAAGCTGCCATTTGCAAAGATAGAAGCAACGGCTTCATAGCATTTGGTGCTGGGAATTACAACGTATATAAGAGGAAAATTTGCGTCTAGATCGGAACTTGCCTCGGTACTCAGATGGTAGAGTATTGGCCTAGAAAGCCAAATGTCCCAGGTTGGAGTCTCGGTCTGGGAAAAAATTGTTCTCTTCAAATATAATGAAATGTTTATTTATTTAATAATTTTAAGATTCTCCCATATATTATATTTGAAAAGAAAAATATACACCTAGACTGGGGTTTGAACCCAGGACCTTTGACTATCTATGTCAATGCTCTTCCAAGTGAGCTACCTAGGCCTCCAATCTAAACGCGTATTTTTCTCTTCTACATAGTTAACTCCCTAACCCCAAATGCTACGAGCCGTTGCTACAATTTTCTTTATTAAGAAGACATTTTATTGGGAATTTAAACATTACTTATAAAGCCAGTAGTGCTTCTTTCAATGTTAATATTATTCGTTTTTAAACATCTTAATGATGGACAAATTATATTTTTCTTTTCAAATATAATTTGTCCATCATTAAGATGTTTAAAAATGAATAATATTAACATTCTCCCATATAACTTATATAGACATGTGCTAAATAATATATATTTTATTATTTTTATTTTATTTGAGTGTTAGAGAGTGAACTACATTTTCTTACACTCTTAAAGGTAAAACAGTTATTCGACCAATGAAAATGAAGTCCATACATCTGGTTTGTTTACATTACAACTAGAACTTAGATTGGAAGAGGTATAGCTCAGAAAGAATTAAGAGTCCTGGGTTACCAACTTCTTCACTGTGTATAGTACACTTAACTTATTTTGGCCATTTTTTGACTTAAAACTTATTCTCTGTGACCGTCTTCAGGTACAGTCTCTTCCTGTCCAAAATCATTATATGTACCCAGCGTATCTTCATGCATTTCTGCATCATCCCCATTGTATTTGTGAATTATTATGCTATGTAACATATTTGCAAACTCCATACCTTGACTCTAATTCAATCAGTCAATAGCATTTCGGTCCTTTTTGGGCCAAGGCCTCTGAAAATACTTTCCTCCATTCTTGTCCATTTCTTGCTGCTCTTTTTTTAATTCCAGATGTGGAGTAGGTTAACAGAATCCTTTCCAAAGTTTTTTAGGTCATCCAACCAGTTGCTTCCATTCAATGTGTCCAACCGGTACATTCTTTGGTATTCTTCCACCTTCCATTATAATGAGGTGTCTGACCTACTATAATCTCTCACTGTGTATGTAGTTTGACAACACAAGGTCATCATCATCAGCAGCACAACAACCCTAGTGGGTCAAGGCTTCCTTCAGAATTTTTCTCTAGGCTTCTCTTCGATCAGACCAGTGAAATTCTGTACAGGCTTCTCAACAGTAGGATTTTTACAGGATAGGATTATCCATCCTAAGCCCAACCCCAACCTGGGGAACCAGGTCACTTGATTTTGGAGTTTCTATTCCCTAGATCAGTTGTTTTCACTGCAGCTACAGAGACTGATCTACCCCTTACTTTTCTGTAGGGGTGAGCTCTCTTAGCCTTTGAAGATCCCTCTTAACATAAGAGTTGCCTCTTCTGCCTTCAATGCCATACCATAGGTCTCCTACTCTGCCATATCACAGTTGAGGTTTTCACCATAACCCTGGCTAGGAGCCCTCACAGGGTACTATCAACTGGGCGAGCTGAACCCAGGTTTTTTTTACGAGGTTATTACTCCTCCCCTCACCTCTTTTTTTAAACCTGGCTTTGGCAGGTTTCATATGGTACATAATTCATGATTGTATATGATTCTCCACATTCCATTAGAACATGCTGAACCAAACACTTTTCTTATTTTTTTTAAAAAATGAATCAATCATCTCTTTCCTTCAGTAAAAAGATCCATGTTTCACTTCCATATGTAATAATGCTGCAAATTAATATCATATAGAGATCCTCCAATTGGCACCTCAATCTTTGTTCAGGATTAATACCACATAATATGCCTATATGAATTCTACTTTTGATTTTTTCAATTTCTTCATTCCTATCTGTGAATATACCTAAATATTTAAATTTGTGGATTACTTCTATAGAATGATTGTCTGTTTGAATTTTAACAATGAATTGTTTTTTCTTCTTGTTTCAACTAAACCTTTAGTTTTTTTTATATATAATTCCTTTCCAGCTATATCTAAGAGCTTCTAAAGCTTTGTTCACAGAGTTGAGGAATTTTCCTATCAAATTTAAATCATCTGCATATCCAACAATCTGTATGGATTTATGTTCCAAAGTTCTTTTGGTCTTCCTAAAAAATGTTAAAGGTTACGAACATCCTTTATTAGTATAGGGAAATAGTGAAATACATTTAAGAAATTGAAACTAAGATTGAAGGATTTTATCACTCTCCTTGCACTGTCATCTGCTTGCCTGTAACAGAACTCACTTGAGTTAGCCTTGGTTATACATTAAATTATTTGGAGTCTGTTTTATCTTACCTTAATGTATACATTAATATTGAGGTAAGATAAAACAGATTCCAAATAATTTAATTAAAAGAACCTCAAAATATTACTTCTTAAAATAAAACATTAATTACAACTTGGTTATAAATATTTATTTATTTTTATAAAAAATGGAATTAACAATTACTGTGAAATTCAGTAATACTCTACTTTAATCTTCAGATTTAATGTTTTACTATATATTAATATTAACAAAATGTTTTAATATATCTGGGAAAATTATTGAATTTCTATGAAAATATTTTTCAGAGTTATCATCTGCAAAAAAATTGCTTCAGATAAGTAAAATTTTGTCCAAATTAGGAGTGCGTTCTTCAGTTATAGAACTTCAAGATATAAAGAAAGCTCTGAATATTACACAACTTGGAAATCGTCTTCCTTTGGTTGTAATAGCACTGAAAAATCCATCCATAACAAAAGTAATTATGTTGGCTTTAAGAATATTATAATCTATTTCTAGTGTATCTGTTTAAAATTATGTATAATTAATCAGGTCCTTGATAATTACCCTACGTATTACATCATTCCAACTTCCCAAAAAAATGTCAAATTAAAAATATATAAAACAATGTTTCTTCTAGTTACACTATATGGATGTGAAACATTGTCTCTTACTTTAAATTAGGAGAAAATATTACAAGTATTTGTGTATAAAGTGCTTAGGTAATTTTTTGATCAAAGAGATAGATGGGTATAGATAAAACTACATAACATTGAGATAAATTATCTTTATAGGAAACTAATTGAAGGGTACAGGGAAAGAACCACATAAGTCACTTATTTGTTTAAATATAGTTTGAGGTGTCATTAGATTCTACATGGAAAGCACTATCATTTATAAGTGTGAAAAAGTAAGATACATTTTAGTCATGGATTTATTTATCTCCAAATTTTGGCATACAGGTAAGGAAGTATGGATATTGTACAACTAAAAGTACATTTTCTAGGTTTCAAGGACAAAATGACTTACCTGTTTTTTTTCCCCCCCTTACCCTTCAAATCTAATAAGAAATTAAATCTCATAGACTTGCAATGGGTAGGAAATGTGGCATGAATTGAGAATGAAAAATGGGCATGGAAACTTCTTATAGGAAATCAGAGGAAGCATACAGTAGGTAAGCTAAGAATGAGGTAGGAGAATAACCTTAAGCATAATTTGAGGGAGGTCAATTATGCAGAGAATGAGAGAAAATATTAACTCAGGATAAGGATATATACAGTGTTTATGTCCACTTGGCCATGAACCTCTAGGTTCTATTGATGTACACAGATGCAGCTGCACACATGTTGAAAGCAGGCAAACCGCTTACTGTGTTTTATCCAAACTTAGTGCATGTTATATGTACGGCTCATACATTGTAACGAGTGGCAGAGACAGTTAGAAATATATTCCCAGAAGTTAAAACATTGATATCGGCAACAAAGAAGGTTTCACTAAATGTCCTTATCATGTACAATGGTACAAGCAGCAACTACCTGATGTACCTCTGCCTCCAAAACCAGTGATAACAAGATGGGCAACATGGATTGAACCTGTGATTTTCTAAGTAAGCACTTTGAAGCTTTGAAATCAGTTTCATACATGACAAGTTACTTCAGCTGGCTTCCCAACAGTATCAAGAAACTGAAGACTTCAAATATGCCTCTCCAAGAAGCTGTGGAAATAAAGGAAGATGCAGTTCAGAAGGTCAGTGTTGTACCAGGTGATGTGGGTGGTGTAGTTTCCACTGAACTGCAATCTGTGCTGAACAAGAAACCTGGATTTATTTAAGTAAAATTTTATTATCTTACCTCATAATCTTCTCCTTTTTAGGCTAGCCCATGTATGATCAGAAAAAAATCTAATCAAAAAAAGGTTAAATTATTAAAACAAATAGAAAAACCCAATGAGCTCATCTTTGGGAAAAAATCTACATTCAAAAAAATGGGAAGGAAAAATGAATGAACTTTGAAATTCCCAGGAAAAATGATTTGATTTTGAGGTTCTTCAGTCTCCCAACAGAGGGACGAGAAAACAACGGCCGTGAAAACACTGATGATGGAACCGAAGAAGAAAGTGCATGGGCTGCTACTGCATATTTTTCTACTTCCCTATTCCTGAGATAATCTTTCACTATGGTTTTTAAATTTTTCTTTGTTTTCCCTATGTAGACTTTCTCACATCCCCTGCATTTTATCTGATAAATCCCTGATTTTTCTTCTTCTATTTTCTCATTTTTGTTGGATCCAATTAATCTAATGATGCTGAAGTAATTTTTCAGTGCCAATCATATGTTGAAATAAAAAAAAATAAACTTATGGTGCTTCAATGGATATATAAATTTCTTGAATTTTATGTTTTCTTCCTTTTCTTTTAGAGGTGCACTTTGATTAATACATTTTTGGTCTTTTGAACTTGCTTATTTTCTTGTGTATCATGTTTTCTTCAAGTCCATTATTTGTAGCCACATTGATTATGTGTTTTTTTAATAATTTTCTCTTTTCGTGGCTAATCTATGTGTCAAACTATTGAAAACTGCTACTTTGTGAGCTATGTGATTAAAACTTGAACCTTTAATATAGTTATCTATATGTATATTCTTTCTGTTATATTCCAAATTATACCTTATTTCCTCCATTCCTTATTAAATTTAGATCTAAAAATGGTATTTCTCTATTAATTTCTGTTTCCGTAATGAACTTTATATATTGATTTTGAATGTTCAATAATTTCAAAGCATCATCCATACGTTTATGATTAATTCTGTTGATATGTTGATGACATAATTGCTACAGTTAATTTCATATTTTATCGAATACTATTACCTCCAGAAATATTAAAATTCAGAACATTCTGTATATTATTTTAATTTTTATGTAAGGTGCTGAATATTGTACATCCGAGAATGGCAGAATGGTTAGTATTCCAATATGAACTCACTCCATTGGAAGAAATGTTTGATGATCTCTACATCCCATTAGACTCTGAGTTTCTAGTAGCTCAGTCTCTTCAAGATGGAGTAATTCAAATAAAGGAAATATATCACATCTTTGAAAAATCCCCTCTAGAAATACTATATGTGGGAACTTGGACACCAAATAAAGGCCTGGAATGGAAAACTAGTGGTTTTTACAAGAGGAGAAAAGATCTACATGGATTAGTTCTCAAAGTCGTGGTAACTAAGGTAAAGTTTACTTATGGTGAAATTAAATGTTTCTTACCTCTCCTCATATAAATCTTTTAAGTAGATCGCGATTATGAGACGATAATGGTCTCATCTTCAGTACAATCTTGGCGACTCATGTTATGTCGATTGGAAGAAGGAGAGTTTCTTCCGATCGACATAACATCAGTCGCCAAGATTGTACTGAAGATGAGATCATTATGGTCTCGAAATCGCGATCTACTTAGAAGATTTATATGAGGAGAGGTAAGAAACATTTAATTTCACCATAAATTAAACCTCATAGTGATCAATTCCTATAAAAGTTAAAAAAAATTTACTTATGTTCATTTACATATCAATAAAATCTATAATAATTATTGTTGAGTGCTTAACCCATCAGCGAGGAGTGACGTGCCTGCATGATTTCTTTACCGGAACTAGTTCTTATTTTTCGGAAAAGGTTCACTAAATAAATGATTAAATAATATCATTTTGTAGAGGAAAGATTACCCTTTTATTAATAACGTAACTCATTTTCAAATTGTGTAATTTTATTTTCTAACTTACAAATTTAAATGCCATTTCAAGGAATCCTCCTGCAGCTGAGAACCATCAGGGAATTTAAATCCTCCCACGCTGATGGGTTAAGGAGATCTGGATTGTCCTGTATCACTGATCTACTAATATTGATGATGATATGAATCCAAATAATCCTAGTAGGGCAAGGGCCTCCTACTTGTATAGAAATGGCTCACGTTTTCTCATGTGGTGAGCCAAAACAACATCATCATCATATTCCTCCAGGGAACATATAGCTGACACAAAACTTCTCCACCTCACTTTATTAATTTCTACTGCATATACTCAATATGTTCCAACTAAAAAGTGAAGATAAACAAAATAAATCAAGCAAGTGGGGGTCCTACAGCCTTTGCCACATCCTGCATTTCAATCAGCATGTCTCTCTGTCATTCCATTCATCTTCTCCAATTACCCTATCAAGCTTATATAATGACAATTAGTGAAAAAAAGAATGAGCCACTTAAAAAAAGCAGAGTTCTTGTTATGGCCCACTGCGCATGCTCGAAAAGCCATAGCTGCTGTTCACGAGGTAACGCATTATTAAATGTTTTAAATACACTGTATTTGGTTTTACTAGTCTTAAATAGTTAAAGAACAGTGAAGGAGACATATTTCTAGATATTTACGAGTGTTCGACAAATGAAATATTACTCAAATTGCAACATTTTAAATAAAGTTCAACTCTCGTTAATAGTGTAAAAGTAAGCAAGGCAACTAGTATCCGTTGTCCGAGTAGCGTAGATCATTAAACTACTTACAACAAGATGAAATGTATGTGAAAGCCAGGGTTCGAATCTTCCATTAACTTTTTTTATTAATTTGTATTTTTGCAAAAAATACATCCTATAACATTTAATTCCTGCCACATAATCTACGTCCACTTTACACTATATTAAGTAATATTCCTACCTTTGTAAATTCTGTAACTACCGGTATAAATTTAATTGTGTGTGCAGTACCACGTTTTAAAAATAATGCTATAAATTTATGTAATAAAATATAATATAGCTTCATATATTTATGAGCTTATTTATTTATTACATATTAGTGAGGAAAAACTTTCACCCTTTAATTAAAATATGAAGTTTATATATGTCAAGACCAGCATAATAATAGCCCATAGATGATGGACATTAATAAAAAAAGTAATAATAATAATAATAATTATTATTATCCATCATCTATAATAATTAATAATAATAATAATAATAATAATCCATCCATAGTAATTCTGCCCGAGGGCAGGTCTTTTACTACAATCATAGCATTTTCATGCTATGCTTTGAAACTTTACTAGGGATTTATAGGTGTGGTAGCTTCCCATTGCTTTCTACACCGGTGAAGGATGATGATGATGATTATGATGGCCGTATGATTTTCAGGGACCGTTGGCCCCTAAGCTTCCTGAAATTTGTCTTACAGGTGAGGAAAAACCCCAAAAAAACCTCACCCAGGAGCCTGTCCTGACCGGGAATCAAACCTGGGCCCGCTGTGTGACAAGGCAGCATGCTACCTCGAGACCACAGTGGTGGATTAATAATAATAATAATAATAATAATAATAATGGGATGTATCAAATGATGTGAAGAATGTAATTACCTGGGGATCCAAATTAACTCAAAATGTACCCAAGAAAATGACATAAAATATAGAATTCGAAAAGGCAGATCGGTAATGTCAATGTTAAACAGAGTTTTGTGAGATAAGAATATAAGAATAGATAGCAAATTAGAAATTTATAAATCCATAATTCGAAGCACGCTAACATACAGTGCAGAAACTTTGCAGTTGAATAAACAATTTAAGTTTGAAATGGAAAACCTACGTCAGAACTATAATGGATGATCAGAATTTGGAAGAGGGAGATTGGAATGATAGAGATAAATGGAAACTGAAGATGGCAAACCTATAAGTGGGGGAAAGCCGAAGAAGAAGAAGTTTGAAGCTTATGCCTATTGAAATGGAATGTTTCAGACGCTCAACTAGACACTCTAAATAGGAAAAAAATCAGAAATACAATCATCACACAACAAATGAAAGTCCAAAATTCAATATTAGATTTTGTGAGGTACAGACAACTAGAATGGTATGGTCATATATGTAGGATGCTAGAGAAAAGATTACCCAGACAAGGTATGGAATGGATTCCACCTGGAAAAGGAAAGAGAGGTCAACCTAGATTTATATGGATGGATGATGTAAGAAGAGGTATGAGGGGGCTAGGTCTGGAAGAAATGGAATGAGAAGATAGAGAAGAATGGAGAAAGGAGATACAAATTTAAAAAGCTTTGGGCATAGGAAGATGTTTTATTACACTGTAAATCTGTTTATAAATAAATAAATAATAATAAAAATAGACATACTTCCAAATATATTTGAAGAGAAAAATTATACGCTCAGACCGGGACTTGAACCCAGGACCCTTGGTTTTCTAGTCCAAGTGCTCTACCATTTGAGCTACCTGAGCAAGTACCGATCTAAACGCAAATTTTTCTCTATATACGTTGTAATTACAATACTACATATATGACCATATATGACCGCACTGAGTAATTACAACGTATATAGAGAAAAATTTGCGTTTAGATCGGTACTTGCTCAGGTAGCTCAAATGGTAGAGCACTTGGACTAGAAAACCAAGGGTCCTGGGTTCAAGTCCCGGTCTGAGCGTATAATTTTTCTCTTCAAATATGATTTATCCATCATTGAGATGTATGAAATTAATAATAAGAACATCGATACTTCCAAATAGTACGTTTTTTTCTTTAAGAATGGACATACAGAATAAAATAGAAAGCATTTTAACAATTAAAAAAATAAATAACCTCACCGGGAATCGAACCTGTGACCTCTTGCCATTACGCACTGAGCTAAGCTTTCACTATCTTACCATGTTTAGAAAGAATACTTTTCAAAGGAAGAAGGGAAATGTATTGTAGCTCTACTGTGCAATTAATTTACTCGTGTGAATCGTGCGTTATAACTTGAAATATTCGAGATCAAGAGTCGGCCCATTCTTTTTATCGCTAAGTGTACATACTGGTCCTTGTATATTTTTGGATTGCTTTTATTTTTTGTATTAAAGAATGCTTTATATTATTTTGCTTTAGAAATCATTGCTTTTTGTATTATTATTGTAATATTTAACAATGGTCATTATGGCTTATCTAACTATTTAATACTGTAGTGTTTTAATAAATGAGTTGGCGAAAATGTTTTAACATCTCACCTCACAAAGTATTTATTTATTTAAAAGTTATCAGTAATTTTACTGTTATCAAACTTAGATTGAGGTAATTACAACAAAATAAAGAGAAGAAGAAGCTAAGTTCAGTTACACTAGCTATTGCATTAGAAAATATTTAAAATTCTTAGTTATTCTATAAATTATCACAAAAAAATACATAATTTAAATATAGTTCATATAGAATAATTTTTTTAGACTGATCTTCCAACTACATTGATTAGAGACAATGATGGCAATGTGACTGAAGTGGATGGATTTTTTGGTCAGATATGGGCAGAATTACAAAATCGACTAAATTTCAGGTGAGTTATAAATTTAAAAATAACTTAATGATTTTATCATTACATAAAAAAATAATTTGCCCTCCATTTAGGATAACCACATATCAAATTGCTTATAGTAAAGATAAAAGATAAAGTGATACCACTACAGATCTTTCTAGATGCATAATCAGCACAAGATGTCATCCAGGTTTTCAATCCTGCATAATTGCAGCATTTACACCTGGAATATATGCCTGATACTTATTTCCATTAGAAACTGAGTTGATCCTAGACCATGGTGGCACCAGAAGATTTAGGCCAGTTTAAAAATTCCGTCTCTATTGGGACTCAAACTACTATTGTCTAGGTTGTAGCATATTTATATTTGAAAAGAAAAATATATGCCTAGACTGGGGTTTGAACCCAGGACCTTTGACTCTTTATGTCAATGCTCTTCCAAGTGAGCTACCTAGGCCTCCAATCTAAATGTGTATTTTTCTCTTCTACATAGTTAATTCACTAACCCCAAATGCTACGATTTTTGCAAATGGCGGTTTCTTTATTAAGAAGACTTTTTATTGGGAATTTAAACATTACTTATACAGCCAGCTTCTTTTAATGTTCATATTATTTGCTTTTTAAACATCTTAATGATGGACAAATTATATTTGAAAAGAAAAATATACTGTTTATTTTTTATTATTTCACTCACCTCATACTTCATAATTCATAGCAGACCCTGGGTTTCTTCACATATTTTGTGACATTCTCAATGCTGCGTCACGTTCACAACTGACGTCCAACGGCCTTCTATCCTGCAGACTGACCTCCGCGCCATCTGGTGGCCGACCGAAGAATTTCCAAATCAGTCCTCTTTCTTTATAACCGGGTATTTCAAAATTCATAGTTGTATTTTCATTCTTGCATATGTAAATTTTTTCCCAAATTGTGAGTTCCTTCGGTTTTTCCAATTGTTTAAGTAATTTTGTTTTGGTTTCTATTCTATGTTTTTCTGACCAGGCATGTGCAGCTACTGCAGATTTTTCGGTTTCTCCATTTTTAACATTTAAAAATCTGCAGTAGCTGCACATGCCTGGTCAGAAAAACATAGAATAGAAACCAAAACAAAATTACTTAAACAATTGGAAAAACCGAAGGAACTCACAATTTGGGAAAAAATTTACATATGCAAGAATGAAAATACAACTATGAATTTTGAAATACCCGGTTATAAAGAAAGAGGACTGATTTGGAAATTCTTCGGTCGGCCACCAGATGGCGCGGAGGTCAGTCTGCAGGATAGAAGGCCGTTGGACGTCAGTTGTGAACGTGACGCAGCATTGAGAATGTCACAAAAGATGTGAAGAAACCCAGGGTCTGCTATGAATTATGAAGTATGAGGTGAGTGAAATAATAAAAAATAAACAATATTAAAAAACCTCATAGTGTTATTTCCTATCTACATAACTTAAGAAAAATATACGCTTAGACTGGGGTTTGAAGTCAGGATCTTTGACTCTCTATGTCAATGCTTCCAAATGAGCTACCTAGGCCTCCAATCTAAACACGTATTTTTTTCTTCTACATTAGTTAATTCTCTAACCCGGCTCGTAGGGACCTTGGTTAACTTGGCTTCCTCTTCAATGTCATGGCAACTGATGTACATATTACAGCTATATTCTTTTTTTTTTCTTCTCTTTGTTTTCGTCCATGACTTGTTCCATCCAGAATTAAGAGTCCTTCCATCCCTTTTTAGGTCTTCCAGGTGTCCTTTTTCCATGCTCTGCTAACTTATTCCTTGCTATGCATACAATTCTATCCGGTGTCATGTGAGATGCATGTTAATTCCATTCAATTTTTTTTTTTTCCAGCCATTCACCTATTGTCTGGGTATTCAGCTGCCTTCTTATTTCTTCATTTCTAATTTGATCTTTCCTTGATTTACGCAGCTATATTCAAGGCACAAAATTAAAATATCATCATCATCATCATCCTGCCAGGTATTGGTCCTAGAAGAACTGTTACAGCCTGAGAAAGCGGTTTTCGTGCCATTTTTTCATAGGTCGACCAAGCGACTGTTTCTCATTTGGACAGTAGTTCATTATTGCCTTGGGGACCCTGGATCTAGCTATTCTTGAGACATGTTCCTTCCAGTTTAGCTGATATCTGGAGAAGTAGTCCAGTATTGGTGACACATTAAGTTCTTGAAGGATTTCTACATTTTTCTTTCGATCTCATTTGGTGTAGCCAGCTGTTCGGCGCATAAATTTCATCTCACAAGCTGTTAGTCCTTATAGTCCATGCTTCACTCCCATAACATAGGACTGGTCGAGCCATTATTTGATAAAGACGAGTACGAGTTGATTTTTGCACTAATAAAGGTTTTAAAACTCTATTAATGATTTCCGTTGATTTGTTGAATTTCACAATTTTCTCTGGTAAATCCAAATTTTCAACAAAAGAGAGTTTATATCCTAAATAAGTAAACTCATTAACTCTCTCTAAAATGTTATTTAAACAAATTTTGCTTGGTATTGGGGATTTTCCACAAAAGGCCATTATTTTAGTTTTATTGGTAGATATTTCCATTGAATATTTCTGGGCTATCAAATTTAAATTATGTACTGACCATTGTAAATCATCTTCAGATGTTGCTAGTAAAACAAGATCATCTGCAAACATTATTATATCTAATTTTAAATTGAAAAATAGACAACATTTATACCATCTCTCTGTCTAGTATGGAGCTTGAAGCATGGAAAGTACAATGGATGGAATTGGAACATACACATTTTTCACATAGGAAGGATGTTCAGGCCTGTAAAGAGATTTCTTTTTCTTGTCAACAACAATATCTTGGGCTTGTGAAGCATATTTTACAAAATAGATGGCATGATCTAGGATTTATGCACAGTATCTTCTTAATAATCATACATTCATTAATAATTTGTTATTCTTCAGTTCTAGATATGTTGAAATTGTTAAGAAAAAGATTGGAGGTATGTCATATAATGGAACTGCAATAGGAATGATTGGTATTATTGCAAGAAAAGAAGCAGATGTAGCTATTGGAGGCTTCACAATTTATCCAAGTAGATTGTTGGTAGTGGACTTTCTCATACCGCTACTTGAAGATCAGTAAGAAAAGCATTCATATTTAGTTTTTTATGGCACTTTTAACAACTCATATCCTGTGTGTAAGTCGACCAACAAAATTAGCGCAGAGGCCATTTTATTCATAGTTGAAGTTTTTTATGAGACTATAAAACCTTCCAACTAGGAACACAAAAAGGTTATATTAAAGATGCTAAATTTTAAAATTCTATTAATAAATTTAACACTTATGTTCCTAATAAGATTTGAAATTAATCTAGTACCAATTACACTGCTACTTTACTTTAATATCGACTTTACTTATTTACATTCTTTATTATTTTGCTATTATATTTTGCAGATCACTGGATCCTTTTCTCAATCTGATTGTGTAAGTCCTCTCTATAAAGGACTGAAATTATATGATACAGTTAATTTACACCCTATATAAACACACATATATGTTTATCTGGCTCTCTTTAAGAAATGCACTAGAACGTAAAGTTAGAGATCTTTGGTTAGAATCCCAGTTTAGGCAAAAATTAGTTGTATTAACTATGTTAAAATGTTAAGAAATATAAAACAGTACCTGAGATCTCAGTTGTCCTCAACAATCAGCAGTGTAGTTTTGAAGGAGGCCTTTTGTAAACTTGAGTTTCATTTTTTGCCAAACTGAAAGCAGATAATGAAATTTAAGTTTTTGAAAGGCCTCGTACAAAACTACACTGCTGATTGTTGAGGACGACTGAGATCTCAGGTACTGTTTTATATTTCTTAACATTTTAACATAGTGACCTTAACAAAGTTATATAATGTATTTTAAAAATCTTGTATTAACAATTGCACGTGAACAGCAAGCCTGAATACATTGATTTCAATATTATGTTCGTAATTAGCTGATATGGCAGGGAACAAAACCTATCATCATATCTTCTTAATACAAGTGACCCTGTTGTAATGTGAATAACATTTCACCAATACACGGGGCTTTCATATAGAGAAAATTTTCTATCTTCTGCAAGATTGCCTAAATAGCATAATCGTAATGCATCAGCATGTAAAACTGGAGATCTTAGGTTCAAATCCCAGTTTAGGCAGACATTTTTCCCTTTTGTTGTATTAACAATTGCATGTGAACAGAAATTTATAGGAAGCTAGATACAATGAGAACAGTTAAATCTCGTAGACTGCAATGGGTATGAATGGGGAATGAAAGACGTGCATGGAAGCTTCTTGTAGGAAAACCAGAGGGAAAACACCTAATTGATAGACCAAGAATGAGGTGGGAGAATAACATTAACTTTGATTTGAGGGAAGCAGATTATACAGGGGATGATTGGAAAACATTGGCTCAGGATAGGGATGTATGGAGAGCTTATGTCCATGTGGCCATTAACCTACGGCTTCAGTAGTGCCAGTGAGTTAGTTAGAGTTAGTTATGTGAACAGTATGCCTAAATACATTGATTTCAGTATTACATTCTTTAAGAAATCAAATTTTTTAAAAACATATTTCTCTCCAAGTTTGAACTGTAATAGTATTTCCTGGTGACAGTTTTCCTTTGAAATTTGATGTTTAAATATTGAGAAGGATGGTAAACAGAAGCAACTTCAGCAGAACTGATGCTAGAGAAATGCCTCCATAATTCTGGTGTACATAAATGATGTACCAAATTGACACAAAAAACAAATCATGTATTACCTATCTTAGTGAACAGTAGAAATGGCAGAACTAATGCTATTTAAATGTTTGTGAAAAAAAAAATTAATTGAATTATCGACTGACCAACGGATCTATACTCCTTTAAGATATGCGAACTAAAGCCTACTTCCTTTTCTGCCTCGGCAAATCATTTCCCTCCCTGCATTCCTATCTCTCTCTTGCACTTGCACGCCAGTGTTGTCAACTCAACTCCACCTTGCATTATTCAATATTCAAGAGCCATGACACTGGGGGATGTTTGGCAAAAATCCCTACTCGATGGCTGCTGTTTGACATAATGGGAGAAGGGTGCAGTGAAATGGTGTGAGTATAGACGTATAGTTTTCTAAGAACGATGTGAGCTCTATAGGGGCACAGATCTGTTGGTCCGAATGTATTAATTTGCTTTTACCAAGTGTAATTTGCACTAGTAACATACTTTATTTTTTATTAAGGTATAATTCCTAAAATAAGTAGTAATACTTTATTTTATTCGATTTTTCTGGATTATCCAGATTTTCATTAATATGGATAATTTATATTTGAAGAGAAAATTTTTTTTGGATAAATGTCTGATTTCAGCTAGACCAGATAAACAGAGTATATACAATAGGGAAAAAAAGAAAGTATTAAATCTGAAAAATAAATATTGGATGTATTATTTCTTTTTTACAGCACAAACTTATACATCCGAGAAATCGAGACACTGGAACTGCACTGGAGTAGTTTTCTATCGCCTTTCAAAAAACAACTGTGGTATGCTGTCGTTGCTGCTCTATTTATTCTGTCTTGTGTTTTCATGTACTCTAATTACATGAGAAGAAGAAATAATACATGTAATCCTATTGATAATCTCATAGAATCATTTTACTGCATTTACGGAGCTTTTTGTGGACAAGGTAAATCAATGAAAATAATTTAAGACCAGTTTATTTTGTGTGATGATACTCATATACCTTCATTATATACATAACAAGAAAATGTTAATATTTTATTTTAGGAAGTGATATTTTGAGGTTATTTTAATTAAATTATTTTTAGTCTGATCATCTTACCTCAAATTGAGAGATGATCAGACTAAAAATAATTTAAGAAAATGTTGTTTATATTCTACATAAAATTACGTTCATAGTTAGTAAGCAATTTTAAAATATATAATAAATTCTCTTCATTTTAACTATGTGTAAAACTATATTTTATTCAATATCATTTGCTAATTAAATTACCACTTTTTATGGCAATTTTCACTGTTGACTATTATTTTCTTTAAAATTCCCTTAAGTAATATATTTTCATACATTCAATAATGACTGCATGTGCAATTTTACATAATGTTATCTTCTTCTTCTTCTTCCTTCCAAGTATAGGCCAAGGCCTGTTACGATCCTACAGAAAATTTTCCCTCCAGCGTTTCATAGGACGGCCCAGTGATCTTCGTCCTCTTGGTATATAATTATAAACAGCTCTGGGGATCCAATTTGAATTCATTTTTTCTTGATGGTGTTTCCAATTTAGTTGGTACTGTTTAATATATTCCAAAATTGGCGTAGTGTTCAATTCTTTTAAGATATCGGTGTTCCTTTTCCGATCCCATCTGGTGTAACCTGCTGTTCTGCACATGAATCTCATTTCACAAGCCATTATTCTGCTTTCATGTTGTCTTTTAGTGTCCATGCTTCACTACCATAGGTCAACACTGGTCTAGCCAAAGTGTTATATAAACGTAATCTGGTTTTTTTTTTGTACAAGGGATGGCTTCATAACTTGATTAATAATTCCCAAACTTTTATTATAACTAGTAATTTTTTCAGGGATATCCTTTTCATCCCAGATAGAGAGATAATATCCAAGATATTTAAATTGGTTAGATCTCTCTAAAATTTTATTCTGGAGACAGATTTTACTTAATGTTATAATGTGTCAAAGTGGCACAAAGAGTAGGTGCGTGTAGGAAAACAGTTTTCAGATAATTTTGAAATTCACAATGGGTTAAACCATGAAGATGCACAATCTACTCTACTACTCAATGGTATTAATAAGCTGTTAGTTTATGTTGATTATGTAGTATTATTAGGCAATAGTGCAGATATAGTTAGGCCCACTCTGTTGAGTAATACTAAGAAATTGGGACTGGAAGTAAACATCATTAAAACTAAATATATGTTCACACATAGAAATACATTATACAATGGAAATGGACAGTAAATGACAAATGAGAAAAATTTGAAGAAGTGGCTGAATTCAAATACCTAGGAATAATAATTATTACAAATAGGAATGAGTTGCACAAAAAAATTAAAAATTGGTTTAATTCTGAAAATGCATGTTATTATGCATTAAAGGGACTTTTGTCATCTCAATTTCTCTCAAAAAAGCATTAAACTGATAATATATAGGCCTAGAGTTGTTATTCTCCCAGTTATATGGATGCAAAACATGGACTCTTACTTTAAGGGAGGAGAAAAGATTACGAGTATTTGAGAATAAAGTTCTAAGCAAAATTTTTGGATCAAAAAGAGATGAACAGACAAATGAATAGAGAAGGCTACATAACAGTGAGCCACATGATCTTTATAGAAAGCCAGATATAATAACAGTTAAGTCACATTAGATTGAGATGGGCAGGACATGTGCATGAATGGGGAATGAAAGAGGGGCATGGAAGCTTCTTGTAGCAAAACCAGAGGAAAAAAAAAAGTCCAGTTGGTAGACCAAGAATGAGGTAGGAGAATAACATTAACTATGATTTGGGGGAAGTAGATTATAATAGGGGATGATTGGAAAAAATAGCTCAGGATAGGGATGTGTGGAGAGCTTATGTTCATGTGGCCATGACCCTATGAGTTTGATAGTGACAGTGAGTTAGTTAATAGATTAATTAAATTACAAAATTTTCTTAATGAAAATAAACTATAAAAGTATTTGTGTTTCAGAAAATAAATAAAATCCATAGGAAATTTGTGTTGCAGTTATGAAATTCAGATTTATAAAACATATTTACCAAAGCATGATGTCATAGACAAATGTAAATAAAATAATAAATATCTCATATCACTTAAGTATTCTTTTATTATGATTACTTTCCCCTCCTCTAATATACATGCAGTATTTATATGATGCTTACATCACCATAAATAGAGAGAAGCAATGCAGGTTTCATGGCAAAAAGCTTGAGCCTGAAGGATTGGAAGTAATTTACAAACCTCTTGGCCCATACTTCTCTGTTTCAAGCAAAAACTTGCAGGTTGCTATGATTTGGCTCGCAGGCAATCTCTAGTATAGTTTATACAGTATAACCTGCTTAAATTGGAATCGCATGGGACTAATTTTTATATCCACATCAGACAAAATTCCACATTAATAAAAACTAAAACTTATTAATAATCTTAGATTATAGAGTACCATGTATGTATTTTTATGTACCTTGGATTAATTGTAATTCTGCTGCCTTTCAAAAGTGAAGTATAGTATGTACGAGCGACTTCGATGGTAACACACAAAAAGAACAGTCCTGTTTCCTCAGTGTTAAAAATGTATTTTAGGCAAATAATCTGAAATTAAAGTATGCAGTTTCTCTTTCCACTCACTAACTACATATTCGTCCACATCCTTTGATTCCTCATAAATTTCATTCCACACTACATTGTGTCATCTTTTAAAACTGTCCAGCCAACCTAAAGATGCCTAGAAATTGTTATTCCCTAGGGATTTAGCAACAGCTAGAGCTTGACTTTGGAGCATCGGTCCAGAAATTTGGAGATTTATCTTCAATCACTTTCACTTTTTTGTTTAATGATAATGATACATATGTTTTAACCATCTTTATTCCGTAAATTCAGAATGCTACCTGTGGAAAATTGGTCTCAGAACTTAAACTAATTTATGATTTTAACACAATGGGTGTGCAGTGAGGCCGAAATAAAATTTCAGATACAGGTAGAATCTGTAATTCACCCGGCAGCAGGTATCATTCCTTATTGTTTTTTTGGCCTAACCGGAATTCAATGAAGTGGAAATTAATTTATTTGTCTGTCTTTCCGCTTTATAACTTTTTTTCATGAAATGTGTAGAAATATTATTCCGTTTCCACATTGGACAAAATTTGTTTTATGCAAAATAAAGACACATAAAATTACTATTATTTTGCCAGGACCAATAAATTTGTTCACATTGGACATATTTCTGCATTATTCACGTTCCAGTTTAAACAAGTTTTACTGTCTACACAAGTAAAGTGCTTTGCTGAAATATTGCATATATTGAAAATAGATCATATTCCATATATCTGTCTAATGCAGAGCCTCAAGCACTAAAATGCAATGGGTATCATTGGTACATACATACATGTATCATTGTAATCCATATTTTGTGTATTTATGCTGGTTGAGTGGAAGAGAAACTCTTAAGATCTTAACTCTTTCAGAATAAATCCTTCTTCTTCTTCACAGTTTAGGCTTATTTACCCTTTCGAGGGTTTGAGAGTTGATGTGAATGTGTGGAATCTGTAGCTTATTAAACGAAACTTGAGAGTATATGCGAATATATGGAGCTTAAAAAAAAACTTCAGAATAAATAAAACATTATTATAATTCTTCTCATAGTATATACTATTTATCCTTTTAGGTCGAGAAAGACCACCAACATTTTGGCCATGTCGTATTGTGCTGTTGACAGCATTTTTGATTGGCTATGTCGTGGTGGCTGCATATTCTGCTGCACTGATCTCTTTTCTAACAGTTCAACGCAGTGAGTTACCTTTTACAAGCTTCAGAGGTCTTCTTCGAGATGGAACTTACAAGCTTGGTGTTACTGTAGGAGCAGAAGTTTCTTATTTCAGTGTAAGTAAAATGTCTCCTTCTTCCTTCTAAGTATTAGGCCAAGGCCTGTTACGATCCTATAGAAAATTTTCCCTCCAGCATTTCATAGGACGGCCCAGAGATCTTTGTCCTCTTGGTATATAATTATAAACAGCTTTGGGGATCCGATTTGAACTCATTCTTTCAAGATGGTGTTTCCAATTTAGTGGTACTGTTTAATATATTCCAAAATTGGCGTAGTCTTCAATTGTAAGTAAAATGTAGCCTGACCAAAAGAGCATATTTTTCCAACTAATCTTGCTCATCTCCCTTCTTGCTCTAAAATTAATAAAGTTATCTGCCTCACAATTGAGAATGCTAAGAAAGATAGAATAATTTACAATTTCAATTAGTAAAACACGTGGTAAAGATGGCTGAAAATGAGAGGGATCCTCTCAAAACTGTGGTTCCATGCTTGAAGATCACAGAGTATAAGGTGAGATTTCATGACTCACTATTTATTAGTTATTAAATACTATCTACTTTGGATAAATCATATTTAAAGAGAAAAATTATATGCTCAGACCGGGACTTGAACCCGGGACCCTTGGTTTTCTAGTCCAAGTGCTCTACCATTTGAGCTACCTGAGCAAGTACCGATCTAAACGCAAATCTTTCTCTATATACGTTGAAATTCCCGCCCCAAATGCTTTGAAGCCTTTGCTTCTATCTTTGCAAATGGCGGCTCCTATATTAAGAAGACATATTTGGGAATTATACATTACATTATAAATGCTAGTACGGCTATTTTCGATGTTTTTATTATTAATTTCATACATCTCAATGCCGTACTGGCATTTATAATGTAATGTATAATTCCCAAATATGTCTTCTTAATATAAGAGCCGCCATTTGCAAAGATAGAAGCAAAGGCTTCGAAACATTTGGGGCGGGAATTTCAACGTATATAGAGAAAGATTTGCGTTTAGATCGGTACTTGCTCAGGTAGCTCAAATGGTAGAGCACTTGGACTAGAAAACCAAGGGTCCCGGGTTCAAGTCCCGGTCTGAGCGTATAATTTTTCTCTTTAAATATGATTTATCCATCATTGAGATGTATGAAATTAATAATAAAAACATCGACTATCTACTTTATTTTCATTCTAACCTCCTCATGATATTGTTGATTTTTAGGAATCTAAAAACTACATAATGAGACGACTTTATGCAAAACTTATTGCACCCAGGAAAGATCATTTCCATGAGAATGCAATAGATGGATTCATGCGAGTATGTGGAGAAGATAAATATGCATTGGTCACTTCAGATATTGGGATGCTGAGGCTTCAGAGTGGAGATGTGCCATGCAATATACAGAAAGTTCCCCATACTAACATCCCTGGAAGTGTCTCTATAGCCATTACAAAAGGAAGTCCTTACAGAGCTCTTTTCAACTACAAGTGAGTTCTTATTATTATTAAGTAACTAATTCTATGAAAAAATATAGGAAATTCACATATCACCCTTGGGTACATAATAAATTCCAAAAGATATTTGAGAAGTTTAATATTAAATTAGCACCAAAAAATAACTACAGTTTAAATAAACTAATAAAAACCAACAAAAATGAAAAAACTGATAAAAATAAAAAGTCAGGAATATATCAAATTGAATGCATGGGTTGTGAATATATATATATATATAGGAAAAACAAAAAGAAACCTAAAAATTAGAACCAAAGAACACATAAGAAATATTAAAAATGGGGAAATAGAAAAATCTGCAGTTGCTGCTCATGTTTGGTCTGAAAAACATAATATAAATTCAGACACTAAATTATTAAAACAGTTAGAAGAAAATACACAAGAGTTGACTATTTGGGAAAACATTTATATTCAGAAGAACAAAAACAGAGTTATGAATTTTGATATACCGATGGAGCGTGACCTTGTTTGGAGGTTCTTTGGCAAACCACATGATGGAGCTGAAATCGACACCCAGGTTGTGCAACATAAATAAAACCAGTCTGGAAAAACTGACGATAAAACAGAATTGTTTTGAAACATGTTCAAGAACAAATCAACATTAATATTGAGGTAAGATGATCAGACTAAAAATAACATAACTAATTCTGTGCCTTGTGAAACCCCTAAGTTCTTATTCTCATGTCTTAAATTGAATATAGTTATCTCTAGGGATCGGAAGTTGAGGAAAAATCCTTTTTATATTTTATGTCTGAAGACGAGGCCCAACATAATATATATATATTGAGTCATTGTAAGCCAGAAAATGGTGGGTTTTATTTGTCCTTTTTTGACATATCTTGGCTTATTGGTCCTTTTTTTAAAGGTCTTAATGACTTTTTTTTTTGCAAATTTATCATCTTTTTTCTACATTTATACCATTTGTATAATTCAACAATCCGTAAAAGCCAGTCTCAATTCCAACTTCTTTTAAAAACTATCTAGTTTTACTTTCCAATGACTTTTCTCATTCCAAACAGTATTGTTCTGCATGAAACTATTGAACCTTCACAAAATTTCCCACTGATTGCCTGAACTATCATATTTTAACTTTGAATTTTCTAAGAAGTTGCCACATTGTGAAAATTACCTCAAGCAGAGGGTAAAGGAAGCGAGGTTGTCTTTATCAACTTGTTAGCAACTGCAAACCTTTTTATGTCCTTTTTCCAGGTTTTAGGTCTTTTTTAGGATATCTTTATGTCTTCTTAGTCTCATGCTGTAGCCAAGTGGTTAAGGCAAGAAGCTTTGGTGCTGAGCTATAGGACTTGCACTGGTTCGAGTCCCCATGAGGGAAGAAATTTTCTCATGGAATTTCAGCCAGTATGGGACCAATGCCCACCCAGCATCATAAGGCACTTGGGTAGCTATAATAAGTAGCAACTCCAGGAGGAGAAAACCAGCTATAATGGCTGGGGACCCGATATCCACATGTCACTCCTCCATTGGCTTGACTATCAACTACCTCTGTGATTAACACATGTGGATGTGATGCAGCAGGCCTTCTAGGCCTGTCGCGATTGGAGTTTTTTAGGTCTTCTTAAAGGTTTTTTATAGGCATTTCATAGGTCCTCAACTTATGAGCCCTAGTTATCTCCAACATCCAGTTCTCTAAGATCCATCCCGTTATTTATCTTATTATTTAAGCCTAGGCTATCCTAATACTCCATAGTCCTGGTCATGGTCAATGGATTTTTAGGATGGAAAAATCTAAGGAACAACTCCTCCATGAATACTGAGTCTGAAGATCTTTAGGCTTGTCAAGAATGTCAAACCTAAATTAATGACACTGAGAAAAATTAATTGGCCTTCTCAATCCAAATAGTTAATATCTTAGTTGAACTATTATAGGAAACATCACTCTGAGGTTTAATTTAAAATAAAATTCTTTTTATCTCACATCATATCTTGTCTTCTAATTAAACAGGTTTTGTAATATTGTTTATTTCCTATTTACATAACTTAATAAGGTTTTGTAACCTTAGTGGTTACATATTCAGTAATTACATGACTAATGTTATATCATCTGGAGCACTGCTTCTTACTCTATATGTGATGGACTGATGAGCCTCCCAATCAAATCAACTTCCTGGGAATTTCAAAATTCATTAATTTTTCTTTCTTAGTTTTATGAATGTGGATCTTTTCCTAAACAGTGAGTTCCTTAGGTTTTCAATTTTTTTAAGGCGAGTCATAAAAATCTAATTATTTATTAATTGAAATAAACCTCATAGTGACATTTACTTTAAATATTAAGTGACATATAGTGTTAGCATGTCACCTCTCCCAGCCATTATGCCTGGTTTTCTCAACCTGAAGCCTTTAATTATTGTAGCTATCCAAATTCCTCATGGTACTGGTCCCATATTGGCTGAAATTCCATGAGAACATTTTTTTCCTCCTTGGAGGAAAACCTATGTTCTGAGCCAAGGTATGATGCCTTAGATTATAATGATATATTGTTTCCTTGTTGATAAGTTATGAACTCATTTAAAATCATATGATCTTAATAATTTTGAGAGAAACTGTGTAGAGATGGAGAAGTAGGAAAGAATTGTACAAGCCTAATTGATAGTTGAAGCATTTGATATAACATTTTGTTGCAGTTTGAGACAAATGTGGCTAAGTGGATTACTACAAAAATTTCGAAAACGCTACTGGAGTTACAACATTCCAAAAATGAAGAGAAAATCGTCTGGTGTTACTTTTACAGCAGTAGCTCCAATTCTCACTATTTTAGCTATTGGGATTGTTATATCCATTGTTATTCTATTTTTAGAATATGGTATATTCAATTTTAGAGAAATGTTGAGAGAATAAGATTATAAATGTCCATTTATTAGTACATATTGTAAAACATATATTTGACTTGAATTTAACCTTTATAGGAGAAATCACTATGAGGTTTAATTTAAGATATAAATAAAAATTCTTTTTACCTGACCTCATATCCAGTCTTCTAAACATACTGGTTTCAAAACCTATGTGATTTCATCTTCAGTAATATTTCAACTGATGTTATGTCATTCAAGAGAACTGCTTCTTACTCCCTTTTAATTCGGAGATTCATCAGTCCACCAACAGATGGAGTAAGAAGCAGTTCTCCTGAATGACATAACATCAGTCAAAATATTACTGAAGATGAAACCACATAGATTTTGAAACAGGTATAATTAGAAGACTGGATATGAGGTGAGGTATAAAGAATTTTAATTTAAATCTTATATGTTTGACTATTTCAAACCTAGGTAATTATATAATGAATCAAAATTAAATTTTTCCTTCATAAATATTAATTAGTTTAACTTGATATGATGTAAGATTTACACTTAGTTCACAATCCAAGTTAAGCTATATGTTTGTTCTAGCTTCTAATCCTATCAGCTACATATAATTCACTAGAATTTACTTTAAAAGTGGTGGCACTACACTGTTAACTGTAATAAATTACATCATTTTTACATTTGTTTGTTTTCCAATGACCAAGAATTTGGTTTTCACTCTGACTTTCTTCTAGTTTTCTGGAATAAACTTGATACATTCTTTGCTTGTTGTTCGTCTTTCATAAGGCACTGCACTTCATTAGATGGTCTGCATTTATGTTGGCATCTTCTTTGCATGATACACAGCTGTATGATTCCATAGGGCTCATTCTCTGCAGATGATAAGTCAGTTAGGATTCTAAACTTTATAATGACATCTTTAGAAGTTGAAGTAAATAGGTTTTTCTTTTAATAAAAATTAATGGAAGTGAGGTTTTTCTTTATTGTATCTATTTTTATCCATTTCTTGTTATTATATTTTGTTTTCATTTTGATGTGTTTGGTTAATTTTGATTTTAATTTCTCTCTTTACTGTACGGTAAAAGGGGACATGCCGTAGTGTAGTGGGTTAAGGCAGTGCACTACAACTGGAAGGTCGAGGGTTCAAGTTCCGGTGGGGTCAGGATTTTTAAACTGACTCAAACCTTCTGGTGGCACCATGGCCCTGGGGTCAACTCAGTCTCTAATGGAAATGAGTACCAGGCGCTTGTTCTGGGGGTAAAGGCGGCCATCACGCAGGGCTAACATCAAGTGCTGATTGTCTAGAAAAATTGGGAGTCTTAATCTCCTACTACCCCAAGGGTCTCATATGGCCTGTAGTGGGATCACTTTGCCTTTACTGTACGGTAAAAGTTTTGATGGATTAGGTTGTTGTAGTATTTTCATTCATTTTTTGCAAGAAAATATGGTTTCT
The DNA here is from genome assembly GCA_030220185.1 of Diploptera punctata. Taxonomy (NCBI): domain Eukaryota; kingdom Metazoa; phylum Arthropoda; class Insecta; order Blattodea; family Blaberidae; genus Diploptera; species Diploptera punctata. The sequence goes on along the minus strand of JASPKZ010007245.1, from coordinate 986,420 downwards.
CATTACTAAAGAGTTTGATGTGAAATGGAATTTATTGTACATATGTTGTTTTTTAAAAAAATTTTATTTGTAATTTTTTCTGGAAAAAAATTAAACTACTCTTCAAAGTAGAGACCATTAGATTCTATGGTCTTGAGTAATATTTCAGTGAGGTTTATTGTTCCATGATGGTGCAACTTTGCTTTTTGATGCGAAGAATTTGTTGAGAACTCATTTCCATGCTTTAATGTTTTCAAAAATGTAATGAGCTATGGATCAAAGCAAAAGGGTTATACTCTGGGTGTGGTAGCAGTTCAACTCCTCCCAATTCCTGAATTGTTGTCATGGTTGTTCATGCAGTATGGGATCTAGTTGGGTTTAAACCTGTAACCCTCAAAAATTTCATGAACTTATTCCAGTTGTTAAGAATAAAGATCCAGATCGACTGCACACCCGTTTGGAACAAACTCTCAGTGAATCACATCTTCAAATTCTACCAGACACGCAACATTACATTGAAACCAACATTACTTATGAGACAATCTGAGACAATTTATGGTGTCTGTTCAGTGTTATTAACAATTTCTGGCATTCAACAGTTGATAGAATTTTTTATGTATTGTTTCATGTGTGTTTCTAATGACCCACTGCTCTTCACGAGCTTCTGGTTTCGCATTGGTGGATTGATGATATTAATGTAGTCTACTTTCAATTTATGCACAACTTCATAATTGTTTTTATTTCTATTTTAGATCCATTAAGATCTGCTCTGTTGAAAAAAAATGGATTCTGGTAATTATATACAGGGCATATCAAAAGTCTGGTAACACTTTCAATATTTTATTACACAAAACTACAAATGATAGCACTTTCAAACACACGTCAGTTTAAAGTCAAACTCTCAAAGTTTCAAATACTACCGCATAGTTGCATAATTTAGCGACAGTTGGTGTTAGTTACAACAATGGCGCTGAGCGAGCTTTCTGAATGTTACAATTTCATACAAACAAGAGTGCTACCGATGTGCAATGAAAATTCCAGATCAAGTATGGAAAAGAAGCACCAAGTAGGAAGGTAATTTACCATTGGTATCATAAATTTGAAACCAAGGGTTGCTTGTGTCCGCAAAAGAGGAGTGGCCGTCCCAAGGTGAGTGAAGCGAACATTGGGCGAGCCAGAGGAAACCAGTCCATAGAGCGTCCCGTGAGCTTCAACTTCCTTCAATGACTGTGTGGAGGATTTTGTGTAAGAGGCTGGCTATGAAAGCATACACACCTGCAGCTTCTGCATATGCTAAATGGGGATGACAAACGCAAGCGCTATGAGTTTTCTTGCCAGCTACAACAACTGGCAGCAGACGACGATAACTTATTCAGCCGCTTAATTTTCAGCAACGAAGCAACATTCCATACGAGTGGGAAAATTAACAAGCACAACTGTCGTGTTTGGGGTACACAGAAACCTCACATAATCATTGAACATGAGCGTGATTCGCCAAAGGTGAATGTTTTCTGCGCATTGTCACAATGAAAACTGTATGGACCTTTCTTCTTCATTGAGGCTACTGTGACTGGACATTCACATTTGGATATGTTGGAGCAATGGTTGGTGCCTCAACTTAGACAAGATCTTGATGACGATTTCATCTTTCAGCAAGATGGGGCTCCGCCACATTTCCACAATGCAGTTTGTGCTTACCTGAATACGGAGATGTCTGATCATTGGATAGAACGTGCTGGAGTAAGGGACAGATGTTTCATGACATGGCCACCAAGGTCACCCGATATGACTATGTGACTTTTTTATATGGGGATATCTAAAGGACCGTGTGTTTGTACCGCCTTTGCCACGTGATTTAGAGGAACTAAAAACCAGAAATCAAGAAGCTGCCGCCATGGTCACAGAGGATATGTTGATAAGGGTATGGGAAGAGTTTGATTATCATTTGGATATCTACCGAGTCACTCGTGGTTCACACATTGAATCTCTGTAAGATGTAAATGAAACTTTGAGAGTTTGACTTTAAACTGACATGTGTTTGAAAGTGCTATCATTTGTAGTTTTTGTGTAATAAAATATTGAAAGTGTTAAATTAATATTAAGAAGCTAAAGCTGTTACTATGATTGAAATAAGTATATTAAAGTACACTACTACATTATTGTAATCAAATGGTAAAGAGAAAAATTTATGCCTGAACCGGGAATCGAACCCCGAACCTTCAGCTTTCCGTGCTGATGCTCTAACCATTGAGCTAATCCAGGCTTCCTTCCCATCCAAGCATAAATCCTTCCTTTACCTTACTGTCTTGGTCCCACATTCAAATGTTATGAATCATCATTCACAAATACACAATGAATGGCTTCTACCTGAAGAAGACATGAAGGGACTCCACATAGCTATAGCATTATTTATTAAATTAATATTAAGAAGCTAAAGCTGTTACTATGATTGAAATAAGTATATTAAAGTACACTACTAAATTATTGTAAAGTGTTACTGGACTTTTGACATGCCCTATATTTATATTTGATAGTGCTAATTCTATGGATTTGACTTCTTCTTTGAAGGCTCATCTCCCTATACTTACTTTCATGTACTGGCGAATTAATTAAAGCCATTTTTAAATTTTCATTTTAAGTAATGACCAACTTTTACTAGAGATGGGTGGATGATATTCCATTAAAACAAATAGAGCAGACAGGATAATAATTGACAAAAAACATCAGGCTTATATTAAAATAAATAAATCTAAAAAAACTGATAAAAGAACAAAAATGAATCAGATACATTAAATATAGAGAAATTAAAATTTTACAGTTGTTGCATATTCCTGAATGAGAAACTGTAAAATTATAAATGTTGGCATGCAAGCTTGATCTCCAACGCTTGCCATTAAAGAACATGAAGCTACTTATCCTGCCTCTCAATTCAAGAACTGGAATCTAGTTGAGATAGAAGTGAAATTCCACAAAACATTGTAATCAATGGTAAAGAGAAAATTTTTTGCCTGAGCCGGGAATCAAACCACGAACCTTTAGCTTTCCGTGCTAATGCTCTGACCACTGAGCCAATTCAGGCCTCACTCCCATCCAAGCATAAATCCTTCCTTTACCTTACTCTCGTGGTCCCACATTCAAATGCAATGAATCATTATTCACAAATACACAATGACTAGCTTCTACATGAAGAAGACATGAAAAGGACTCCACACAGCTATAGCATTATTTATTAAATTAATATTGAGAAGCTAAAGCTATTATTATGATAGAAATAAGTAAATTAATGAACACAAATTATTGTAATCAATGGTAAAGGAAGGATTTATGCTTGAATGGGAATGAGGCCTGAATTGGCTCAGTGGTCAGAGCATTAGCACCGAAAGCTAAAGGTCCGGGGTTTGATTCCCGGTTCAGGCAAAAATTTGTCTCTTTATCAATGATTACAATAATTTAACTGTGTTCATTAATTTACTTATTTCTATCATAGTAACAGCTTTAGCTTCTCAATATTAATTTAATCCACAAAACATGTCTAAGTAAGAACACTTTTTAATGAGAAGAGATATAAAATGTTCAATTCATTGTGAACTACTGTAAAACCTAAAAGCAAGTAGTTGCCTAGAATATGAAATATGTTATAAATTAAGCACATGTAATGTTAAGGGAAATTCCTTTCTTCTTGTATTTTCTAATGTCCCCTTTTAGGGGCTGAGTCTCGTACAAAAGCCCTCACTATATCTTGATCATTCCACATCTTCCTCTCCTCCTCTTCATTTTTCAACATCCTTCAGAACCAAGGGTCCCGGGTTCAAGTCCCGGTCTGAGCGTATAATTTTTCTCTTCAAATATGATTTATCCATCATTGAGATGTACAAAATCAATAATAAAAACTTGGAAAAAGCCGTACTGGCTGTAATGTATAATTTCCAAATATGTCTTCTTAATAAAGGAGCCGCCATTTGCAAGATAGAATCATGGCTTCACAGCATTTGGTGGATGGGAATTACAATGTATATAGAGAAAGATTTGCGTTTAGATCGGTACTTGCTCAGGTAGCTCAGTTGGTAGAGCACTTGGTCTAGAGAACCAAGGGTCCCGGGTTCAAGTCCCGGTCTGAGCGTATAATTTTTCTCTTCAAATATGATTTATCCATCATTGAGATGTACGAAATCAATAATAAAAACTTGGAAAAAGCCGTACTGGCTGTAATGTATAATTTCCAAATATGTCTTCTTAATAAAGGAGCCGCCATTTGCAAGATAGAATCATGGCTTCACAGCATTTGGTGGATGGGAATTACAATGTATATAGAGAAAGATTTGCGTTTAGATCGGTACTTTTCAGGTAGCTCAGTTGGTAGAGCACTTGGTCTAGAGAACCAAGGGTCCCGGGTTCAAGTCCCGGTCTGAGCGTATAATTTTTCTCTTCAAATATGATTTATCCATCATTGAGATGTACGAAATCAATAATAAAAACTTGGAAAAAGCCGTACTGGCTGTAATGTATAATTTCCAAATATGTCTTCTTAATAAAGGAGCCGCCATTTGCAAGATAGAATCATGGCTTCACAGCATTTGGTGGATGGGAATTACAATGTATATAGAGAAAGATTTGCGTTTAGATCGGTACTTGCTCAGGTAGCTCAGTTGGTAGAGCACTTGGTCTAGAGAACCAAGGGTCCCGGGTTCAAGTCCCGGTCTGAGCGTATAATTTTTCTCTTCAAATATGATTTATCCATCATTGAGATGTACGAAATCAATAATAAAAACTTGGAAAAAGCCGTACTGGCTGTAATGTATAATTTCCAAATATGTCTTCTTAATAAAGGAGCCGCCATTTGCAAGATAGAATCATGGCTTCACAGCATTTGGTGGATGGGAATTACAATGTATATAGAGAAAGATTTGCGTTTAGATCGGTACTTTTCAGGTAGCTCAGTTGGTAGAGCACTTGGTCTAGAGAACCAAGGGTCCCGGGTTCAAGTCCCGGTCTGAGCGTATAATTTTTCTCTTCAAATATGATTTATCCATCATTGAGATGTACGAAATCAATAATAAAAACTTGGAAAAAGCCGTACTGGCTGTAATGTATAATTTCCAAATATGTCTTCTTAATAAAGGAGCCGCCATTTGCAAGATAGAATCATGGCTTCACAGCATTTGGTGGATGGGAATTACAATGTATATAGAGAAAGATTTGCGTTTAGATCGGTACTTGCTCAGGTAGCTCAGTTGGTAGAGCACTTGGTCTAGAGAACCAAGGGTCCCGGGTTCAAGTCCCGGTCTGAGCGTATAATTTTTCTCTTCAAATATGATTTATCCATCATTGAGATGTACGAAATCAATAATAAAAACTTGGAAAAAGCCGTACTGGCTGTAATGTATAATTTCCAAATATGTCTTCTTAATAAAGGAGCCGCCATTTGCAAGATAGAATCATGGCTTCACAGCATTTGGTGGATGGGAATTACAATGTATATAGAGAAAGATTTGCGTTTAGATCGGTACTTTTCAGGTAGCTCAGTTGGTAGAGCACATGGTCTAGAGAACCAAGGGTCCCGGGTTCAAGTCCCGGTCTGAGCGTATAATTTTTCTCTTCAAATATGATTTATCCATCATTGAGATGTACGAAATCAATAATAAAAACTTGGAAAAAGCCGTACTGGCTGTAATGTATAATTTCCAAATATGTCTTCTTAATAAAGGAGCCGCCATTTGCAAGATAGAATCATGGCTTCACAGCATTTGGTGGATGGGAATTACAATGTATATAGAGAAAGATTTGCGTTTAGATCGGTACTTGCTCAGGTAGCTCAGTTGGTAGAGCACTTGGTCTAGAGAACCAAGGGTCCCGGGTTCAAGTCCCGGTCTGAGCGTATAATTTTTCTCTTCAAATATGATTTATCCATCATTGAGATGTACGAAATCAATAATAAAATCCTTCATAACTTGTTTCTCCTATCTATATCTCGGCTGATATCTTGGTTTTTTCCCTTGTATTCTATATCCTAGTGCATCTCTTGGTAACTTCGTAGTATCTATCCTTTTAACATGGCCATACCATCTTATTCTACTGTCTCTTATTTCATTCTGTACTCTGTCCAGATTCAAGAATTCTTATTAAAAAAACATCTTGTAAAAAATCCCCAATTTATTATGAATTCAAGATTTCTCTTATTTCTGAGCCTTCTGAAATCTGTCTTTCCTAGATTTCTTGAACATATCATCATTCCTTGTATTCTATTTAAATCTTTTTTTGTTGTAGGCCATTTTCAGCTCCATAAAGTAAAAATGGCTTAAGATACGTTTTAGAGATTTTTTTTTACAATTTAAAGATATATCCTAGTTCCATAACACAAACTTTTAATTAAATTATAGGATGTGATGCAATCATGTATTCTTCTGCTTATTTTTGTTTGGATTTTTTTTTTGTTAATTTCACTTTCTAAGTACTTAAAGTCTTCAACTTTTTAAAAATAATGTCCTCTAAATTTAATATTACATTATTCTAATTTTTTTCTTGTTACTTTCATCATTACTGTCTTTTCTTCATCGATTTTTAGTTCAATGGAATTTTACTGAAAGTGGTATTTAGAATCTTGAATATAAGACAAATTAGTCTTCTTTTTCTTCCTTCCAAGTATTAGGCCAAGGCCTGTTACGATCCTATAGAAAATTTTCCCTCCAGCATTTCATAGGATGGCCCAGAGATAGACAAATTAGTATTTATTTTTATTTGTGCTGTAGTGTGGCCTATAATAAATATGTTATTTAGAACATGGTTTGCATGTTGGTATCAAATCTCAAATATTTGGCAAAAATGTTATTTGCTCTATTGCACTGCAATATTTAGAAGGAAGATGTGTAAATAGAATAAAGGATGTACCAAGAAGACAATGTTCTTAATCCATATCTCCTTCAAGATTGCAGAAAGATCAAGTAAGAGATTTGCCTTCTTTTTCTTTCTTTTTAGCCTTCCTTCTTTTATAGAGACTTATAAGCCAATGTCTTGGGGATCATATTTAGGCAGGGAGAAGGATTTCTGAGCCATACACTAGTTAAGAACACAATAGTGGGCCTCTCTGGATTTATAATTAGCAGTATGTCAGAATAAGAAAAGGGACACACCCCCAGATTCAAGGTGGCGATTTAAAATCTCCTATTCCACTAGAAATTGAACCATTACTACCACAATAGAATGTAGACTCTAATAAACATGTCATGAGACAGACATATAGAAGGTTCAGCTATAGTGATGCTTTTAGTGACAAGTGGGGCAATGTTTAGCAATAATTACCCAAGTGCCAAAATACAAATATTGAGATAAATTATCTTGTAACGTCCATAACAGCTACAATCTGCTGCTGTATAGCAAAAGTTAAACCAAGGCCTGTCTCTACATATTTATGATGAAAAGGTTTACTATTAAATTATTTTTAGTCTGTTCATCTTACCTCAATATTAATGTTGATTTGTTCTTGAACATGACTAAAAATAATTTAATTAAAATAACCTCAAAATATCACTTCCTAAAAATAAAATAGGTTTACTATTCTCATATTTAAATTAATATCGGGAAGTAAACATTATGAGGTTATATCATTAATAATGAATGGAGAACATATTTTAATTGACTCACCTCATACATTTTCAAACTTCTTTGATACCGACGGTTTCAGACAAAATCATGTCCTTCATCAGTCATGGCGTCCATTGATGAAATTCCGTGATTGTTGATTTCTTTAGTGACATCACCTCTTGTGCTGCCATCTTTCGTTGGGATTATAAATTTTGTAATTAAATTTTTATCCACCGGAATATCGAAATTCATAGATCGATATTTATTCTTCTGAATGAATATCAATTCCCAAATTGTCAATTCCAACGGTTTATCCAACTGTTTTAAAAGTTTCGCTTCTTTTTCAATTTTATGATGTTCCAGTAAACTATGTGCAGCAATTGCTGATTTTTCAATTTCACAATTTTTAATATTTCTAAAATGTTCTTTAGTGCGTGTTTCTAAATTCCTTTTTGTTTTTCCTATGTATACTTTGCTACAATCATTACAATTAATTTGATAAATTCCAGATTATATTATTTTTGGTCTGGACATCTTACCTCAATATTAATGTTGATTTGTTCTTGGACATGTTTCAAAACAATTCTCTGTTTTATCTTCAGCTTTCCCAGACTGGTTTTATTTATGTTGCATTATGTTGCACCACCTGGATGTCGATGTCAGCTCCATCCTGTGGTTGGCCAAAGAACCTCCAAACAAGGTCACCCTCCATCGGAATATCAAAATTCATAACTCTGTTTCTGTTCTTCTGAATATAAATTTTTCCCAAATAGTCAGCTCGTTTGTATTTTCTAACTGTTTTAATAATTTAGTGTCTGAATTTATATTATGTTTTTCAGACCAAACATGAGCAGCAACTGCAGATTTTTCAATTTCTCCATTTTTAATATTTCTTATGTGTTCTTTGGTTCTAATTTTTAGGTTTCTTTTTGTTTTCCCTATATATATCTTTTCACAACCCATGCATTCAATTTGATATATTCCTGACTTTTTATTTTTATCAGTTTTTTCATTTTTGTTGGTTTTTATTAGTTTATTTAAACTGTAGTTATTTTTGGTGCTAATTAATATTAAACTTCTCAAATATATTTTGAAATTTATTATGTACCCAGGGGTGATATGTGAATTTCCTATATTTTTTCATAGGTGGTTCTTCTTTTTCAAGATTACTTCTGTTTATCATTTTTTGTTTTTATACTTTTCTATCCTTTTATGTACCATTTTTTCATCAAACCCATTTTCTCTTGCTACTTTGATTATGTGTTTTTTCTCATGTTTGAAATCTTCTTCGTTTAAGGGTAAGTTTACCAATCTATGAGTTAAACTATTAAATGCTGCTAATTTATGTCCAATTGGATTGAACCCTGTTGATTTTATAAAATTTCCGTATGAGTTTCTTTCTATGAATCCTGAATTCAATTTTTCTTTTTTCTTCGTTTCTGACCAATTTAAGATCCAAAAAAGGTATTTGTTTATTGTCTTCTATTTCTTTGGTGAATTTAATGTTTGTACTCTGTAAATTTAATAGTTTTAGGGAATCTTCTACATGTTTTTCTTTAACAATACAAATTATATCATCAACATATCTACTCCAAAATTTAAACATTGTGGGATGTGCTTTGGTGATTTTACATTCAAAATCGCTCATAAATAAATTTGCCAGGAAAGGTGATAATGGGTTTCCATTGAGAGCCCTGATTTTTGTCTATAGAAATTCCCATTGAATGTAAAAAACATTTGGTCAATGCATAACGCAGTTAATTTCAAATAATCTTCTTTGATCTCTCTGTCTATGTTGTTTTTTCTTAACCAATTGTTCAATATCTCCAAAGTTTTTTGTTTCGGTACATTTGTGAATAGTGAAACTACATCAAACGAAACCAACCTATCTGTGGGTTCAATTTCCACTTTTTCTAATTCTTAACTAATTCCAATGAATTTTCAATCTGCAGACTTTCAAAATTATTAATTCTTTTAAATTGATTATTCAGCCATTTCGGAATTTGTAGGTTGGTGATCCAATATTGTTAATTATTGGCCTCATTTGTTTCCCGGTTTGTGAATTTTTGGAAGTCCATGTATATTAGGGTTTCTTGGGTTGCTTACTTTTAATTGAAATTTTTCTTTCTTGGATAGAATTTTAACATTTTTAAAACAGTTTTCCACTTTTTTATGGTTTTTGGTAGGGGGTCATTCTTAATTTTTCATACTCTTTTTCTTTCAAAAGTTCTTCCATTCTATTTTGATAATCTTCTTTGTCCAGAATTATAATTTGGTTACCCTTATCTGATTTTGTATATACAACATTTTTGTTATTTATTTCTTTGAGTGTTTTTAAATTCTCCTTACAAACTGGGTTTTTATTTGTATTCTTTATTTTATTCAAATTTCTTCACATTTTTTTCTGATGATTATTTTTTCTTCTGTAACTAACCCTTCTATTGAATTTTCAATGTCCACTATGTATTCTTCTATTCTATTGGAATAATCTATTGCTGTTTTTAGACCGTTTTCTAACAATTTTGTCTCTTTTAGGTTAAAGGTTGCCTTTGAAAAATTTTTAACATAATTTCTGGTGGATTCTGTTTTTCTTCATTTCTGGTTTATTCTGATGTTTGATTTTATTTGATGTATTTTTCTTTCCCTTTGATTTAGTTAACAAATATTTATCTTTGTCTTTTGTTTCTCAATTTCTTTTTCATGGTTATGTTCAAAAAAGTGAAAAATTTATTTTCTAGGTTTTCCCACATGATGTTTCCTAATATTTTAGACAATTTGATATGTAACAAATAAATTTCAATATCCAGATTACTGATCATTTCAAAGTGTTTATTCTTTTCTAGTTTTAGTAATTTGTTCTCCAAAATTTTTTGTTGTTTGCTGTTATTGTTATGCTTAACGGTTTTTCTAATGAACATGGGAACCAATTCTAATTTTAGACATTGGTTGATGAATTTAATGTCTGCTAATCTTTTAAATTTCTTCTCTCTTAATTTTATAAACTTTTTGACTTCATATTTTGTTTCGAAAAAATTGTTATTGAAATTAATTAATTAATTTCAATAACAATTTTTTCGAAACAAAATATGAAGTCAAAAAGTTTATAAAATTAAGAGAGAAGAAATTTAAAAGATTAGCAGACATTAAATTCATCAACCAATGTCTAAAATTAGAATTGGTTCCCATGTTCATTAGAAAAACCGTTAAGCATAACAATAACAGAACAACAAAAAATTTTGGAGAACAAATTAAGAAAACTAGAACATAATAAGCACTTTGAAATGATCAGTAATCTGGATATTGAAATTTATTTGTTACATATACAACTAAAACTGTCTAAAATATTAGGAAACATCACGTGGGAAAAACTAGAAAATAAATTTTTCACTTTTTTGAACATAACCATGAAAAAGAAAATTGAGAAACAAAAGAAAAAGATAAATAATTTGTTAAATAAATCAAAGGGAAAGAAGAATACATCAAATAAAATCAAACATCAGAATAAAACCAGAAATGAAGAAAAATCAGAATCCACCAGAAATTATGTTAAAAATTTTTCAAAGGCAACCTTTAACCTAAAAGAGACAAAATTGTTAGAAAACGGTCTAAAAACAGCAATAGATTATTCCAATAGAATAGAAGAATACATAGTGGACATTGAAAATTCAATAGAAGGGTTAGTTACAGAAGAAAAAATAATCATCAGAAAAAAATGTGAAGAAATTTTGAATAAAATAAAGAATACAAATAAAAACCCAGTTTGTAAGGAGAATTTAAAAACACTCAAAGAAATAAATAACAAAAATGTTGTATATACAAAATCAGATAAGGGTAACCAAATTATAATTCTGGACAAAGAAGATTATCAAAATAGAATGGAAGAACTTTTGAAAGAAAAAGAGTATGAAAAAATTAAGAATGACCCCCTACCAAAAACCATAAAAAAAGTGGAAAACTGTTTTAAAAATGTTAAAATTCTATCCAAGAAAGAAAAATTTCAATTAAAAGTAAGCAACCCAAGAAACCCTAATATACATGGACTTCCAAAAATTCACAAACCGGGAAACAAAATGAGGCCAATAATTAACAATATTGGATCACCAACTACAAAATTTCGAAATGGCTGAATAATCAATTTAAAAGAATTAATAATTTTGAAAGTCTGCAGATTGAAAATTCATTGGAATTAGTTAAGAAATTAGAAAAAGTGGAAATTGAACCCACAGATAGGTTGGTTTCGTTTGATGTAGTTTCACTATTCACAAATGTACCGAAACAAAAAACTTTGGAGATATTGAACAATTGGTTAAGAAAAAACAACATAGACAGAGAGATCAAAGAAGATTATTTGAAATTAACTGCGTTATGCATTGACCAAATGTTTTTTACATTCAATGGGAATTTCTATAGACAAAAATCAGGGCTCTCAATGGGAAACCCATTATCACCTTTCCTGGCAAATTTATTTATGAGCGATTTTGAATGTAAAATCACCAAAGCACATCCCACAATGTTTAAATTTTGGAGTAGATATGTTGATGATATAATTTGTATTGTTAAAGAAAAACATGTAGAAGATTCCCTAAAACTATTAAATTTACAGAGTACAAACATTAAATTCACCAAAGAAATAGAAGACAATAAACAAATACCTTTTTTGGATCTTAAATTGGTCAGAAACGAAGAAAAAAGAAAAATTGAATTCAGGATTCATAGGAAAGAAACTCATACGGAAAATTTTATAAAATCAACAGGGTTCAATCCAATTGGACATAAATTAGCAGCATTTAATAGTTTAACTCATAGATTGGTAAACTTACCCTTAAACGAAGAAGATTTCAAACATGAGAAAAAACACATAATCAAAGTAGCAAGAGAAAATGGTTTGATGAAAAAATGGTACATAAAAGGATAGAAAAGTATAAAAAACAAAAAATGATAAACAGAAGTAATCTTGAAAAAGAAGAACCACCTATGAAAAAATATAGGAAATTCACATATCACCCCTGGGTACATAATAAATTTCAAAATATATTTGAGAAGTTTAATATTAAATTAGCACCAAAAAATAACTACAGTTTAAATAAACTAATAAAAACCAACAAAAATGAAAAAACTGATAAAAATAAAAAGTCAGGAATATATCAAATTGAATGCATGGGTTGTGAAAAGATATATATAGGGAAAACAAAAAGAAACCTAAAAATTAGAACCAAAGAACACATAAGAAATATTAAAAATGGAGAAATTGAAAAATCTGCAGTTGCTGCTCATGTTTGGTCTGAAAAACATAATATAAATTCAGACACTAAATTATTAAAACAGTTAGAAAATACAAACGAGCTGACTATTTGGGAAAAAATTTATATTCAGAAGAACAGAAACAGAGTTATGAATTTTGATATTCCGATGGAGGGTGACCTTGTTTGGAGGTTCTTTGGCCAACCACAGGATGGAGCTGACATCGACATCCAGGTGGTGCAACATAATGCAACATAAATAAAACCAGTCTGGGAAAGCTGAAGATAAAACAGAGAATTGTTTTGAAACATGTCCAAGAACAAATCAACATTAATATTGAGGTAAGATGTCCAGACCAAAAATAATATAATTAAAATAACCTCAAAATATAACTTCCTAAAATTAAATATTAAATTCCAGATTTCTTACTGTCTGGGATGTTGATTTTTTTATTGGTATTTAAAAGTTTTTCCAGACTAAATTTATTTATTGGTGCCAAAGTAATGTTGTATTTGTCAAATATTTTTTGAAATTTCCCATGTACTATTGGATGGTAAGTAATTTTCTTGAAATTCTTCTTTTCGTTACTAACCATTTGTAGGGTAGAGCATTCTTTAAGTTGTTTTATCTTTCTGAATTTCTTTAATTTGTTAGATATTATATCCTTTTTAAAACCATTTAATCTGGCTATATTTAGGATGTTTTCATATTCTTTCTTAAAATTTTCTCCTTTTAATGGGACCTTTATTAATCTATATAAGAGACTATTAAATATTGCATGTTTATGTGCCAGTGGATTGAAACCCGTTGATTTAATATAATTATCAGTATGTGTACCCTTCCTATATATATCAAATTCAATTTTTTGAGTTTTTTCATTCCTAATTATGTATAAATCCAAAAACGGAATTTTGTTTTCAATTTCTGATTCTATGGTAAATTTAATTGATACATCTTGTAGATTAAGTAATTTCAACGCATCATCAACATGTTTAAAATTTATTATCGAAAAAATATCATCAACATATCTGTACCAACTCTTGAAAATCCATGGGTAAGCCTTGGTGATATGGCACTCGAAGTAACTCATATATAAATTAGCCAAGAAAGGCGAAAGAGGATTTCCCATCGATAAACCCGAAACTTGTTTGTAAAATTTACCGTTAAAAGTAAAATAGGAGTTTTCAATACAACATTTTGTAAGCTTAATGTATTCTTCTATTTCTTCCTTATTTAATCCTTATTTAATCCAAAGAACTCAACCATTTTTCCAAAAAATATAACATTTTTTCTATTGGAACATTTGGAAACAATGAAACAACATCGAAAGACACAAATCTATCATTATGAACCACTCTAATGTTATTCAATTCATCAATTAGTTGTAAAGAATTTTCAATACTTTTATTTTCAAATTCTGGAAAACTTTTAAATTTCTGTACTAACCATTTTGATAAATAATAAGACGGGGACCCTATATTATTAATTATCGGTCTCATTTTATTCCCAATTTTATGAATTTTGGGGAGACCATACATTCGAGGATTAGAAGAATTTGGGACTTTCAATTTACATTTTTCTGTATCAGGAATTGTATGCTCAATTTCTTTTAAAGTTTTGTCAAAAGTTTTTATAGTTTTTTGGTAGGGGATCCTTTTTAGTTCCAAATATTCTTTTGATTCTAAAAGATTTTCCATCCTCTTGATATATTCAGATTTTTCTAAAATTACTATTTTATTCCCCTTATCAGCTTTAGAAAATATTAAATTTTTGTTGTTTATCTTTTTTAAAATGGTCATATTTTTATTTGCCAACACATTTTTGGGAGTGTTTTTTATTTCTTCTAAAATTTTTTCACTTCTTTTCCGAATGATTGTTTTTTCTTCATTTTCTAAACTAACCATTGCAATTTCAATATCTGCAACAAAATCTTCAACATTATCTGAATAATTGATACAAGTTTTTAAACCTTGATTGAGCAAACTAAGTTCTTCTTTTTTCAAAGCTACTTTAGAAAGATTAATTACATTATCTTCCTTCAGTGTAATTTTACTTTGGAAACTTTCAATTTTAAGAAAGAATATGAAAACATCCTAAATATAGCCAGATTAAATGGTTTTAAAAAGGATATAATATCTAACAAATTAAAGAAATTCAGAAAGATAAAACAACTTAAAGAATGCTCTACCCTACAAATGGTTAGTAACGAAAAGAAGAATTTCAAGAAAATTACTTACCATCCAATAGTACATGGGAAATTTCAAAAAATATTTGACAAATACAACATTACTTTGGCACCAATAAATAAATTTAGTCTGGAAAAACTTTTAAATACCAATAAAAAATCAACATCCCAGACAGTAAGAAATCTGGAATTTATCAAATTAATTGTAATGATTGTAGCAAAGTATACATAGGAAAAACAAAAAGGAATTTAGAAACACGCACTAAAGAACATTTTAGAAATATTAAAAATTGTGAAATTGAAAAATCAGCAATTGCTGCACATAGTTTACTGGAACATCATAAAATTGAAAAAGAAGCGAAACTTTTAAAACAGTTGGATAAACCGTTGGAATTGACAATTTGGGAATTGATATTCATTCAGAAGAATAAATATCGATCTATGAATTTCGATATTCCGGTGGATAAAAATTTAATTACAAAATTTATAATCCCAACGAAAGATGGCAGCACAAGAGGTGATGTCACTAAAGAAATCAACAATCACGGAATTTCATCAATGGACGCCATGACTGATGAAGGACATGATTTTGTCTGAAACCGTCGGTATCAAAGAAGTTTGAAAATGTATGAGGTGAGTCAATTAAAATATGTTCTCCATTCATTATTACTATTCTCACTTTATGATTTTAGTTAGCCCTTAGATAATTGTTGCTAAACATTGTCCAATTGTGACCTTGTAAGCAATCTAGAAGTTGCTACTGCAGATTTTTTTTTCTTCACTTTTTCAGGTTATGATGATGTGAGAAATTATCAAAGTAAATATTAATATGCAAATAATATACTCGTATTTAAATAAAATATATTTTTATGTTTACTTCAAGTGTTTATATTACATGATGTTTGATTGGTTTTTTCTTTACCACATAATGTATATTTCATTCTGGCACATCAGGGATCATTTTTCACAGGATAAACTTTACAATTAATCATATTTGAAGAGAAAAATTATATGCTCAGACTGGGATTTGAACCCGGGACCTTTGGATTGGGTTCAAACCCCAGTCTGAGCTCATAATTTTTCTCTTCAAATATGATTTATCCATCATTGATCTATATGAAATGAATAATAAAAACAATGATTTACAATTAATACACTTTACTGAGGTGACTGTCCATTATGCATTTTATGCAACCATTTAACTATAATACTCCTCAAATGAAAAATAGCCTGATCACTCTCTGTTCCTGACTTATTTTCTTCTATTGTTTTTGCAAATTCACATCCATATAATAATAAATCTTCACAGTCTAAAACAGATCCTAATGTTTTTTTAGCAGAACTTACAATAAAATTCAAGTCTTCATTTAGATTTATTACTGAACAAATAGCTTTAGTATTCTCAAAAGTTATTACTCCATTTATAGTTTCAAGTACTTTCTTGAGTTCAGGTACTGGAAGCTTATTCATGCCATACCTGGTTAAGAGTTTTGTAGTCAGCTGCAATATGTGCTGAGGTAAGTGAACAGAGTTTATTAATTTCTTCCTGCAAGTTTCTGAAGACACGCAAAATGTATCCCACATAGAGTGTATAACATTTATAGCCGAGTGCATAACTTCAATATCATTTGGTCCAAGCACTGAGATAGCTTGATATAACCAAGATATAAGGCCATTTTTGGTCACAAGCAACTCAGTAGGAGTTTGAATCTTCACGGCAGATTCAAGAACTGACATTATTTGACTCTGTAACAAATGTAAACATCACCTGATTAGTTAAAGATCACAGTATGTAAAATTTATTTTTTTAAACAAATTCAATGTAACTGAAAAAATATATATACTAAAAAAAGTTTCATGGCACGACAGGCCTAGAAGGATCTTAGCCTACAGCTGTCCTCACACCCAAGTATAGTTTTATTAGAGGTGGACATCATCCAGCCAGTCACATTTTGGGTCCCCTAGCCATTGTAGCTGGTTTTCTCAATCCATGTGCATCGGGGAGCAGAATGGGTCAACAAGCCCAGACCTTGAAGATGATGATGATGATGATGATAAAATAGCTACTTACTGTAGCTAATCAAATTTTTTAATATTGCATGAAGACTCCTGTAGGAATGACACAGTGGATTGAAACAAATGATAGAATGAGGCAAGGGAGCATGTTGTTTCCTGTTTTGTTTAAAGTTATGATGAATGAAATTGTAAATAAAATTATAGGAAAAGGTAAAAAAATTTGAAGAAGATGATTTGCAGATGATGTCATGATATGAGGAAATTCAGTAAGTAACATAAATTACAGACCTGAATATTGGTAAATAGTTGCAGAAGAATATGGTATAAAGATTTACATTGAGAAAACAACAGTTATGAAAATATTTTAAAATTCTTCTAAACCACATTGAGGTTACTGTATAAAACTGTATTTTAAACTTTAAGTGCCGTAATGAAAATATCTCGAAAACAAAATTATTATTGAAATACTAAGTTATCAGGTAAAAATTAAAAAAAAAGTGGACAAGTTTATCTAGAAAACCAAAGTATTATTGGAATATTAAGTTATCAGGCAAAATCTAAAATGTGAACAAGTTTACATATTTAGAAAAAGAGATAAAATTTCACTGCAAAAATATAAAATGAGAAAAATATACATCAGAACAATGGCTAAGAGTATATATAGATGATTCTCTTATAACAGATGGAGAAGAAGTAGGGGCAGGAGCTTTTCTTTTTTTCAATTATTTAGTCATTACTTGGGTATTGATAAGAACAATATGGTTTTTGAAGGAAAATGTTAAGCTGTTTTGTACTCCTTGACACAACTATTATAATTGGCAAAAGTAATTTGATAAAGTAGTGATTTTGGTTGGATCAGTTATTCACAAAATTGCCTCTAATAAAGCACTAAAAGTACAAACTATTTCAGAAATTAAAAGGCATTATGACATTCAATAAAAATTAGGTTAGCAATACAATAGGCTTCCCATGTGGGGTGTATGGTAAAGAGATGGTGATTCTACTAGCCAAAAAAGAAATCACCTTACATATAACTAACCTCATACCGAAAGCAAAAGAATTTAAAACATTAATAAAAATAAATTAAAAATAAACACCAACACATAAAAAATGGTCAATAAAAAACCACAAAAGGAACCAATGGCAAAATTCAAATTAAAAAACGACATGGCTGTTTGGTTGCCCATGTATACAAAATTACAATTTATAATGCAGATAAATCCACAATAAACAGAATGCCAGGAACATCTATGAACCATATTTGAAGAGAAAAATTATACGCTCAGACTGGAGCTTGAACACCAGGACCTTTGGTTTTCTAGGTCAAGGCTCTACTGGTTGAGCTATCTGAGAAAGTTCAAGCCCCAGTCTGAGCATATAATTTTTCTCTTCAAATATGATTTATCCATAATTGATATGTATGAAATGAATAATAAAAACATCTATGAATGTTGATCACCTCCTAATGTGTATGGAGTTAGATGACATCAAACAAAAAATGGTGATTTGCCAAATTGAACTAGGATGCAAGAATCTTAATGAGCTAGAAGCATTAAAAAAGAAGGGCACTGGATGAAGAAGTACAAAATTAAATCAGTAAAAGAAATGGAGATAAGTTAAAAGTTTATCATTTAACTAACAAATTAATTGAAAATAAAAATGTACCCGTAAAAAGCAAAATCAAAATTTATAAAACATGTATCAAATCAGTTTTAACATATGCATCTGATATTTGGACATATACAAAGAAAGAGTTGAGCAGAATTCAGGACATGGAAATTACATTTCTGTGTGGAATCTACACACAAAACAAGAAGAAATAGGATATTAATGATACAATCAGGGAGATATTAAATATAGAAAAATTAATAGCTGATGTAGAAAAAATATATTAAAATGGTTTGGACACCTCAAAAGAATAGAAAATGGAAGACTGCCACTACTAATGCTTAATCTAAAGCTCAAAGGCAAATTACCATGAGGAAGATCATGAGAAACGTGGATTGACTAAGTGAAGATAAATTTACAAGACAGAGAATTAAGTTAAAAATAAATAAGACAGAGAATATTGTTGTTTTCTAATGGTGAGATTTGACACTTAAAGTAATTTTCTCTCTGGCTTCCCAGTATAAGTGAACAAGGTCCTTAGAGTGTTGTGCAGTTGGGTTTAAAGCTGGACAGACTAGAAGGTGATGTTTGTCTATGATCAGGTCCGGGTCTTTGCATATGACACATCAATATGATTGGAAAACTTGTATATAGGGAATATCATTGGGAAGAATTAAAAAAAAGAAAAGCATGGGAAGACAGAGATGGATGGAGACACACTTAGAATCAACCTTCCATAAGGGGAACAAAATAAGAGGATGATAACGATGAATACATGATAAGGACAGAAGAGTTATGGGAGAACGCATATACAGTTTTTCATAATAAAGAAAGTGTCACATTTAATATAATATTCACCTTAGTATCAGCATCACATAAAGCTGATGAATAGAATCCTAGTAAAAGTTTGAAGACTACACATCTCTCACTCAATTGAAAATCCATCTCACTTCTCAAACCATCGCAGAGGATCTGAAGTATCCATCGTCGATAAACCCTGAAAATGCACATATTTACATTTTAAAAATTCATTGAAACATTTACAAGTGAATTTCAATACGAAACTCACTTAGAATGAACACACAGAATATATGATATTATAATTATATGTATAATAAGGAAAGCTGAAAGATGATTATCTGTTTTAAAATTATTAATAGGGATAAAATGGTGGTGATCACAAGAAACACTTGCCATCAGATATATTTACATTCTGTTCTGAGGTATTAATTACACTATATCTTAAAAAAAAGATATAGCCTTAGAGATAAGCCTAGAATGCAAAAGGTTCTAGGTTCGAGCCCCAGTCTCAGCGTATAATTTTTCTCTTCAAATATAATTTATCCATCACTGAAAAGAATGAAATGAATAATAAAAACATTGAAAGAAGCCATACTGGCTTTATAATGTAATGTAAAATTCCCAATTAAATATCTTCTTAATAAAGAAGCCACCATTTGCAAGATAGAAGCAAAGGTTTCATAGCATTTGGTGCGTGGGAATTAACAGCATATATAAGAGAAAAGTTTGCACTTAGATTTGAGCTCGCTCAGATAGCTCACTCGGTAGAGCATTCGCCCAGAGTGCAAAAGGTCATGGGTTCGAGCCTCAGTCTAAGTGTATAATACTTTTATATATTAAATTTGGGAATTTTTAACATTATGAGGTTCAATTCATAAGAATTAAATGAATCGTGATTTCTTCTTACCTCATACTTCTATGTTTTTTTTAAACACAGCACTGCAGTATCGGCGACCCATTGTCACCATCGTCAGCTGTTTTCACGACTGTCAATTTTTTCTTTTGCCATACAAAGTTCTTCAAAAATACAACAGATGGCAGTTTAGAAAATGATTCATTCAAAAGAACACCAGATGGCAGTTTAGAAAATAATTCCTTCCAAAGAACACCAGATGGCAGTTTGGATAATTACCAGCAAAAGAAAAAAAGAAATCGACAGTCGTGAAAACAGCTGACGATGGTGACAATGGGTCGCCGATACTGCAGTGCTATGTTTAAAAAACATAGAAGTATGAGGTAAGAAGAAATCACGATTCATTTAATTCTTATGTATAATACTTCTCTTCAAATATAATTTATCCATTATTGAGATGTACGAAATGAATAATAAAAACATCAAAAGAAGCCGTAACAGTGTATATAAGAGAAAAATTTGCATTTAGATTTGAGCACGCTCAGATAGCTCACTTGGTAGAGCATTTGCCTAGAGTGCAAAAGGTTCTGGGTTTGAGCCCCAGTCTGAGCGTATAATTTTTCTCATCAAATATAATTTATCCATCATTGAGATGTATGAAATGAATAATAAAAACATAGAATACAGCTGATTATTATTTAGCAAAGAAAGAATGTAGTGTTATGGATACACCTTCATCAGATTTGCCATTCCTAACAGCTAAGAGGTTATCACTTCAGAATTTAAAATTATATTGTTCAATTATTTTACTGAAATTTTAAGAAATAAAAGATGAAAATGCATCAACAAATAATTATTTAAAATCCCTGAGTTTTCAAGGAAAAGTGCTGTAGCATCTTCTAGACTGATCGTTAGTCATGATTGTGTGTCAAAGCATTTGTTCAGAATTAGAATTATCTCTTCCCCAATTTGCTCCTTCTCCAATCTACAAGAATAGATGAATGACCACTTTTAGCAATGTCCAGTCCTTTCATCCAAATCTACAGTATCTGGGAAATATTGAAGAGCAAGACAGCTGATGACTGCATTGCCAAGTGCTTGGGATTAGTAAACAAGTAAGAAACAAACACATTATAACAGTTATAAATCTAACTTCTTAAAAAATCCTCCTCGGCTGCCAGAAATTTCTTCCTTAATCTGTTTTGAACCCCATATTTTAGCTGAAGGGGATTGAAAGAAAAGGACTGCTCAGACAAAATGAAATGGAAATTGGAAACAGTGGAACAATGCCAGTTGTAACAATCACTAGAATAATATTAAATTTTAAATGTGTCTCACAAATTATCCAGTTTAGGAATTGGTAATAATTTTTATGCTTTGAATTACAATAATATTTGTAGCTTCATCATCCCTGACACAACACACAAACACTTAAACATTCTATTTATAAATCATATTTGAAGAGAAAAATTATACACTCAGACCAGGACTTGAACCCGGGACCCTTGGTTCTCTAGACCAAGTGCTCTACCATCTGAACTACCTGAGCAAGTACCGATCTAAACGCAAATTTTTCTCTATATACTTTGTATTTATATTTGAAGAGAAAAATTATATGCTCAGACTGGGGTTTGAACCCAGGACCTATGGCTTTATAGGACAATGCTCTACCACTGAGCTACCTGAGAAACTCTAATCTAAATGCAATTTTTTCTCTTATACACTGTTAATTCCCGATCGTTGAATGCTATGGACATTTGCTCGATCATGCAAATGGAGACTTCTTGTTTAAGAAGAAATTAACAGTGTATAAGAAAAAAATTGCATTTAGAATGTAGCTTATCAGGTAGCTCAATGGTAGAGCATTGGCCTAGAAAGCCAGAGGTCCTGGGTTCAAATCCCAGTCTGAGCGTATAATTTCTCTTCAAATATAATTTATCCTTCAGTGAGAAGTGTTAAATTAATAATAAAAACATCACTTAAACATTCATTCACACAAGGCTCCTTTTCACACATCTCTTAACTAACATGGTCTATGAATGTAATGCATAACTTGAAAATAGATCATATTTAATGCCATGTGTCTGCTTAGTGTGGAACCCAAAGCACATAAAGTGCAGTGAATGGTATTGGAACTTAACTTTGAGCATATGAAGTTTATAGTAGAAACATCAACAGCAATTTTGCCTTTGTCACAAATATCTGCTACAAAAATCAAATTACACCAATAGTATTTAATTTTAGGAAGTTATATTTTGAGGTTATTTTAATTATATTATTTTTAGTCTGGACATCTTACCTCAATATTAATGTTGATTTGTTCTTGGACATGTTTCAAAACAATTCTGTTTTATCGTCAGCTTTCCCAGACGATAAAACAGAATCGTTTTGAAACATGTCCAAGAACAAATCAACATTAATATTGAGGTAAGATGTCCAGACTAAAAATAATATAATTACACCAATAGTTTCTGTAATAAGATGAAATTTAAAATTACCTGTATTCTACTTCAGAGCTATGAAAGAAAGTAAAGAATTCTGGAACGGTATTCATATCAAGAGATGATTTTGCAATGATGAAATTCTGCAGTGAAATATACATAGTATGATTGGTTTCTGTCAAAATTAATGAAGTCCGAGCCAGGAATGATGTGATGATCGAAGGCAGTTGTGGATTTTCTGATTTATTTTTCAAAGAACTTATACCATTACGTATGGCATCAAGGAACTGAAGTCCTAGCATTCTTCCTTTCTCACTTCTAAAACAAAAGAATACAGAGTCATTATTACACTATATTGTGTGTCACAAAATAACCATATAATTATGTGAAAAAATATGTGTATGTACTTAGGCATGTTTGTAAATTCATCTGGAATAAAATCTGATGAATTCACTCATAATATCAACAAATAGTTATATGGATTAACATTGTTTGATGAATAGCGAACTATTTCATTATTTTGAGGTTGCAAAAGTTAAGTTGCAGGTATGGAATTTTATGAAGAATTGGCATCAGTAAGGACTTTTTATTTATCTGAACTTTTTATTTGCCTTAACTAACATTTTATGTTAATTGTTTATAATTTATTTGTGTATTTAATTAAAAATATAAACTAATGAGGTAGATATGTACAGGTCTACATAACATTATTGTAAATGCAAATTAATTATTGATTTTTTTCTTATAGGTAGCTCAGAGCATAAACAACTATTTTTCATTGTAGAAAGAAATTAAACAATGCCAAACACTAGTGCAATTCACTTAAGCTTTCATGGCCGGAGTTATTATGATGATCTTGTAGAAGATTTCTGGGCTGTTGGCCATGGTCTTGAGGCTTGTAGTTCCCCAACGTTTCGCCAGAGACTGCATCCAGCATCCTCAAGGGCTGTCTTGAATCTCACGGCCAACAGCCTGAAAATCTTCTACAAGATCATCATACTAGTGCAATTATTGATACAGAAAATTAATCTTAAAAATTGAAATAATGCCATGAAGCCACATTGCTATTAATATGTGCTTTTAAATGGAATTTTATCTATTTATTTATTTAGCAGTTTTCACAATGTTTCACATCTTCCTGTGTCCAATTAATCTATTGTCATTCTCCTCCACATCTCTCTGTCATTCCAATCTCCATTGTTGCATCACATTAGAACTTGAAACTGTACTTCAAACATGAAAGGAACAAGGTGCCAGGCAACTAAAACTCCATAGCGCTACAGGTCTAGAAGGCCCTTTGCTTACCAGCTTGGCTGCTGACCTCACATCTACATGTGTTAATCACAGAGCTAGACGATCATCCTGCCAGTGTAGGGGTGACATGTGGTCAGCACATCAGGGTCCCCCAGCTGTTATAGCTGGTTTGCTCAACCTGGAGCCATTACTTATTACAGCTACCCAAATGCCTCATGATGCTGGGTGGGCACCGGTCCCATACTGGTCTAAATTTCATGAGGAATTTTTTTCTCTATGAGGACTTGAACAAGTGCAAGTCCTGTAGCTCTGCGCCAAGGTTTCTTGCCTTAACCACTCAGCTATGGCGAGGCAAGGATTGTCTAAACATGAATTATTACATACTAAAGCAAAAATTTTCAATTACAGCATCTTTACTTTTTTAACTTGATCTGAAATGGATAGGAGCCACCCAATATCTAGTCTAATTCTATTGTGATACCCATTTATAAGAAAGGAAATAAAGGACTGTATTAATATTACAGAGGTATCAGTTTGTTAAATAGCTACTTAAATTAATACAATAATATAATTACAATTACGATAAACCACATAATAAAGAATAAAAAAAATGTCTTTTAATTCCGATTATAAAATATTTTCCAAAATAATAAAAAGAAACATATGAAATGGATATTATCAAGAGATCATAGGAGAAGAACAGAATGGATACAGGAAGGGGATATCTGTTCTGGCCATCAGAAGTGCACATACGGAGATCTACTAAAACTTGGTGAGTTTTTCTAACATAAAATCTAAGACTGGTTATTCTGCCACTATCAGTATAAGAAGTATTCACAGTTCTTCTTCTTAGCTCTATTGATCCAAAGTGAATTTTATCCTCCCTCACAACAGCCTTCCACTGCTAATCCTGTTGTTGTTGTTGTTTTCAAATGCTGGGCCTTGGCACCGAAGCCATTAGCGTTCTTGCTCTCCAATATTTCTCTATTGTGGATCCAACAGGTAATACTTCACAGGTTTGTAGGTGTTCTTCATTCATTTCTTCGTCTTTATTGCATAGAGGACAATTTGGATTCGTGTAGATTCCTATTTTATATAAATGTTTGGCTAAATAGTCATGTTCTGTAAGCAGTCTAAATGTTGCTACTGTAGTTTTACGTGGAAATTCTGGAATAATATCTGGCTTCTTTACTAAAATATTCCATTTTTTGTCTTTGGCTTTATTACATAGGTCTTGGTTTTGTTTGATTTTATATTTGTTTTTAACTATTCTTTTCATGGATGTGAAAGGTAAGCTTTTAGTAGTATTCTGAATTAAATTGGAGCCTTTTGGCAAGAAAATCAGCAGTGTCATTTCCAGCAATTCCACAATGTGCAGGTATCCATTGCAATTGAATTCTTTTCTGTAGTTTTTGGAGTTGTTGAATCATTTTGTAGCACTCTTTAATTTGTATTGACTTCATTTTGTGTGAATTTATTGCATATATTGCTGCCTTAGAATCAGAGAGTATGACCGCATTTTGAAATTTATTTATTCTGTATAGTAATTGTTAATCCTTAGCTGTCATGTTCCAGTACTTCAATCCCAAACTTGCAATGCCCATCTCAATGTCATCCATCAATATTCTCCTTAGTCATTTTCTCCATCTTCCTCCCTTCATTCAGATGTCTAGTGAGAGTGATTCTGCCATACATATCATTATCCCAAAATCAATTGAATAATGAAATATAAATGATGATTATATTTGAAAAGAAAAATATACGCCTAGACTGATGGAAGAGCATTGACATAGAAAGTCAAAGGTCCTGGGTTCAAACCCCAGTCTAGGCGTATATTTTTCTTTTCAAATATAATTTATCCATCATTAAGATGTTTAAAAACGAATAATATTAACATTGAAAGAAGCACTACTGGCTTTATAAGTAATGTTTAAATTCCCAATAAAAAGCCTTCTTAATAAAGAAGCCGCCATTTGCAAAAATCATAGCAATGGCTCGTAGCATTTGGGGTTAGGGAATTAACTATTTGTAAGAGAAAAATACGCGTTTAGATTGGAGGCCTAGGTTGCTCAGATGGAAGAGCATTGACATAGAAAGTCAAAGGTCCTGGGTTCAAACCCCAGTCTAGGCGTATATTTTTCTTTTCAAATATAATTTGTCCATCATTAAGATGTTTAAAAACGAATAATATTAACATAAATGATGATACCTACCTGATAGCCTCAGAATGGAAATAAAGTCTTGCTATAACAAGATATGCAGCAGCACGAACATCTGCACAAGTAGAAGCTAGTGCAGCAATTGTGAGAGCAAAACCCCCAGAAACTACAAACTTGGGAGCTTGTATAACTGACTCAGGAGCTAATAAATGGCTGAAGAGAGGTAAATAAAATGCTGGATCATATATTCCATCATCACATATTGTAGATGAAGACTGGGTATCCTTTAATTTAATAAAAATATATATATTATTATCTACACTAAAACAAATATCAACACTCTAACAATAAATATAATTATTATGAATTTCTGGCACCTCCATGGTGCAAGTGGTTAGTCATTAGCCCTCCATCTATGGGTTCCAAGTTTGCATCTCACCATTATCATCTGATATTCAACTATTGTGTTGATTGCTGGATATCTTCCTTTTTTATGGTGGGTAGACAAACCTCACAATTAAACAATTTTCCTTAGGAATCTCAAAATTCATATATATACAGGGCAAGTCAAAATGTTGTGCAGGTTTTCAGAAATTTATTATGTGAAATGTAATGAACATATAATATTGTGAGACATATTGTATGAAAGGTAAACTCTCAAAGTTTTTTTTTAAATATTCACAGATGTTCTATGTGAGCGCCTTTTGTTACACGACAGATGTCAAGCCGATATTCAATCTCCTGCCAAACTTTCTGTAGCAGTCCGCGGTCGATATCAGCAATGGCTGCTGTGATGCGGGCACGCAGTTCATGCAGTGTTGTTGGAAGTGGTGGTACGTAAACATGATCCTTTACAAGATCCCACATGAAGAAATCACACGGGGTTAGATCTGGTGAACGAGGTGGCCAATGAATGAGTTGTTGATCACCCTGAGATGCACGGCCTATCCAGCGTTGTGGTAAAGCCGTATTCAAATGGTCTCGAACACTGCCATGGTAATGTGGAGGGGCACCATCCAACTGCAGAATGAAATCTGGACTATCCGCTTCAAGCTGCGGAAGGAGCCATTGTTGTAGCATATCAAGGAAAACATGTCCGTTCACAGTACGTTCATGAAAGAAAAAGGGCCCATAAACCTTTGCATGGGAAATGGCACAAAAGACATTCACTTTCGGAAAATCGCGTTGATGTTCCAGAGTTGCATGGGGGTTACCAGTTCCCCAAATCCTTACATTGTGTTTATTCACTTTTCCTGAAAGGTGGAAAGTCGCTTCATCACTGTAAACTACCCTCTCATGGAACTCATTCTCTTCCATTAATGCGAGAAAATCAACACAGAAGGACGCTCGCAAAGCATAATCAGCGGGTTTTAAGGCTTGAACCAGTTGCAAGTGGTAGGGTTTCATCTGTAAACGTTTCCGGAGAATACGCCATACAGTTTTTTGTGGTAGTTGAAGTTCTGTCGCTCCCCGGTAGGTGGATTTCTGTGGACTCCGCACGAAGCATGTGCGAACGCGTTCGACTGTCTCTTCACTCGTCGACGGACGGCCAGTCGATTTTCGTTTACAGATACAGCCTGAATCCCTAAATTGTGTGTACCACTTACGAATGGATCTCCCATCCGGCGGGTCTTTATCGTATCTGGTACGGAAATGTCGTTGAACACTAGTCACAGAGTTGTTTACATGGTAATCAAGCACACAGAAAGACTTCTGATCCCCAGTCAACGCCATTTTCCTTTACTGCTCTGCTGTTGACATCTTGCGGGTGAACGCGGAACTTTAGAAGTGGACAACTAAACTTTGAGAGTTTACCTTTCATACAATATGTCTCACGATATTATATGTTCATTACATTTCACATAATAAATTTCTGAAAACCTGCACAACATTTTGACTTGCCCTGTATATATATATATATGTTATATTGCAGATTTTTGTGGATATAAGTATGAATATGAAAGTTTTCTTGGGTTTTCCGCATCTTGGATTCAAGTTCGGCCTCTGGCCAATGATTCCGACGTTTCGGCATGATCCCACATGCCATTATCAAGGAATGATAAGTTTGAGTCACAGGTTTAGGTCTTATATAATAAAACACATAGAGTTTTCGCTGTGGTCCGTTTCCGAAGACATACACCCATCCAAGGTTTAGTTCTTATGTAGTTAAACACCTTCAGTTTTCAGTGCGGTCTGTTTCCGAAGCCGTATACGTGTACGTCTTCGGAAACGGACCACAGCAAAAACTCTTGTGTGTTTTATTATATAAGACCTAAACCTGTGACTCGAACTTATCATTCCTTGATAGCCGAACTTGAATCCAAGACGCGGAAAACCCAAGAAAACTTTCATATTCATATATATATTAAAAAGGGGCAAAGTAATTATTTTTTTTTAAGTTCCCATGAAAAATTTAATCTTTAGGTTTGTCTGCCCACCAGACAATAGAACAATCAAATATCAGTTGAGAATGGTGAGGAATATTCACTGAAACATGTCCAGGTGAGAGGTGTATATTTTCATTTCAATCTCTTAATAAAATACTTGATACTATTACTTCATACCAAATTTGATATAGTTTCTAACATAAGAAAAAAATTCTGTGTAAATATAATACACAGAGAAACAAACAATAATAGAATAATAGCTCATGTGTTGTCCACGTTTCCCAACAATTGTACCAACTAAATTACATTTCACTGTAATCTGTTTCGCTACATACTGTTCTAGTCAAGTAGGATTAGAAATAAAAAAAAAATGAAAATGTTATGGCAAGAACTTATTAACTAAAAAGTTTAGATAGCTAAAATGAGTTATAAATTCTAGTTTACTTACCTGTAGTCCTCTACTGAGAGGATATTTACTGATGGTTTGTAAAACTTGGTCTTTATTGAGAAGTTCCAACACTTGACTAGCATATGGCTGTCTCCATAGTGACATTCCTATATCAGTTCTAACACTATAATGACTGACAGCTGCTTCACCCCATAGGTATGGTCTGCATTCATGTAAAGATACCCCTTTTGATTCATACAGCTGCAATAACTATAATAAGAATGAGTTATTAAAACTTTAAAAATCTTTAAAAATTCAAGTAACATTACGATGATGATGATAATAATAATAATAATAAGTGAGCTACATGATCTTTATAGGAAACCAGATATAATAAGAAATTTTGACGAATTTATTCATGAGTGATTTTGAATGCAAAATTACAAAAGCACATCCTCATATGTTCAAATTCTGGTGCAGATATGTGGATGATATTATCGCTATAGTTAAACAAAAAACACATAGAAGATGCTTTAAAACTCCTGAATATTCAGAAGAAAACAATCAAATCCACATTAAAAACAGAAGAGAATAAACAAATACCTTTTTTATATTAAATTATTTTCAGTCTGATCATCTTACCTCAATATTAACGTTGATTTGTTCTTGGTTTGTCTGGACAAGCTGACGATAAAACAGAATTGTTTTGAAACATGTCCAAGAACAAATCAACATTTATATTAAGGTAAGATGATCAGACTGAAAAATAATTTAATTAAAATAACCTCAAAATATCACTTCCTAAAATTAAATACCATTTTTAGATCTGAAATTACATAGAAATGAAGAAAAAAAGAAAATAGAATTTGGCATTCATAGAAAAGATTCATACACAGACAACTACATTAAATCAACTAGGTTCAACCATATTTCACACAAAATTATGGTCTTCACTAGTCTATTACATAGCCCACGATGGCATTATTGGTAATAAGATTGCTAACATGCTCGCCAAAAAAGGCCTGACCCCAATGACCCTTTAAGAGGAGTAGATCCTGACAATAACATGGACTTTTTTTTTTATTTACATATATGTTACAACCCGTGTTTCACCAATGGTATACCACGGGATATTTACAGTTTTACAATTGTTCAATTATTGTTCTAGTAGTTGACGGAAGATTCTCGTAAGAAATTCTGCAACGTTGACTGTGTTAAAGTGGAACTTCAGAATATTTGGCGGAGTAGCAATTTGTAGTATAGCTGGTCGATCTCTGGAGAACATGTTGCATTCAGTCATCAGATGGTGGGCCGTCTGCAGTGATTTTTCTGGGCAGTTGCAATAAGGTGAAGCAGTTTTGTTCATTTTGTGTAGGTAGGATTTAAATAGTCCATGGTTGGTGAGAAATTGTGTGGTTATATAGTTAGGCCATAGGGATAGGGACAGTCTATAGGGTATGTTGGGGATGAACATTTTGGTATGGAAGGCGTCATTTGATTTGGTGTAAATTAAATTCCAGACTGTTTCATAGTATTCTTTTAATAACTGCTTGCCTCGTGTTATAGGGATGGAGTTATAGTCGATAGTATTTTTGTAGCTAGCGGCTATTTTAGCCAGATAGTCAGCTCTTTCATTCCCTCGAAGACCTGCGTGACCTTTAACCCAGTGGAGGTCAATCTTTCTCGTCTTTTTGAGTACAATTAGCTTTTCTCTGGTTTGGATCGCCAAAGGGTTGGTTGATTTTCTATTAGCTATGGCTAGAAGAGCGGCTTGTGAATCTACGTGGATAGCATATGTTGAAGTTACATCTTTTTGTAGTTCAATCCATTCAACTGCCATTTGAATTCCAAGGAGTTCTGCCTGGAAGACTGAGCATTCTATGTCAAGTCTTTTCATATTGGTAAATACCTCCTTTGAGTTTTTCTCGGCTACCATACCTGCTCCCACATGCTTAGCCGTTTTGGACCCATCCGTAAATATTAAGTAGTCGGCACTCCCTACAGTTCCAGTTGAATCTATTTCTATATAGCTATCTTTGGGATGAATTCCTTTTATTAGTGTTGGCATTTCAGTTCGTTTCAGTAGAGGGATTATAGCATTGGTGGCTTGGCCTCTGGATATTGCTTTAATGTCGTTGTGTAGGAGTACTGTTGGATCCATGGGCATGATGCATGCTAGAGCTTGGAGAGCATTGTATGAAACTGTTCTGTATGCTTTTGTTGCGGAAAGAAAATGTCTTTGTATTTGATTCAATTTGGTTTTAGCCCGTTTGGAGATTTGTGGGCTCCAGGAATCTGCAGCATACAGTATCATAGGCAGAATGGCTTGATGATAGATTGTCATAAGATGATGGAAGGACATGCCCCAAGTCGCCTTGGAACATCTGACTAGCATATTTCGGAGATGTAGTATTTTATTTTCCAGGTATAGTGAATGGGGATACCAGTCCATTTTGTGGTCTATCATCACACCCAAATATTTCATTTTATTTACCACATTTAGGCCCCATTCTGTAACTATTGGGTGATTGGCGTATGTATATTTCTTTCTGATGTACATAGGCATTAGAGAAGATTTCTCCTTAGAGATTACAAGTTTGTTTCTGCAACACCAATCTTGCAGGATTTGCAGTGTTAATTGGAGCGTGTTTAGTATGTGATCATGGGAAATACCATTAAGTATAATCATTATGTCGTCTGCGTACACCACGGTCTTCAGGTCAGGTACGTCTGCCAGCTCTGAAATAAGTCCACATACTAAAATATTCCACAGAGTGGGACCTGATACAGATCCTTGGGGGCATCCTTTGGTGATGTTCTTACTCGTTGAAGAGTTTCCTTTCCTTGTCTGAAGTCAAGCTGTAACGGACGGTCGATAGGAAGTCCCCTATGATAGTTTGTTATAGATGTTTGAAGGGACCATTTATTTCTCGTAAATGCGCTTTGATACTTGTCGCCTTGCCACAATCATCTGTTCGAAAGGCGCCACTGATATCCAGGGAAAGGAGGCAGGATTTCATCCCCTTACTTCTACTTTGGTGTACGAAATCTGAGACAGCTTTGATGGCATCAGAAGAGGATTTTAAAGTAGTAGTAGTCTAATGCCCATTAGCTTTCTTACTTCCCAATAGAGTCCTGCCAGAGTTCTTGTAGGGTGACATCGTCCGAGGCCTCACATCTCGTGCATGATCTCTGTTCAATGGTGTAGGGTTATGTTTCTTGGCACAGGATACAATTTGGAGAGTTGAAGATTCCAATTTTATGGAGGTGTGCTGCCAGGTAGTCATGGCCTGTTAACAGTCTGAATGTTGCTATTGCTTCGTGTCTTGGTTGTTCAGGTATTAAGTTCTTATTCTGCGAGATAGCTGCCCATGGTTTCTCATTACTTTGTGATTTGAAGTGCTCCATCAGTTCTTTCTGGAAGTTTCTTTTAATTATAATTTTTGCAGAATGGTACGGCAGGGATTGATTAGTTTTCTGCAAAATTTTGGTGCCCTTTTTTGCTAAAAGATCTGCCATTTCATTTCCATGTATCCCGCAATAAGAGGGGATCCATTGGAGCTGGATAATTTTATTTTGTTTGGTCATTAATCTTATGATCTTTTTTATTTCCAATACTTTTCTGGAGATTGGAGAGTTATATGTAGTTATAGCTTTTATAGCTGATATTGAATCACTGCTCTCTGAAATGTATTTATTCTGTAGAGGAGTTGTGTTAGTGCTAACTCTATTGCCTGAATTTCTCCATCGAAGTGTGTGTAATTTTTTCCTACTGTAACATAGAAGCTAAACAGTTTTGAGTAAATTCCAGTTACAGCTCTGTCTTCTGTTTCCATTCTGGATCCATCTGTATAGATATGTACCCATTGTGGTTCAGGATATAGACTGTGAATGGTTTCCAATGTGATTTGTTTTAGTTCATCTGGGGTCATTTCACTTTTTAAAACATGTTTGATTAAATTTGTGTTAAAAGCAATATCTATATCTTCCAGAGGTGATACTGGTAAGAGAAGTTTTTCTGGATTTAGGGTCGCATGTTTGGACGCATTAGACAGTAAAATGCCTTCTCTGCTGAGCAAGTTGTATGCTAATACTATTTTGCTTACTCAGAAATCTGTTCATGCGATAATAATTGGTTAAATTTGTAAGCTACCTGCGGAGGTAGCTTAAATGAGCAACTCAAATTAAAATCCCGAAGGGAACCGATGGTAATCGATGTACTTTGCTGCTTTATCCAACATTTATCCAAGATGTCGGACCTTGAAGACTTCGATCATGTTTTCGGTATACACGGAGAAGAGGAATTTGATAGAGTCTACCAAAGAATTCAACTGGAAGAACAGGAGAATCGGCGTAATATTGCGTGTCGCAGACGTGTTTGTATACGGTATTATTTGCGGGATGCAAGCATAAATGCATTCCTCTATAGCAGACGAAAATAACGGAAGTGGTTTTATCGCTGAGAATTCTGGGTAATTCGTTGCCAATATTACGAAAACGTCGACTCTCGTGCATGACCGATAAGTCGGCCGTTAATTCGTTCTCAGCAATTGCTCACGGCGAATCAGCTCACTAGTGATTGGAAGTAATTTGAATAGAGAGTAATGTTCTAACATACGACCCTTAAAGTCTAAAGTATTCAATATTACACGAATTTTATTGTGAAATGTTTTAATACAAACATTTTGATTCTTGGTTGACTTACCTTAAGAACAAGTTTATCTGCAGTACCCATAGTAGCATTGTATGAACTCAGAAGAACTGGAATGTGTGTTGATAACATTACAGAAGAATTCTTTTCAGCAAGTACTAAAAGCAATTCTAGAAGATTATCTGTAAATATTCATGAATATAAATAAATATGAGTACCGAGCATTGGTATGGCAGGATCACTTGTAAATGTTTATTATCTTTAAGAAACACATACAGCAGTGACATAGGCTCGCAAGGTGCATTATGGTGACTAGGGTGAAAGAACATCTTAGAAACATCAAAAATGGAGAAGTGGAAAAGTCAGCAGTAGCTGCTCATGCTTGGTCCAAAAACATTTAATTGAATCAAAAGCCAGTCTAATTAAACAAATCGACAAACAAAAGGAACTCACTGTTTGGGAAAAGAACCACATTCAGAAAAACAAAGGAAAACTTATGAACTTTGAAATTCTCGAAAATTTTGACCTGATCCAGAGGTTCATCGGTCCACCAACAGAGGGAAGAAGAAGAGTTTCTTCCGATCGACATAACATCAGTCGCCAAAGAAGTACTAAAGATGAGACCGTTATGGTCTCGAAATCGCGATCTACTTAGAAGATTTATACGAGGAGAGGTAAGAAACACTTAATTTCACCATAAATTAAACCTTATAGTGATTAATTCCTATAAAAGTTAAAAAAGGTACATTACACTTAATCAAGTGAACATTCAAGGTTAAATATGGGAAATAACATTATGAGGTTTAAGAAAACATACACTATGAGGTAAGATGTAAAAATGACTCAATTTATGAATCAAGTGAACATATGGAAGAAAAATGGATACAGGAATGGTCTAAGGAAATTGTAAGGGCAATCGCTTGGAGATGTCCTCCTTCTTGATTACAGCATTTAACCGCATACTGAAAACCAAATTTGATGTCAAATTGGATGATATCATTGGGAGCAATTTCAATGTGTGTCCTACAGTCTTTATATGGCACCAAGTTACTTCTGTTTTCAGCACTGTAAAGGAATTTGGAAGGTCACCATTTTCAGGACAATAGGGAAGTAAAAAAAAAGTGTGGCATTTTTTGTTGTACAGCTAGAGTCACCTTGGAAGAAGACATTCAGAAGTTGGTAAAAGATGCCTCAACATTAAAGGTGGTTATACGGAGAGATATGTCATGGAGTAAAATATCTGTAAAAAGATGAGTGTAACTTAATAATAATAAATTAATAATAAAGTATTCAGCTGAGAGAAATGTATCAGTATATACTGAATATCACTTCTACTTTGAGCATATGATCTAACTAGCCTTTAAAAATGAGTGTTTAGAACTTTTATGGAGGTTGGCCAGAGCATTGGTCATTTAAGTACTTGTATCATTAGCCAAAGACATAATATGAATTCTTAAATCCACATTCTGAAGATATGTTAATAGGGTATCTACATTTTTTTACTTACGTTTCTTTTTTGAAGATCCAAGCATAATGTTGAGGAATTCTGAATGTGATAATGTCCACTGGAATATTTGATTAATCTGCTCATTATCTTGATTGCTTTGACAATAATTGCAGCATAATTTTGTCAAAGTTTCAAGTAAGATACCATCTGTATCTACAGCTGGCTGAAGACCACATTTGAGGGATATTTTAATGTACTTTGGCCATAATGCATTATTCCTGACTTCTGTCCATTTTATGTTTTTCCCAACATTGGATACCACAATATTCTGCAGTTTGTGACATAAAGTTTCCATGTGCTTCTCATCCGGCTCATCTTCTTTTGATAAATTCACTAACATCTCGATCAATATTGTAGCAAGGTTAGTGATGTGATCACCATCAGTATTTTGATTTGTTGATGATTTCATGAATACACAAGTGATCAAATCTAGATAAAAATCTTCGTATTTGGCCAAATTAAAGCCTTTTGACTTTAGATCTTCACATAATTTATGACAAGTTTCTGCACCTGCAACAAAAAAAAAAAAAAGAAATTACATACAGTTATGTCAACTAAAGGCACATTAAGGTAAACATTGGGCATCTCGCAAAAACATGTGTCAATCAAAGAGGTGGACTGTCATCCAGTAATTATAGGGGTGATTCAAAATTCATTAGTGATTTATCTAGTGCTAATAATATTTTGTTCTATTTTTGACCAGGAAATCAGCTATCTCATTTCTCAGTGCTTCCATACAGATTAATTTGTTTTATTTAAGAAAGAAAAAAATAATGCTAGAAGGCGAGGCTTCAACCCCAGATCTGTGATTCTATGCATCAATATGATACCTGTTACACCATTAGAGCTCTGATACGAGTCAACAATTCTTTCGTCTTATAGAATTCTCATTCATCCAAAGGCCGCTAGCTGTCTCTACCATCAACGTCATGTGACGACTTCTATTCTGAAGTATTTTTATTGAGAATTTAACATTAATTTATCTGTTTAATTAGTTCATTCATTTGAAATAAATAATTATGTTAATTAGTTCTACCTACAACTTTGCCAAGAAAGTGCATGGCCGATTTATGAAAAAAAATATCATTATGGATAATATAATTATCACCCAATTATTTAATAAAATTAAAAATAAAATTACTGGAAGAGTGACTAGCGGAGATGCCATTGAAACATTTCCTTTCATCGAAACTTGTTTTGACACTATACCGTGGATCAGAAGAGTATGCAAGTAATATATCACGTGTGGATTACTCACCGAGAATGTTCTGAATCTACTGGCATTTTTGTGGCCACAATCTAAAAGAATTCAGAGTGAGGTTTCTCACAACCCCATGGTATCTCCGATGAAAAGAAAGAGTCATAGCAAAAAAAAAAAAAAAAAAAAAGTAGACAAATGAAATATTGCAAATTTGTAAAAACTGGAATTCGGCGTAAAATGCATAACTTTTTTAAATTGACCATGAACTATCACAACACCATCCTAAACATAGTTAACAATGATGCAGATCTCCTAATTTTTCCATGATAACTGTCATCAGGACTTTTAAGGACATGAATTTTGTTTATGAGAAGAAAGAAAAAAAGAAAAACTTGATGTGTTAGAGTGGGAAAATATTTTATCTTGTAGTTATATGTACCTATGTATATGGTATACATCCATAGTAATTCTGCCCAAGGGCAGCTTTACTAGGAAATTATAGGTGTGGTAGCTTCCCGTTGTTTTCCTCACTGGTGAAGGATAATGATGATGGCTGGATGATTTTCGGGGACCGCTTGGCCCTAAGCTTCCTGACATTTGTCTTATAGGTGAGGCAAACAAAAAAAAAAAAACTTCACTCAGGAGCCTGTCCCGACTGGGAGTCGAACCCGGGTCCACTGCGTGACAAGGCAGCACGCTACCTTGAGATTACAGCAATGGACATATGGTATACAACAATACTGTTTTTAATTTTACCTGAATTATTCTTAAATTACTTGAGTATAAAATCTGTTATTTTTTTTAAAGATTATAATTTATAAAAATTTAAAAAATGATATATATTACTTCAGAATGTTAATGTATTTATGCATTTCTTTAGTAACAATGTTAGAATAATCACAATTTAATTTAGATTTAGTAACAGTAGTGAAGACAATTGTGCTGTAAATTTATGTTGGAGCTGTACTTATGCTAGAAGGAAAAGAGATCTCTGTCACTCAGTCTGCGGCATCAAGTGGCAACAGAATTTCCATAACGGCAATACTATTTTCTAGGCATGAAAAACCCTATAGTAGTCTGGATATTAATTGCTGAAAAATATGTCCCAAAAACTATGCGACTTAACCAAATGATGGCAGTAGACTTTGCCATAGAAAGAAAAAAGCATGTTGGCAATATGATATGTAATCAAACATTTAATGGAAGATAATACCTTCTGTAACATGAGGCTCATTGTAACATGCATATGTAGTCATTACAGAATTTTTTAATGTTTTCATCTGTAGCTTACACCTATTTAAATTCTTACATCCACACTTACCCATACATTTGTCCACTAAATATGAAACATAGGTCATGTTTTCTTTCAACCAAGCTGGGGCTTTTGAAGGCTTTAATATTGATTTATGTATCTGGACCTCATGTTGATTATAAATCTTATTTAAAAGTGCTTGTTCAACAGGAATATTCGATGTTAACACTGTTGATAATAGAGGGAAGATAAGTGCAGCTTTCTGTCTCAGACTGCTGTTTTGTCGGAGTTTACTTATAAAGTCATGGATAAATAGTGTTTTCCGGCTAAGGATCAGCATTCCAAGTCTTGCACTTGAAGCATTTTCTTCTTGATGCAACAGAGCAATCATTAACTCTGAAATATAAAGTACACATAATTCAAAGTAAATTAATATGAATAATTATTGTAATCAAATGGTAAAGAGAAAAATTTATGCCTGAACCGGGAATCGAACCCCGAACCTTCAGCTTTCCGTGCTGATGCTCTAACCATTGAGCTAATCCAGGCTTCCTTCCCATCCAAGCATAAATCCTTCCTTTACCTTACTGTCTTGGTCCCACATTCAAATGCTATGAATCATCATTCACATGTATTTGGGTTCGATTCCCGGTTCAGGCATAAATTTTTCTCTTTACCATTTGATTACAATAATTTAGTAGTGTACTTTAATATACTTATTTCAATTATAGTAACAGCTTTAGATTTTTAATATTAATTTAATAATATGAATAAAACTAAAAGGAAAAATTATTCATTGTTATATCAAAGTTAGAGAAAATATAGATTCAAATTTATTCTAAATGATTGATAACATTGGCAGTCCCTAATTTCCTGTGGTATGTAATTTCAGTTATAGGTAGTTTAATATGAGGGATGATTTGGAAAGTAATGCACAATTTTTTTCTATGTTGGTATTGTGGATGGTATGAAATATCAATGAGATATATAGCCCAGTTCTGGTAACTGTAGCCATCTTGGTGAATCCTAAGGCATGTGGCAGGAGGGAACATTGCCGAGTGGGGTAAGGAAGTAGTAACCATGCAAAAAACATTTTCTTCTTATTATTATTATTATTATTAATAATAATAATAATAAATTGTTATAAAAACAACACTATTCTATAATGAACACTCCAAACTTATGAGAAAACATAAGTATTCACTAACACAGAACTAGTAGATAAAAAAATTCAACGTGTAGTAACTATTATGTTTTCAAAACTGAGCGTAGTTGCTGGCAGGACTTGCAACTCGCTCTCCCTTCTTACCGCACCATACAACACAGACCCCTCAAATGAGGCTACAGAAGCCAGAACTGAACTATAGTTTGAAGTTTTCACTACAGATACAATTTAATTTTTTTTATGTGCAGTTCTAGCGAGAGAAGCGTGAACAAAGATGGGGTGCATGTTACTGTTGTCAAGTGTGAAGAGCAGTGATGTGTAGTGAAATTTTTGTGGTCTAAAGGACATAACCTGAGTGAAAATCACAGGGACATGTGTGGCATATATGGGAAAGACTGTATGAACCGTAACAATGTCTCTAGGTGGTGCACATTCTTCAAGGACAGCTGTTAGAGTCTTTGTGATTCACCACGTTCTGATTGGCCATTTACAGCTGCAACCCTACTGAATGTCACAGCCTTTGAAATATCATACAGTTCAGACCTTGGACTTTCATATGTTTGATTCCATGAAGAAATTCCTGGCCAGCTATCGCTTTGAGACAACTGTTTGCAGATGGATACCAAATGGACTTCTAGGAACAGGATATACTGAAACTGGTGCCACCATGGGAGAAATTAGAAAAGTAGCTAAAAAAGGCAAGTTCATTTTTTTTACCTATTAAACTTTTTTAAAAAAATGTGTGTCAGATTCTGATCCGGTCTCGTAGCAAATTATGGTTTCTATATATTGTGAAAATTCCCCAAAACATGAATTTAGACAATTAAGTTACACTTTGAAAAGAATTAGTGAAAAAATCAAATATGTAGTTTTATTTGCAGTTTTTAAATTACTTTTGCAGGATTTAATTTTGAAGGGCTTCAAAAGAGACCATAGCTTCATTGAATATTCTGAATGCAGTGTTTGTTGGTTTTAAATCAAGCTGGTACTGATGGACTTTAAAGGGCATGAAAATAGCTTCTTTAGAAAGGGAAGTAAAACTAATGGGTTCCACATCTTAGATTAATGGGAATATAAAAGGATTCAAAGGGATTCTTAAGAGTGTATACTCCACTAGTGAATATCTGAACTTAATAAATGTCAGTTGTCCCGCCCCGTAGCTGAGTGGTTAAGGTAGGAAGCCTTGGCGCAGAGCTACGGGACTTGCGCTGGTTCAAGTCTCCATGGGGGAAGAAATTTTCTCATGGTATCGGCCAGTATGAGACCGGTGCCCACCCAGCATCGTGATGCATTTGGGTAGCTAGAATAAGTAGCGGCTCCAGGTTGAGAAAACCAGCTATAACGGCTGGGGGACTCGACATGCTGACCACATGTCACCCCTACACTGGCTGAAGATCATCTACCTCTGACACATCACGTGGATATGAGGGGCCAGCAGCCGGCTGGTAGGCTAAGGGCCTTCTAGGCCTGTCGCGCCAGGAGTTTTTAATAAATGTCAGTTATTCCTCACAAGTCCTGTCAATGACCCTCAGGCAACATTATAAACGGTTACATCATGGAAGAGGAAAAAAATGAATTCCCATCAAAGTTTTTTTATGTAAATTTATACACTCACATTGACAAATTGTCCCAATACTATAACTGGGACAAACTAGCTAAGGAGGCATACCCCAAAGAAAATTCTACGTTCTCAAATGAATATTTCATTTATCTACAATGTTTAATATCTCACGACATTAGCATCACAATTCAAGTCTGGGCATGAAATGTCTGACAAATTTTGCTCAAAGGCCTATATATATATTTTTTTTTTATCTTTTACAGGCTATAAATCTATGACACAGGACCAATAGCATTACTTTACTTCCAAAGGAAGTTATACTCCAGATTTCATATTTTCAAAATAAAACAGAGAAAACTATAAAAATATTTCAAATTATAAAAAGAAATCCAGGGCTGAAAAAAGAAATTTCTCTTATTTCAGGTATGAGGTTCTTTATATTTGAAAAGAAAAATATACGCCTAGACTGGGGTTTGAACTCAGGACCTTTGACTTTCTATGTCAATGCTCTATCCAAGTGAGCTACCTAGGCCTCCAAATCTAAACTTTTTATTGGGAATTTAAACATTACTTATAAAGTTAGTAGTGCCTCTTTCAATGTTCTTATTATTCATTTTTAAACATCTTAATGATGGACAAATGATATTTGTAAAGAAAAAATATATGCCTAGACTGGGGTTTGAACCCAGGACCTTTGACTCTCTATGTCAATGCTCTTCCATCTGAGCAGTTGGGGTTAGGGAATTAACTATGTATAAGAGAAAAATACGCGTTTAGATTGGAGGCCAAGGTAGCTCAGATGGAAGAGCATTGACATAGAGAGTCAAAGGTCCTGGGTTCAAACCCCAGTCTAGGCGTATATTTTTCTTTTCAAATATAATTTGTCCATCATTAAGATGTTTAAAAATGAATAATATTAACATTGAAAGAAGCACTACTGGCTTTATAAGTAATGTTTAAATTCCCAATAAAAAGTCTTCTTAATAAAGAAGCCGCCATTTGCAAAATAGTAGCAACGGCTCGTAGCATTTGGGGTTAGGGAATTAACTATGTATAAGAGAAAAATACACATTTAGATTGGAGGCCTAGGTAGCTCAGATGGAAGAGCATTGACATAGAGAATCAAAGGTCCTGGGTTCAAACCCCAGTCTAGGCATATATTTTTCTTTTCAAATATAATTTGTCCATCATTAAGATGTTTAAAAACGAATAATATGAACATTGAAATGAGGTACAACGTATATAAGAGAAAAATTTGCGTCTAGATCGTAACTCGCCTCGGTAGCTCAGTTGGTAGAGCACTTGGCCCGGAAAGCCAAGGGTCCCGGGTTCGAGTCCCGGTCTAGGCGAAAATTTTTCTCTTCAAATTTTCTTTATTCTTCTTCAATTGGTCCTGGTGGACTAGTGGTTACCATGATCACCTCTCGATCCAAGGTTTTAATAGTATGGTATTAAGCTAAAGTTATTGCTTTTTATTTTAGAAAGAAAAATTAATGCTCAAACCTTGGATCTCTGGCTATACACACCAGAATGATAACCATTACATCATTCAAGTAATGATACAAACGTCAACAATTCTTTCCTCTTATACAATTCTCTAACATCTAAAGGCCAATAGGCAGCACTACCAACATCGTCCTCTAATGACTTCTATTTAGAATTTATGCATTACTTTTAAGCAGTAAAGCTTAATCGAATGGTGTAATGCTGATATATATAGCTGGATATCTGGGATTCGAGTCCCAGTTTGAGCATTAATTTTTCTTTCTAAAATAAAATTCTGTCCCAGAATTGGAAAGTATTAAATTAAATATAACATCATTGTACTTACTTAATGTTACATGTTTAATATGATGAGGAAAAC
This sequence comes from Diploptera punctata, assembly GCA_030220185.1. NCBI lineage: Eukaryota > Metazoa > Arthropoda > Insecta > Blattodea > Blaberidae > Diploptera > Diploptera punctata. The sequence continues at coordinate 944,329 of JASPKZ010007245.1, read as the reverse complement.
ATTCTAAGTATTGACAAAATGAATCTTCCAATGATGTAATGTCAAGTTTCTCCTGTTTTGCCAACAGAGTCAATTGGTTAACTATTGATGACACTATCTCAGGTTTAAGAGGCTTATGCATGTTGATGCAACGATGCAGAAAATGATTTAGCAAATTTCCCCAAACTGATAAAGATTGGGAATCTACAGTTTTACATATCAGGTCTTCATTTGGGATTTTAACTATGAAATCCATAAGTTTTGAAATATCACAAAAATCTAATTCAAACAGTTCAATCATTGATACAATGCCCTCTTCATTTGTCAATGACATTTTGCTTTTCTGGCATTTCTTCAATCTCTTCAAAATACAATTAATTAATTTTTGTTTGAATGGATTTAAGAAGATGAATAAATCTTGTACATCATTCTTTGAGATTGATATCAATTTTACTAAATCCAGAATAAGTTCTGTTAAGAGTCTTTCCATTACTTGCTTTTTTCTGCCCATAGGAGTGAATTTTTGAAGCAAAACAGGATGTGATAATGTATATTTTAAGCAAATTAATCTCAAATGTTTTTCATTAATTATTTGAAAAAATTCATTCGAAAGTGAAATATTCATATCATCTTGTTGTTTTTTATCTAATTCAGAAATAATCTGCAGAATAGAAAATAATGCATTTTTACATTTATCACGTAATTCTTGAGTGAATTCTCCATGCAATGTAAGTTGTACCAAGTGATGTACACATAATTTATATAATAACAAAATATGGATTGGGTCTTTAGTTTTCAAATTTTCTAAGTCAAGATCTTTTGATTCTTCACTAGGTTTTCCAACATCATGTTTATTTAAACCCAATATTTCATATACAGAATTATTCTCGCCTTCTGTCAAAAGAGTTTTGCTGACTTTACTTTCTAAACTGTGACTCCCTAACTGTTTTTTCAGTGGTTTTGGAACATCATCAGATGACCATTCATTGATATAATTTACAATGGAAGGAGGAACTAAGTTGGACCATTTCTGAATAAGATGTGTTAAGACATTCTGTGATGGCTGAGAGTGGAATAGATGAATAATCACATAACAAAGAAAGCATTTCACTTCTTCAGCAGTATTTTCACCAGCTGCTGCAGTCTCCAATACACCAGGTAACAATGGACTTAATGTAACACCAGAAACTGGTATAGGAGTGTCATTGTCTTCAATATGCTCATCTTCCATATCTTCTAAGAGTTCTGTAAGAATAAAAATAAATATTATAAGTGTTAATAAATCAAATCTCCAGGAGCAGATAATATACATGCAGAATTTCTCAAACACCTTGGCAATAAAGCCAAAACTCAATTGCTCTCCCTTTATAATCTTTCTTGGAACACAAAAGTTCCTGATGATTGGAAAAAAGCTATTATAATACCTATTTCAAAAACAAAAAAATCAACAAATACTTTTTCAAATTATCGCCCAATAGCACTAACTAGTGTAATTGTTAAAACTATGGAAAAAATGATTTCAAATCGATTAAATTGGTATTTAGAAACCAATAATTTACTTTCACCCAATCAAGCTGGATTTAGAGAATTACAATCAACAAATCAACAAATTGTACACCTAAGTCAAGCTATTAAAGACAGTTTCAACAGAAAAGAAGACACTCTGGCAATGTTCGTTGATTTCCAAGGAGCATATGACTCTATTTGGAGATATAAATTATTAGAAAAAATGCAGACTTTAGGCATTCAAGGGAATATGCTACTCTGGATCAGCAATTTTCTCATCCAACGGTTCATTGCTACAAAGTATAATAATCACCTCTCAAAATACCAACAAACACATCGAGGTTTACCACAGGGTTCTGTACTCAGTACCATTCTCTTCAATATCTACATTAATGATCTACCTAAGCATATAGAAAAGCTCGAAACGAAAACCCTACTTTTTGCTGATGATGTTGTAATATGGGTCTCCAAACCGAAAAACCAAAGTCAACAATTAATAACCATAGCCCAACAATCACTAATACAGTTAGAGAATTGGACATCCCAGAACTTAATGAAGATAAATATACAGAAAACAAATTATCAACTATTTACATTAAGAAAGAAACCACTACCCATCACTCTGAAATTGGAGGGTGAATTATTAACTCAAACACATGAAGCAAAATATTTAGGAATAACTCTGGACACAAAATTAACATGGAAGAAACACATGGAGAATATATGTACAAAGATAGAAACAAGGTTACCATTATTAAAACGATTAGCAGGGAAAAAGTGGGGTTGCAAACACACAAACCCTAAACACCTTCTACCAAATGTACATAAAACCTGTACTTCAATATTGTGAAGAAATCCTAGTAACTACTAAAGTGGAAAAACTTAATAAATTGCAGAACCAAATCCTCCATCTGATAACAGGAGCCGTTAAAACAACACCAATCACTGCCATGCAAATCTTAACAAATAACCCAAACATAGCATCTGAAATTGAGAAAACAGCAGTCACACAGTATGAAAAATTTTTAAGGCTACCCCATAATAACTGGACCCAAAGAAAACCACAAGTATGTTTAAAATCTCAGCAAAGCTTCCTAAGCATTGTACAAGAAATCAAACAGAAATTGCAACTTCCACATTCAAAAGAAATATGCAGATGAGAAACAACCCTCTAGAATTTTTGGAAATCGAATATAACCTTCATTTAACAGAAGACATCAAGAAATCTGAAAACTCCTCCATATATTTTAAAACAAATGTCACTGGAAATGATAAATCTAAGATACCCAGCTCCTGAATGGATACATATTTTTACAGATGGCTCCAGCCTACCAAATGATGGTGGCACTGGTGCTGGTGCAGTATGTCCACTTTTTTCCTTTTATCGTAAACTAAACACAAATTCAACAACTTTGATGGCGAAATCCTAGCAATTTTCTTAAGTTTACAAAATCTTTTATATCACATCCAAAAATTTACAAAAGTTGTAATTCTATGTGACTCCAAAGCAGCCATTCTTGCTATAACACGAGACACAACACCCAAAAGCATCAAAATTATCGAATGTCACAAAATGATAAAACATTTATCCCGTCTACATAAAAAAGTTGTACTTCAATGGATTCCGGCCCATTGTGGAGTGACAGGCAATGAAATAGCCGATTTTCTAGCCAAGAAGGGTAGCAAAATTGTTTCAAACCCAACTTCTGCTCCAGTTTCCTTTCACTCTATCAAAAGAATTATCTCAAATAAATACATCAATAAACTTAGAGAAGAATACACCACCAAAACATCTGGAAAGGAATGGGAAAATCTACATGCTTATGACATTACTACATTACAAAGAAAATCTGCAGTAGCAACATTCAGACTGCTAACGGGACATGACTGCTTGAATAAACACCTACACAGAATTGGCATAACAGATTCACCTAAATGCCCTTTTTGCAATTTAAATGAAGATATGGAAAGAAACCATCTCCTCCGTTGTCCAGCTTTTGTAGAAGAGACCAGCCTTTCTGCTAAATATTGGAGTGCAAGAGAGCAAATGATTTCATTATCAAGTGCTCGACATTAGATACCAACCAACCAACCATAAATCTCATAATGTCTTTTATATATTAAATTTGGGAATTTTTAACATTATGAGGTTCAATTAATAATAATTAAATGAATCGTGATTTCTTCTTACCTCATACTTCTATGTTTTTTTAAACACAGCACTGCAGTATCGGCGTGAAAACAGCTGATGATGACGACAACGTGTCGCCGATACTGCAGTGCTGTGTTTAAAAAAACATAGAAGTATGAGGTAAGAAGAAATCACGATTCATTTAATTATTACTCATAATGAGGATATATACCCATCAATAGGAACCTCAAACTCGATGCTATTCTTTTTGCAGACGATTTAGCTCTTCTGGCACTTTCCGAAAATGATTTGCAACGATCAATTTATAATTTACAAAAAATAGGTGCCAAATTTAATATGGAAATATCAATTAACAAAACTAAAATTATGGCATTTCATGGGAAGGACCCCATACAAAGTAAAATCTGTCTCCAGAATAAAATTTTAGAGAGATCTAATCAATTTAAATATCTTGGATATTATCTCTCTATCTGGGATGAAAAGGATATCCCTGAAAAAGTTACTAGTTATAATAAAAGTTTAGGAATTATTAACCAAGTTATGAAACCATCCCTTGTACAAAAAAACACCAGATTACGTTTATATAACACTTTGGCTAGACCAGTGTTGACCTATGGTAGTGAAGCATGGACACTAAAAAAACAACATGAAAGCAGAATAACGGCTTGTGAAATGAGATTCATGCGCAGAACAGCGGGTTACACCAGATGGGATCGGAAAAGGAACACCGATATCTTAAAAGAATTGAAGACTACGCCAATTTTGGAATATATTAAACAGTACCAACTAAATTGGAAACACCATCTTGAAAGAATGAGTTCAAATCGGATCCCCAAAGCTGTTTATAATTATATACCAAGAGGACGAAGATCACTGGGCCGTCCTATGAAACGCTGGAGGGAAAATTTTCTATAGGATCGTAACAGGCCTTGGCCTAATACTTGGAAGGAAGAAGAAGAAGATTACTCATAATGTTTCTTCATTTAAATATTCAATTAAAGTACTGTATGTGTTTTTAAGTTATTGCTAGAAACAATTGTAAGTACTTAATATTTAAAGGAAATAAAATACAAATACAAGGTGAATCAAAACAGCCTAACTCATAATAATTATTTGTAAACATTTTTCTCTTCAAATATAAATTATCTTTCAGTGAGAAGTGTTAAATCAATAATAAAAACATCAATAGAAGCCCTACTGGCTTTATAAAGTAGTGTTAAATTCCCAATAAATGTCTTCTTAACTAAGAAGCCGCCATTTGCAAAGATAGAAGCAAAGGTTTTAAAGCATTTGGCTCGAGGGAATTACAACATATATAAGAGAAAAATTTGCGTCTAGATCACAACTCGCCTCGGTAGCTCAGTTGGTAGAGCATTTGGCCCAGCAAGCCAAAGGTCCCGGGTTTGAGTCTCGGCCTAGGCAAAAATTTTTCTCTTCAAATATAAATTACTTAAAAATGGACAATAATAAAATAATAGAAGTACAGTGGAATAATGGATCTTTGGACTTTTGACAGATAGCTAAAAATGGAGTCTAAAGGAGATATACAATTTTATTGCTCATACATTGAGTGATGGTGAGGAGAACATCAGCTCACCAGAATTTGTAATTCTGACACGATAACATCTCACCATGAATAATAAAACGAGGCATAATTACTAACAATTATGACAGACACATTCACTAATTAACTGAATTCTAATACTTACAATAAAAATTACATTAAAAAACAATGAACAAAATATTAACTAAATCCACATGGTTGTATTTTGGAGAACTCACAACATTTCAAAATACTTTGCAGAAATATTTGAGTTTATGGACAGAAGAAGAGTAAGGGGGGACTAAGATCTCTGGGCCGTCCTATGAAATGCCGGAGGGAAAATTTTTTTATAGGATTGTAACAGGCCTTGGCCTAATACTTGGAAGGAAAAAGAAGAAGAGTAAGGGGTGAGCTGATGTCAAGGTTGAATTGCATTATAATAGCAACACAGACCCCAAATACTAAACTGTCAGAAATTCAAAACCGCTACTTGTGACTTGACTAACTTCTTCTGTCATTTTGTTACATATAGAACACTATTTGCATGAATGCCAACATTAAAAATGAATAAAAAAGGTCTGGAAGAGAGCAGGGATAGTTTTACATGCATCATACTGTGATATTCTCTGGATATATCACTGATCCACTGAAAATCCAACTTTTGAATTTTTGTGGGTCAGATCTCTTCTCAGGACAACTATTCAATTACAGTAATTCCAATGTAGCATTTAATTACAAACCAGAAGCAAAATAAAAACTTTATATATTCTCATAATGAATATCACTGCCTTTGTATTTCAACTAAAATTTAGAAAAAAAGGGCCCAGAAGCAAGGAACTAAATCTTGGACCACTGAGGCTTATACTACTATTATTACAATTACTGATAATGGAATAAAATATACACGTACCATTAAATATGTCTTCTACTCGACTGCTTTCTAGAACATTTTTGGTATCTTCTCCTGCTAGTCTTCTGCTTGTAAAATATAATCAACATACTTGGCAGGATTTTCACTAACTTTGACAATACTTTTGACCAGCAGATTAACAACAGATTTCTTGTGCTCTGATGGAACTGTGAGAAAGCAATGAAGCCATACAAATACTTCATTCAGTATTCCTTCAAATATTCCTGTGTTGATGAGAAGGGTGCACAAGATGTTTCTAGCTCGTAATGATATTGTAGCTGAGTGACATTCCATGAGCTGAGAAAGGCGGCTGATTGCATCTCCAAACATTCCCTTAAAACATCAGTACATTGATAAAAATATTTTCAATATACACTTTAGGATTTAATGAATGAGTCGATTCTTATCTTACCTCATATTTCATATTTTTCTAATATGGGAACTGCAGTTTTCAAGAGGCATCCCTCTCATCCTCAACCGAATCCACGACTGAGAGGGATGCCTCTTGAAAACTGCAGTTCCCATGTTAGAAAAACATGAAATATGAGGTAAGATAAGAATTGGCTCATTAATTAATTGAAGAACCTCATCATATTATTTCCCATAATTAATTAACTTATGAACTTGTGGATTTATTAATTTATTATACATTTTAGGGCAATCCTTGATCACACTAAGAATATGTGTAAAGTTTTAAAACAATATATTCAGTATAATATAACCAATATCATCTAACAGCTACAAAATTGAAATTATTACAAATAAATAAAAAACATATGATAAAAAAATTATTGAACATAATTTTGCAAGAAAAATAAAATTAATAAATATATAAACATATGTATAATGCTCAAGATTTGACAATACAGCATTTTCTTTCTAGCTTCTCAAAATTTGGTGACAATATGTGAATGGACGTTCAAAGATTGATGTTCATGATTTAAATGTTCCATATTCATGTCCTCTTCTCTTCTACAAAGCAGGCAGTTTGGGGATGGCTATAGACCAATTATATGTAATAAATACATAAATACAGGAACAAAGAAATATGATATAAATAGGAGAAAGAATTTTGGAATTCTATGTAAACTCTTGTAAGAAGACAAGCTATTAAATATCTCTCTGTCTCTATTATACTTGAAAAGAAAAATATACGCCTAGACTGGGGTTTGAACCCAGGACCTTTGACTCTCTATGTCAATGCTCTATCCAACCCCAGTCTAGGCGTATATTTTTCTTTTGAAGTATAATTTGACCATCATTAAGATGTTTAAAAACGAGTAATATGAATCTCTCTCTATCTCTTTACCTTAGTTTAACCTTGCTCTTTGTAGGTCCTTTACATATCCTATGTCACCTGGGCTCTTACAGGACATGACCTGTCAGGAGAGAATGTTCAACTTTGGACCACATACGCATATTTTGATCACATAAGGACATGGATGGTCTCCCTGGACAATGTCAGGGTCACTTCTAGTGTCAAGACATGCCATTCTCTCATTCATTCATACTAAACTAGGCAATTATGACACAAATGATTATAAGAATTAAATGGGTCATGATTTTATTCTTATTAATTGAACCTCACATTGTTAAAAATTCCCAAATTTAATATATAAACAAATGATGGATATATGATGGTTGAAAGTCTAAAAAAAGCCTCACCCAGAAAACTTGCCCCAACTGGGATTGAACTTGGGTCTGCTATGTACAAGGCAATGACATTACCTTGAGACCACATGGGTGGACAGTTATTACGGATTGAAAATAGTGTAATAAAGATAAATATTCTTCTTTGTGCACAACATAATGCTAAATATGTTCCTTAAATGAAGGCAAAAGGGAAAGGACCATATTAGAGATGAAGAATATGGAGTGATGAAGTAAAAAAAAAGGATAAAGGTGTGGACTGAAGAAAATAGAAGAGGGTGAAATTTGGAAGGATCAACAAGAATAGAAGCATGTGTATTGGAAGACCTATAGTTAAAAGATCCACATTAGTATTGCCTTAACCAATTACACTATGGCATGCCCCCAACACAAGTTGGAGTTTGAGTGAAGATGAAGGTAAATGGCCTTTGAAACCAATATCATGAAAACATAGAACTTTATGAGGTGAGATGAAAAAAAAAAAACATTTTATCCACATTTTTATTATAAATTTAACATTTCTTATTGAAGGTCAAATTATGTTTGCACCTTTGGCACTCTTGGGAATTAATATGTATAAGAGAAAAAAATTGTATTTAATTAAAATTACAGTGGGAGGAAACACTATGAGGTATTTACATTTATGAATGAGTTGGAGAAAATGCTTAACATTTCACCTCAACAAGTCGCTTGTCTTCACAATACCGGTTTCAAAAGTATAGTATTACTTTTGAAACCGATATTTTGAAGACACACAACTTTATGAGGTGAGAGGTTAAGCATTTTCTCCAACTCATTCATTAATTTAAGAAAAAATTGTGTTTAGATTGGAGGCCTGGGATAATTCAGTATCAGAGCTAAAGGTCCTGGGATCAAACCTCAGTCTAGGCATATATTTTTCTATTGTTTATTTTTTATTTCACCCACCTCATACTTCATAACTCCTAGCATACCCAGGGTTTCGTCACATCCTTTGTGACATTCTCAATGCTGTGTCACGTTCACAACTGACGTCCGGCTGCCTTCTATCCTGCAGACTGACCTCCGCACCATCTGATGGCTGACCGACGAATTTCCAAATCAGTCCTCTCTCCTTATAACACAAATGTGACGAAACCCTGGGTATGCTAGGAGTTATGAAGTATGAGGTGAGTGAAATAAAAAAAATAAACAATATTAAAAAAACCTCATAGTGTTATTTCCTATCTACATAACTTAATATATTTTTCTCTTCACACATTTTATACAATTCATTTATAAATTGATACTCATTGTTGTCTCTGTAATTAAATTCAGATATACCATTTAAACTATAATCCAGTGGTGAACACCATGTTATATCAAGCATCTTCTTCTTCCTTCCAAGTATTAGGCCAAGGCCTGTTACGATCCTATAGAAAATTTTCCCTCCAGCGTTTGAGGGAAATTTTCATGTAAGACTTGAAAGCATAATAATAGTCCCTTCGATTGGTTGCTGGCCAAAGGAAGGCAAGACCAGTGATGGGGTTGCCATCTTATAGCCTCTGGTCAGGCTTTTCTGGAGAAGAAAAGAAAATAAAGGAAAGAAGAAATGGAAGAAAGGAAAGACTCCCTAGCCCTCGGATGGCCTAATAGCATCGGTGTCGAAAAAACAAGAGTTAACCAAGAGAGGTTAGATAGTAAAGTTAAAAGAGTGCAAAACACAAGTAAGTGGAAGAAATGTTTTGCACAGCTTGGGTACCTTGTGGTCGCTATCCACATATCCCCTAGATGAGGACCCCTGGATTATCATATATAACCTTTTTTTTTTTAATAATTTTGTCTAGTAATCTAGGTCCATTGGCAATGATTACTTACCTTGTCTGGTGTAAAAGCAAAAGTATCTAATGAAATCATGAGTTTAAGAATCCTCTCCTGAACAACGGCAATGACTTCTAAATCATCTTCATTAATCAAAATTTGTTCTATATCAGCCAAAAAATTGATGGAGCTTGGAATGTCCAAGACTTGTGGGAAACATTTGTTATAAATGAGAAGCGAATCTATAATTGCTAACACATGTGAGCTTGGACTTGGTTCTTCCACAAGTGGAGATGGCTCAAGATCATCATTCTCAGTTTCTTCAGGAGGCGAAAGCAACTTCTTCCATAAAGATAACATCACTTCAGTTGAAGGCAGTTGCTGCAAAATAAGTACATATGCTATAAAAATAATATAAAATTGTTGTAACTCATAATTTTGTCATTTTCAGAAATTATTACTTTAATATATTTATATCTACAAATTTAACTGAGAACAGTTCAATATTTAAAGAAGAGCTTAGCAAAAGTTAATACTTTTTAAATTTCTTAAATTTTAAAATCATTAGGAAGTAATTTGCAAAGATAGAAGCAAAGGCTTCAAAGCATTTGGTGGGCAGGAATTACAACGTATATAGAGAAAAATTTGCGTTTAGATCGGTACTTGCTCAGGTAGCTCAAATGGTAGAGCACCTGGACTAGAAAACCAAGGGTCCCGGGTTCAAGTCCCGGTCTGAGCGTATAATTTTTCTCTTCAAATATGATTTATCCATCATTGAGATGTATGAAATTAATAATAAGAACATCGAAAAAAGCCGTACTGGCATTTATAACGTAATGTATAATTCCCAAATATGTCTTCTTAATATAGGAGCCGCCATTTGCAAAGATAGAAGCAAAGGCTTCAAAGCATTTGGTGGACGGGAATTACAACGTATATAGAGAAAAATTTGCGTTTAGATTGGTACTTGCTCAGGTAGCTCAAATGGTAGAGCACTTGGACTAGAAAACCAAGGGTCCCGGGTTCAAGTCCCGGTCTGAGCGTATAATTTTTCTCTTCAAACATTATGAGGTTTAATTTAATAATTGAGTTTGTATTTTATAACATTCATAAGAGGTAAGAATGTTATAAAATACAAACCCAATTATTAAAAGTTAATACATTCTTTTATTTACTATAAATCTATGACACAGGCCCTCAAAAAGATGCCATACTCGGAATTTATTTTTAAACTGAGATTTTTCTTAATACAAATATTTCTCTTTAATCAAACATAATACTGTATACAATAATATAAATATATATTATACCGGTAAGGTTATAAATAAGGATGGTTATAAATACTGTACTGTAATGGGACACACACTACCCTCCCATCCTGGAGGAAGATAGCTCGGAAAGGAAAACCATGCAGTGTTTATAAAATAAGTTGGATGCTCAAGACTAGACTTCATGAATTTCAGAAAACTGAATTTTTAAATATAATTCTTAAAATATTTGGAGGACATGATAGTACCCGTGATATATCTCCGATTCATGGTATACTAAAGCATGATATCATTGGGATTCTGAAAGAGTGTGAGATATTTAAAGCTGAAAGTTATATAATTTGAGTATTAATACATCTTTTTCTCTTCAAATATCATAAATATATCATATTTAAAGAGAAAAATTATACGCTCAGATCGGACTTGGACCTGGGACCTTTGGTTCTCTAGACCAAGTGCTCTACCCCCTGAGCTACCTGAGCAAGTACAGATCTAAACGCAAATTTTTCTCTATATACGTTGTAATTCATGTCCACCAAATGCTATGAAGCCTTTGCTTCTATCTTTGCAAATGGCGGCTCATTTATTAAGAAGACATATTTTTTTGGGAATTATACATTACATTATAAATGCCAGTATGGGAATTATAATGTACAGGGCAAGTCAAAATGTTGTGCAGGTTTTCAGAAATTTATTATGTGAAATGTAATGAACATATAATATCGTGAGACATATTGTATGAAAGGTAAACTCTCAAAGTTTAGTTGTCCACTTCTAAAGTTCCGCGTTCACCCGCAAGATGTCAACAGCAGAGCAGTAAAGGAAAATGGCGTTGACTGGGGATCAGAAGTCTTTCTGTGTGCTTGATTACCATGTAAACAACTCTGTGACTAGTGTTCAACGACATTTCCGTACCAGATACGATAAAGACCCGCCGGATGGGAGATCCATTCGTAAGTGGTACACACAATTTAGGGATTCAGGCTGTATCTGTAAACGAAAATCGACTGGCCGTCCGTCGACGAGTGAAGAGACAGTCGAACGCGTTCGCACATGCTTCGTGCGGAGTCCACAGAAATCCACCTACCGGGGAGCGACAGAACTTCAACTACCACAAAAAACTGTATGGCGGATTCTCCGGAAACGTTTACAGATGAAACCCTACCACTTGCAACTGGTTCAAGCCTTAAAACCCGCCGATTATGCTTTGCGAGCGTCCTTCTGTGTTGATTTTCTCGCATTAATGGAAGAGAATGAGTTCCATGAGAGGGTAGTTTACAGTGATGAAGCGACTTTCCACCTTTCAGGAAAAGTGAATAGACACAATGTAAGGATTTGGGGAACTGGTAACCCCCATGCAACTCTGGAACATCAACGCGATTCTCCGAAAGTGAATGTCTTTTGTGCCATTTCCCATGCAAAGGTTTATGGGCCCTTTTTCTTTCATGAACGTACTGTGAACGGACATGTTTTCCTTGATATGCTACAACAATGGCTCCTTCCGCAGCTTGAAGCGGATAGTCCAGATTTCATTCTGCAGTTGGATGGTGCCCCTCCACATTACCATGGCAGTGTTCGAGACCATTTGAATACGGCTTTACAACAACGCTGGATAGGCCGTGCATCTCAGGGTGATCAACAACTCATTCATTGGCCACCTCGTTCACCAGATCTAACCCCGTGTGATTTCTTCATGTGGGGTCTTGTAAAGGATCATGTTTACGTACCACCACTTCCAACAACACTGCATGAACTGCGTGCCCGCATCACAGCAGCCATTGCTGATATCGACCGCGGACTGCTACAGAAAGTTTGGCAGGAGATTGAATATCGACTTGACATCTGTCGTGTAACAAAAGGCGCTCACATAGAACATCTGTGAATATTTAAAAAAAAACTTTGAGAGTTTACCTTTCATACAATATGTCTCACAATATTATATGTTCATTACATTTCACATAATAAATTTCTGAAAACCTGCACAACATTTTGACTTGCCCTGTATATAGAGAAAAATTTGCATTTAGATCGGTACTTGCTCAGGTAGTAGAGCACTTGGTCTAGAGAACCAAGGGTCCTGGGTTCAAGTCCAGGTCTGAGCATACAACTTTTCTCTTCAAATATGATTTATCCATCATTGAAAAGTATGAAATTAATGGCAAATATCTGTTAATACATCTTATATGGTAATAAATACTACTCTTTCTAGATTAGTAAGTTATTATTTATATATATATATTAAAACATAAATATTATATACTAAATTATACTTTAATAAAAATTATACACTACCTTTATAATGCTTTGATTGAAGGATTTAAGAGCAACTGGATCAATAGCTTTCCATTCTTTAATGGCAATCATGAAACAATTAAATTGTTGCAACATGGCAAGTAATAGGCACAGTGATTCATGCCTGATTACTAAGTGCTTATGTTGAAGCATTCCTGATGCAAAAGCTCTAAGTATTATTGGAGGTGTTGTGAGAGTCTGTACTATGTTTGTTATTTGATGTGTTGTCAGTTCTGCTACATATGGCTTCAGGCACTGCTCAGGGTCCATGTTCTTTATCAACTGAAAAAAAAAGTTCATATTAATGAAAAAATAGAAGAATACACAAACTTATAGGGATTGTAGAATGATCAAGTCGCTACTGCAATTTTAAGAAACACAAAAAAAAACACTAAATACTGTTGCATATGATGTATAATTTATAGCCAGATTTATTCATTGACATCCTCTACAAGCTGCTGAAATGAAATTCCTCAGATAGCAGGATATCAAAGAACAGACAAAAAACACAACACAGAAATAAGACAGCAACTAAAAGTAGAGGATTTAAACACTTCTTCTTCTTCTTCCTTCCAAGTATTAGGCCGAGACCTGTTACGATCCTATAGAAAATTTTCCCTTATGGGAAATTCTCGTATAAGACTTGAAAGCATAATAATAGTCCCTTCGATTGGTTGCTGGCCAAAGGAAAGCAAGACCAGTGATGGGGCTGCCATCTTATAGCCTCTGGTCAGGCTTTTCTGGAGAAGAAAAGAAAATAAAGGAAAGAAGAAATGGAAAAAAGGAAGGACTCCCTAGACCCTCGGATGCCCTAATAGCGTCGGGGTCGAAAAAACAAGAGTTAACCAAGAGAGGTTAGATAGTAAAGTTAAAAGAGTGCAAAACACAAGTAAGTGGAAGAAATGTTTTGCACAGCTTGGGCACCTTGTGGTCGCCATCCACATATCCCCTAGATGAGGACCCCTTAACAATAGTGAAATACAGAACAAACTGGAAAGAACACTTAGCAAGGATGACTGAGAACAGAATACCAAAGGCAGCATACAACTATTCACCATGAGGACGAAGAAGCTAGGTAAGGCCAAAGAAAAGATGGAAACAGCAGCAATTTGGAGCCAGAACAGGCTAGTAAAAAAAGCATAATCCATTACGAAGAAGAAGTTTATCCTCTGAATCCTGCCTACGTAGCTTCTTGTTCTTTTTTCTGATTCTTTCCATACCTGTTTTCATTTTATCTATTTTTTTTTTTTTACTTTTAGTGTATAATATTTAATTGTACACCAAATTCAGTCATTATACTGCAGCCACTGATTCTCCGTCCTTGACGTTTTCACGACAGTGGTAGTGGCCACTTTATGTATGCGGTTAGCAGACATACAGCGGCAACATCTCAGCAATTTCAAACCTTACTAGCGCACTATAGCTGCGTCAAGAGCAGTGATTGGTTGTGGCAAATGTTCACTCCCACTACAACCATTTTCTTATTGGCAGTAGAGGGTGAATTCTCCCTTTACCCCTCGTACAACCTAAACTTCAGGGCCGGAGAATCAGCGGCTCGGGTATAAATTGTAAATCCCTCTGCAGTACATAATGTTGAAATGGCATGAGGGACTGTTGATACCAATTTGTTTGTCGGATGGGGACTTTAAGTCATGCGACCTTTTTGGTGCTTTTCTATAGGGGTAGGATACTTACTTGCAATGAGTTTCACCTTCTTCTTTCTCTTCATCATCCCTTATACAACATACATTACACTTAGAAGCCTTACTAGCTTTATAAAGTAATGTTAAATTCCCAATAAATGTCTTCTTAACTAAGAAGCCACCATTTGCAAAAATAGAAGCAATGGTTTCAAAAGCATTTGGTGATAGGGAATTACAACGTATATAAGAGAAAAATTTGCATCTAGATCGTAACTCGCCTCGGTAGCTCAGTTGGTAGAGCACTTGGCCCGGAAAGCCAAGGGTCCCGGGTTCGAGTCCTGGGCTAGGCGAAAATTTTTCTCTTCAAATATAATACATTACACTACACAAACACATACACCCATTGTGTCTGTACACAATGCAAGAATACATCTACATAAAGGGGTCTGGCAAAGTGTGAATAAATTGAAAATAGACTACATTAATGCCATATATCCGCCCAGCATGGAACCGAAAGCACAAAAAAAGTGCAATGGGCGGCATTAGAAAACACAAATATTGATTAAGAAGGATGAAGATTGGGAATGGAAAGGCAGTTTCAACTGCAAAATCCCTCAATATATATATAATACAAATATTGTATTTTAATAACACAAATAAAATTTTTAAATATTTTCATGCTCAGCATACATACATACTGTATTTCAAAGTACAGAATTTATCATTTTTTTATTCATATCATTTGTTGTATGCAACTTTGATCATTTTATTTATTTAATAATATTTTTTTAAATCAGTCAGATATTAATGGGGTAAAATTAAAAAAAAATCAACAATAACAGGAACACAAAACCTATTAGTGTAAAGTTCTCAGACATTATAAGACATAAGATATTTAGGAATCTATTAATAAGAATGAAATAAAGAATCCGAGGGCTAGGGAGTCTTTCCTTTCTTCCATTTCTTCTTTCCTTTATTTTCTTTTCTTCTCTAGAAAAGCCTGACCAGAGGCTATAAGATAGCAGCCCCATCACTGGTCTTGCCTTCCTTTGGCCAGCAACCAATCGAAGGGACTAATATTATGCTTTCAAGTCTTATACGAGAATTTCCCGGAAGACGCTGGAGGGAAAATTTTCTATAGGATCGTAACAGGCCTTGGCCTAATACTTGGAAGGAAGAAGAAGAAATAAAGAAAGAAATGATTAGTCAAATAATTCATATGGACCTCTAAAGTTACAGCGGTGTAAGTAATTTTTGTCAGCAATAATATTATAACCATTATTACAATGCATTGAATAAGTTCAAGAACCTCATAATGTTATTGCCCATATTTAACTATGAAGTTCAATTTATTTATTTAATATTTAAACTTCCTAAAAATAAATGAGTTGGAGAAAATGTTTTAACATCTCACCTCACAAAGTTACGTGTCTTCACGATACCGGTTTCAAAAGTATAGTATTACTTCCACTTTCAGTCATATTTCGACAGTTGGAATTTGACTGAAAATGAAAGTAATACTATACTTTTGAAACTGGTATCGTGAAGACACACAACTTTGTGAGGTGAGATGTTAAAACATTTTCTCCAACTCATTTATTAATATAAATACCTAATAGTGTTTCCTCCCACTGTAATTTTAATTAATTTTAACTCAATACGGAAAAAAATGATATCCCTAAAATGGTAAGATTACAACATTTTTGTTCCATAAGCTTCATTGGCTATAAATATTGTGTGATTATCATTAAGGTCTTCTTGTTAAAGAAGTTGCAGAGGCATAGTAGAATGAAAAGTTCATACCTCAACACATGGGAATTCATATAATAGAGAGAAATAATAGGTTACATTTGAAGAGAAAAATTTTTGCCTACACCGAGACTCGAACACGGGACCTTTGGCTTGCCAGGCCAAATGCTCTACCAACTGAGCTACCGAGGCAAGTTGCGATCTAGATGCAAATTTTTCTCTTATATACGAGGGCGGATCGGAAAGTAACGCACAATAATTTTTTTCTGCCTTGGTATTGCAGCTAGAATGTTGAAATTTCAGAGATATAGTTTGAAGTTTTCACTACAGATGGTATTTTTTTCTCAGGTGCACCTCTTGCGAGAGAAGCTTGAACTATGCAACAAAGATGGCGCGCATGCTACAGTCGTCCACCTGTGAGGAACACAGAAGTGTTGTTCGATTTTTGTGGGCCAAAGGGCATAAACCCAGTGAAATTCACAGGGACATGTGTGGCGTGTATGGGGATGATTGTATGGACTGTAGCAATGTCTTCCGTAAAGTTAGTGCTCGCTGGGTGCCTAAGAACCTGACAGACGACCACAAGGGCCAGCGAATGATGGCAAGCTTGGACCACTTAACGCGGTACACCGCACAAGGACATGACTTTCTGGAAGGAATCGTCACAGGTGATGAGTCGTGGGCGTACCACTACACGCCTGAAACAAAGCAGGCAACAGCAGTGCGCAGATGGTTACACTCCAACCAAACGGACTTCTACGAACAGGGCATATTGAAACTGATAACACGATGGGAAAAATGTGTTGAGAAAGTTGGTGACTATGTCGAAAAGTAGGTAAAAGATGTAAGGTCATTTGTGATTTTTTTCCTTTTTTTTACTATTAAACTTTTTTTAAAAAAAAATGATTGTGCGTTACTTTCCGATCCGATCCGTCCCTCACAGGTGGACGACTGTAGCATGAGCGCCATCTTTGTTGCATAGTCCAAGCTTCTCTCGCAAGAGGTGCATCTGAGAAAAAAATACCATCTGTAGTGAAAACTTCAAACTATATCTCTGTGAAATTTCAACATTCTAGCTGCAATACCAAGGCAGAAAAAAATTATTGTGCGTTACTTTCCGATCCGCCCTCGTACGTTGTAATTCCCCGTTGTATTTGTACATTTTTCTCTTCAAATATAATTCATCCTTCAGTGAGAAGTGTTAAATCAATAATAAAAACAGAAATAATAGGTATTCAAGTAGACTTTCACGGCCGGAGTTGCTATGATGATCTTGATGAAGATTTTCGGGCTGTAGGCCGTGGTCATGAGGCTTGTAGTTCCCCGACATTTCGCCAATGACTGTGTCTGGCATCCTCAAGGGTTGTCTTGAGACTGGCATTTCTGTCCACTGTCTGTCCTATTTATACGTTCACCGCGATGTGTACGTAAGTTATATCTGCCTTCTGATTGGTCAGCGTTAGGGACTTCCATTGCTCCAATGAGATTGCTGTTTGATGGTCTAGTCGACTGTACGTTATATCTGACTTCTGATTGGTCAGCGGTAGGGACTTCCATTGTTCCAATGAGATTGCTGTTTGATAGTCTAGTCGACTGTACTTGTAGAGGTTTACATTTTGCGTTTTTTAGAACCGGTATCCATACTTTGTTGACTTTTAATGATTCTTCTTTTCTATTGAAACTGTTTTTATGTTTGAATAGAAAAGAAGAATCATTAAAAGTCAACAAAGTATGGATACCGGTTCTAAAAAAACGCAAAATGTAAACCTCTACAAGTACAGTCGACTAGACTATCAAACAGCAATCTCATTGGAACAATGGAAGTCCCTACCGCTGACCAATCAGAAGGCAGATATATCGTACAGTCGACTAGACCATCAAACAGCAATCTCATTGGAGCAATGGAAGTCCCTAATGCTGACCAATCAGAAGGCAGATATAACTTACGTACACATCGCGGTGAACGTATAAATAGGACAGACAGTGGACAGAAATGCCAGTCTCAAGACAACCCTTGAGGATGCCAGATGCAGTCTTTGGCGAAACGTCGGGGAACTACAAGCCTCACGACCATGGCCTACAGCCCGAAAATCTTCATCAAGATCATCACAGAAATAATAGGGTTTGAATTGTAATGCCTTGGTAGGGGATAGAGCGCTGGTGTAAAGAACCAGAGACACTGGGTTCAAATCCCAATTCAGGCATACATTTTTCTCTTAAAATAAAAATTATTACAGTTTTTTTTGTGTTATGTTAATTTCTGAAAAATAAAGAAAATATGTCTTACACCACTGCAATAACTTTAATCCTTACAATATATTGTATATTATGAATCAATAACTAAAATTTAAAAAAAAGTAAATAGAAAAATAATGTAAAACTTACTTGTTTTACAAACTTAATAGTTTTCATCCATTTGACAGACACTCGAGGCTCCAAAAATGGTTCAACACTTGATAGAACACATTTTGTCAAATCTGGACAAGCAGTAACAATTTTAAGAACAAGTTCTGAAGTCTTATCATTTTCCCATGGTTTCTCCAAATCCTATTCAACATAATAAAATTTCTAATTAGCCAATATAATTATTTTGAACTATTATAGGAAATACCACTATAAGGTACAGTATAATTTAAAATAAATTCTAGTCACCTCATTATAATGGGATATGAAGTGAAATAAACAGAATTTATTTTAACATAATTATATTATTTATATATTAAATTTGGGAATTTTTAACATTATGAGGTTCAATTAATAATAATTAAATGAATCGTGATTTTTTCTTACCTCATACATCTATGTTTCTTTAAACACAGCACTGCAGTATCGGCGACACTTTGTCGTCATCGTCAGCTGTTTTCATGACTGTCAATTTTTTTCTCCTTTTTGCTAGATAATTACCGGCAAAAAGGAGAAAAAAACTGACAGTCGTGAAAACAGCTGACGATGACGACAAAGTGTCGCCGATACTGCAGTGCTGTGTTTAAAGAAACATAGATGTATGAGGTAAGAAAAAATCACGATTCATTTAATTATTAATAATTATATTAATTGTTTTCCAATGCCTTGCATCTGGCAATGAAGTAAATAGCATAACATTTTTCAGACGTTTCCACTTATACCTTATCCACTCTTAGAGTGATCCTAACATAAAAAAATGCTAATTGTATCCTTCTGCCATTCGCACAATTATTGTCACATTGATAGGGAACATGTATGAAGTACATAAAACATGTGATCATTGAATGGAGTAGATTATATTGTTTATTTTTTATTATTTCACTCACCTCATACTTCATAATTCATAGCAGACCCTGGGTTTCTTCACATCTTTTGTGACATTCTGAATGCTGCGTCACGTTCACAACTGACGTCCAACGGCCTTCTATCCTGCAGACTGACCTCCGCGCCATCTGGTGGCCGACCGAAGAATTTCCAAATCATTCCTCTTTCTTTATAACCGGGTATTTCAAAATTCATAGTTGTATTTTCATTCTTGCATATGTAAATTTTTTCCCAAATTGTGAGTTCCTTCGGTTTTTCCAATTGTTTAAGTAATTTTGTTTTGGTTTCTATTCTATGTTTTTCTGACCAGGCATGTGCAGCTATTGCAGATTTTTCGGTTCCATTTTTAACATTTCTGAGGTGTTCTTTTAATCTTGTATTTAGATTCCTTTTTGTTTTTCCTATGTATATCTTTTCACAATCTTTACAATTAATTTGATAAATTCCCGATTTTTTGCAGTCTTCAATCTTTTCATTTTTGTTGGTTTTTATTAAATTACCTAAGCTGTAATCATTTTTAGGTGCTAATTTAATGTTGAATTTGTTGAAAATTTTTTGAAACTTGTCAAATACCAAAGGATGGTATGTGAACTTCAGATGGCGCGGAGGTCAGTCTGCAGGATAGAAGGCCGTTGGATGTCAGTTG
Organism: Diploptera punctata; assembly: GCA_030220185.1. Taxonomy (NCBI): domain Eukaryota; kingdom Metazoa; phylum Arthropoda; class Insecta; order Blattodea; family Blaberidae; genus Diploptera; species Diploptera punctata. Next base: position 923,924 of record JASPKZ010007245.1, on the reverse strand, counting down.
TGAACGTGACACAGCACTGAGGATGTCACAAAAGATGTGAAGAAACCCAGGGTCTGCTATGAATTATGAAGTATGAGGTGAGTGAAATAATAAAAAATAAACAATATTAAAAAACCTCATAGTGTTATTTCCTATCTACATAACTTAATAAAAATGGAGTAGATTATACAAGAAAGCTGGTGAGATTTTTCACTGAACTTATGAAACACATTTAAAATAACATTTTTTTACCACTAGTCAAAGGTTTACCAGACTTGTGTTTTAAAAATTTAGATGACGACACAGCAACAGAAGACTCGACACTTTCTGCCATTTTTGTTGTATCAGAATCGACTGAAGTATGACTCAAATGCATTATCCGTATGTAATTAACTATTTTAAGTTGTAATTAGATTAGGTATATTTTAGAATATTTTCTATGTTCTGAATATTATTATTATTATAATAAGAATTATATGAATTGTGGTTTCTTCTTACCTCATACTTCTATGTTTTTTTAAACACAGCACTGCAGTATCGGCGACCCATTGTCACCATCGTCAGCTGTTTTCACGACTGTCAATTTTTTTCTTTTGCCGGTAATTATCTAAACTGCCAGTTTAGATAATTACCAGCAAAAGAAAAAATCGACAGTCGTGAAAACAGCTGATGATGGTGACAATGAGTCGCCGATACTGCAGTGCTGTGTTTAAAAAAACATAGAAGTATGAGGTAAGATGAAATCACGATTCATTTAATTCTTATGAACTGAACCTCATAATGTTAAAAATTCCCAAATTTAATATATAAATATTATTATTATTTTCATTCACGAAGAATAACAAGTATATTCAGAGAACATATTTTTAATCTAATGAAGGGAATTACTTTTTCGTGTACTTATTGCTTCTACATCGTACATCGGTATTCATAACCAATGAAAAGCGAGCAGGTCACATGATTTTGTTTTGACGAGGATCACTTTAAGAGTGGAGAGCCTTTATGTGTAGGTTGTCTCAGAACATAGCTAGCCATAATTCCTCTTTCTGGATTTGTTCTCAGTTAATTACTAAAACTAATCAACTCACTGCACTATCAAACATGGAGGTTCATGACCACATGAATATAAGGTCTCCATACATATCTATCCTGAGCTAATGTTTTCTAGTCATAACAGTATTATTTATCTCCCTCAAATCATGGTTAATACATATTATTCTTCCATCTCATTCTTGGCCCACCTATTGGGTGCTTTTATTCTGACTTTCCTACAAGAATTTTCCATATTCCTCTTTCATTCCCCATTCACCCCACATGACCTGCCCATCGCAGTCTGAGACTTAACTGTTCTTATTATCCTATGGTTTCCCATAAATATCACAAAGCTCATTGTTATGTAGTTTTCTCTGTTTACATGTTTGTTCATTTCTCTTTGGTCCAAAAAATTCCTGAGCACTTTATTCCCAATAACTTATAATATTTTCTCCTCTCTTAAAGTTGTTTCGCAATCATATAGTATAACTAGAAGAATGTTTTATATATTTTTAGTTTAACATCTTTTGAAAGAAATTAAGATATGAGAGTCCCTGTAATGCATAATAGCAAGCATTTCCAGTTCTTTCATTTGTGCTGCACCTCATTCCTTGAGAATGGGAATGATAATCTCCAAAATATAACTAGATGAGAGGAACACATTTATGAGCAAAGAGTAATGTTCCTGACTTATATTTTTATTCTATCAAATTGTTTGTTGAGTTCTCAAGCAGAAGATAAATATTAAATATTGGGAAGAACAAAATATAATAATTTTATTGTAAGATCTAGAATATTAGGTACTACTACTAACCAATAAGAAAATGAACACCCCAGATAGTAAAAAATCTGGAATTTATCAAATTGATTGTCGAGATTGCAATAAAGTATACATGGAAAAACAAAAAGAAATTTGGACACTCGCACAAAGGAACACTTTAGAAATATTAAAAATGGTGAAATTGAAAAATCAGCTATTGCAGCACATAGTTTGTTGGAAGGTCATAGAATTGAAAAAGAAGCTAAACTTCTAAAACATTTGGAAAAACCTTTGGATTTGACAGTTTGGGAGAAAATATTTATACAGAAGAACAAATTTAAATCTATGAATTTCGACATTCCGGATGAACGTGACCTCATCTCGAAGTTCATCAAATCAATACCAGATGGCAACGATATCTCGAAGTTCGTCAAATCAACACCAGATGACAACGTTATAGAGGGAGATTCCAACGAATATCCGGTAGTCATAATGGCAGTTGAAAATGAATGACAAGATCATTTGAAAACTATAGTTACCGTGTTTGATAAAACATGAAATATGAGGTAAGATGTTAAAATGACTCATTAATTTATTAATTAAGAACCTCATAATGTGTTTCCCAATTTTAACTTTGAATACTACTACTGTATTTGGAAAACTGTATAATTTGTTAAATATAAAAGTAATTATTTTATTTTTATGTTTTAAAGATTCAGAGCAGTTAAAAGATACAAGTGCTCATTTAGTCCATAAAAACCAAACTATTTAGTTTTTGCATCCAAAATATACATAATATAATGAAACTTACATCCAGTACTTTTTGCATCAATTCATTGTGCTTCTTCCCAGAGGTGCCAATGCTTTTATCATGAAATATAATACCATATTTGTGAGATGCACAAAGGATTTGCAGAAATTCATGAACTGTATCCACTACAATTTCTTTGCCTTCTTTAGTTTCTTCACTTTCATCCTGAAATATTATAAATTACATTTTAATATGGAAATATCAATTAACAAAACTAAAATTATGGCATTTCATGGGAAGGACCCCATACAAAGTAAAATCTGTCTCCAGAATAAAATTTTAGAGAGATCTAATCAATTTAAATATTTTGGATATTATCTCTCTATCTGGGATGAAAAGGATATCCCTGAAAAAATTACTAGTTATAATAAAAGTTTAGGAATTATTAATGAAGTTATGAAACCATCCATTGTACAAAAAAACACCAGATTACGTTTATATAACACTTTGGCTAGACCTATGGTAGTGAAGCATGGACACTAAAAAAACAACATGAAAGCAGAATAACGGCTTGTGAAATGAGATTCATGCGCAGAACAGCGGGTTACACCAGATGGGATCGGAAAAGGAACACCGATATCTTAAAAGAATTGAAGACTACGCCAATTTTGGAATATATTAAACAGTACGCAACTAAATTGGAAACACCATCTTGAAAGACTGAGTTCAAATCGGATCCCCAAAGCTGTTTATAATTATATACCAAGAGGACGAAGATCCACTACTGGGCCGTCCTATGAAACGCTGGAGGGAAAATTTTCTATAGGATCGTAACAGGCCTTGGCCTAATACTTGGAAGGAAGAAGAAGAAGAAGACATTTTATTTATGAATACAAGGTAAATGAGGCTTACTCAAAAACAAAACAAGAACGGAATCTATAGCCATGTTTAGGATGACCAAAGGGCATGATTGTTTGACAGCACATTTGCATAAAGCAAACATATTTGCATCTCCAAGATATATCACCCCTAAAGAAATAACTTAATTTTTTTAATGAATCCTATAGATGCGTTTAACTCTCCTTTTTTTTTTATTTGAGAATAATTCTAAGTCTATCATGACTACATACTTGTGCTGACATTGACGTATGAGTTAAAAAACATGCTAAAAAAAAAGAGGTCTGACAGGGGTGTACAAGGCAACAACCACTTGCACCCTCTTTAAACGCCAACTTAGCAATAGAAGAGACAAACTCCTCCACTGCAGAAGACTTGGCACAAAAAAACAAGAAAGCCAAGCTCCAATAAACCTTTATTGGGAGGCAAGAGAATTAATTACTTAAGGGGAGTTGGTTAAGAAGAGGAGTAAAAGCAGCTCATAACCAAAAAATTATATATCAGATTCCAAATACCTGATACCATTACAATTGATGTTTTTATTATTACAGTATTTTAACACTTCTCACTGAAGGATAAATTATATTTGAAGAGAAAAATTTTCGCCCAGACTGAGACTTGAATCCGGGACTTTGGCTTTCTAGGCCAATACTCTATCATCTGAGCTACCAGGGCGAGTTCCGATGTAGATGCAAATTTATCTCTTATATACATTGTAATTCCCAGCACCAAATGCTATGAAGCCTTTGCTTCTATCTTTGCAAATGGCGGCTTCTTAGTTAAGAAGACATTTAACTGGAATTTAAACGACTACTTTATAAAGCCAGTAGGGCTTCAATTGATGTTCTTATTATTAATTTAACACTTCTATCTGAAGGATAAATTATATTTGAAGAGAAACATTTTTTCGCCCAGACCAAGACTCGAACCTGGGACCTTTGGCTTTCTAGGCCAATGCTTTACCATCTGAGCTCAGTGAGAAGTGTTAAATTAATAATAAAAACATCAATTGAAGCCCTACTGACTTTATAAAGTAGTGTTTAAATTCCAGATAAATGTCTTCTTAACTAAAAAGCTGCCATTTGCAAAGATAGAAGCAAAGGCTTCACAGTATTTGGTGCTGAGAATTACAACATATATACTTACTTACTCACTGGCACTATCGAACCCGTAGGTTCATGGCCGCACGGACATAAGCTCTCCATATATCCCTATCCTGAGCTAATGCTTTCCAATCATTCCCTGTATAATCTACTTCCCTCAAATCATAGTTAATGTTGTTCTCCCACCTCATTCTTGGTCTACCAACTGGGCGTTTTCCTTCTGGCTTTCCTACAAGAAGTTTCCATGCACGTCTTTCATTCCCCATACGTGCAACATGTCCTGCCCATTGCAGTCTACGGGACTTAACTGTTCTTATTATATCTGGCTTCCTATAAAGACCGTGTAGTTCATTGTTATGTAGTCTTCTCCATTCACCTGTCTGTTCATCTCTCTTTGGTCCAAAAATTTTCCTAAGAACTTTATTCTCAATAACATATATAAGAGAAAAATTTGCGTCTACATCGGAACTCACCCCGGTAGCTCAGATGGTAGAGCACTGGCCTAGAAAGCCAAAGGTCCCGGTTCAAGTTTCGGTCTGGGCAAAAATTTTTCTCTTCAAATACCATTACAATTGTTTATGTTAATTAACAGCTTGTGTACTTTAAAAACATACTTGCATTTTTTAGATATCTTAAACCATTCAATCTGAATTGATTTTAAATAATTGAAGTTTGACATCTCAGATTGGGTACAGATTTTTCATGTTCTGTAATAAATATGAAAGTAATTATATTCAATTAATGTTGGGAAGTCCACCACTGTGGTCTCGAGGTAGCATGCTGCCTTGTCATGCAGCGGGCCCGGGTTTGATTCCTGGTCAGGACAGGCTCCTGGGCGAGGTTTTTTCTCACCTGTAAGACAAATGTCAGGAAGCTTAAGGCCCAACGGTTCCTGAAAATCATCTGGCCATCATCATAATCCTTCACCGATGTGGAAAGCAATGGGAAGCTACAACACCTATAATTCCCTACAGTACAGCTGCGGATCTCCGGCTCTGAAGTTTAGGTTACACGAGGTGTAAAAGGAGAACTCACCCTCACTGCCAATAAGGATATGGTTGATGTGGGAGTAAACGTCTGCTAACCAATCACTGCTCTTGATGCAGCTATAGTGCGCTAGTAAGGTTTGAAATTGCTGAGATGTTGTCAGCTGTATGTCTCCTAACTGCATACATAAAGCGGCCCCTCCCACTGAATATTCATATCTGCATCACTGTCGTGAAAACGTCATGGCCAGAGAATCAGTGGTTGGATTATAGTAAAGATAAAAAGCATAGCATGAAAATGCTACGATTGCAGTGAAAGACCATAGAATCAGAGATATATATATTTTTTACAAGTAACTCTTTACCCCTCCTCACAACCATGATATATAACACTAACTCAGTAATGGGCAGAGACTACCTCCTCCAGACCAGACTTGACACAAGGAAACAAGAAATCCAAGATTTAGTAAATCTTTATTGAGATGCTACAAGCAATAGGAAGAATGACTTAACATCCAGCCAATGAAGAACAACATTATTTAATATAATGTTCACATGCAACATTGAAATTAAAAATTGAAATCTCCATATGATTTTACCTCTATCATTGTCCTATTTTCTTCTTGTTCCTTCAATGTTGGTTTCCATTTTGATGGCCCTTTCCAATTGTACAATGACAAGAGAGATTTGACTACAGGATTGCTAAATGTATGTAGTTTGCTGGTCTTGGAAATTGCCACATTCATCAACAGATTATTCTGCAGCGTTGTCAACACCAGATGCACTGTTTCTGCACTATCATACACCAATCCATGTAGGATACACGAAAGATATCCTATTCATAAAAAAAAGACCCAAATCAATTTATAACTGAAATAATTAAAGACCACATGATTTTTAATTAAATATATCATGAAAGAAACATTGAGAAATAGAAAAAATGGTTAAATAAATATGTTTTTAGTAATACATTTAAAAAGTTATTCATTCATAGTTAAATATGGGAAATAACATTATGAGGTTCTTAATTCAATGAATGAATGAGTCATTTCTTATCTTACCTCATAGTTTATGTTTTCTTAAACATGGAAAACTGCAGTTTTCAAGATGACATCCCTCCCATTTTCAACCGATATTATGACTACCGGATTTTCATTGGAATCTTCATCTATAACATTGCCAACTGGTGTTCATTTGATGAAATATGAGATCAGGTCCTGTTCATCAGGAATTTTGAAATTCCCGATGAACAGGACCTGATCTCAAAGTTCATAAAATCAACACCAGATGGCAATGTTATAGATGAAAATCCGGTAGTCATAATATCGATTGAAAATGGGAGGGATGTCCTCTTGTAAACTGCAGTTCTCGGGTTTAAGAAAACAAACTATGAGATAAGATAAGAAATGACTTTTTTTATATATTAAATTTGGGAATTTTTAACATTATGAGGTTCAATTAATAAATATTAAATGAATCGTGATTTCTTCTTACCTCATGTTTTTTTAAACACAGCACTGCAGTATCGGCGACACGTCACCATCATCAGCTGTTTTCACGACTGTCAATTTTTTCCTTTTTGCCGGTAATTCTCTAGACTGCCATCTGGTGTTCTTTTGAAGGAATTACTCTTCAAACTGCCATCTGGTGTTATTTTGAATGAATCATTTTCTAAACTGCTATCTGTTGTATTTTTGAAGAACTTTGTAATCAAGCTCGGTTCGTCCAGAATCTCAAAGTTCATAGTTCTAGTATGGTTTTTTTGAATATATATTTTTTCCCAAACTGTTAAATCCAAAGGTTTAGATAGATGTTTTAAAAGTTTTGCTTCTTTTTCAATCCTATGATGCTCTAATAAACTATGTGCTGCTATAGCTGATTTTTCAATTTCTCCATTCTTTATGTTTCTGAAGTGCTCTTTTTTACGAGTTTCCAAGTTCCTTTTTGTTTTTCCTATATATATCCTGTTGCAATCTTTGCAATCAATTTGATAAATTCCAGATTTTTTGTTGTCTGGGGTATTACATTTATTATTAGTTAACAGAAGATTATCCAGGCTGAATTTGTTAATTGGAGCTAATGTTATATTAAATTTTCTGAAAAATTTTTGAAACTTATTATGAACTTCAGGATGGTAAGTGAATTTCTTGAATTTTACATCTTTCTTGGGACTATGATGTAAGGTGGTGTATTCCTGTAACTTTTTTTGTTGTTTGAATTTCTTTAATTTATTCTTTATAATGTCTTCATCGAAACCATTTATTTTAGCAACATGAACAATATGATTATATTCCTTGTCAAAATCTTCTACATTAAGTGGAATATTTAACAATCTGTGTAATAGACTATTGAAAATTGCATGTTTGTGTGTCAAATGATTAAAACCTGAAGATTTTATGTAGTTGTCAGTATGTGTGTCTTTTCTGTAAATGTTAAATTAAATTTTTTGCTGTTGTTCATTTCTTATTAAGTATAAGTCTAAAAAAGGGATCTTGTTATTTTGTTCCATTTCAATAGTGAATTTCACTGACTCATCTTGAAGATTACAGCTGATGATGATGACAACGTGTTGCCGATACTGCAGTGCTGTGTTTAAAAAAACATAGAAGTATGAGGTAAGAAGAAATCACGATTCATTTAATTATTAAGAAATGACTTGTTCATTCATTGAAGTTATTCATTGTTTAATATTAAATTTATCACTTCTGACTGAAGGACGAATTAAATTTGAAGAGAAAAATGTATTGTAATCAATGGTAAAGAGAATATTTTTTTTCTGCCTGAACTGGGAATCGAACTATGAACCTTCAACTTTCCATGCTGATTCCCAATTCAGGCAGAAAAAATGTTTCTCTTTGTCATTGATTATAACAGTTTAGTTATGTACATTAATTTACTTATTTCAATCATAGTAACAGCTTTAGCTTCTTAATATTAATTTAAGAAAAATATATGACCAAATCAGATTTGAACCCTATGTCTCCCTCTGTTAAAAAAAATAAAAATTATATTGATTTTAAAAAAGATAATTGAATGGGTATTAAAAGGAAAAAAAAAAAAAAAAAAGGAAATGCATAAAATGAAAACAATAGAAATGGAAGGAATCAGAAAAAAGAACAAGAGGCTACGTAGGCAGAGAATTCAGAGGATAAACTTCTTCTTCTTCGTAATGGTTTAGGACTTTTTACTAGGCTGTTCCGGCTCCAAATTGCTGCTGTTTCCATCTTTTCTATGGTCTTCCCAAGCTTCTTCTTCCTCGTGGTGAATAGCTGTATGCTGCTTTTGGTATTCTGTTCTCAGTCATCCTTGCAAAGTGTTCTTTCCAGTTTGTTCTGCATTTCACTATTGTTATGTTTAAAATCTTTACTTTTAGTTGCTGTCTTATTTCTGTGTTGTGTTTTTGTCTGTTCTTTGATATCCTGCTGTTGGTCTGAGGAATTTCATTTCAGCAGCTTGTATTCTGACAGATTATTGTATTGTCACTGTCCATGTTTCAGATCCATAAGTAATAAGAGGAACTGCCTTTGTCTTGTATAATTTCATTATAGAGTCTTTTCTGGCTTTATTTTTCAGTGATTTTAAAAAATCAATTTACTTATTACATCACATTATAAAGTAGTATAATTTTAAAATGTCTACTTCCAAAACTAAGATCATGACATTCCAGGGTAAATACCAAACAAGAGCAAAAATTGTATTAGATAATGAGAGTCTAGAATAAATCCAACATTTTAATTATTAAATTGTGATGTTACTTATAATTTGTATCTAAACATAATAAATAAATTAAATATATATCAAATGATGTGTGGAACAATTAAAAGTACTTTAAAACAATACAAATAGACACTTAAAATTAAATTTTGTAAAGTACTAGCAATGCCGGATTTGTGATATGAACAATAAAGAAAGGATATATAGCCGTTAATAAATTACAATAGATAGTAACATTATGATGTTCTTCTTAATAAATATGTTCCATCACATTCTAGAAGATTATAAAGCAGTTTATATGGACTATTTAACTAATGCCCCAAATGGGAGTCAATGACCAATCACATTAGAATGATTTTTTATTTACAACCAATCACAGTCGTGTTTCGCCTAGAATTTACCAACTAAAGTTTATCATAATAAAGAAAGCACCTCCTTTTTAACATTCTATGAATAGGTCATAGCATTATTTTGCAGTGACTAACTCACTAAGAAATACGGCTACCAGATTGTATATATAGTGCATGAATGTCAACACATACCGCATGTGGGAGTTAATATAAAAACATTTGTAGCAATTGATTATACCACCAAAAAAAAAGAAACCACTGTTTGCACTTTCTTAAATGTATTTTTTCCCTGAAAAATATAATTGTCATATTTACATCATAGGACATCAGAAATGAATTAATATACAGTTTGATGTGTTTCATTTTTTCTCCACTAGAGTGCATTCTTGCAATATTGCGTTCCTTTGGCAATAAATAATATGATCTGGTTGCAGTGATGAACAAAAGAAGCAAATGAAGTGTACCAATTGTTTCTCACTTGTTTTTCAAACATCGCCGTTTACATTAAATATATAAATATTTTAAAATAACTATATTTAAATAATGACTTGTGAGTAAACAGCTTAATTTTATTTGTTAAATAGTCCTAATAAATGCCACTCTTGATTTCCAAATTATCTAAATAAATTCACTCCTCACTTCGCGAGTCGTGAATTTATCGATAATTTGAAAATCACTCGTAGCATTACTTACGATAATACTTACCTTTCATCTCTAGCAAAGTTCTGATCACAGGAACACATCCATCAAATAAAAAAGCCATTAAAAAATGGATGTAAGTCGTTCGGACACTTTTATTAATTGGCTTTGTGTGCTTTGTGAAAATTGACCAAAGAGTGGGACCAATTTTCACATGACTTAATATCATCTGTGCCACCCGTGTACTAAGTGTCACCATAGCTAAGCAAAAAAAAAAAAAAAAGTCATAATCACAACAAAATTAATTCAACAATTATTACTCTAGTAAAGAGAAGAAAAAACAGTACAGCTAAGGAACTATTTAAAAATAATTTAATTACAGAAGAGGAAAAAAGAAAAAGGTCTGCTCTAAGAAAAATATTCAGTATAATACTGTTTGGCTTGGAAACTTCTTGTAAGAAAACCAAAGGGAAAGAGCCCAGTAGGTAGCCCAAGAATGGGGTAGGAGAATAACATTAACAATGATTTGAGGGAGGTAAAATATATGGGGAATGATTGAAAAATATTAGTTCAAAATAGGGATGTAAAATGGAAAGATTATGGCCATTAACCTTGTGTTTGATAGCAATGAGTTAACGTTTCTCAATTCATCACCCCAAAAATAATTTAGGGAACCAAAAAAGGGGAGATATCACGAGTTGCATTGAAAAGGTATTGATTATGTGTGAGAGAAAAATGATTAAAAAGGCTCTCAAAATTGAGGGTTATTTCATATGTGGGCAAATATGGCACTTCCCTTGCAAAAAAAAAAATATACAATTTTTTTAAGCCCTGAAAAAAATCTATTAACCCGAACAAAGGTTGAATTCTACATCTTGGTTCTAGAGATAAATATGGTAGCTTTAAACCATCAAGGTCTGACAAATGGAAAATCAAATTCCTATTGTCTCCCCATACGAGTAGTGGGAAGTTCAAAAACAGATGATACAGAAATGTCAGAGGTCAATTATAAACAAACACATAGGGGAAATATTTTAATAAATATGAAAATCACATAAAACTTGAGGTTTTATTTTTATTTAATTAAATAAGTTATGGATTTTCATCAAGTAAATGCCAATTCAATTGATTACATAGGGAAAATGTTAGTTCAGTCAGTTTTGAGCTATAAGTGTGAAACATGGATAATGAGTAAGCAATACAGAAAAAAAGAATGTTAGCAATGAAAATGGACTTTTTGAGATGAATTTCCAAACTGGATCAAATAAGAAATTCAGAAATAAAATGGATGCAGAAGAAATTTTACTAGTTTTCGAGCTATATGAATGCTTCATGCAAAATAGTCAGATATTTGGCAGAATTGCCTTGCAGTACAGAGATTTTTTCAAACCTTCTTAAATGCATAATTTTATATTTAATGCAATCAATGATATTTTCCTTTCATTTATATTTTTTGAACTGTGGCAAGTCCAACTACACATGCTGCAGCTCTAGTAATTTGTTCTGGGAATTCTCTTATGCTTAGTATATGTACGGTACTTTGACTTGAGAAGGTCTTTAACAAAAAACTGATGTACTTCACTCTGGAGCTTTGGTTTTTCCATCTCCCTTTAAATAATGCCACAAAAATGTTTAAAAAAAAAGAAAAAAATACTAAATAAAAATAACAATCAACCACCTCACTGTACAAGTTAAAAAATATACTATTATTTTATCATTAATGAATGAGTTGGAGAAAATGCTTTAACATCTCACCTCATAAAGTTTTGTGTCTTCAAGATATCGGTTTCAAAAGTATAATATTACTTCCATATTCAGTCAAACTCCAACTTGAGTTGAAACCGGTATCGTGAAGACATGCAACTTTATGAGGTGAGTTGTTAAAGCATTTTCTCCAACTCATTCATTAATGTAAATATCTCCCTCCCACTGTAATTTTGATTAAGATACTATTACTTTCTTATGCGACCAAGCATCCAACTTTTGCACCAACTATCTACATTCATAGAGCTCGGTGACTCTAACAATGATTGAAAGCAAGAGTCTCAAATATTTTGAGCATATGATGAGAATGGAAAGAATAGATGGCCAAAATTAATTCACTAATGGCAACCTTAGGGAAGTTGAGGAAATGGAAGATCAAGAAAAACTAGGAAAAAATGAGACGATAGAAACAATTAAAAGAAGAGGATTGAAATCTGAAGATTAATAAGACAGAGGACTGTGGAAGACTGGCATAGGAATATGGCAATAACTATAGAATCCCTGATATAGATAGAATTTATGTTATTATATGGTTATAAGAAAAGCAGTAGGTTGCATATTTTCAATATTTTATAATTTTTAGGCTACAAACCTGCCAATAATTTAAGAACTATTTGTCTATGTTTTGCAGTACTGTTCAGTGATAACATATCATGAACTGTAGGTAAATAATAATTCAGAAGATGTTTACATGCTTCTTCAGTGCTGGGTCTGTACTTTTGTGCATCAGTAATCGTGCTAGAAAAGAAAGCACAATAATAACATATTAAAATTTGTAAATTTACTAACAAGATGGATAATTATATTGTGAGGTATTGTTGGGCTGCTTTTGAAATTCACGGGCCATGGCGGGAGTTGTGTCTCGCTTTGTATGGTAGAGGAGGATTTATAAGCTGACAAATCATGAGTTAGTGGGGTTTGCTGGGAACTTCCAGATGCGTGTCCGATTCGCTTCCTTGAAGGGTACCTCTCGCGACTGTTCTGGTGGCAACCAGTGTGGGCTGACCGGCCACACTGAGAAATTTATGGATGGCCAGTTATGTAAGACCAGACAGAGACTACCAGTCAGTGAGTGCAAATAAATCGCAAGAGCTAGTCATGTCCAAATTGTAGACGAGTAGAAGTGACCTAAGTTTTGTGAGTGAAGCTGTCAGCGAGTGTGAAGAACTGAGTTGTGAAACAAATTGTGAAGAAGATACTCTATTAGCAGAAAATTATAAGTGTGTATACAGTGCAGTATTGTGCAATAAATAAAGAAAATTTGGAAATTTTGTGTAAAAATTTGTGAAGTTAAATTAAAGAAATTTCATTTGCATCCTATGCTACCACCATCTACAACAATATCGACAAAATTGCCAGTCTCAAGACAACCGTTGAGGATGCCGGACGCAGTCTCTGGTGAAACTTCGGGGAACTACAAGCCTCAAGACCTTGGCCAACAGCCCGGAAATTTTCTACAAGATCATCATTATAATATAATGTTTAACAATAGGGGGACTAACCTATCGTATTTTAATTATAAAATTAGTACCTGGTAAGTCAGTCGTCCTCAATTTCAAAAGTGTTGACTATTACATTTATTATTAATATTCTACAAATTCAAAATATATCTGTTCTGCTTTACTTGTTCATTGTGCAAAGTGATTTTTCTCCTGTATTCTCTGTCCGATTGTTGAGTTTAATTCAAAATACCCAAGAATACAAGATAAAAAACATTTTTTGGATATGTTGTTTTGAAGTTTCATGCTTTTTATTTACTCTGCCAGATGATTTAAATCGGTCACTTGAGATTATTTCCAAGATTTCTCTAGTAAAGAAAATGCAAGGGACAGCACAAGTCATGGTAACACGGATGTTCAAATTTCTGTCTTTTTATGGCACCATGACTCTAAAATCCAATCAGCACACTCATTTCAGCAAATGACTGAAGACATTTTGGTGATTAACATATTATACATCACGCAATAAAAAAGTAATTAAAAATTGCGAAAAACACTTTAAAAGCTTTTAGAAAACTTTAGATAAAGATAAATTATATTTTTTAACCCACTACTTATACATAGTATCTCACTTAAATAAAACTAAACTATATTTTCGCACAAAATAAAATTGAAATATATGCAGTAGCTCAATTAAGTGAAATTAAATTGTACTATTGGATGAACCACTCTAATGTCTTAAATAAGTTCTTAAAAAGGATCAGCATTTCGGTTTTTGCAATCTAAATGCCATAAATATTCTGCCAAATAAATGTCCATCCAACTGGTCATGTTCAATGCCCTCTACCCTAGAAAGTCTGTATCGTAGGCTTCACTATTGGATTCTGTTATTCATATGAACATTTGTTATTGGATCTGCAAAGTTCAACGATTGGTTCACTGTTAGGTGGGTGGCAAAACAACTACCCAGTAAACCATTGTATCCTCTTTAGCAATCTTTATGGATAGTGCTCCCCAGTTAGACATCTGTTCAATCAAATCAAATAGAGTAACAACAACCCTATTACTGTTTGAACTAATCATCATCTGCATTTCATTAGTTTGGACATTGATCATGCCCAAAATCCAATTCTCTTCCTACAACTCGTCCTCAATGAAACTTCCTCCTTCTAATTTTACACTCGTCTATTTGCACATGTCCAGAACCTTCAATTTTGCCTTAATTTGTACCATGGAAATTAAACATATTTCTTGGCAGTAACTGAACCAGTCAATTATGGTACTGTATTTTCACTTAGGCATTTGTTTCCGGCAGTACAGTGTGCAATTGTCTGGGCATGGGACAATTTATGGGCACAACACAATTATGGTAAGAACTTGGGCAGGAAATATCTTGCAATTCTCAAACTAAGTTCCTTTTGCAACCGACTAGCAGAATTCTGGGTACCTTCTCTTACAAGAGAACAGAGGGAATTTTCTATTCAACTTTGTTATTGGAGTAAGGGCAGCATTGCACTCACGGCACAACATTCTTGTTCTTAAAAGACTTTCCTCAAATAGAAATTGCATACATTCTCTAGGCAGCATTGCACTCACGGCACAACATTCTTGTTCTTAAAAGACTTTCCTCAAATAGAAATTGCATACATTCTCTAATATCAATGAAAAGTTATGTTAAATCAAATTTACTTACGAATCTTGCTACAATTAAATGATATTGATTTTAAAACAGACACACACAACTACACTACTTTAACTACAAATTCTATTCACAGAATGAAATGAACTGGGAAGGAAAATAATATTCAGTTCTAAAATTCATTTGAACAATACATCAATAAAACATGTGGTGAACACTTGTGCATTTTCAATCCATTTCTTGAAAACACGTTAGGACATTTATTGTGAAGGTTGGTAATACCACTTTAACAGATATATACCACATCTAGTGGAAAATCTTGGCTATTGCGCATATGCATTACTATTCTGTAGAACTTAAAAAAAAAAATTCATGGTGAGGCATAAACTACAGTTTCTCCCATCAATGTATTTAATCAATTAGCCGTGGACTAGTGGTTATGCTTCTTGCCTCTGGTCCCGAGGGTCACGGGTTCAAACCCGGCCGGGGTCGATGGATTTTTTAGGATGGAAAAATCCAAGGAGCAAGTCCTCCAGGAGGGACTTTAAGCCGTGGGTCCCGAGTCTGAGGATTTTCAGGCTCGTAAAAGATCCTTAACCCTGAATGAAAAGGTGGCTGATGTTTGCATTAAGCACAGTCAGAATTTTTTCTAAGTCCCAGGTAGACACCACGCACAAGCGCCAACAGGTTATATTTTAAAATTATTTCCCACTATTTACAATAAATTTTACATTTTTTCTAACGATTATTTCAACATATGGCTGTTGTACACTTCAGGTCGCAAAAATTTTTCAATTTAATATCTTATTCCACTGATGCACTAAACACTTTTAAACACGTTTAAAACATTTTGCAACACTTTTAAACACATTTTAAACATCTTCCAATGTTGCAACGATCTTTTTTTTTATATTTATATATTTACGTAAAACATAGTCATGCTACATTGCTTACTGCTATTTTCCCTCCTCTTCCTATGTTGTTCCAGCGTTGCCACCACCAACAACCCAAAATACTCCAGATGTTGCCAACCATTTCCACGTTCCCTGGATTTCACCTACGTTAGAGTAATTGATTTGTGTTACAGTAATTGATTTAGGTTTGGTTAGCTTTTAGGTTCCTTGCTTTTTAAATGTGATTCCACGTTCCCTGGATTTCACCTACGTTAGAGTAATTGATTTAGGTTTGGTTAGCTTTTAGGTTCCTTGCTTTTTAAATGTGATTTGATACGTAAAATAAATTACCTCTTCATATCTGTTATTCTATGAAAAATTCAAAATATTGGAGGGTTACCACGTAAAATCATATTTCCACTAGTTCATTTCGTGTTAATTATACATTTTTAGACAAGTTCTGGGAATTTTGTGTCAATGTTGGTCATACTGATTTCTCATACATATACCGCCAACTGCTGGAGGTTGCATTTATCTACCTGGGATAATTGGAGCACTAGCGCATGCGCACTGCGATTCTATAGAACTTAGAAACATTTTCGTGCGACCCGAAGTGTAGCATATTCCAACATATTATTCTATGATATTTAACTATATACACAACATGAAGACGTGGCAGCCATATTGATTTTAACGAATATTCTATGCAACAACATTGCAGCCATAATAGAGTATTACTTTAGAATTTCAGAACATACTATTTATTTTTGGGAGTTGCATTCTTTCACAGGTTATAGTGCTTAAATTGCGTTAGGTTAGCTTTTAGGTTGGTCTTTCACAGGTTAGAGTACTTAAATTGCATTAGGTTAGCTTTTAGATTTGTTAAATAGCATGTATAATGTTGGCTGCATCGCGATATTCCATAGAGTAAACTACTTTGCGTTTGTTGGCACATGTGCATGGTGTCTGCCTGGGACTTAGAAAAAATTCTCACTGCGCTTAATGGAAACATTATCCGAAAAGGCTTCTAGGCAAAATTTACCGAATTTTCCCATCCTAGTACTACCTTGGTTTCCTAGATGTCAGTATGAGACAGAATGCTGACCATGGGCTACTCCAATGACATCTATACAAAAACAAGTGTAACTAAATTAGTATGGTTCAAATTCTTCCCTGTAGGGGAAGAGCACCTAAATCTCTGTTAAGGGAAACATGGGCTTACAAGATACAAGAAGCATTTAAAGGAAAACATACTGATAGTTGATACAAATTTTTGCAAAAATAATATCATACCACATAATAACGAACTGTAGAGCAGAAAATACTGGCACAACAATTGCCATGTTCTTCTTCTGATCCGACTGCAAAAGCCCAAGTAATTCCAAGGCACCACCTCCGGCTTCAAGATACTCCAAAGCAGCATTCTGTGTATCCCCTGACTTGCAGATTTTCACAAATTCTTTTATAGCTGAAAAGAAATCTCAGAATATGGTCATATAAGAAATGTATAGGAGAAATATTGATTGTTATGGAGAGCAAGCAGAAAGTTAGGTTAAGGGGCCTAGTAAGAAAATATAATAAATATAAATAATATTATGAATGTAGATATGGTTCATTTATGAAATTTATAAAATTGTTACCTGATACAGCATCATCTTCTTGAATTCTTTTTCTGAAATCCCTTCCAGAAAATAATTGTGATTTCTTAGATGTTGGGGCATCTTCAGAATGATTTTCATCACTTCTTTTTCTCTTTTTTGACAGCATGGTTATTCATTTAATAGAAAAAACACTAAAATGCATTAAAAAAATAAGTAATATTTTACTTTTATCTGTGTACAGTTTTAGGTGTGAATTTTCACACAATACAAACACACGTGTCTATTTTCACACATGTACAGAATTTTTAAATGTAAATTCCATTAATACCAACACAATAAATTCGCCTTGTCATTTGGTTGGTAATAATTTTCTTGTTATGTTTGATAATTATCTATATATGACATGATATATATCATCATTATAGAATCTGTAAATTTTACTATGAAAATCACGATAAATTGGTCTCATGAATAATACTAATTCAAGTCAACATTTCAATACAAATGTTGGTCATTTAAACATTAAAAACTGGTCTTATTATTCAGAATGTCCAATATTACCATATTTTATATTATGATTGTACTTGAATTATTCAATTCTGCCTTTCAATTCATATGCATGTAACTGTCGTTCAGTAATTTTTGTAATAATGTTGCAAAATAAGAAACAGATTTTATTAATAAGCGAAATAAAAGTTATCTTTATCGATCGAGTATAATTTATTATACAATGTTGGTATAGTAATACCAATACATCAATTTTACAACTAGATCTATTTAAATTTAATGTACTTTTTTTAAAGGTGGATATTGATGTTATTCATTTAATATAAAATAGCTCATTTCTATAGATAGTATAACGTTTTCGCTATTATAATGTTTCTCGGTAGTATTACATACCATTCGAATTAAAGTTGGGAACCTTCATGATTAGAAATCGTCTGCAGTTTCGTCGCATAGACAGGAATGGACACGAGTTGTATGTGAAGTGTCGAATTATGTTGTGAATGTTGGATACACAATTTTAATATTTTAGATTTACGAATTATTTAATTAATATTTAAACATTTTAGTGTAATTATTGTGTAATCATGCCTAGTTCATTACTTTTTGCTATAAACAACGAGGGGCGTGTATTTGGTCTTTCTACTAGTGGAACTAAGTGGAGAGAATTTGTTTATTTAGGATTGGAATTTAAGCATTTGTCTGCTGTACCACATTTCATGTGGGCTGTCGGTGGTGACAGACAAATATATGTTCATGTGCACGGCCTTGATATTCCAATCAGAATAAAGGAAGAAGCTTATGAAAATGAGGTAATTTTAACAAGGGAAAAAATCCAGACTTTTTAATGCTTGACCATGAAGAAACATATTTTTTATGTGATGTTGAGAAGTCAGTCTTAAGTTTTACTTGTCATATTTTTCAGCGTTGGCTCCCATTGGAAGGATTTAGTGGTCGGTTATTGCCTACTGATAGATTTCATTACTCTAGTCAAGATGGGACTCGTGATCGAAGTTTAGATAAAATCAGACTACCATCCATGGCATGGCAATGGGAAGGTGAATGGCATCTTGAAACTACACTTGATGGACAACCCTTGGATCATGATGTAAGTTTGAAATGACTCACAATGGAGATAACAATTTCCTCCAACAGAAAGGAACATCCTGCACTGAGCAGAATAGTTAATAGATAAATGAAAATTTTCTTCATTTAATCAATTATAAGAACTCTGTAAACATATTTTTAAATATATAATCCACTTTTCCTTACTAGGTATGTTATAATAATTTAATTTGTACAATACTCTAATTTAGGGTGACCAGAAGTCATGTTTTTAACATAACTACCTCCCCTCCCATGATCTGCCCTGTGTTCTGAGAAATTAATCAGTTTTTAATCATAAATAGCCTTAAAGAAGAGGAAACACATACGGATTCAAAAATAAAGCATTGTTTTTTCTTTTTCAATGTTTTCACAATAATTTACTTGGTTACCAGTACCACCAGATTAGCATCTGATACACTGTTTTTGTTTCTCTTTCTTTATTTTTTGAAAATCGTTCTATAGTCAGCAGTCTAATTTTTTGTGTTTTTTTTATAGTTGTTGATTAGTTATCTTCACTTAAAATATATTCATTCAGTTTGAAGCCTCTAAAAACAAAATTTGTCATAAACTTTGCATTGGGTGAACCAAGCACAAATGCTCTTCTGGAAAGAATCTTTTCAATTATGTACAGTCTGTGGACTGATGAAAAGAACCATTTCATAATTGAAACTTAGGCCTACAAGTTAATATCATTGTTTTGACTCATTTTCAAAATTCTAGTTTTAGTTAAAGAGTTTTACAATATGTTGTTGATTATTCATAAACTTTTGCAGGAGATAAAATCATCTGAAAGATGCAAGTTTAAAAACATGTTTCTGGTGTTTATGGAACCATTTCATGTTTAACAGTTTAAAGATCCAGATACTTGTATATGTGAAATAAATATAATATTGTTGCTGTACTTGTAAATGCTGACATTTTAATTCATAAAATATTGAACTGCAATGCTGCACTAATTTTTATTCAAATGTTCTGCTTTTTCATGTTTTTAAGGCAAATTTTGCAAAATGTTCCTTTTTACTACTAATAAACACAACTGTTCACTCTATTTTAACTTCTGACATCAAATATCAAGTTTTTTTAGTGTTTTTTTAATAATAGTGATTTTTTTAAGTGTCTCCAAAAATCACAATCCTTTTACAATTCTGCCCCTATTATTTTCTCCTACTTATTTTCACTTGTTCCATCATTGAATACCCCTCCTGCTCCATTCATATTCTTGGTCTTCTTCTTATATTTAATTCTTATACTTTTTTGGAAATTATTACTACTATTTTTCTTAAAATGATTGAACCACTACAATTTTTTTTTCTTATAAATGATATCCTTAAGTCTATGGCATTTATTTAATATCTAATTTGTTGTTGTTGTTGTCCAATGGCAATGAGTAAAGGATGGAGAAATGTGTGCTTACACACATTGCTGGGTGGGTTGTTATGACATATAGATATGTCGCATGTACATCCAACACAAAAAAAATATCCTACTTGAAAATCCACATTTTGGAGGTTTTCTGGCATTGCTACCAAAATGGTTACCCATGCCAGACAGGTCGAAAATGATAAACCAGGTGAAAAAAGTACTTTGGTCGAAAGAGTGACAATCTTTCACTGTAAAAATACAACCATCAAGAAACATGGACATAGGTTCCACTGGGATAAAGTAGTTCCCCATTCAGTTCTCTAGGCAGGGACTACTTCAGGGAATCCATGGCAAAGACTGAAACACAGGAACATGGAATGTTAGGACATTATGTAATAGTGGGGCACTAGAGATATTAATGCAGGAATTAGATAGATCATCCTAGGATAGTCGCTTTACAGGAAGTTAGATGGCCAGGAGAAGGTAGCAGGAATCAGGAAACTTTGAAATGTACTTTGGGAGTGCAGCGACTCCTGAATTTTGTATGGGTTTATTAGTCTGAAATTGGATCCTCTCCGCTATCAGGGATGTTAAGTTTGTCAGCAATAGGTTTATCATACATAATTCTAAAGGGTAAACGATATGATTTTATAATTGTAAATGTACATGGTCCCACAGAATATATGGATGTACGGTATCAAGGATGAGTTCTATTAAGAATTAGAGTGTGTATTTGATAGTCTTTTACAATATCATATGAAAGTTGTCTTAGGAGATTTTAATGAAAGAGTGGGACAGGAAGATATATTCAGCCAACAGTAGACAAATTCAGTCTTCATTAAGATAGTAATGACACTTGCCACATCAAAGAATCTTATTGTTAAGAGCACAATATTCCAGCTTAAGGATATTCATAAATACATCTGGATTCCAGACGACGAAACTTTTGGCTAATAACTATATATCGATGGTGGACAATGAAAACCTCATAACTCCATTTTGGTAAATTTTATAGGAGAAACAAATAACTGTTTTAAATAATTATGAAAATTGATACAGCAATAGTTCCCACATATTTTACTACAGAATACAAGTCAAGTTATTAATAAATTTGTAGTCCGTGTTCTCAACAGGCTATGTATCACACATTTCTGTGCTTGCTACTGGAGTTATGTGGTTTTTAATGACTGATGGAGTTACGAGGTTTTCATTGCCTACCGTTGTTATAGGTCTATATATTCCTGAGATCACTAATCACATTTTAAAACATTGATTTAAGCGATTTTTCTAAAATTATTTAATATTTATGTCCATCTATGATATAGTCCCCATGTTCTCTTTCTTTTTATTTTCCATGCTCTAATATTTTTTTTTCAAAACTTCTTATTGTTATATGTTTAGGTCTCTGTGGTATGTGCTAAAATTTATTTTTATTAAGTTTACACATAACTAACTCACTGGCACTCTCAAACCTAGAAGTTCATGACTCCATGAATATTAGCTCTCCATACATCCCTATCCTGAGCTAATCAAGAATAATGTTTTCTCCCACCTCATTCTTGGCCTACCTACTGGGTGCTTTTCTTCTAGTTTTCCTACAAGAAATTTCCATGACCCTCTCTTGTTTCCCATTCATGTCACATGTCTTGCCCATCGCAGTCTATGAGATTTAACTATGCTTACTACAACTAGTTTTCCGTAAAGATCATGTAGCTCATTGTTATATAGTCTTCTCCATCCACCTGTCTGTTTGTCTGTCTTTGGTCCAACATTTTTCCTAAGAACTTTATTCTGAAATACTCATAATCTTTTCTCCTCCCTTAAAGCTGTTGTTGCTGGTGGCTTCTGGTATTGTTGAACCAAGTAATTTTTTCCTTAGCGTCCCAATAAATAGCTTCCAAGTTTCCAGTTTTCTAATATTTAATTTTAGGAAGTTATATTTTGAGGTTATTTTAATTATATTATTTTTAGTCTGGACATCTTCATTGACATGACATGTTCAAGAACAAATCAACATTAATATTGAGGTAAGATGTCCAGACTAAAAATAATATAATTCCAGTTTTCTGTTTATTTTCTCCCTCAAAGTAAGAGTTCATGTTTTGCAACCATGTAATACGTGGCACAGTCATTAAGTTTTGAGACTGAGCGCATAGTGGCGCTGTGATGTACTATAGCACATAGGTGGTGCCGTGGTATGGCACCTTGTCAGTCTCTTGTCCCAGCAAGAGACAGTTGAGTGCATGCACTGCAAGCAGAAATACGGTCTTTGTTGTGACGGTGATTTGAATGCGCGTGTCGGAACTTGAGATGTCACAGTTTGAGCAATGAGCAAACATCGAGTTCTGTCAGAAATTAGGCAAGACCACTGCTGAAATGTTTCAAATGATGCAGCAAGTTTACGGTGAGTACGCATTGAGTCGCAGTGTTGTGTTTAGGTGGCACCGATGATTTTTGCAAGGAAGAGACAGTTTGGAAAATGATGTGTGTACTGGTCGGCCACAAACAATTCGAAGAAGTTGTAAGTTGGTGCGTGCTAACCGCTCCCAATCAGTAGACGATCTGGCAGCAGTGGTAGTGGTCAGTCATGGTACTTGCTACAAAATTCTGTCTGATGATCTGAACATGTCTCATGTTACCCAGCACAGTGTGCCAGGAATCCTGTCGCAAGACCAACGTGATGATCACATGACAATTTGTGGTGACCTCATCAGTAGTGCTGATGATGATCCGATGTTTCTCAACCGGATAAAAACTGGAGACGAAACATGGTGTTTCCTTTATGATCCACAACTGAAACGATATCCACCATCTGTAAAATGCCATTATCACCATGGCAGAATAATCTGCGAC
The DNA here is from genome assembly GCA_030220185.1 of Diploptera punctata. NCBI lineage: Eukaryota > Metazoa > Arthropoda > Insecta > Blattodea > Blaberidae > Diploptera > Diploptera punctata. Next base: position 900,551 of record JASPKZ010007245.1, on the reverse strand, counting down.
AAGACAGGTCAAAAGGCAAGGAGATGCTTGAACTGTTTTTTTATTCAGATGGAATTGTTCACATGGAATTCATCCCAGAAGGTACAACTGTAAACAAAACCCGCTACAAAAAGATCCTTGGCCATTTATGCGATTCAATTCGCCGTAAGCGATCTGAGCATTGGCATACAAAGAATTGGCTGTTGCTACACGACAACGCCCCCGCACATTGTTCTGTCCTTGTCCAAGAGGAACTTGCAAGGCAACAGGTGACAGTTTTGCCAGACCCTCTGTACTACCTGATCTCGCACCATACAATTTTTTTTTTTTTTTTTCACATGAAAGCAATCCTACATGGATGTACATTTCATTCTTCCGAAGAGGTCATTACTGCCACAAGAGAAACCATACAGGACCTTCTCCTGCCAACATCTTTTAGTGGTGCTTCCAGCAGCTATACCACCATTGGCAAACTTGTATAACTGCCAAAGGCGACTGTTTTGAGGAAGGATGTGGTTCTGTTTAAGTATACGCCTAGTTATCGCCATCTTGTGAGACATCCAGATTCTTATGGATGCCTACCCTCCAGGTGTAAAGTCTCAGAACTTAATGACTGTAGTAGTATATAATTAAAAGAATAACAGTTTTATAAATTTTTAGTTTTTTTTAAGTTGGGATGACAAAGAGTCCTGTAATACCTAATAGCATGCATTTCCAGAATTGAGCCTATATTTAATTTCTTTCTACACTTCTTCCTGTTTGTAATTATAGTTCCTGGGTATATTTTGCCTATTTGTCACTAACTGTCCATTTCCATTATATAATGTACTTCTAAATCTGATGGGGGCACGCCGTAGCGTAGTGGTTAAGGCACTGAGCTACAAGCCGGAGGGTCGAGGGTTCAAGTCCCGTTGGGGTCAGGATTTTTAAACTGACCTAAAGCCTCGTGGACAATATGGCCCTGGGGTCGACTCAGCCTCTAATGGAATTGAGTACCAGACGCTTGTTCTGGGGGTAAAGGCGGCCGTCACGCAGGGCTGACAACCCGGCTGACATAAAGTGCCGATTGTCTAGAAAAAGTGGGAGCCTTAACCTCCTACTACCCCAAGGGTCTCTGGACCTGTTGTGGGATCACTTTACTTTTACTTCTAAATCTGACCATATATTTAGTTTTATTGATATTAACTTCTACACCCAATTTTTTTGTGTTACTCAATAGAATGTGCATGTTGGCCCTTAGTTTTACTTCACTATCACCCAATAATAGTACGTCAGTGAGTTTTGTACATAATTTTTATAATTAATTGGTGAACCTTTGTACATAAAGTAATTTATTAGATAATGAAATTTAAAACTTAAAAATTTAATTGCGTTTATTTATCTCAGTGTAAATATGTCCAGACATTTTATATAAATGAATCAGAGAATAGAGATATTAATGGTTTATTTTAGGATGTTATATTTTGAGGTTCTTTTAATCGAATGTTTTTGAATCTGGTATCATCTTACCTCAGTTTAATGTTTCGATATATCTTCTACATCATCATCAGGTTTTGGCCAGACTGGCAAAAGCTGATGATGATGTAAAAGATATATCGAAACATGTTCTAGAACAAATCAACATTAAATTGAGGTAAGATGATACCAGATTTAAAAAAAAACTTGATTAAAAGAACCTCAAGGCAAAAGCTGATGATGATATAAAAGATATATCGAAACATGTTCTAGAACAAATCAACATTAAATTGAGGTAAGATGATACCAGATTAAAAAAAAACTTGATTGAGAGATATTAATATTTGATATAAAAATAAACAATTATTGTATTTTTTTGCCCTGTACTGTTTATCATACATAAATTGTATCTTTATTTGGTTTGATATAACAGGGTTGGACATATGCAGTAGATTTTCCAGCTACATTTTATCCAAAGAAACAATGGAAATCATGTGTCCGACGACGCAAATGGATACGATACAGACGATACAGTGCTATGAACTCCTGGTGTGCTATTGCTCCTCTACACAAGGATCCCACACAGGTATAAAAATTAATGTACTTTTATTCTCTGTTCACTGTAAAGAAAAGCAAACTTATATAAAGGCAGATGCAGTTAGATGCCACATAACTGAGGGCTGTATTTTCATTAGCTATGGAGAGATTATTAGCAATATTATGAAGATTGTCTTAGAAATAATATTTTGATTACAAATTCCCTAGCAGATCAAGAGATTAAATCGGTGGTACACAACTAATATATATTTTTTTTTTTTTTTTCATCTGGAATGGCTTGGAGGATCATTATTTTCAACCAGAAACTAGCTGATGAGCTGACTGTTGGAAGTGTTGTATATTCTTTCCCTCTGGTATTGGGCAGACAAACCTCACAGTTAAATCCTTCAAAATTGTTATGTATTTTTCCCATGCTGTGAATACTGTTGCTTTTTGTGAATTCCAAAGGAATGCAGCTACTGAGGCTTTTCTCATAAAACAATTGAAACATTTTTACAAATCTTCACCAATCCTATCTAGTAAAAGGTAAAGGTAAAGTGATCCCACTACAGGCCTCAGGAGGCCCTTGGGGTAGTAGGAGGTTAAGGCTCCCGGACAGTCGGTACTTGATGTCAGCCGGGTTGTCAGTCCTGCATGATGACCGCCTTTACCTCAGAACAAGCTTATGGTACTCATTTCAGTTAGAGGCTGAGTTGACTAGTAGACTCTGAAATTGACCATGACCAAAATTTATATATATACATATGCATATATCAAAATCAAAGATCAAAGTGGGAGGTAACACTATGAGGTATTTACAATTTATAATGAGTTCAAGGAAATGTTTTAAATATCTCACCTCATAAAGTTGCATGTTTTCACGATACTGGTTTCAAAAGAAAATTTTACTTCCATCTTCAGTCAAACTCTAACTCTTTACATTAGGCTGTTACATCATCAATTTTATTTTTATTGTTTTATAATCATGCTCTTAACAGCTAAGGTAATTTCCATAGGAATTCAAATCTAGAGTTGAAAGGGCTGAAAAATTTTGCACAAAGCCTCTTCTCATTTTCAGGTTCTAGGTTCTTTTACATGTAGGAAATCAATAACATGGAACCTTCAGCTTTAGTTCCTTTTTTGAAGTAACCCATACTCAGGATTTTTATGCCCTGAAAAATCCTAAATTCGATCAGTGTGAATTTGCAAATCTTGAAACCAGAGGCAAGTATGGCAACCACTAATCCACCAGACTGACTTTACACCACATAGTTACTGTATATACCATATGTGAAATAGCTCAATATATTTTTTAAAGAATTAAATGAATCGTGATTATTTCTTACCTCATACTTCTATGTTTTTTTAAACACAGCACTGAAGTAAAGTCAGGATTGAAAATTTCTGAACAATTGTACATTAGCCTGACAATTTAATTTCAACAATATTCAATTATATAGCCAACGTGATTGATTCAAACTGACATGGGCTGTAAATTGGTTTGGTCGGTATTCGAAGCCTTGTGTATTAACAGTCATTAATATTTCTAGTGAAAGCCGATTATTTTTATTTTTTGGGACAATCCTTACAATTGCTATTAGTCACCGAGGCCATATATTATTCAGAAAATTTTCTAACTTTGTGCTTTTATATATGTATATGTTTTAGTTTTTTGATGAAATCTGTAATTTCTCTTTCTTGTTAGTCACTTTAAGAAAAAAGTCATTTCAAAAGGCAGTTTTTCTTAATATGTCTAAGAATCATCAAGATATTGTAGGTTACATTACAAGAGTATGACATAGTGGTTTTTCTTGCAGTGAACAGTGTATAGAAATGAAGTGTGAGGATTAAATTGTTTTAATATTTATTTGCTATTTGAAATGTGTATCAGGGCGTTACAGTGAGTGAGGCGCTACGTCCCTCGGTGTCCATGTTGACTTTAACCTGGGTGAGTTAGTGCTGCTTCAGCTTTTATGCAAGCATGAGCTTTATTAAATTCCCCAGTAGTTGCTGCTAACAGCTAGTAAACTAACTTAACATTATCACTAACATATCTCTTGAATTATCTTTGTTCTCTAGATTTTAAAGATGGAAAAAAATTTTAAGTACCAGCTTCATCACTTTAAGAGGATTCTATAGATTCAGAATTTTCAAGATTTTTAGGTTAAAATGTTTGAAATTGATGGATTTTTGGAGGGGTAATGTTTAAAAAAGTTCAAGATTTAAAAATGAAGTGAATGCTGAAAGAGTAGTAAAAATAATAAGTGAATTTTCAATTTTGAAGAGAAAATTTGTGTCTAACTGGGACTTGAACTGATTTTCCTGCATATATTAATTTACATAATATTTAAATGAAGTGACAATATGAGGTTTATTTCAATTAATAGAGAGTTAGAACTTTAGCAACTCCTCATATTTCTTGAAGGCAGTTTCGATACGTTGCGTATCATTATCAATCCCTTCTAGAAGGAGTAGATTTCTTGAAGACCACTTTCGATACATTACATATTATTAATCCTTTGTAGAAGAAATTGATAATGATACGTAATATATTGAAACTGGTCTTCAAGAAAACTACAAATATGAGGTGAGTCATTAAAATTCTAACTCTCTATTAATTAATTTACATATTAACTAACTAATTCACTGGCACTATTGAACCCATAGGTTCATGGCCATGCAGACATAAGCTCTCCATACATCCTTATCCTGAGCCAATGCCTCCCAGTCATTCCCTGTATAATCTACTTCCCTCAAATCATAGTTAATGTTATTCTCCCACCTCATTCCTAATCTATCAACTGGGCGTTTTCCCTCTGGTTTTCCTAAGAGAAGCTTCTATGCACATCTTTCATTCCCCATTTGTGCCACATGTCCAGCACATCGCAGTCTACGAGACTTAACTGTTCTTATTATATCTGGCTTCCTATAAAGACCATGTAGTTCACTGTTATGTAGTCTTGGGATTTTTACACTAATTTAGGGTCGGTTTCACCAACAGAGGTAACTGTATTACGCCAGTTTAAGCTATGTATTATATATGGAGAAAACTTGGGTAATATAGTTACCTCTGTTGGTGAAACTGACCCTTAAAGCTCTTTTTTTATGATTCTATTATATGTAATTAATTTACATATTACAATCATAAAAAAGAGATTTAAATTAGTGTAAAAATCCCATCACATGTCTTTTTTTATTTATAAGGAACAGAGTCAAAATTTTCAAGGGAAATCATAAACCTTAATGAGGATCTGCATTGTGCATCCATATAAGTTATCTCATGCCATATATAACTCTCCATCTCTTTCTAAACAATATTTGTGAAAGGTCAGTCAAGAGAAATTATTTTTTTGCTAGCGAAAAGATTTTCACGTAATGGATGGGGACAAAATTATGTGGTGTCATATTACCATGACAATCCTGTGGTGGATCCTTCTCCAGTGCAATATTTTATGATGTTATTGGAACTTATGCAATCTCTTTCTTTTAATCAAAATCATAGTGGGACGTAAAATCTCTTTCTTAACTATCGTCTTCAATATTCATTCTATAATGTGTATACCTGCACCACTTGAAGCAAGGAAATTAGTGAAGGTAATCCACTTTCACTAATGTAATTGAAACTCACAAATTAAATGATTAAAAAAAAGGGCACAGTAATTATAGAAATAAAAATAAAGGCAAAAATAAAAATATTTTACATTTAAAAGTAAGTCCACTGCTGTGTTCTCTAGGTAGCATGCTGCCTTGTCATGCAGCAGGCCTGGGTTCGAACCCCGGTCGGGACAATTTTTCTGGGTGAGGTTTCCTCACCTGTAAGACAAATGTCAGGAAAACTTTAAGGCCCAAATAGTCCCCAAATTCATATGGCCATCGCAATCATCATCATTCATATTCATCTTAGATTAAGCTTAGGATTAGGGACTCTCCTGGCACACCACTATCATCATCATCATCACCCATCATATCATCGGGGCAACGTAACCCTGCCTTCCAGGTGCCCAACCTCAGAAGTGGGTTACAAGTACGCCATACCAGGAGAGAACACCAGGAATGTTGAAAGACAACCTGAGGCATTTGCAAAAAAAAATTAAAAGTGATGAAAACTTCTTAACTTTTTTATTTGATTAACTGCCCCTAGAGTGTTGTTAAATAACATACCAACTCACTAATAACATACTGAGAAGTGTTAAATTAATAATAAAAACATTGAAAGAAGCCCTACTGGCTTTATAAAGTAGTGTTTAAATTCCCAATAAATGTCTTCTTAAATAAGAAGCTGCTATTTGCATGATTGAGCAAATGCTCGTAACATTTGGCAGTGCTTGGGAATTAACAATGTATAAGGGAAAAATTTGTGTTTAGATTGGAGTTTCTCAGATAGCTAAGTGGTAGAGCATTGGCTTAGAAAGCCAAAGGCCCTGGGTTCAAACCTTAGTCTGAGAGTATAATTTTTCTCTTCAAATATAACATGCTAACTGTTAACTAAATCTTCCAAAACTTCACTAAAAAAGATTAGAAGTTGCTTCTTTATTTATGGTAGCTGTAGCAATAGTTGTCGGTAAAGGATGGGTTTACATTTGAATGTCAGTGAGAACTGGCAATGGAGTCCAAGACTGGTCTATTCTACTAACTTAAGAATTGCATATATTTTTTTCACTAGTCATTTTTACATGAGAAAATTATTTTTAATCCAAGTATATATTGATTTTACATGACTTGATATCTGAGAATGTCAAGGTTTAGTATATCCTATGGAATAGGGAATAAAACTTTTGAATTTGCATATAATTAATTAGTTGTTTGCAAAATTAAATTGACTTCCTATAATGAATATGTGTACCTGCTCATGAAAAGGGAACACTTGCCAGGTTTTGAATTAATGACATTTTTATAACCCTTGAAATGTATTTCAGATAATATATGTGAAAAGGGCTATTACATAAAATTTTAAAGATCAAAAGTAACAAGAACATTCATTTATGTAAAGACTAAGGGCCGCATGCAAATACATTAGTCTCTACTCAAATTACTTCCAATCACCGGTGAGCTGACTTTCCGTGAGCAAGTGCAAAGATTGAATTAGCGACCCACTAACTGGTCATGCATGAAAGTCATTTTCGTAATATTGGCAAGAAATTATCCAGAATTCTCAGCAATAAAACTATTTCCGTTATTTTCGTCTGCTAGAGGAATGCATTTACACTTGTGTCCCGCAAATAAAACCGTATATGACGACGTCTGCCTCATGCGATATTATGCCAATTCTCCTGTTCTTCCAGTTGAATTCTTTGATAAACTCTATTAAATTCCTGTTCTCCGCGTAAACCCAAAAACACGATTGAAGTCTTCAAGATCCGACATCTTGGATAAAGCAGCAAGGTTTCAAAGTAGATCGGTTACCATCAGTTCCCATCGGGTTGCTCACAATTTGTTCTCTGCTAAGTCACCTCGCCAGGTAGCTTAGGAATTTCGACAATTATTATTGCATGAACAGATTTTTGAGTACGCAAAAACGTCTTTGGATGCAACTTTCTCAGCAGAGTACAGGCAGAGAACGACTTTTACGGTCTAATGCGTTCATAGATACGAGCCTTAGGCCCTTTAAAAAGTCACTATATACAAATTTAAATAACTACTACAGTCTGCAGATGAAAAGAAAGTGACCAACAGGAACATCTTATGCAGTATATTTCATCAAGAGGGATTTTACTAACAAAACCTTTGAGTCTTTTAATGGGCATGCTAGTTCTAAGTTTGATGGATAATATCTATTATAATATCCCCAAAATAAACTATACAGATGTGTGACACGAGACTGTTCCTGTGTTAGTGAACATGTTTTGGTATTATGACTCTTATATTTCTCCCTCCTTGCCTCATCTCTCACTTGCTTTCTTCTGATCTATGGACTGTAATCTACTGGGAAATTATTCTGGTGACAGTTTTTTCATATTCTCTGATATATTGTCCTCATTGATTACTACATAAAACTGACTAACTTAATGGTATCATTGAACCAGGAGATCCATGGCCGCATGGACATAAGCTCTCCATTCATCTCTATCATTAACTATGCATTACATTCCTTCCCTGTATAATTCACATCCCTCAAATCATGGTTAATTTTATTCTCCTATTTCAACTACTACATACATAAAGCAATTATTTGAAAAATAATAATTGCTCAATATAAGTTTTACCACAACTGTTCTTGCTTTCGAACTGAGACAATCTTGTTAGTGACTCTACTGCAAGAACTATTAAAAAAACTAAACTGGTTTAAATTTACAGGCAGGAATCCAATATTGAAGAGAGTTTTTATTATAAATTTAACATTTCTCATTGAAGGTCAAATTATATTTTGGCACTCTTGAGAATTGAAATGTTAAGAGAAAAATTTGTATTTAAATTGGAGGCCTTGGATAGCTCAGTGATAGCATATAATGCTAAAGGTCAAACCCCAGCCTAGGCGTATATTTTTCTCTTCAAATATAAATTGAAGAGAGTAACTCGGATAATATCTGTTTATTTTGTCTATGCATAACAGAACCCATATCAATCTCAGTGAGGTGAAACATTATGTACCGGCAAGTGGTAATGTATCTTCTTGTTTAAACTTAGATATCAAGGAATTCAGTCGGCCCATGACTTTTATGTTTATACATATGATAGTTTGAAGCCAAAGATAAAAAAAAACTAGTTTGCACCATCTCCTCATATTTTTTACAATTATTATGGAAACTAAAAGTTGCCAAGTTAACCATTTTCATATATATGCACATATATATAATAATAGTTAAAATCCACTTATTTTATTGTTTATTTTTTATTATTTCACTCACCTCATACTTCATAATTCATAGCAGACCCTGGGTTTCTTCACATCTTTTGTGACATTCTCAATGCTGCATCACGTTCACAACTGACGTCCAACGGCCTTCTATCCTGCAGACTGACCTCTGCGCCATCTGGTGGCCGACCGAAGAATTTCCAAATCAGTCCTCTTTCTTTATAACCGGGTATTTCAAAATTCATAGTTGTATTTTCATTCTTGCATATGTAAATTTTTTCCCAAATTGTGAGTTCCTTCGGTTTTTCCAATTGTTTAAGTAATTTTGTTTTGGTTTCTATTCTATGTTTTTCTGACCAGGCATGTGCAGCTATTGCAGATTTTTCGGTTTCTCCATTTTTAACATTTCTGAGGTGTTCTTTTAATGGAGAAACCGAAAAATCTGCAATAGCTGCACATGCCTGGTCAGAAAAACATAGAATAGAAACCAAAACAAAATTACTTAAACAATTGGAAAAACCGAAGGAACTCACAATTTGGGAAAAAATTTACATATGCAAGAATGAAAATACAACTATGAATTTTGAAATACCCGGTTATAAAGAAAGAGGACTGATTTGGAAATTCTTCGGTCGGCCACCAGATGGCGCGGAGGTCAGTCTGCAGGATAGAAGGCCGTTGGACGTCAGTTGTGAACGTGACGCAGCATTGAGAATGTCACAAAATATGTGAAGAAACCCAGGGTCTGCTATGAATTATGAAGTATGAGGTGAGTGAAATAATAAAAAATAAACAATATTAAAAAACCTCATAATGTTATTTCCTATCTACATAACTTAATCCACTTATTTTATTTAATATAACATCATAATAATGGGAGTGTAGAAATATTATATAAAAATTCTCTGAAGGAGGTTTTCATTTCATATAACTAATTGCATGGCCTATGGATTGGGTGTAGGTTGAATGACACATTCATTAAAAAAACTCCACTTGTCCATATTCTCAGCAAACTGAATTAAATTCATATCACTGATTTCCAGTTCTCTAAGATTATCATCCTGCCATACTCCTAGAACTTTCTTTTTCCCGGTTTTTTAATAAAAATTTTGAAACCACTTGTGCTGTCAACCATTTGTGGTATGTGACTTGCCCATCTCAGTCTCCTATATTTAATAACTTTGACAGTATTAGAACGACAATTTTTTAAAAATTCAATGACATCACATTGTCAATATGATATTTCTGGTATTCTCTCCTGGCATGACATACTTGTATCCCACTTCTGAGGTTGGGACACCTAGAAGATGGGGTTATTCAATGCCCCAGATTGTCATTTTGACATTTCTGGTGTTCTCTCCTGGTGTAATTGTAACCCACTGCCTGGAAGGCAGAGTTAAGTTACCCCGATGATATGATGGGTGATAAATGATAATGAAGCACCAGGAGAGGTCTTAACCTAAATTCCAGATCATGGGCAATCACAGGAATAATTCTCACTAAGGAAAAATTCCTTTTTGTTTGACCGGTAATCGAACCTGGGGCTTCATGAATAGTAGTCAGAAATTTATGTTGAGTTTTTTTGACTCACCTCATACTTCGTGGAAGTTAAGAAGTATGAGGTGAGTCAAAAACAACTCAACATAAATTAAAATAAACCTCATAGTGTTATTTCCTACCTACATAACTTAGTAGTCAGAAATGCTGACCACTAGCCCTTGAAGCTGGTCGGATAATCATATATAATGTTTATGAGTTTTCATTGTGTTGTATAACCTATAACAAGGTTGATTGGCTCAGAAAATATTCTGTAGTGCTTTTCTAGCTGTACACAGGAGATGACTTTTCAAACATCTTTATAGATTCAGAATAGTAGAGAAATTCCCCTATTGATCCTTGTGTCATTGACAAGAAAACATGGACTGACAATACCTTACACAATGCTCTAATTTGATTGGAATAAACAATTGCAACCGATATTTAGCATTGAGTACAAAATTTGACTTTAGTACAAATCTTCTCCTCTTATTATGTTCATATGTATTGTATTGCTGTAAATTTCTCATTTTCTTTGTGTTTGAAGATTTTTTTATAATGATTATCAATATACTAGCCATTGGATAAAAATAAATATAACCTGTTAGTGTAAAATAATATGAATTTGATTTTAAACACAGGAACCATTCATTGGAGTAGCAGTTGGAGGACAAAACATACCAGGCGGAAATCCTGGCAATCTCATGGTGTGGGCAATCACAGCTCATGGACGGGTAAGTATGTTTTTCTTTATTTTATTTTGTTAGAGAATTGTTATAATTCTTTTAGAAGAGTCAAATGCATCCAGCACATAAATAATAACTATTTTTAAATTTGATTATGAATAATGAAAAAAAGTGTTAATTACGAGCTGTGCAAACTAAGCAAATTTCTCAGCAAGTCAAATTCATGGTCCAATTTTGCTGATTAACAAACTCAATCTTACTTTTCTTATTTAAATGTTAATGAAATACATTTGATACTCTTGTCCAGACTGGATGAGCTGACGATAAAACAGAATTGTTTTGAAACATGTCCAAGAACAAATCAACATTAATATTGAGGAAAGATGAGCAGACTAAAAATAATATAATTAAAATAACCTCAAAATATCACTTCCTAAAATTAAATATTATATTTGAAGAGAAAAATTTTCGCCTAGACCGAGACTCGAACCCGGGACCTTTGGCTTGCCGGGCCATACGCTCTACCAACTGAGCTACCAAGGCGAGTTACGATCTAGACGCAAATTTTTCTCTTATATACGTTGTAATTCCCTCACACCAAATGCTTTTGAAACCATTGCTTCTTAGAAGCCGCCATTTGCAAAGATAGAAGCAATGGTTTCAAAAGCATTTGGTGTGAGGGAATTACAACGTATATAAGAGAAAAATTTGCGTCTAGATCGTAACTCGCCTTGGTAGCTCAGAGCATTTGGCCCGGCAAGCCAAAGGTCCCGGGTTCGAGTCTCGGTCTAGGCGAAAATTTTTATCTTCAAATATTATTAAATTTGATACCCACTAGAACAATTTTTAGATTTTACCTTTCAGGTAAACTCCCACTTCTAATGGTCAGATTTTACTGATTGTTCAGAGAATAACTTCCTCATTTTATTTCATATATTGAGTTTCATTATGAAACATTTTAAATTGCAGCCGCTAAAGCAATTTTTAATTTTTTAAATTTATTTTAACCCTCACTCCTAATTATCTGATTTTGGTGGTTAATAAACTTGCCCTCACTTTTCTTAATTGATACCTCTTTGCCAAGTTTGAGTCAAAAGAAAAAGAACAGAAAATTGAGTCTGCTAGAGGATGAACAGACACACATACAAATAAATATATTATAAATAAATAAATATATATATATATACCGTATATCTCGGCAGATAAGGCGACCTTCAGATAAGATGTATAGATTTTTGACACAGTTTTATAGTTTCAGCATATATCTGTCCTTTAAAACGACCACAAAACTATCAACGGCCTATGAATTTAGTTTGGATCAGCAATCATTACTAGCTTACTGTATAGCGTATACAAAATTACCGTATTCGTAATTTTTCAAATTAAATTTTATGTTATATATTGTTAATATTTTAACCCCTCATTATGATAAATAAATACATTTTATTTTCATTCAACCGGCAACACTGCTACACTTTCGATAAGTTGTACTAGCACGACAGATGAGATGGAAGGCTGTAGAAGGGAAAGGAGATTGTTATGATAAGGAAGGAAGACTTGCTGCATGAGAAATTTCTTGTTACAATACTATCAAATCCAAAGATATAAGTAATCTGCATATTTAAATGTTGTATCATGCATAGTATAATAACACTATATTAACCCATTGGAGACTTTTAACGAGTCTCCCTCGTGAGCAGGTAGAAAGTCCAAACAGATCAAGCACGAGCTACACTCGTTGTGTTAAAACTCTCCACTATAAGAAGTTTGCCATCTGTAAAATTTGTTGCTGGTTTATATAAAGCGTATATGTAGTCCTAGTATATTGTATAGTTTATTATAGATATAATTTATAGAATAATATATTTTAGGTATTTATTACGTAAAAATATATATATATTGTTTCAATGTTTTTTTTTTTTGAATATCATGGTTGTAAATGTAACTTTTTTAGAAACACGTTCAGTTCAAACTCTCTAAACGAAATAAAACGGCGCCATTTGGATTAACATATTAGAAATTGTACTCTTCAGGATATGATTCAAATAAACACTGGACAAGATGCACATGAAAATGCAGATTTTACAGCAAATGAGAGTGTAGTTCTAGAATTAGCATACCCGTTCGTAGAGAAAGGTTACACATTATAATTGTGTTCTCCTAATTTATTTTTAGAGCTGAATAGACGAGAGATTATTAGGGACAGTAAAATCTAACAGAAGAAATATGCCTATGGATTTAGTGAACATCAAAAATGGAAAGAAAAAAGGAAAGATAACAACATAATCTAGTCGGAGACTTCTAGCATAGAAGTGGAAAGGTAGGGAAGACATTTATTTCTTATCATCCAAACACGAAAATGCCGACATGACTGACACCAGTAAGAAGCTATGGAAAAATAAAGACGGAGAACAAGAAGAAAACATCATAGGCTAAATGTATTCTAGAATACAATAAAGGTATGGGAGGAGAAGATTGACATGACAAGGTTGTGGCTTTGTTTTCCAGTAATGATGAGATTTGTAAGTGCTATAGAAAAATTGCTTTTTACGTTATCAACAATTTCAGAAGATATATAACAAGAACTTTCTATGATTTGATAATGTATTTGCCTATGCTTTTATATGTTTAGTTTAATTAATTTTTACAATATGCAGTATTATATATTTTGATTTGTGTTTACTTTAAAAATAATGACCGAGAAATTGTAGTAAAAGATTGTTTTTGAAATATTAGTCAACTTTCATACCCTTCAAACTAACAATAGATAACGGTTAAATTGCAAAGAAGAGGGTTGTAGCCAAGCCACGTTCCTTTCCTCTTCATAAAAGTACAAAATACTGCAAGAAAAACAGGGGTAAACAAACTATCTGAAATCCATTTGTGATAGAACTCAGTATGCATGGTCTGGGTATTCTGATTTAAAATCCAATGCAGCCGCAGTAGCGCTGGGAGATGTAAATGGGTTTCCAGTGAACTTACCTGGTGCTTTAAACGTGTCTTCATTGGGTTAATAATTAAAAGAAACAACGCAATATAAGCAATGTCCATGTTTATTTACTACACAAAACAGACTGCAAAAGAATTGAATAACCGGATGTTTTCAGGACTGGTTCGAAAGTAGCTGTACTCACGGGGATTCACTAAATCTCTAACAGTTCCCCCCCCCACATGTCAACTGATCGGTTTGTGAGTATTTTAAATACATTAGTGAGTTTTTTTCTTCATTTTATAATGGTTTTAATTTATATAAATTCCAATCTAATTTTTTTGTATCTGTCCTATAAGACGATCCTGGATTTTGGAGGCTGTTTTTATGGTTATACTATCATCTTATCTGCCAAGATATATGGTATTTATAAGAAAATTTGTAATGATCATTTCTAGTTTCTACTAACAAGGGAACTGTCAACCATTGCATGCCAAAACCTACCTTTAAATTTCTCCCAGAGAAGCATTGTGTTGTACCAAGGCCATGTCCAAAAAATTATCTGCTGTTTTTAACTGCAAGGCACATAAATCAAAGCTGGAATACAGCAATGGCAGCTCACTCTATGGAGCAGATAAGTAAGAGTGGAGTGAAGTGAGGCAGGATATGGCATAGACAGCAGGTAGTGAGGGTTATCCAATCTACCAATTCATGAGTTGTATTACTTTCCTGTAGTTTAAATGAGATATTTGGCACTGGAGTTTAATACCTTGCAGTTAAAAACAGCAGATAATCTTTTGGATATGGCTTTGGTACATCACAACACTTTTCTGGAAGAAATTTCAAGGTAGATTTCAGCATGCAATGGTTGATAGTTCCCTTGTAAGTAGAATTGATGAAAATTTAATCAACTTTTATAAGATTCATGATGTGTTCCGTTGAGGTTTATTCAAAATTAATATAAAATTATAGAATATTCACCTGAAAGGTCCGTCTCCTCAACTTAATTATCATTTAACTGTAGCGCTTTCGGGACTTGTCCCATCATCGGCAGGATTCAAAACTGGTGTTTCACTGAAGATCTGGTAGAGGGGGTTACATGTATTGGGTTCGTTTTCGTATACGAAAACTACAGCGCTACAGTTAAATGATAATTAAGTTGAGGAGACGGACCTTTCAGGTGAATATTCTATAATTTTATATTAATGATGAAAATTTGTAAAAAAATATTTGAAATATTTCCATGAGAACAACCTCAATAGCAACATTCCTTCGGAATTCAGTAATATGTGATTGTGTGTAGGTGATGTTTCGAACTGGTGTAAGTACGACAGCTCCTGAGGGACTTAGATGGACATCAATAACTGTGCCACCAGGTTGTGAGGTGAATCAGATCAGTGTAGGACCTACGGGACTTGTTTGGGCTGTTTTATGGAATGGGCGAGCATTGGTTAGAACAAAAGTTACCAGGGACAGTCCTACAGGTAATCAATTGTCTATTATCTGTATGTTATTTTATTTAGCAACACCCTTTAAAATTATTAAAATTCATCGGAGAACATATTGTTTAAACAACTCACCTCATAGGATTCATGCTTCCATGATATCGCGATTTCAAACATAGTCATGTTCATCGTCAGCCATAACTCCGACGCTGACGATGAACATGACTATGTTTGAAATCGCGATATCATGGAAGCATGAATCCTATGAGATGAGTTGTTTAAACAATATGTTCTCCGATGAATTTTAATGATTATACCTCATAATGTTTACTTCCCAACATTAATTAAATACCCTTTAAAATCATTACCAAAAACAATTCAATCTTTCCCCAATTATGTAATGTTTACAGAGAGTGCTTCTCACAAGAGAACTATCAATATGTATTTTATCAAATGGCAGGAACTGACAATAATGCCATTTTTCCCTCTGACCTCCCAGTACAAGCGTACAAAATTCTGTCTTCTTTGGGCCTCTCAGCTCAGCTGTGGACTGTGTAGTCAATGTTGTTGGTTCACAAAGTGGGCATCTAGTGAATGGATACATTTTATGAATGAGTTGGAGAAAATGTTCTTAATATCTCATCTATAAAGTTGCATGTTTTCATGATACCGGTTTCAAAAGTAAATTTTACTTCCATCTTCAGTCAAACTCCAAATGTTGAAATTTCATATAACTTTTGAAAACAATAGTTTTTGAAGGACTATTTTACTGAATTCTGCTACTGGAACATTATCATGTTCTGAGCAAAGTGTCCTGAAAATTTTATAGCACAACATCGAGTGGTTTTGCAGTTCTTAAAAAGTTTACCAATATGGTAATTTTTCAGTAATTATTTAAAATTAAATAAGGCTTAATGGTTTAAGATATCTAAGAAATACATACATCTTTTTTACAGGCAAATGTACCTTTTTTATATATTAAATTTGGGAATTTTTAACATTATGAGGTTCAATTAATAAGAATTAAATGAATTGTGATTTCTTCTTACCTCATACTTCTATGTTTTTTTAAACACAGCACTGCAGTATCGGTGACCCATTATCACCATCGTCAGCTGTTTTCACGACTAAAAAAAACATAGAAGTATGAGGTAAGAAGAAATCACTATTCATTTAATTCTTATTAAATGTATCCTTAATCACAAAAATTGTAAATATATCAGGTAATTATAAACATTTGATTTTACCATAAATTAAACCTCATAGTGATTAATTCCTGTAAAAGTTAAAAATAATTGTAAAAATATATAATTTTTTTTATTAAGAATTACTTTTTGCCCCTCTTCATAACTGATTAACCTTAAGAGATATTCCTCTGTTAATCCATTAACTCCTAAATTAACATTTTTCTTAATTCTAAAGGGATTATTACTGATAACTCATTTATTTAGTCAGTTAATAGAGGAAATTAATATAAAAAATTGATTACTTATAATGATATATGTCCTGTCCTCAGGTGAGGATGGTGAAGTTTATTGATATCAAAATAGAGCATTATATTTTTTTCGGGTTAATTCCTGTTACTTCTTCATTTTCTGTGATACACTTCAAAACAATTTATGCTCAATGTAATGTTACATTTCTTGGAATAGTTTCTGTTCATGCCTAGAGAAGAAACACATAAAAAAACAATAAATATTTGTTAATATTTATTATATAAAACTTTCCTCATTAGAGGATTGCCACAAGGACAGAGTGATGCAGACCATTAATTTTCAAAATTAATGAAATACATTTTGTAAATACATTTTTAAAAAATTCAAATTTTAATTGAAGAATATTCTATAAAGTAGAAATTTTGTAAAGTTGGTTTCTTAATATTGTTTATTTTTTATTATTTCACTCACCTCATACTTCATAATTCATAGCAGACCCTGGGTTTCTTCACATAATTTGTGACATTGTCAATGCTATCTACATAACTTAATAATGGTTTCTTAAAATTGAAATTGATCCTCTAATGGCAGCGATGGCAATTTTAGAAAGATACACTCTGTTCAAATCTAAGAATTTCCAAAATTTAGCTAAGAATCGTAGTATAGTACCTCTTGTCCCAATCATCAATGCTGTGACAGGATTGGTATTTATTGGTATTGGTATCTAATTGGTATTTATCTTTGTAGTAGTCAACTGTTGGATGGCTTTCTTTTCAAAGTCAACTTCCTCAGGTCGGCCACTATGAATCTCAAAACGGATTGTGGGATCTAATATCATACAAATTTTAGAAGATGGTCTAAATACAATAATATCTTGTAGGTAACAATAATATCTATTCATGTATTACTCTCATTAGTGGCCACACCATGAACTTCCTCATAAACTATGTAACCATAATCTCAAGGCTTTCTGCCATCATGTTTCGAATAGTGTGGTGCTGAATGCTTCTCAGTGATTCCCCAAATGGACAAGCCCCCATGGACTTAGTGCAAGGATTTCATGCTATCTGTGACAATGTCTACAGATGGTATCATCCCTAGACCTGCCCGGCAATGATTGCACCGCTGATATATTGACTTGCATTTTAATTGCTTCTCTCCATTTGGAACAAGACAATCCCTGATGATCATGAATCCATTGATTTGCTGCTGTATATTCACTGTAGAGAACAACACCTTTTCCTTTAGAGAACCTCATAATGTTACTTCCTATTGTAATTTTACAATGAGAAGACAAGTTTAGAGAATTGACAGTTGTAATACATTTCAGGAAAGTGTAATTAAACTAAACATTCAATACTTTTGGTTACAAATCCTTAAACTTTTCCAATAAGTATTTAGGTAAACTTTTATTAATAAGAATTAAATGAATCGTGAATTCTTCTTACCTCATACTTCTATGTTTTTTTAAACACAGCACTGCAGTATCAGTGACCATCATCACCATCCTCAGCTGTTTTCACGACTGTCAATTTTTTCTTTTGCCGGTAATTATCCAAACTGCCATCTGGTATTCTTTTGAAGGAATCATTTTCTAAACTGCCATCTGTTGTATTTTTGAAGAACTTTGTAATCAAGCTCGGTTCATCTGGAATCTCGAAGTTCATGGTTCTTTGAGATTCCAGATGAACTGAGCTTGATTACAAAGTTCTTCAAAAATACAACAGATGGCAGTTTAGAAAATGATTCCTTCAAAAGAACACCAGATGGCAGTTTAGAAAATAATTCCTTCAAAAGAACACCAGATGGCAGTTTGGATAATTACCGGCAAAAGAAAAAAATTGACAGTCGTGAAAACAGCTGAGGATGGTGACGATGGTCACTGCAGTGCTGTGTTTAAAAAAACATAGAAGTATGAGGTAAGAAGAATTCATGATTCATCTAATTCTTATTAATGAAACCTCATAATGTTAAAAATTCCCAAATTTATTATATATAAAAAAACTTTTATTACTCACCTCATATTCTTCTTCTTCTTAGACTAGTTTCAAAACTTTCTTTGGTTCCATCATCAGTATTTTTACGACTGTTGTTTTGTCGTTTTGAAGACATTCCTAAAAAAGTAATTTCCAATAAATAAGCTTGAAATAAAATGTTATCTTCATATGGATGTTAATGGGTCAGTTTATGCTCAAGCATTTTTTTGAACACCCTCTAAAAATTTGAAGAAAATTAAATAATTCTGAAGAAATTGCACTTCATAGGGCATTCCAGTTCCCTTTATCATTATTATTTTTATGTTTATAGGAGAGTTCTGGTTAGAAGTGCCACCTCCAGAAGATCTGAAATTAGCTCATGTGTCTGTTGGAACAAATGCTGTGTGGGCTGTGACCAGAGATCACAGAGTGTGGTTCCGTAAAGGTGTTCGTGGTGAAAGTGCTGGTCATAGCGAAGAATTAGCTAAAGGTTCTGGTTGGGTGGAAATGGTGGGAAATATGGCATTGGTTTCTGTTGGGACTAATGATCAGGTTTGTATTCATAATCTTATAATTTGGTGTGTGAATCTAATGCTCAGGATTTAATAGAGAAGTTTTTTTTTTTTTGGATTACAACATGTTCATGAACAAATTACAACAATTTATTTTAAGGTCATCCTGTTTGAAGAGTTAGTGATTGAACGAACCACCCTCAACTCCCTATCTGAAAGGAGGGCCATACCTGTCATTGATCTTAAATTCCATAGCATCTAACCAGCATGTAATAACTTATGTGAGACACTTGTGTATGGCATGACAGACCAGCATGAAATAAATGACTTTTTTCCATCTTGATATAACAGTTATATCACTATCACTTGTTCCCAAGAGCCTTGAGGATGAGATTCAAGTAGGAGAGGTTAGATATTTACTTCACTACTTTTGGAATTGTTAATCCTATACTATGATTATCTCATGGCAGATGCATCACTACCAATTGTAAATGTTTGCATTATTGCCAGACTTCTGCTCCTTATTTCTGTAAGAACATTTTAAACTTAATCATATTAAAGTGCAGACTTATTTATTCATAAATTAATTATGAGAAATAATAATAAATACGATGTTTGTATTATTCATGTCATACATCTCAATGATGGATAAATTATATTTGAAGAGAAAAATTATACGCTCAGATTGGGGCTTGAACCCAGGACTTTTGGCTTTCTAGGCCTACAGATTGGAACTTGCTCAGGTAACTCAGTCAGTAGAGTATTGGCCTAGAAAGCCAAAAGTCCTGGATTCAAGCCCCAGTCTGAGCATATAATTTTTCTCTTCAAATATGATTTATCCATCATTGAAATGTATGAAATGAATAATAAAAGCATCGAAAGAAGCCGTACTCACTTTATAATGTAATGTAAAATTCCCAAATAAATGTCTTCTAAATAATGAAGCCGCCATTTGCAAGATAGAAGCAAAGGTTTCATAGCATTTGGTGTGCGAGAATTAACAGTGTATATAAGAGAAAAATTTGCATTTAGATTGGAACTTGCTCAGGTAGAGTATTGGCCTAGAAAGCCAAAGGTCCTGGGTTCAAGCTCCAGTCTGAGCGTATAATTTTTCTCTTCAGATATGAATAATAAATACATTTACAAAATTTAGGCAGTAAAAAAGATTAAAAGAATACACCACCCTACAATCTGATTCCAAAAAAGAAAAATAATTCAAGAAAATGATTTATCATCCTGAAATACACAACAAATTAAAAAAAAAACTTTCAAGAAATTCAGTATCTCATTAGCACTGATAAATAAATTTAGCTGGGATAATGACTAATAACAAAGTTAATACCCCAGATAGTAAAAAAATCTGGATTTTAAATTATCTCCAATGAATTAAAATGATTATTACCTCATTAATGTTTACTTCCCAACATTAATTTTAACATAAAATATCTGGAATTTATCAAATTAGTTGTAAAGACTCCAATAAAGTATATAGAAAAGGAAAAACAAAAAGGAATTTAGACACACAAAAAGAGCATTTTAGAAATATTAAAAATGGTGAAATTAAAAAATCAGCAATTGCAGCTCATAGTTTGCTAGAGAGTCAGAAGATTGAAAAAGAAGCTAAACTTTTAAAACATTTGGCAAAACTCTTGGAATTGACAGTTTGGAAAAAGATATATATTCAAATGAAATTTAGATCCATGAATTTTTAAATTCCTGGCGAGCAAGATTTGATGTCAAAGTTCATCAAATCAACACCAGATTGCAACTTTGAAGATGAAGATGTAGACTGAAATTCGAAAGTAGTAATGATGGCTGATGAAGGAAGGGATTCCTCTTGAAAACTGCAGTTTCTGTGCTTGAAGAACAAGCAGTAGACTTATTTGTTTGAAATACATTTTTATTTTATAGCAAATGTAAATGTTTCTTTCTTCATCTAATAACTCTCCTGCTATGTAACATCTATTCCACTAATCAATTTATAATAAAAAAGTCCATCATGCTAGAACTGCTTAAACTAAGCAAATTACTCAGCAAATCCAAATTATGGTCCAATTTTAGCTGGTTTGCAGAATATATCTTTTTTTTTTGTTAAATTGGAGAAATTAAATTTCTTATGCTAACTTATCTAATTGTGTCAGACCGTGCAGAAAACAAACCTAAGTTATTACCTTTCTATATTGTTGTATAATGTGACACAAATTTAAATAATTTTTACTGATTCATTTTTCTATTACTTTATTAAAAAATACAATAAGAAGTAATTGAGATTCTTCTTAATAAATAAGATGAGTTTGTTATATCTTACATCATAAAATGTATTCTTTTGGACATGTTTTAATATGTCTACATATCATCAGTTTGTTCAGACTGTTGAATTTTTATGTTGTTGGTCCTGGATGTCAACTTCCACTCCATCTTTTGGTAGATCAAAGAACTTCCAAATCAAATCCTTTGCCCCAGGAATTTCAAAATCCAAGAAAACGTTTTATGAGGTACGATGTAACAGAATCATCTTATTTGTTAAGAAGTAGTTCATAATGTTACTTCCTATTGTAGTTTATTAATTAATTATTGCAAAGTATTGATAAAACACTCATTCATATATTATACCCATGGGCAGATCCTTCACTGAAAAATCACCATTTTTTTTTTTACTCTTCTCTCTGTTCTGTGAAGATATCATAATGATTGCTTTCATAATTCTTTATCAAATCATGAGTTCCATCACAATTTGACTTGGTCAGAGAACAAGAAATTCCTCTAATTAACTCTAAGGGTCGAATCTATGAATGCATTAGACCATAAAAGGCGTTCTCTGCTGAGAAAGTTGTATCCTAATACGATTTTGCTTACTCAGAAATCTGTTCATGAGATAATTGTTGAAATTCGTAATCTACCTGACGACGTAACTTAAGAGAGAAACGAATCGTGAGAATCCCGAAGGGAACCGATGGTAACCGATGTAGTTTGAAACCTTGCCGCGTACCTTGCTGCTTTATCCAAGATGTCGGACCTTGAAGACTTTGATCATGTTTTCAGTATACGCGGAGAAGAGGAATTTGATAGAGTCTACCAAAGAATTCAATTGAAAGAACAGGAGAATCGGCGTAATATTGCGTGACACAGACGTCGTTGTACACGGTATTATTTCCAGGATGCAAGCATAAATGCGTTCCTCTAGCAGACGAAAATAACGGAAGTGGTTTTATCGCTGAGAATTCTGGGTAATTTCTTGCCAATATTACGAAAATGACGACTTTCATGCATGACCAGTTAGTGGGTAGCTAATCCGATCTTTGCACTTGCTCACAGTGAGTCAGCTCACCAGTGATTGGAAGTAATTTGAGTAGAGACTAATGTATTTGCATGCGGTCCTAAGACTTATGGAACCCATAGATTCAATACCACATCACTAAGTACCTCCACTGTTCACTTATCTCTGAATCTAGTTTATATCCCTGATACCCAGTTCTCTAAGATCCATCCAAATATCCTCTCTCATTCCATCAAAAAGAATATATATAAAAAAAGATGTAGTGAGTTAAAATGTTTTAAATTGTTATTTTTTACAGGTTTTTGCCATTGGTAGTGAAGATAGGTGCCTGTACTTCCGTACCGGAGTATTGCCTTCAGAATTAACAGGAAAGAAATGGCGTGCTATACATGCACCAACTCAATTGAGTCGAGCTAGCAGCAATGCAAGTTTGTGGTCTGGCAGTTTTAGACATAGTCTCTCTGGTGGTACACCAAGGGAGAAAAGAGTTCGTAGTTGGACTTCTCTTGCACGGAACAGTTGTTCTGGTGATACTACAACCATACTGCGCGATTGGGAAGAGACATCAAGATCAGCTCCTACTCCTACTTCTCTGCGATTACAGCCTACACTCTGGCAGCGGAGTTCAGATGGAGCTTCTCTTGCTATGCAGAGACCTAGTGTTTCAGAGGACTCTGTTAGTGAGAGTAGCGGAGGAGGACCTCAAGAAAAGAGGTGATTATTAGCTATAATTGTCTGTATCACCATCACCACTACTCATGCCTCCCACCTGCGAAGTTAGTTACTTTAGGTTTTGAGTTTTCCAGATTAAAACCTGGCCAGGATCAATTAATTTTTTCAAACATAAATATCCTGAGTAAAGATGGTTTCTTAATAAATTACAATAGGAAATAACATTTTAAGGTTCTTCTTAATAAATAAGGTGAATATGGAATCATCTTACCTCATAAATTGTTGTGTTCTATTTGAACATGTTTTGATATGCTGTGCATACCTTCAACAGCTTGTCCAGACTGGTATGCGTAGCATATCGAAACATATGGTGAAATTAAATGTTTCTTACCTCTCCTCACATTAATTTTCTAAGTAGATCGCGATTTCGAGACCACAAAGGTCTCATCTTCAGCACTTTCTTGGCGACTGATGCTATGTCGATCAGAAGAAGAGTTTCTTCCGATCAACATAACATCAGTTGCCAAGAAAGTGCTGAAGATGAGATCTTTATGGTCTCGAAATCGCGATCTACATAGAAAATTAATATGAGGAGAGGTAAGAAACATTTAATTTCACCATAAATTAAACCTCATAGTGATTAATTCCTATAAAAGTTGAGTATCGAAACATGTTCAAATAGAACACAACAATTTATGAGGTAAGCTGGTTCTGGATTCACCTTATTTATAAAGATGGTTTCATTTGGAAGGCAATCTTTTTCTTATTCATCTAGTCTCGTGTCCCCATTCCAGATATTGAGTTTTGGACAAAGCTTCCATCTATATTAGTCATTTCATGTCTCCTCTTTCATCAATTCCATCCATTCAACTCCTCTTTCCTCAACTTTCTTTTTAATTTGTTCTTCCCAATTCTATCTTCAGCTGACCTCTTGGTATCTTCCCTTCTAATCTAAATTCTAGTGCTTGTTTTGATATCCTTCCAGCATTCATTCTTTTAATCTTATTCTACTATTCTCCATTTCATCTTGTAAATTCAAAAATAAGTAAGCAGAAGGATACAAAATAATGCCAAATGCTACCATTTAAATAAAAGTATTAGGATATATCATTATGTTGTAAAAAAATATTTATAACATATTGTAATTCTAATTTAAAATTAGTGTTGAGAAGTAAAAAAAAAAAAGATTGTAAACTTTCTTTAAAAAAACATTAGGAAGTAACATTGTGAGGTTTAATTTGATATTTGAGTTTGTATTTTTTTAACATTCTTACCTCATATGATTGTTTTGTCGGACATATGAGGTAAGAATGTTAAAAAAATACAAACTCAAATATCAAATTGTAAATTTCGACATTCCGGATGAACGTGACCTCATCTCGAAGTTCATCGAATCAACACCAGATGGCAACGATATCTCGAAGTTCGTCAAATCAACACCAGATGGCAACGTTATAGAGGGAGATTCCAACGAATATCCGGTAGTCATAATGGCGGTTGAAAATGAATGACAAGATCATTTGAAAACTATAGTTACCGTGTTTGATAAACATGAAATATGAGGTAAGATGTTAAAATGACTCATTAATTTATCAAATTGTAAACCTGGTTATTTTTTCTTTAGCTGAAATTTGGACAATATAAAATAGATAATTTGAATAGATTTCAAGGAATAGGGATGGACTTTTTAAAAAGCATGCTTGGGAAACTAGAAGAGGTAGATTACAGAACTCTAAATTAAGAGAAATTTTAAAGTTGGTTAGTAGATTTATGTATACTGTACTGACATACAAAATAACCTAAAATTCTGCACCATGATCATCAGCCATATAGGTTACAGTCCTAGAAGGATTGCTATAAAAATCCATGATGTGACAGGCCTAGAAGGCCCTTGGCATACCAGCTGCCTGCTGGCCTCACATCTACATGTGTTAATCACAGTGATAGATGATCATACAACCAGTGTAGAGGTGACATGTAGTCAGCATGTCAGGTCCCCCAAGTCATTATTGTTGATTTTCTCAACCTGAAGCCGCTACTTATTGTAGCTATATAAATGCCTCATGATGCTGGGTGGGCACCTGTCCCATACTGGCCATGAGAAAATTTCTTCCCCCTGGGGATTCGAACCAGCACAAGTCCTGTAGTTCTGCACCAAGGCTTTCTGCCTTAACCACTTGGCTGCAGCATGAGACTAAGAGGACTGCTATAACAGCAGGAAATTTGACATGCTGATCACATATGAAGGGTACAAGAAAAAAAGCAGTTACTTTTTCCTTGAAATCCAAAAAGCATTTTTTTATGGTACAACATCCATACTTCGTTACCTATATGCCAAAGTTTGGAAGTAAATAAACCCATGACCAAAGTGTATCTTTCACACTTCTAAATGATAGTACTTTCTATGGAGAATCTAATGACATTTCAAATTCCATTTTGACCAAAAAGTGGTTGGTCTTTTCCTGTACCCTTCATATTACCCTTATACTGGCTGAATGATTTCCACCTCTTTGATTCGACCACGTGGATTGAAGACATCAGCCAGCTGATAGATTACAATCTCCTCAGTTTTTAGTTACAGAATCTTCTACTTGAACATCCTGTAATCAATAATCTTCTTCTTCCTTCCAAGTATTAGGCCAAGGCCTGTTACGATCCTATAGAAAATTTTCCCTCCAGCGTTTCATAGGACGGCCCAGTGATCTTTGTCCTCTTGGTATATAATTATAAACAGCTTTGGGGATCCGATTTGAACTCATTCTTTCAAGATGGTGTTTCCAATTTAGTTGGTACTGTTTAATATATTCCAAAATTGGCGTAGTCTTCAATTCTTTTAAGATATCGGTGTTCCTTTTCCGATCCCATCTGGTGTAACCCGCGTCTGTCTGCGCATGAATCTCATTTCACAAGCCGTTATTCTGCTTTCATGTTGTTTTCTTAGTGTCCATGCTTCACTACCATATGTCAACACTGGTCTAGCCAAAGTGGTTATATAAACGTAATCTGGTGTTTTTTTGTACAAGGGATGGTTTCATAACTTGATTAATAATTCCTAAACTTTTATTATAACTAGTAACTTATTCAGGGATATCCTTTTCATCCCAGATAGAGAGATAATATCCAAGATATTTAAATTGATTAGATCTCTCTAAAATTTTATTCTGGAGACAGATTTTACTTTGTATGGGGTCCTTCCCATGAAATGCCATAATTTTAGTTTTGTTAATTGATATTTCCATATTAAATTTGGCACCTATTTTTTGTAAATTATAAATTGATCGTTGCAAATCATTTTCGGAAAGTGCCAGAAGAGCTAAATCGTCTGCAAAAAGAATAGCATCCAGTTTGAGGTTCCTATTGATGGGTATATATCCTCGTTGTGTTTTTCCTCCATTCATTTATTAATTTATTCATGTATATAATGAAAAGCACCGGTGAAAGTCCACATCCCTGTCTTACTCCAGTGTTGATATTTTCCCAAGAAGATAAATTTGCCATCTTGTTTAACAGAGATTTCATTATCTTCATAGATGTTGAAGATATTAGTAATATATTGTTGTGGAACGTTATCATCAGCTAAAATTTGTAGTAATATATTTCTGTCTACTTTGTCAAAAGCCTTTATGAAGTCAACGAAGGCGATATGAGTTTCTATATTGAATTCCTTGTGCTTTCTAATAATAGTAGTTTTAGAGTAAAGAATCCATCTGTACAAGATCTACCCTTTCTGAATCCATTCTGCTCTTCTCCAATTATATTTTCATAAATTTTCCTCAATTTATTCTTAACAATATTAGCATAAATTTTATATCCAGAGTTCAACAAGCTAATTCCACGATAGTTATCTTTGATTTGGCGACTTCCTTTTTTGAAGATTGGTATTACAATAATAATTATTGGTATTACAATAATAATTAAATGAATTGTGATTTTTTCTTACCTCATACATCTATGTTTTTTTAAACACATAATGTTAAAAATTCCAAAATTTAATATATATAATCCTGTAATCATTACAAGGATATGGTTTGAGATCATCTTCTTCTTATGATTTATTCAGTTTTCAAATATTTCAATGAAATATTGGAATATGAGATAGCAAAAGGCATCATTACCATTTGCTTGATATCTTAATAAAATTCCGATCAAAATTATTGAATCTCTGATAGGAGCTTCTACATGGACTTTAGACGGTCTTAAATATGTAAAAAATAGAGGAAATTTACTAAAAATGCTAAAATTATTCTCAAGAACAATTCTAGTATTATCATAAATAGAACTTATTATATATGATCATCTACCTCTGTGATTAACACATGTAGATGTGAGGCCAATAGCTGGCTGGTAGGCCTAGGGCCTTCTAGGCCTATGTTGCCATAGAGTTAGAACTTGTTATAAGAAAATCAAGTTATTATATTTTATAAATAATTGTAATACCTAATAATAAAAGAAAAGAAGGTAATTAACTAAATTCCTTTTATTTTAAAATACAATAGGAAGTAACATTAAGAGGTTTAATAATTAAATTAATGTTTTTATTACCTCACCTCATATCCTTTTTCTTCTATACTGCAGTTTTGGAGCTTATCTCCATCGTCAGTAGCCTCTGGTCGACCGGTGTTATGTCGTTTCTTGGCGGTTTCCTTCTTACTTCTGTCCTGACAGAAGTAAGAAGGAAAACCGCCACGAACCGACATAACACCGTCCGACCAGAGGCTACTGACGATGGAGATAAGCTCCGAAACTGCAGTATAGAAGAAAAAGGATATGAGGTGAGGTAATAAAAACATTAATTTAATTATTAAATTAAACCTCATAGTGTTCTTTCCCTGTGAAAGTTAAATAATTAAGAGGTTTGTTTAATAATTTAAAAAATAATTCAATTGCAATGGATACCTGCACATTGTGGAATTGCTGGAAATGATACTGCTGATTTTCTTGCCAAAAAAGGTTCCAATCTAATTCAGAATACTACTAAAAGCTTACCTTTCACATCCATAAAAAGAATAATTAAAAACAAATATAAAACCAAACAAAACCAAGACGTATGTAATAAAGCCAAAGACAAAAAATGGAATATTTTAGTAAAGAAGCCAGATATTATTCCAGAAATTCCACGTAAAACCACAGTAGCAAAATTTAGATAAAATTTATATAAAATAGGAATCTACACGAATCCAAATTGTCCTCTATGCAACAAAGATGAAGAAATGAACGAAGAACATCTACAAGCCTGCGAAGTATTACCTGTTGGATCTACCATAGAGAAATATTGGAGAGCAAGAACGCTAATGGCTTCATTGCCAAGGCCCAGCATTTGAAAACAACAACAACAACATTTTGTCTTTTTATATATTAAATTTGGGAATTTTTAACATTATGAGGTTCAATTAATAATAACTAAATGAATCGTGATTTTTTCTTACCTCATACATCTATGTTTTTTTTAAACACAGCACTGCAGTATTGGCGACACCTTTGTCGTCATCATCAGCTGTCGTGAAAACAGCTGACGATGACGACAAAGGTGTCGCCGATACTGCAGTGCTGTGTTTAAAAAAAA
The DNA here is from genome assembly GCA_030220185.1 of Diploptera punctata. Classification (NCBI taxonomy): domain Eukaryota; kingdom Metazoa; phylum Arthropoda; class Insecta; order Blattodea; family Blaberidae; genus Diploptera; species Diploptera punctata. Next base: position 871,755 of record JASPKZ010007245.1, on the reverse strand, counting down.
CATAGATGTATGAGGTAAGAAAAAATCACGATTCATTTAATTATTAAAACATTTTGTCTGTTCATTCTTACCTCTTAGAGGTAAGAATGAACAGACAAAATGTTTTAATAACTAAATTCCTGCCTGTAAGCACTCAGGTATGTATTAAATACAAAGTAACCACATTTCAGGTATGATGAAGACACACAGTCCAGTCAAAGCAGCAATGAGATGATAAACACAACAATACAAGAGCATTCAGAAGGTACAGTAACAGAAATACAACCTGTCTTCATGGTGGGGAAAGGAATAGAGGTTAAGAAGAATCCTACAGTGTGGAGTCCAATTCGAAGTGTTGGATCCATGGTGGGAATGGAAGTACATCCAGAATCTGATGGAAGTGTGTTTGATCCTGCAACTGACTCAGGTGTATTTGGTGATGATGATGAAGCTGAAGCCATGTATTGGGCAGAAGGAGATTCAATTTGGTGCATGGTGGAAGCTGGTGCTTGCACTGTTGATCCTCTGTATCCTCCAAACTGGTAAGTTTTATGTACCACTTTTTTTTTTATTTAAAAATACAATAGGAAGTAACATTAAGAGGTTTACTTATTTTAGGAATTCTCGCTTGTAGCGAGCTTTAGAAGGCATGGGGGTCTCTTCAGGGCGTGTTTTAGATTAAGCTTATTTCTGGGTTCTACCGGTGTGAAGGATAAGGAATTCGATGATCAGTAACAATGATAGATTGATTCACATTTTAGGTAGTAATATGGGAGCAACAGGCTCCTCTGAATACTCGTAAAATGATAAACTAGCCCACTGTTTTCAATAAGGGAACTACTTGCTCCTCTCTGTATGTACTCATATGGGAGCTACTGGCCACACTCTGTATGTACTCGTATGGGAGCTACTGGCCACACTCTGTTAACAATAACATTTCTTGGCCTTTTATATTCATTTCCCAAGGAAGTTTTAAAATTGGCTCAAGTATTCCTTTTAACAAAATTTATTGTTTTGCAAATTTGAACATATTCAACACGTCAATCAAATTTATGCTTTTATAATAAACATTAGTTTCGCTTCGCTAGGTATATGTACCTGCCAACCCTTGAGTTACCGTTAACCACTGTATAACAACAGCTTATTGCGTGGTCCCAAATAAATTTTAATTCTAGGAATTACCCCCCCTCACGCTATGAGGTTTGTTTAATAATTAAAACATTTTGTCTGTTCATTCTTACCTCTTAGAGTTGTTTTTGTTGAACATATGTTTCAGAGCTTCTTAGCCCCATTGTCAGCAATTACTAAGGGTCGTATGCAAATACATTAGTCTCTACTCAAATTACTTCCAATCACTGGTGAGCTGATTCACTGTGAGCAATTGCTGAGATCGAATTAACGGCCAACTTACCGGTCATGCATGAAAGTTGACATTTTTGTAATATTGGCAACGAATTACCCAGAATTCTCAGCGATAAAACCACTTCCGTTATTTTCGTCTGCTATAGAGGAACGCATTTACGCTTGCGTCCCACAAATAATACCATATACAACGACGTCTGCATCGCGCAATATTATGCCGATTCTCCTGTTCCTCCAGTTGAATTCTTTGGTAGACTCTATCAAATTCCTCTTCTCCGCGTATACCGAAAACATGATCGAAGTCTTCAAGGTCCGACATCTTGGATAAAGCTGCAAAGGTTTCAAACTACATCAGTTCCTTCGGGGTTTTCACGATAAGTTTCTATCTTGAGCTATGATCTTAAGGTACCTCGTCAGGTAGCTTACAATTATTATCGCATGAATAGATTTCTGAGTAAGCAAAATGTATTTGGATAAAACTTTCTCAGCAGAGAACGCCTTTTACTGTCTAATGCATTCAAACATTCGACCCTAAGAGGTAAGAATGAACAGACAAAGTGTTTTAATTATTTATATACCACTTTTAACATTTTCATTATCATTCCCTTTATATAGTCCTTTCAGAAAATGTTTAGAAGAAACTACATTATTTTCAAAAAAGTCTGCCGTGTTAGCTCAGGTGGTAGTATGTCTGCTTCCTAATTAGTGAGTCCAAGTTTGATATCTGGTGGGGTTGAATATTTTAATTGTAAAATTGATTAAATTAATTTAATTCTAAAATTTTCAATCTCAGAGCCAGGAGGGATGGTGATGTAAAATTTTAATTGCGATATTGTGCACCAGATTTTTGCATTAATTTGCAAATCTATCTGGTGTACATTAGGGTGGGCCGAAAAACTCATTTTTTATTTCGAAGTTGTAATAGCACGGAAAAGTTGCGAATTATATAGACAAAAAAAAAGTATCAAAATCAGTTGACATCCGGTCGTGCAAAGGCTCTAAAGCTTGACAAAATACGAAAAAAAAACTTAATTTTTGAGATTATTTCTTTAATATTTTAATTATATGTTTTCGTAATGTAATAGTTTGTAACGTCTTCAAATAGAGCCTAAAAACATTGTGTTTTAATTTGGTTTAGATCAGTTGATATCTTCCGGTCGCGCATAAGCTCCAAAATTTGCCAGAATAATGAACAAGTTATATTTTTACGCATTTTTAATATTTGATAAATAACTTCCAGAGTATTGATTGTCAGAACCCACAGATAGACATAAATGTGCTTAGCAAAGATCGGCAATACCTACTTGATATTAAAAAAAATAGAAATAATTGCAAAAATGAAGTTTTTTTCATATTTTGCCAAACTTCAGAACCTTTGTGCGACCGGAAGATCTCAACCGATTTTGATAATTAAAAAAATTTTTTTAGCTGTATAATTCACTACTTTTCTGCATTATTACAACTTTGAAATAAAAATATGAGTTTTTTCGGCCCACCCTAGTGTACATATATCCTTGAGATGGCATGTGGTACTGTTGATAACGTTTCATCCATTGGATGGGGACATTAGCCTGGCAGCCTCTTGATGCTTTTCGACAGGAGTAGGCTAAATGCCGGCACCAGGTTTCACTTCCTCTCTTCTCTTCATCATAATTCCTCATACAACACGCTTCACACTACACAAATACATAAACATTCTGTATAGAATACAAGAATACATCATCTATGTAATCAGCCGAAGTGATGCATACATTGAAAATAGACCACACTAATGCCACATATCTGTCTAGCATGGAACCTGAAGCACGAAAAGTGCAGTGGGTGGCATAAGAAAACTCACATGTATTATCAAAATTGATAGGACGTAATGCTATGAGTTAATATTTCAAGATGTTGAAATAGTATAATTATCGTCTCATTCATATTTTGTTCTGTCACCTGGAACATATTTGGCGGACATCTTCACTACTTTTAGCCAGAAACTGTTATTTTCTTAGCCATAGCTTTTTGGCTGAAAATAATGGAGATAACAGCAAAAAAATATTTCAGAGTATATTACCAATTCAGTATCTTGACCAACTAAATAATTCAACTTTTATAGGATTAAATCACTATGAGATTTAATTTAAGATAAATTTAAATATTTCATACCTCATGGTGAAATCAAATGTTTCTTACCTCTCCTCATACAAATCTTCTTAGTAGATCACGATTTCAAGACCATCTTCAGTACTATTTTGGCGACTGATGTTATGTCGATCGGAAGAAACTCTTCTTCTTCCCTCTGTTGGTGGACTGATCAGAGGGAAGAACAAGAGTTTCTTCCGATCGACATAACATCAGTCATAAGAATTAAATTAATCATGATTATTTCTTACCTCATACTTCTATATTTCTTTAAATACAGCACTGCAGTATCGGCAACTTCTTGTCACCATCATCAGCTGTTTTCACGATTGTCAATTTTTACTTTTGTTGATAATTATCCAAACTGCCATCTGATGTTCTTTTAAATAATTATTTCCTAAACTGCCATCTGGTGTTCATTTTAATGAATAATTTTCTAAACCGCCATCTGTTCTTCAAAAATACAACAGATGGCAGTTTAGAAAATTACTCATGAAAATGAACACCAGATGGCAGTTTAGGAAATAATTCTTTAAAAGAACATCAGATGGCAGTTTGGATAATTATCAACAAAAGTAAAAATTGACAATCGTGAAAACAGCTGACGATGGTGACAAGAAGTTGCCGATACTGCAGTGCTGTATTTAGAGAAATATAGAAGTATGAGGTAAGAAATAATCACGATTAATTTAATTCTTATGAATTGAACCTCATAATGTTAAAAATTCCCAAATTTAATATATAAAAATAACATCAGTCACCAAAATAGTACTGAAGATGAGACTGTTATGGTCTCGAAATAGCAATCTACTTAGAAGATTTGTATGAGGAGAGGTAAGAAACATTTGATTTCACCATAAATTAAACCTCGTAGTGATTAATTCCTGTAAAAGTTAAATTTCATACCTCGCCTCATAATTGATCTTCTAAGTAGACCGCGATTTTGGGTTCATGGCGAACCCATCTTCAGTACCATTTTGCCGACTGATGTTATGTCGATTGGAAGAACCACTTCAATTCAATAGAGTGAAGAAGAAGAAGTGGTTCTTCCAATCGACATAACATCAGTCGGCAAAATGGTACTGAAGATGGGTTCGTCGTGAACCTGAAATCGTGATCTACTAAGAAGATAAATTATGAGGAGAGGTATGAAACATTTGACTTTATCTTAAACTAAATAATTTTAATACAATCTGTTGCATTAGTTCAGGAAGTAGCATGATTGGTTTCTGACTAGGTTGAGTTTTAATTGTAAAATTTTCAATCCTGTGATTAGGAGTGGTAGATACAATTTTTAATTGCTAAATTGTGCACCAGATACTTACTTACTCACTCACTGGCACTATCGAACCCGTAGGTTCATGGCCACGTAAACATAAGCTCTCCATACATCCCTATCCTGAGCTAATGCTTTCTAATCATTCCCTGTATAATCTACTTCCCTCAAATCATAGTTAATGTTATTCTCCCACCTCATTCTTGGTCTACCAACTGGGCGTTTTCCCTCTGGTTTTCCTACAAGAAGCTTCCATGCAAGTCTTTTATTCCCCATACGTGCAACATGTCCTGCCCATCGCAATCTACGAGACTTAACTGTTCTTATTATATCTGGCTTCCTATAAAGACCATGTAGTTCATTGTTATGTAGTCTTCTCCATTCACCTGTCTGTTCATCTCTTTTTGGTCCAAAAATTTTCCTAAGTACTTTATTCTCAAATACTTGTAATCTCCTTTCCTCCCTTAAAGTAAGAGTCCATGTTTCGCACCCATATAATATAACTGGTAAAATAATAGTTTTTTATATATTTTCAGTTTTAACGTTTTTTAAAAGGAGTTGGGACATCAAGAGTCTCTGCAATGCATAATAGCACGCATTTTCAGAATTGAGCCTATGTTTAATTTCTTTGTGCATCTCATTCCTATTTGTGATTATTGTTCCTAGGTATTTGAATTCAGCCACTTCCTCAAAATTTCCCTCATTTGTCATTAGCTGTCCATTTCCATTATATAATGAATTTCTATGTGTGACCATATATTTAGTTTTATTGATATTTACTTCCAGTCCTAATTTCTTAGTGTTACTCAATAGTGTGTGCGTGTTGTCCTTTAGTACCAGATACCTGGATGAAATTCCAAACTCCTCCATAATACATATGTTGAGAAGGCATGTGGTAGTGTTGATAGTAATTCATCTGTTGGAGGGGACATTAAGCCTTGGCAGTCCCCTTGGTACTTTTCTACCAGAGTAGGCTACTTTCCGGCACTGAGTTTACATTTTGTAGGTAGTGATACCAATTCTTCAGACTGCAGCCTTTAATCTTCAGAGCTGTAATGCAATGTAATTACTATTTTTTTTTTATTTCAAGTAATCATAACTGTAGAATAAATAAAAAAATACACAACACCTTTACATGGTTAAATATATACGTGCATTTCCCTTAAATTGCAGGTTTGTTGAAGCTCAGGTACCTCCTGAGGTAGAACTCTTTAAACCTTGGAGAGTAAAAATACTTCAAGAATTAAAGAAAAGACTACCAGAAAATGGTTCTAGTTTCGATAAATATGAGAAAGCTGTTGAAATGTAAGTAAAATCAGTTAAATATTAGTTTAATATTAATATTTTACTGTAAAAGAATTTTAAGGGGATTGAGAATGCTCTATATCGCTATTGTTGTAATACCATTTAAAAACTGAATTTTTTTTATTCTATTCATAGTCTGGGAATACAATTTTTATTGGTCATTTATGAAAGTTTTGGTTTTAATTTAACACCAGATATTCTATTATTTCTTTGTTAAGTCACTTTTTGTAATAACTATCTTTCCAAGGCTAGGTTATCCTTTATAATTAGAATATTATCCATTACCGGCTTGCTAAGCCTTATGCAACTTCACTGGAGTGCCTGTTAGCCATCCTTTCAGAGTTTTTACTGGGCCTTCTCAGTTACCATTGGGGTACCAGAGACAATCTCCACTTTACATGACCCCAGCAAGTATTCACCTATTTAACATAGCGGAAGAGTTTTAATGCTAGTGTTGCCGTTCTACTGAATCTGTGGAAGGGATGTAGGAGAAAACTGTATGTCCGATCACGTATTGAAATTTTTTCATCTTCAGCTGTGGGGGGAGGGGGAGAATCTCTATAAACACATGTGAAAGATCTTAACATGGTTTCAAATTAGTCATTTAAGCACGGAATGCTCAAGCGGTCGGATCATTTAAAATCACAGTGTTTGTCGTCTCTCTGTTACCAGCCTCACAATAAATCACAAGTGACAACATGTAATGAGAAGGGCAAGGAAGGGACAGCTCATTCCTAGACATAACCCCAAAAGTAACAGGGTGTCAAGTTAGTCATTCTGCCACTGACCGTGCAGAACGACGGATCATTAAAAATATATAGTATTTGTCAGCTCTCTACCTGCCAATCAAACAACATAATACAAAGGACAGGAAGTGAGAACATAGTAAGGAAGAGAAAGAGAGTTTGTTAGTTAACATATTTTCCGCCTGCACAAAACACTTGGATGGGTAATAGTTACCTTATTTGTTCGTAGATGTCATAGATCACATGCGATCAACACACCAACCCAATGAGACATCTAACAGGCAACTAAGATATTACTAGGACAATGATGTTTGTAAATTTTGCTTAGAGGCCTCTTTATTCAGGCTTAAGGATCTTTTATGAGCCTGTAAATCTTCAGACTTGGGACCCACAGCTTGAAATCCCTCCTGGAGGACTTGCTGCTTGGATTTTTTGTCCTTAAAAAAAGGATGGAAATGATAGAAGAGGAGAAATTGAATGACTGAGATAGATGGAATCTTTTGTCTAAAACTCGATCCCTTTTTCTCATTTTGAAGCGTTTTGATAGAATTTCATTTGAAATGCTGATGTAAAATTTTGAATATGTCAATTATTTTAATTACTATGAAGGTAAAGCTATATTGGGAAGCACACAGGAGAATGGCTGTCAAACTTTCATTGTCATTGAATAAAATATATTTTAATTGAATCTCTAATGGATTTTGGGATACAATAGGCATATTTTGAGTCTAAATTTCTTGATATTGTGTGTTATGGAGAAAGAGAAAAATTATTTGAATAACTTTTAAAACCATTTTTATAGTAATTTCTTCTTATATTTCTAAAGATTAATGTTTGTTGTATTACTGTAGAAATTATTTTTTTATTGCTTTTAAGTAAGAAGATGTATTATTTTTACAGGTCATCTTGGGTAAAAACTGGCAAAGCACGATGCCAATTGAAAGATTCAAGTCAACAATTTGAGGATTGTATGTTAGAATTGGAGTGGGTTGGAAGTGATAAAGGAAGTTTGGATTCTGGAACTCTTTCCATACTAAGTCTTGATAAAAAACATACCAAGGTAATATGTCACATAAATATTGGTAAAATTTTATTGTTACAATATTGATTTACATACACATAATTTTGGGTTCTAGTAGGGATATTCTACAGAGTGGTTAATTATTTGTTAATACAACTTTCCAACATGCAGAATTGTTACTATAACAGTGCATACAAAAACAGAGACTTCAGTCTGCTGAGCTAATTTTGTTAGCTATTTTTGTGGTAAATATTCTACAATTTCATGCAATTTACCTTTTAGATATTTAATTTTAGGAAGTTATATTTTGAGGTTATTTTAATTATATTATTTTTGGTCTGGACATCTTACCTCAATATTAATGTTGATTTGTTCTTGGAAAGCTGACGATAAAACAGAATTGTTTTGAAACATGTCCAAGAACAAATCAACATTAATATTGAGGTAAGATGTCCAGACCAAAAATAATATAATTACCTTTTAGAACTGGCCAATTTTTTATTGTATTGTATTGTAAGCCTATATTTTCCCTTTACAGAGATTTAGGCGCTTCTCCCTACAAGGAAGAATTTGAACCATGCTAATTTAGTTACACTTCTTTTCGTATAGATGTAATTTTGAGTGGCACGTGGTCAGCGTTCCGCCTCATACTGACATCTAGGAAACCAAGGTAGTACTGGTAAGTTTTGCTTAGAAGCCTTTTCATTCAGGCTTAAGGATTTTTTACGAGCCTGAAAATCTTCAGACTCGGGACCCACGGCTTAAAGTCCCTCCCGGAGGACTTGCTCCTTGGATTTTTCCATCCTAAAAAATACATCGGCCCCAGCCGGGTTTGAACCTGCGACCCTTGGGACCAGAGGCAAGCAGCATAACCACTAGTCCACCGCGGCCGATGCCAATTTTTTATTTAACACAAATCTGTGGTTTCAAATTTTCTGATGGCAGTGAATTTTTCAGAATTTAGCATTGAACTCCCTATGAATCTGGCAGATAACACTAAAAGAAAATTGTAATTCTCCAAATCAATTTCAGGCACACAATAAAAACCACAAATTTAAAACCAAAATTGATATTACTTTCTGCTCAAAAAATCAATTAAAAACAAAAATAACATGTTATTTGTCATGGACTGAAGAATAATTTATAGTGTTATTAAGGTTTGGCAAATTCTGAGGAAATGTAGCTATTGGGGTTGTTTTCATGAACAATTTTTTGAAAAATTTATACAAAACTTCATCAATCTGAAAATAACAAGACAAAAATTTATATATATATATATATATATATATATATCCATCCATAGTAATTCTGCCCGAGGACAGGTCTTTCACTGCAATCATAGCATTTTCATGCTATGTTTTGCAGGTTTACTAGGGAATTATAGGTGTGATAGCTTCCCTTTGCTTTCTACACCGGTGATGATAATAGTTAGGATGATGATGATGGCCAGATGATTTTCGGGGACCATTGGGCCCAAAGCTTCCTGACATTTGTCTTACAGATGAGGAAAAACCCCGAAAAAAACCTCACCCAGGAGCCTGTCCCATTCGGGAATCGAACCCAGGCCCGCTGCATGACAAGGCAGCACGCTACCTCGAGACCACAGTGGTGGACTTATATATATATATATATATATATATATATATGTGTGTGTGTGTTAAGTTATGTAGATAGGAAATAACACTATGAGGTTTTTTAATATTGTTTATTGTATAACTCACATCGACAATTATATAAAAGCTACTGGATTTAACCATTTTTCACACAAACAGGCAGTATTTAATAGTTTAACACACAGACTTATGAATGTCCCCATGAGCAAAGAAAATTACAATAAAGAGAAAGAACACATCATAAAAATTGCGAAGGATAATGGTTTTCAAGAGAAGATGATACACAAGAAAATAAATAAATTCAAAGAACAAAAAATCATTAATGAAAGTACTCTTCAGACAGATAAAAATATAAGCAAAAAATTCAAGAAGTTCACATACCATCCTTTAGTATTTGACAAGTTTCAAAAAATTTTCAACAAATTAACATTAAATTAGCATCGAGAAATGATTACAGCTTAGGTAATTTAATAAAAACCAACAAAAATTAAAAGATTGAAGACTGCAAAAAATCGGGAATTTATCAAATTAATTGTAAAGATTGTGAAAAGATATACATAGGAAAAACAAAAAGGAATCTAAATACAAGATTAAAAGAACACCTCAGAAATGTTAAAAATGGAGAAACCAAAAAATCTGCAATAGCTGCACATGCCTGGTCAGAAAAACATAGAATAGAAACCAAAGCAAAATTACTTAAACAATTGGAAAAACCGAAGGAACTCACAATTTGGGAAAAAAATTACATATGCAAGAATGAAAATACAACTATGAATTTTGAAATACCCGGTTATAAGGAGAGAGGACTGATTAGGAAATTCTTTGGTCGGCCACCAGATGGCGCAGAGGTCAGTCTGCAGGATAGAAGGCCGTTGGACATCAGTTGTGAACGTGACACAGCATTGAGAATGTCACAAATGATGTGAAGAAACCCTGGGTCTTCTAGGAATTATGAAATAATAAAAAATAAACAATATGTGTGTGTGTTAGTGTTAGTTAATGCCTAGCAACTTTTTAAAATGAAACTCATCAGATAGCAATTAATTAAGAGAAATAAGATTTGTTAACCAGTAAAATCACTAAAAGACAAGTACAAAGAGCAGTTGAGATGAGATTTTTAAGAAATATAGCCTAAAATAAGTAAGGATATACTCTGCTGGATAAGAAAAGAAATGAAGATACAAGAAAGGAACAAAATATTTTCAAACCTACAGATCGAATAATTAAATATAGCAATTTTGAACAGTTTGATATATAGATTATTAAATGTTCCATTAAATGAAGAAGATTTTAATAAAGAATACAATCACATTTTGAACATAGCCAATTTAAATGGTTTTGGAAAAGAAATAATTGTAAGTAAATTAAAGAAATTCAGACAACAAAAAAGATTAAAAGAATACACTATGCTGCAATCCGATTCAAAGAAAGGAAAACAATTTAAGAAAATTATGTATCATCCTGAAATACATAACAAATTTTTAAACATTTTCAAGAAATTCAATATTACATTGACACCGATAAATAAATTTAGCCTTGGTAATCTATTAATAAATAATAAGAAATTGAACACCCCTGATAGCAAAAAAATCTGGAATTTATCAAATTAATTGTAAGGACTGCAATAAAGTATACATAGGAAAAACAAAAAGGAATTTGGACACTCGCACTAAGGAACACTTCAGAAATATTAAAAATGGTGAAATTGAAAAATCAGCTATTGCAGCACATAATTTATTGGAGAATCATAAAATTGAAAAAGAAGCCCAACTTTTAAAACATGTGGAAAAACCTTTAGAATTGACAATTTGGGAGAAGATATATATTCAGAAGAACAAATTTACATCCATGAATTTCGAGATTCCTGATGAACATGACCTCATCTCAAAGTTCATCAGATCAACACCAGATGGCAACGTTATTGATGGAGATTCCAACGAAAATCTGGTAGTCATAATGTCAGTTGAAAATGAGAGAGATCCTTCTTTTGAAAACTAGTTCCCGTATTTAAAGAAACATAAAATATGAGGTAAGATGTTAAAAATGACTCATTAATTTACGAAATATAGGAATGCCTTGAAAGAACATGTTGATAGAATGCCAGAAGAAAGATTTCCAAAATTATTGCTGAATTATAAACCACATGCAAGGAGAAATGTTGGATGGTCTGAACAATTTTAACAATACTAGCTTTCATGAAACCGGAATGAGCCAACAGGCTTAATTCCTAGATGATGAAGAAGAACCAGTAATATCGGACCATTAGGAGTTGGGATTCACATGAAGCAAAAATTAAAAAATCCCTTTAGTGGCTTCCTTTTTAATTTTTTGTGATAAAACTTGATATATAGCATTGCAATAAAACGAGAAAGATATTTTCCCAAAAAATAAGCAAAATTGAATCAATAGGGATGCCTGAATGCCATAATTTAAAAATCATCTAGTGGTCACCATGTTTGTTTTCTTGCAATGTAACTGTATACAACTATAGATACAATTTTATTAATAAAGGAAAGATAATTTCTATAAACTAGCAAAATCAGACAAAAAATTCAACCAGCTGGGGAATTTGCTTCATGTTTACAGTTCCTGCTTGACAGACTTTTTTTATATTCTAGTAGACAACAGCCATTATGTCTATTTATAAAGGATAATAATTTTATTAATTTTCATTATCCAGGTACCCTCAGGGGTCCTCATCTAGGGGATATGTGGATGGCGACCACAAGGTGCCCAAGCCGAGCAAAACATTTCTTCCACTTACTTGTGTTTTGCACTCTTTTAACTTTACTATCTAACCTCTCTTGGTTAACTCTTGTTTTTTTTACCCCGACGCTATTAGGGCATCCGAGGGCTAGGGAGTCTTTCCTTTCTTCCATTTCTTCTTTCCATTATTTTCTTTTCTTCTCCAGAAAAGCCTGACCAGAGGCTATAAGATGGCAGGCCCATCACTGGTCTTGCCTTCCTTTGGCCAGCAACCAATCGAAGGGACTATTATTATGCTTTCAAGTCTTATACGAGAATTTTCCGGAAGAAGCTGGAGGGAAAATTTTCTATAGGATCGTAACAGGCCTTGGCCTAATACTTGGAAGGAAGAAGAAGAAGGTATTTATATGTCCAAATCTTATTGTCACCAATCAGGTTAGTGACCCCGAAAACTATATATTTGACACTAATATCAGTTATTTTTACATGACATCCTCCCTCTTAGCCTTTCCGGGTCACTCTTCCCAGAATCTTTTCTGGATTTTTAAGTTATTGCTGGAATGTACATATATACATATACGTACAAGCATACATCCATTTTAAAAATAATTAGAAAAATTTGTAACTGAGCTGAGATTTGAACCCTCTAACTTTATGAGCTGGAACTCTACCATTGAGGTATTTTGCTTATTTTTTGGGAAAATATCTTTCTCGTTTTATTGCAATGCTATATATCAAGTTTTATCACAAAAAATTAAAAAGGAAGCCACTAAAGGGATTTTTTAATTTTTGCTTTATGTGAATCCCAACTCCTAATGGTCCGATATTACTGGTTCTTCTTCATCATCTAGGAATTAAGCCTGTTGGCTCATTCCGGTTTCATGAAAGCTAGTATTGTTAAAATTGTTCAGACCATCCAACATCTTCCAGCGACTGTTCAAATCCTATCTCAAGTGCAAATTTTTGTCATTACATTAAAAATGGCCTACAGATGATTTGCCCACAAGCATTAATTTTCATATAACTAACTAACTGGTATTATCGACCTGTAGGTTCATGGCCACATGAATATAATTTCTTCATACATCACTTCCTGAACTAATGTTTTCCAACCATCCCCTGCATAATCTTCCCTCAAATCATAATTAATGTTATTCTCCTACCTCATCCTTGGACTACCAAATGAGCATTTTCTCTCTGGTTTTTCTAAATGAAGTTTTCATGCCCTTTTTTCAATCCTCAATCTTGCCTTAAGCCCTGCCCATAGCAATTTATGAGACTTAACTCTTATTATTATATCTGGTTTCCTACAAAGATCACAGCCCACTGTTATGAAGTCTTCTGTCTGTTTTCTCTCTTTCGTCCAAATATTTTCCTAAGAACTTTATTCTCAAATACTCATAATCTTTTCTCCATTTTTTATATTATGGATTTATTACTAGGTAAAGGCATTATGTCCAAAGAGGTAGTTTTGAAATAAATTAACTATAAATTTTAAATGTTTATAAAAAATGGGTTAAAAATTGTAAAGGTTTCATTGTAAGAAACTATTAAGAGGTAGGATTTAGTTTTTTTTTTTCTGTAGATAAAGCATACTATGGTGTATGTATTAAGATTAAAATTAATTTTTTTTTTCATTTTTTAACGTATACCCTTTCCTTATGAGCCCATAATATATAGACTCCAAGAAAATTAAAATAATTTTATTTTACACCAATATATGTGTTTTTCCAGATGCAGTTCAGCTTGTCAGAGATCACTTGTGTTGTTTGCTGTAGTGAACCTTCCAAACCTCGCATTGCCATTCACACTCCAAAACTTACCAAGGGATCTTCACCACTTAAACTTCAGTTCAGTGGAGACACTGACATGGAGGACTGGATGGCTAATCTAACATCTGGTAAGATAGAATAAAAAAAATATATGAATTGAAAACTTTGGGGTTTGTTAGGGAAATGATGCACTAACATAATAAAAAAAAGCACCAAAAACTTATATTAAATTAATGTTGGGAAGTAAACATTATGAGGTATAATCATTGAAATTCATCGGAGAACATTTTTTGACAACTCACCACATAAATTTTGTGTTTTTTACGAAACCGCAGTTTCAAACATAATCACGTCAATCTTCAGCCATATGTTTGAAACTGCAGTTTCGTGAAAAACACTAAATTTATTAGGCAAGTTGTCAGAAAATGTTCTCTGATGAATTTAAACCAAAAAACTTACAAATTACTTTTGTAGAATGTAATTAGCAACTTGAGGCACAGATGTTTATGTGTATGTATGTGTGTGTGTGTGTGTGTGTGTATATATATATATACATTTTATTTGTTTAGAAAAAGTATGAAAATGTAGAAAACAATTATTTAAAAATTGACATAAAAATAACTTAAAAAGATAGTTGCGAAGATATTTATTTAACCATGGCATTACTAAATTGTCAATGCATCAGAATATTCAAATAAAGTAATGATATTTGTATTAAAGACCTCACTCGGTATCACTGTCTCCAATTCCAATAAAAAAACTCCAAGCACGACAGGCCTACCGGCCGGCTGCTGGCCTTACATCCACATGTGTTAATCACAGAGGTAGACAATCATCGAGCCAGTGTAGAGGTAACATGTGGTCAGCATGTCGGGTCCCCCAGCCGTTATAGCTGGTCTTCTCAATCTGAAGTCGATACTTACTGTAGCTACCCAAATGCCTCATGATGCTGGGTAGGCATTGGTCCCAAACTGGCTGAAATTCCATGAGAAAATTTCTTCCCCCATGGGGACCCGAACCAGCTTAAGTCCTGTAGCTCTGCGAATTCCAATAAAACTTAGGATTAATTTTGTAACATGATTATAGGTATTTAATTATTTTATTTTGAGTCTATCTTACCTCAATATTAATGTTGATTTGTTCTTGAACATGTTTTGATTGGATCCCAATCATCTTCAGCATCTTGCCCAGACTGGTTGGATTTATGTTGTAAACCCTGGATGTCGATGTCAGCTCCCTCCTGTGGTTGGCCAAAGAACCTCCAAATAAGGTTATGTTCCTTCGGTATTTCGTGTTTTTGTTCTTCTGAATAAAGATTTTTTCCAAATAGTCAGCTCTTTTGTATTTTCTAACTATTTTAATAATTTAGTGTCCGAATTTATATTTTGTTTTTCAGAGCAACATGAGCAGCAACTGCAGATTTTTCTTTTTAGTATTTCTTGTGTGTTCTTTGGTTCTAATTTGTAGGTTTCTTTTTTTTTTTTTGTGTTTCCTATATATATCATTTCACAACCCATACATTCAATTTGATATATTCCTGATTTTTTATTTTTATCAGTTTTTTCATTTTTGTTGGTTTTTATTATTTTATTTAAACTGTAGTTATTCTTCGGTGCTAATTTATATTAAACTTCTCAAAAGAAAAACAAAACATTAACAATGATTATAGGTAACCTATCCAAATCCTAATTTAACATATCCAAATGTATTGAAACATAAGGAAAAATAACTTGTCATAATGTTTATGTATTTACCTATATACACTTGTAGAAGATAAGGAAATCAATCAGTGATGGTGTTGTTTTGTAGATTGTCTTCTTCCTCCGATACCTACACTCTCATTTCACAGTCATGTTAATGATGTAATGTTGATAACTACTTATCATCATCATGAACAAATCCGTTTTAGGCCATATGATCTGTGACAGTAAACCTAACACACATGGTCTTGATCTTTCCACTGCACCAATGTTTTGGTCTTCCTTAGTCTCTATGTCCAGTTGGAGTATTTTGCAATGCTAGTTTTGGAAGCCTATTTCTCTCCATTCTTCTCAGATGATTTTTCCATTCTTGTTGGTAGCTTTCTATATCTTCATCTAAACTTGGTACTCCATATTTTTCTCTAATAATAATAGTGTTCCTTTGGTGATCCAGTCTATTAATTCCTAACAGTGAACATAAGAAGCGCATTTGGCTTACTCTAAGTTTATGAGAATTTCTTTTATCTTCTTCTTCTTCAATCCATATTTCACTTCCAAATTTTAGAGCAGCTTTTGATGTGATGTTATGTAATCTTAGTTTTGTATCTGTCCTCATCTGTTTACCAAAATGTCTTTTTATTACCCCATTCATTTTATTATATTTTTGTAATTTTGAATCAATGCGACTCTTATGTTCTGCAAATACACTTCCTAAGTATGAGAAATTAGACACTTACTTACTTACTAGCACTATCGAACATATAGGTTCATGGCCAAGCAGATATAAGCTCTCCATACATCCCAATCCTGAGCTAATGCTTTCCAATTATTCTCTGTATAATCTACTTCCCTCAAATCAAAGTTAATGTTATTCTCCTACCTCATTCTTAGTCTACCAACTGGGCGTTTTCTCTTTGGTTTTCCTACAAGAAATCAGACACTTGTTCTATAATTTTTCCATGACTCTCAATTTTCACCCATTGTATATTTTTTCCACATATTGCCATTGCTTTAGATTTTCAAGTGGAAATTTTCATATTATATTTGTTTGCAATTTTTAATAATTGATACACTGCTACTTGTCATAATATAAAAAATACTAATTGTCATAATATAAAAAATTAATGATGTAGGATGTAGTAATAAAATATTTTTAGATTAATAAATAGAGTTAGATTTAACACCTAACTTCATAATTGTAGATTATCGAATTGTAATTATGAAAGACTAGTATCATACTTCTGTGTGTCATCTTCAGCTCTACCTAACTGTTGAATTGGTGGTTGGCGATCCTGTACGTTACTTCCTGCTCCCTCTGTTGGCTGACTGATGAACTTCCAAATTAAATCTTTTTCTCTGGGAATTTTAAAATTCATGATTTTTCTTTTACTTTTCTGAATGTGAATTTTCTCCCAAATTGTGTTGCTTAGATGTAAGTGATTCAATAATTTGGCTTTGCTTTGATTCTGTGTTTTTCTGACCATGCACTATTGCAGATTTCATAAATTAATTAGTAATTTTTTACATCTTACCTCATATTTTATGTTTCTTTAAACGCAGGAACTAGTTTTCCAATATTTAACTATGAATATTGCAGATTTATCTATTTCCCCATTTTTAGCATTTCTAAGGTGTTCTTTCAATCTTATTATCAAGTTCCTTTTTGTTTTTGCTATGTAAATTTTTTTACAATCTTTTCAATCAATTTGATAAATCCCTGATTTATTGCCTTCATTAATCTTTTCATTTTTGTTGGTTTTAATTAACCTATTCAAGGTTTAATCATTTTTCAGTGCTAATTTCATGTTAAATTTGCTGAAAATGTTTTAAAACTTATTATATGCCAAAGGATGGTATATACATTTCCTGAATTTTTTTACTAATTTCTTTATTGGTTTGAAATATTTTTTCATTTATCAATTTTTGTTTTTTTTGAATCTATTTATTTTCTTATGAATCATTCTTTTTTTCAAAACTATTCTCTTTTGCTTTCTATAATATGCATTTTTTTCTCTGTATTAAAATTTTCTCTGTTCATGGAGACTTTTACAAGACTATGTGTTAAACTATTAAGGACTGTCTGTTTGTTTTTAATTAAAATTACAGTGGAGGAAACACTATGAGGTATTTACATTAATGAATGAGTTTGGAGAAAATGCTTTAACATCTCACCTCATAAAGTTGCATGTCTTCATGATACCAATTTCAAAAGTATTGTATTACTTCCATCTTCAGTCAAATTTTGACAGTTGGAATTTGACTGAAGATGGAAGTAATACTATACTTTTGAAACTGGTATCGTGAAGACATGCAACTTTATGAGGTGAGATGTTAAGGCATTTTCTCCAACTCATTCATTACTGTCTGTTTGTACCTGTTGCTTAGAATGTTTTTAAATATCACAATAAAAAAAAAGATGATTTCACTAATAGTAGTCAGTCATGTATCAATAGCATTTGGTATAATTTATAAGCTATGGCCTATGGTCTGTTCTAACATGCGTAGTGCATCATATCCTTAATAATTACCAAAAATGTACACCTCACCACATAGAATATTATCCTCTCACCTAGACATGTTTCACAGTCATCCCTCATTCTCAACTAAATTCTGAATGTTTAAAACAAACTGTTGATTATATTATTTTTGGTCTGGATATCTTACCTCAATATTAAAAAAAAAAAAAAACACATAATCAAAGTAGCAAGAGAAAATGGGTTTGATGAAAAAATGGTACATAAAAGGATAGAAAAGTATAAAAAACAAAAAATGATAAACAGAAGTAATCTTGAAAAAGAAGAACCACCTATGAAAAAATATAGGAAATTCACATATCACCCCTGCGTACATAATAAATTTCAAAATATATTTGAGAAGTTTAATATTAAATTAGCACCAAAAAATAACTACAGTTTAAATAAACTAATAAAAACCAACAAAAATGAAAAAAACTGATAAAAATAAAAAGTCAGGAATATATCAAATTGAATGCATGGGTTGTGAAAAGATATATATAGGGAAAACAAAAAGAAACCTAAAAATTAGAACCAAAGAACACATAAGAAATATTAAAAATGGAGAAATTGAAAAATCTGCAGTTGCTGCTCATGTTTGGTCTGAAAAACATAATATAAATTCAGACACTAAATTATTAAAACAGTTAGAAAATACAAAAGAGCTGACTATTTGGGAAAAAATTTATATTCAGAAGAACAGAAACAGAGTTATGAATTTTGATATTCCGATGGAGGGTGACCTTGTTTGGAGGTTCTTTGGCCAACCACAGGATGGACATCCAGGTGGTGCAACATAATGCAACATAAATAAAACCAGTCTGGGAAAGCTGACGATAAAACAGAATTGTTTTGAAACATGTCCAAGAACAAATCAACATTAATATTGAGGTAAGATGTCCAGACCAAAAATAATATAATTAAAATAACCTCAAAATATAACTTCCTAAAATTAAATATTAAACTGTTGATGTCAGCTTTTCTCATTCTCTAGTTGGAGATTAACTGCTTACTTCTTCATTATGTGTATCCAGTCGTAGCTGATGACACAAACCCATTGTATACTTATGCTGTAAGTTACAGTGGGGCTGCATTCGAACATGCAGCTTATGTGGGCATTCAAGGTGAGGTCCATGAGATTAAAAGAAAGACAGAAATTAACTCTTTGGCCTCGAATACTCTAATACCATCGGGGTTGAAGAAAATAAGAGGTCAGGCAAGGGAGACTGGATAGTAAAGTAAAAAGAGGGATCTGGAACTAGAAAAGGAAGAAATATCAGATCAGTTAAAAATAAAAGTAGGGAGCAAAACATGAGTAAATGGAAGCAATGTTTTGCTCAGCTTGGGCACTTTGTGGTCACCATCCACATATCCCCTAGATGGGGATCCTTGAGGGTCTGGTGGGAGACTAATGAACTTTAAGATCAAATCTTGCTTGCTGGAAACTTCAAACTTCATGGTTGTTATTATTCTTCTGAATTTCCCATATTGTGAGTTCTATTTGTCTTTCCAAATATTTCAGTAGTTTAGTTCCTTCTTAAGTTTTGTCATTCTCCAACACAAATGTGGTGCAGTGAGTGCTGATTTTTCAGTCTCTTCATATTTGATATTTCTGAATACATTAATCTGTTTTAATGCTGAAGTTTGTTCTTATTTTTCTATGTGTAGTTTGTTGCCAGATGTTTGGAGTACATGGAGCTCCAAGTCCAGGGGCTTTATGGATTACAACTGGTCTTGGAGATGTTTTTGTTTTTGATCCTGCAATTTTAGAGGTAAAATTATATATATATATATAAATAATTAAATATCATCAACTCAGTGCCGGGTCGAGGAATGAGATGAGACGAAGCCCCTATATTTATAGAGGTCTGTGAATGACAAGGGTGCTGGCCAATCCTCCTGACGTGCCATCACAGGGACGGATGAATGAAATGAAACGAAATGGATGAGATGAGTATGGAGAAATGGTGGAATAAAATTTGTGGCAGAGGAAAACGGGAGAAACCCTGAGAAAAACTTGCCCAAGCTCTGTTTTGTCCACCACGAGACCCATGTGGAGTGACCGAGACTCGATCTTGGGACCCAGCAGTGAGCCAGAGGTAAAATTTTATATATATATAAAAATTTCTGTAAATAGTTGAAGTTTTGTCTTTTGGCAGCCTCAAATTTTGGAAAAGCATGGATAAATTTAAGATAAATATTTATTAGTGAAACAAATTAAAATTAATGAGTACTACAAACATCCAATTGTAGGCTGAACCGTCTGGATTTGATTCCAGGCAGGAGAAGTTAGAGAATTTTCTTCACTTATTCTTGGCGCTATGATCCAAATATTATTTTAAATTTTTGCACCTCAATGGTAGATATTTTGATCATATCTCATCTAAGATCTTTGGGTGTATATCAGGAGGATGTGTTTGTCTATTATTGTCTGTAATTAGTATGTACTCCTTGCCTTCTCAATATATGTACTGTTAGGTAGGTGGCTTGGAATTATCCAGACATCATGTGCACAATAAATTGTTCACTTCTAAACCACCTAATCCCACAATTAAGAATTTTACATTTTAAAAAGAATAGTTAATGCCTGAATCAGGATTTGAATCTAAAACCGATAGCTCTCTGCGCTAGTGTGCTAACCACTAGCACACTAGCAAACAGAGCTAGAGGTTTCGGGTTCAAATCCTGATTCAGGCCTTAATTTTTCCTTTCAAAATAATTTTACAATTAAAATTTTAATTCTGTGTAGGCAAGTCAACTGCGTGGGGAGATGTACGCTCAGGAACTTGATGTAGCAGGCAAGGAAACACCATATGAAGCCCATCTACACAATGGGTTTCCTCCAGGGACCAGATTGACTATACAGGGATGTACACATGATGATTGTGATAGGTGAGAGTTCTATATTGATTAAGTGGAAATTTTTATTCATGATCATCCCCTTATTGTATCCCTTTTAAGAAGGGTCGATTTCAAATGTGCCTCAATCCATCTCTGATTTCTGATGCTTTTCTTCATTTCAATTCTTTCCAGTCATATTCCCTGTCTTGTAAATTCATCTTCACTTGGTCAATCCACCTTTTCTATTGTCTTCCCCATGATTGTTTGCCTTTGAGCTTTAAATTAAGCATTTATAGTGGCACTCTTCAATTCTTTTGAGGTGTTCAAACCATTTTAATCTATTTTTCTCTAGATCAATTGCCCCAAAAAGTGCTGCAAAGAAAATTGAGAGCAGGCCATATTGGCTAATACTTGCTTAGATTATGATAATGAGTTGTGGAATGTGATTTGATATAAGCTTATGATTGAGAACCAGATTTGTATGATACTGTTATTCATTTAGCAATACCTGAGATGTGAACAGTTTTGAATTTTGAAACTGGAAAAGTGTTAATAAGAAGTAAAACTTTTAACACATTTTAGAAAATGAATATAAAATTAAAAAGATAAAGTTAGCAACAGAATACAAGATACATGTTACTTTTTCAAATGTAAAGCAAGATAAAAATCTTTAGCCATGTGTAGGATACCATTGGACATGATTGTTTGGTAGCACATCTGCACAAATTGAACATATTTATAATTCCAAGAAAAATTTAAAATTCAAGAAATTTACTTACCATCCAGAAGTTCATAACAAATTTGAAAATATTTTCAAAAAATTAATATAACATTGGCTCTGATTAATAAATTCAGCCTGGGTAATCTTCTGTTAACTAATAAAAAAGTTAACACTCTACACAATAAAAAATCTGGAATTTATCAAATTAATTACAAAGATTGCAATGAAGTATTTATAGGAAAAACAAAAAAATAATTTGGACACTTCTTACAAAAAAAGAACACTAGAAACATAAAAAATGGTGAAGTTGAAAAATCAGCAATAGCAGCACATAGTTTATTAGAGAATCATAGAATTGGAAAAGAAGCAAAACTTTTGAAACCTCTGTCTAAACCTTTGGAATTAACAGTTTGGGAAAAGATATACATTCAAAAAAACCATACTAGAACCATGAACTTCGAGTGTCCAGACAAACCTAATTAGATTACAAAGTTTTTCAAAAGTACACCAGATGGCAGTTTAGAAAATTACCGGCATAATGAAAAATTGACAGTCATGAAAACAGCTGAAGATGGGAATGACATATTTCCCGATACTGCAGTTCTGTGTTAAAAAAAACATAGATGTATGAGGTAAGAAGAATTCACGATTTATTTAATTCTTATATTTATATCTCCAAGATTTACCATTTGTAATGAAGAGTTCATGTACAGTTATCACCTGAAAGTCTGTAGGAAGCATAATTCTGTTGAAAATTATTGGTCTGAGTAGTCTAGTGGTTTTAACTTTTATAGGAATTAATCACTATGAGGTTTAATTTATGGTGAAATTAAATGTTTCTTACCTCTCCTCATATAGATCTTCTAAGTAGATCGCGATTTCGAGACCATAACTGTCTCATCTTCAGTACTTTCTTGGCGACTGATGTTATGTCGATTGGAAGAAACTCTTCTTCTTCCCTCTGTTGGTGGACCGATGAACCTCTGGATCAGGTCAAAACTTGTGGGAATTTCGAAGTTCACAAGTTTTCCTTTGCTTTTCTGAAAGAAAAGGAACTCATGGTTTGGGAAAAGATCCACATTCAGAAAAACAAAGGAAAACTTATGAACTTCGAAATTCCCGCAAGTTTTGACCTGATCCAGAGGTTCATTGGTTCACCAACAGAGGAAAAAAAAGTTTCTTCCGATCGACATAACATCAGTCGCCAAGAAAGTACTGAAGATGAGACAGTTATGGTCTCGAAATCACGATCTACTTAAAAGATTTATATGAGGAGAGGTAAGAAACATTTAATTTCACCATAGTCTAGTGGTTACCGTGCTTTCTCATTTCCAAGGTTTGCAGTTTCAAACCAAGCTAGGATCAGTGGATTTATTTCAGTGTGTAAGTCTTGAGTATGGCTTCCATCAGAAGGGAAGTAAAGTCATGGGTCCTGTGTTGTAGATTTATGGAACATTAAAAACCTCAAGTGTGAAATAAGAAGCTTCTGAGCAAAATTTGTTATTCCCTTCATGCCTACTTTGAATTGTGATGCTAATGACCGATCTGTTAAAGAGTGTAGTTAAATACCTATCTACATACCTATGATGAGAATTGAAATAATATTGAAAATTCTTAGATTCAGTGGTCTTTGTGTTCATTAAAGTTGTTGTCTGGTGTTACCATGTTCAAACATTTTTGACTAATATCCCTGTATCATATCATGGCCTTCTTTAGAGCTGGATATGTGTTGCCTCAAATACTCTTATTTGATTGGAAGCTGGCTAATGGGAGTTTATTGCTTCTTCTTCTTCTTCCTTCCAAGTATTAGGCCAAGACCTGTTATGACCCTATACAAAATTTTCCCTCCAGCGTTTCATAGGATGGCCCAGAGATCTTCATCCTCTTGTCATATATTTATAAACAGCTTTGGGGATCCGATTTGAACTCATTCTTTCAAGATAGTGTTTCCAGTTTAGTTGGTACTGTTTAATACGAGGGCGGATCGGAAAGTAATGCACAATAATTTTTTTCTGCCTTGGTATTGCAGCTAGAATGTTGAAATTTCACAGAGATATAGTTTGAAGTTTTCACTACAGATGGTATTTTTTTCTCAGGTGCACCTCTTGCGAGAGAAGCTTGAACTATGCAACAAAGATGGCGCGCATGCTACAGTCGTCCACCTGTGAGGAACAGAGAAGTGTTGTTCGATTTTTGTGGGCCAAAGGGCATAAACCCAGTGAAATTCACAGGGACATGCGTGGCGTGTATGGGGATGATTGTATGGACCGTAGCAATGTCTCCAGGTGGTGCATATTCTTCCAAGAGGGACGCGTGAACCTTAGTGATTCGCCACGCTCCGGCCGGCCGACAACAGCAGCAATCCCGCAGAATGTCAGAGGCATTGAGGCGGCAATTCTGAACGACCGGCGTGTGCAACTGCGAGCCTTATCGCAGAAGTTCAACATTTCCTATGGTGCGGTGTACGATATTGTTCATGAAAATTTGAAATTCCGTAAAGTTAGTGCTCGCTGGGTGCCTAAGAACCTGACAGACGACCACAAGGGCCAGCGAATGATGGCAAGCTTGGACCACTTAACGCGGTACACCGCACAAGGACATGACTTTCTGGAAGGAATCGTCACAGGTGATGAGTCGTGGGCGTACCACTACACGCCCGAAATAAAGCAGGCATCAATGGAGTGGAAACATGCTGGTTCCCCAGTAAAGAAAAAATTCAAAGTGACTCAATCTGCCAGGAAAGTGCTTGTGACAGTGTTCTGGGATTTGCATGGTGTTTTATTGGCGGACTTTGCTGAACACGGGACCACTGTGAATGCTGCGGCCTACATTAAAACTTTGGTGAAGTTGCGTCGTGCCATTCGTGACAAACGTCACAACATTAACGTTAAACTTCTTCATGACAATGCTTGCCCCCATGTTGCTGCTGTCGTTCGTCAGAAAATCGCCGAATTTGGTTGGGAGGTGCTCCAGCATCCACCATACAGTCCGGATCTTGCACCATCGGACTTTCATCTGTTTGGTCCCATGAAGAAATTCCTGGCCGGCAAACGCTTTGAGACAGATGTGGAAGTGAAATCAGCAGTGCGCAGATGGCTACACTCCAACCAAACGGACTTCTACGAACAGGGCATATTGAAACTGGTAACACGTTGAGAAAGTTGGTGACTATGTCGAAAAGTAGGTAAAAGATGTAAGTTCATTTGTGATTTTTTTCCTTTTTTTACTATTAAACTTTTTAAAAAAAATTATTGTGCGTTACTTTCCGATCCGCCCTCGTATATTCCAAAATCGACGTAGTCTACAATTCTTTTAAGATTCGGTGTTCCTTTTCCGATCCCATCTGGTGTAATCCACTGTTCTGCGCATGAATCTCATTTCACAAGGCATTATTCTGCTTTCATGTTGTCTTTTTAGTGTCCATGCTTCACCACTGGTCTAGCCAAAGTGTTATATAAACGTAATCTGGTGCTTTTTTGTACAAGGGATTGTTTCATAACTTGATTAATAATTCCCAAACTTTTATTATGGGGCATGCTGTAGCTTATTGGTTAAGGCACTGCGCTACAAGCCGGAAGGTTGAGGGTTCAAGTCCTGGTGGGGTCAGGATTTTTAAACTGACCCGAAACCTTCTGACGGCACTATGGCCCTGGGGTCGACTCAACCTCTAATGGAAATGAGTACCAGACGCTTGTTCTGGGGGTAAAGGCGGCCGTCACGCAGGGCTGACAACCCAGCTGACATCAAGTGCCAATTGTCCAGAAAAAAGTGGGAGCCTTAACCTTCTACTACCCCAAAGGCCTCCTGAGGCCTGTAGTGGGACTACTTTACTTTACTTTAAACTTTTATTATAACTAGTAATTTTTTCAGGGATATCCTTTTCACCCCAGATAGAGAGATAATATTTCCTGGCAGAAATTTTAGTCAAAATCTTTTAAGGCAATGACAACAATTTTAATGATACAAAAAAAATTGTTCAGTTATATATTGGGCCAATGATATCTTTATGATATTCAAAGACATAAAAGCTGCTAATAAAATACATTAATACCTTCTGCATCTATCAGTCTGTTGTTGTCATGTAATGGCTGTATTTGGGATCATTTAACCCATTTTGCTTCTTACTTCCCAATAGTTATGTTTTTGAACTTTTATAGGAAAAATCATGAGGTTTAATTGAAGATTTAAATTAATATTCTTTATACCTTGCCTCATTTCCAGTCTTCTAACTAAACTGATTTCAAAACCTAGGTGGTTTCATCTTTGGTAATATCTCAACAGTTGTTATGTCTTTCAGGAGAACTGTTTATTGCTCAATCTATTGGTGGAGGTGAGGTATAAAGAATTTTAAATTGAGTTTTTATTTTGTTGTTTCCTTGTTCAGTATGGTGCATGTAAATAGGTATTTTTCAATAGATGAACCTGCTAAGTTTCATAAGGGATGTTCTTCAGTGTCTTTCAGACTTTCATTACTCTTTCTGAATTATTTTATTTGATTGCAGAAGTTTGAATATTGGATCTGGTATTTTTTTCAGATTTTCCATTAATCTACAATGTCCTTCTATATCTCAAAGGCACAAAAATGAAACAGATATATTATTTCATTTTAATCCTCGGTTCAAAGAAGATGTTGTAGTGAGAAATTCAAAATTATGTGGAGAATGGGGGTCTGAAGAGAGAGGAGGAGACATGGTGCTCAAGAGAGGAGCTGAATTTACCATTGAAATACAATCTCAGGAAGATAGCTTCACAGTAAGTCATTTTTCAATTTTTCTTAAAAAAACTGAATTATACAGGAATACTGCTTTTTAATTATGTGTGACTTGTATGAGTTTCTTCAAAATTCAAACTATTTTCAAGATAGAATATTAACAATTAAGATAAATTAAACCTCATAGTGATTCATTCCTATAAAAGTTCAATATTAACAATTATTGAAATTGTTCCATGATACTAGACACTTGCCCTATATTTCTTTGTCTTCAGTTTGCATCGCAGTTACTCCATGTGGAGTTCATAGTTCAAAATGTTTCTCATTTGTCATTAACTGTCCATTTCCATTATAAAATGTATTTCTGTGTGTGATTATATATTTAATTTTATTGATAATAGCTTAATTATTAAATAAACCTCTTTATGTTACTTCCTACTGTATTTTTAAAATAGTTTTATTGATGTTTACTTCCAGTCCCAATTTCTTAGTGTTACTTACTAGAGTGTATGTGTTGACTTGCTATCACCTAATAATACTACATCATCAACATAAACTAACAGCTTATTAATACCATTGAGTTGTAGGCCTTCTTCATCCTCTAAAGATTTGATGGCATGCTGTATAACAAAATTGAATATTAGAGGAGATAGTGCATCTCTTTGCTTTAATCCATTGAGAATTTCAGAAGTATCCAAAAACTGTTTGCCTACACACACCCTACTCTTTGTGCCATTTAGACACATTTGAATAAGTATAACTAATTATATTATTTTGAGGCTGTTTATCTTACCTCAATATTAATGTTGAGGTAAGATAAACAGACTCAAAATAATATAATTAAAAGAACCTCAAAATGTTACTTCCTAAAATAAAACATTAAGTATAACTTTTTAGGAGTTTCGAACTCCAGCAGGATACTATATAATTTCTCCCTCTTAATTGAATTTTATGCCTTTTTGAAGTCTGCATATAATTAATGCATATTGCCATTATATTCCCATTTACTTTCTAAAATGTGTCTCATACTAAAAATCTGATCTGTTGTAGATCTGTTTCTTCTAAATCCACATTGATTATCACCTATTACATCATCAATATACGGAGTAAGTCTGGATACTAATATATTTGTTAGAATTTTTTTACGAAGTAGACAATAATAAGATGTTCCTGTAGTTATTGCAATCTGTTTTATCTCCTTTCTTTAGATTGGTATGATAATTTTTTCCAGAGATTTGGAAGATCCTCTTTTTCCCAAATAATACTAAGCAACTGACATATCTTGTCCATCAGTTTTTCTCCCCCTGATTTTATCAGTTCTGCTGGGATCCTATTTGAGCCTGATGCTTTATGCATCTTCAATTTTTCTATTGCCATTTCAATCTCTAACCCACTTGGTTCTGTTACTAACATTTCTGCTGTTCTGTAACCAGTGGAACCCATGTATGTGTTTGTTGAGGTTAGATATTTATGTAATATTATATGATATTATATATTTATATATTAAATTTGGGAATTTTTAACATTATGAGGTTCAATTAATAAGAATTAAATGAATTAAATGATTCATTTAATTCTTATGATATTATATAATTTATACATAACATCACAAAAGACTATAGTATGAAAATTTCAACTTATAAAACCAATGTAATGGCATTCTGAGGCACCGATCCAATACATAGCGAAATAGTGATTGACAATACAATTTCAGAGCAATTTAATAACTTCTCCTACCTTGGGTGTAACATCTGCTATCAAGATGAGAACGATATTAATATCAAACTCTCAAAATTTTTACAAATATTAGGCTTAATAAATTATCTCTTTTTGTATCTTGTAAGCCCATGTTTCCCTTAACAGAGATTTAGACGCTCTCCCCCAACAGGGAAAAATTTGAACCATACTAATTTTTAGGTACACTTAATAAATAATACAAATATTAAATTAAACAACAAAACTTTTTTTATATTTGAAAAGAAAAATATACGCCTAGACTGGGGTTTGAACCCAGGACCTTTGACTTTCTATGTCAATGCTCTTCCATCTGAGCTCAGATGGAAGAGCATTGACATAGAAAGTCAAAGGTCCTGGGTTCAAACCCCAGTCTAGGCGTATATTTTTCTTTTCAAATATAATTTGTCCATCATTAAGGTGTTTAAAAACGAATAATATTAACATTAAAAACTTTTTTATTTATTCTTTATTACATGAATCCAGTTGTATCTGATGACACAAATCCATTGCATACTTATGCTTATTTATCTTTAGAAGAATTCACATTGTGTATAAGTTGCAATGGGGCTGCTGATATACATGGCAGCTTATGTGGGCATTTTTTTTAGTTCCTTGTTTACCTAATATGTCAATAACAAGATTAACCCTTCTCACCCATCAAGGCGAGTGCCCATGAGGTTGTAAGATTTAGATACATCAATAGAGAGAAATGAAAGTAGGAAAAGATCTCCTAGCCTCGAATGCTCTAATACCATTAGAGTAAAAAAAAACAAGAATTAGCCAAGGTAGGCTATGTAGGAAAGATAAAAGTAAGGAGCAAAACACAAGTAAGTGGAAGCAACGTGTTTTGTTCAGCTTGGGCACCTTGTGGTCGCCATCCACATATCCCCTAGATGGAGATCCCTGAGGATAAACAATATTTAAAAACAACATCTTGTACAAAAAAATTCAAGACTCAAATTATATAAAACTCTCGCCCTTTCGACTTTCCTGTATGGAAGTGAAATCTGGGTTTTAAAAAAAGAAAGACATCACCAGATTAAGAACTGCAGAAATGAGAATTATGCACTGAACTGATGGATATACTCTACTTGACCATCAGAGGAATGAAGATATTTTAATGGAACTCAACATGCAACCTTTAGAAGAAAAGATATCCACTTACAGAGACAGATGGCTGCAACATGTATTCTGAATGTCACTGACTAGGATCCCCAATGCAGTTCTTTGACCTGGACATCCACAAAAACGACTTTTAGACCATGTCTAGTTGAGACCGAAACAGGTCAACATTAGCCTATATTCGTGAATGGTGTATGATGATGATTATATAATTGAAGGACATGATTGTTTAATTGAATTTATTGTGTAACAGTATTTAGAATGGGCTTTCTGTTCTGTAGTTTGCAAATCAGAAACATGTGCAAACATTTCATATAATAAATTTGGGAATTTTAACATTATGAAGTTTTATTAATAAGAATCAAATAAATCGTGAATTCTTCTTACTTCATACTTTTATGTTTTTTAAACACAGCACCACAGTATCGGAGAACAATCTTCCCCATCGTCAGCTGTTTTCATGACTGTCAATTTTTTCTTTTGCCGGTAATTATCCAAACTGCCATCTGGTGTACTTTTGAAGGAGTAATTTTCTAAACTGCCATCTGGTGTACGAACCAAGCTTGATTACAAAGTTCTTCAAAAATATACCAGATGGCAGTTTAGAAAATTACTCCTTCAAAAGTACACCAGATGGCAGTTTGGATAATTACCGGCAAAAGAAAAAATTGACAGTCGCGAAAACAGCTGACGATGGGGAAGATTTTCCTCCGATACTGCGGTGCTGTGTTTAAAAAAAACATAGAAGTATGAGGTAAGAAGAATTCACGATTCATTTGATTCTTATTTGCAAACATTTTCTGAACAATTGTGCATGAGGTCAGACAATTTCATTTTGACAATATTTTAATTGATAATTGAATGTGATTGGTTCAAACTGACGCAGGCTGTGAAATTGGATTGGTTATTATTCAGTGTCTAGCACTGAACAAAATAGTAAATTAAATTGTGCTAATAAATCAATTAAAAGTCCAACTGAATATTAGAATACTGCAGATTTGAACAAGCTTCATGTTTTAAAATGTCTTAGTTATAATATAATATTAAGAATTATTTGTATCCTATTGTAAGAAAATATATATTTTTTTAAATTTAGTTTTCTCTTTACTCAAAACACGATGAAATTGTTGTAAACAGTCAACGTTTGTTTTACAGGTGAATATAGATGGAAACTTTTACACTTACTATCAACATAGACAAAAACCACACAATGTTACTCATGTTGCTATAAACGGAGAAGTTTCTCTTAACAAAGTTATTTATCAATCTAATATGGTAAGTCATTTATTGTATACATATTTAATTAATAAGAAAACTGTGGTGGTGTTATAGAGAAATAATTTTTTCAACCTTCCTCTTCGTATAATTTCTGTACTTCTCTCTCTTAACTGAGGTTTATGAAACTATTTATTTTTAAATATTATTCATCACCTTATATTGAGGATTGTTTCTTTGTAGAGATATATTTGGGTTTGAAATCTTCAGTTCCAAGAATAAATGTCATCAAGTTTTCTAAACAAAGTTTAAAAAATCATTGAATGCTTCTTGGTTTGTCTGAAACGTTTAACTGCACAGGTCAAATTGTAGATGAGTATATTTTCAACTGGCCGCAAATATTTTGACAAATTACAACATTGTCCACCGCTGTGGTCTCGAGGTAGCGTGCTGCCTTGTCACGCAGCAGGCCCGGGTTCGATCCCTGGTCGGGGCAGTTTTTCTGGATGAGGTTTTTATCGGGGTTTTTCCTCACCTGTATGACAAATGTCAGGAAAGTTTAAGGCCCAAACGGTCCCCGAAATCATATGGCCTTCATCATCATCCTTATCATTATCATCATCATTACCATCATCCTTCACCGGTGTGGAAAGCAACGGGAAGCTACCACACCTACACAATTCCCTAGTAAAGCTGCAAACATAACATGAAAATGATATGATTGCAGTGAAGGACCTGCCTTTGGGCAGAATTACTATGGATGGATGGATTACAACATTGTCTGGAGCAAAACATTATAACCTTGAGAAGTAGTTTAACAATAATACCCAATTTAAATCATATTTTCCATAAGAAAAACTCTTTCAATCATAACAAACTAACTAACTAACTCATTGGCACTATCAAACTCAGAGGTTCATGGCCACAGGCTGTTTATACATCTCTATTTTAAGATTTTTTTTTTTTTCCCCCAGTCATTCCCTGTATAATTTATCTCTCTCAAATCATGGTTAATATTATTATCCCATCTCATTCTTGGTCTACCTACTGGGCAATTTCCCTCTGGATTTTGTACAAGAAGTTTCCACCCTTCTCTTTTTTTTGCCATTGTGTTACATGTCAAAAAGAATTTTACTGCCATGTGGACCATTGTTTATTGTATATTTTTTCCATCACCATAAATTCTTTCTCTTTGGTGATGGAAAAAATATACAAGACTTCCAACGGTTAACATGACAGTCATATTCTAGTTGAGAATGGCAATGATATTTGTCAAAAAATGTTTCAGGAGAGAAAATAAAATATGAGGTGAGACTTATATTAATGATTCTATCTCTTGATATGATTCGATGTATGTTGGAAATTTCAGGTTATTGTACCTCCAGCAAATATGTTTTGGAGACAGATGGGAGGACATCTTCGCAGAGTAGAGACTTGCTCAGGTGGTGTAACATGGGGCATTGGTTATGATAACACAGCTTGGGTCTACACTGGAGGCTGGGGTGGATCCTTCCTCAAAGGTTACATTAGTTTTATTTTCTTTCAGTATTATTTCTTAATAGTCAAAGTGTAAAGTATCTAACTGTGCCTTGATCATGATTGCTGACAGGTGTTTAATTAGTTGTTTTCTTCTGTCCATAATGAATTCATAAAGATAAAAAAATCTCCTCGGCTATTTGTTCTGTCAAACCAGGTATGGTGGACTAGAGGTTACCATGCTAGCCTCTGGTACCAAGGTTTATGGGTTCAAACCTGGCTGAGATTGATGGATATTTTGGGCATAAAATCTTGAGTTTGGAGGATTCCTTCATAATGGAACTAAAGCCAGGGATTCGTTGTCATATATTTATGGGACATAAAAGAACTCAAGCCTAAAAAGAAACCTCTGATCAAAGTTTGTCAGCCCTTCTACACCTCATTTAAATTATGACTTCAATGATTTAGCTATTAAAGAGCATCATTAAATAAAATAATAACAGCTATATATTCCTTGGACTGCTATAACAAATTCAAAAATTGATAATGTCAAAACATGTATTGAATTCATGCTATAAATTTAAGAGTAAGGGTGTAAAAGATACTAAAAGCTATTTAAAAAAGTGACAATAAATATCCAAATGACGATTTGTTAGGACAACAGACACATGTCTAAACAAAGACAATTATGATAAAAAGGAATGTGATTCCTTAATAAAATGAGTCACATCTTACCTCATACTTCATGTTTTTTTCAATCACAGTACTGCAGTTTTCAAGAACTACAGTTCCTATGTTTAAAAAAAAAACATAAAGTATAAGGTAAGATACAACTCATTAAATTAATCGAAGAACCTCATAATGTTATTTCCCATAGTTCACTTATGAATGTGTGATTACCTTATTACTTATTTTAGGAATTCACACTATGAGGTTTATTCATTTAGGTAAAAAAAATGTTTATGAGGTGAATGACAAAAAATTTTACCTAAATGATTACCTTATGTTATAGTGAACTTTACAATATTTAACAGAAAGAAAAATCATTCAAATAAATTGAATTGGTTATTTATTAATAAAAATTAATTAAATGAATCGTCTCTCATCTCATATTTTGTGGTGATGGTTGAAGATGGGAGGGATTCCTCTTGAAAACTGCAGTTTCATTGCTTGAAGAACATGAAACATGAGGTGAGATACAACTCATTTAATTAATTTTTATTAATTGAAAACCTCATAATGTTATTTTCCAAAACTAATTTATAAATAAGTTATTTATACCTTTCATGTTATATTTAGTTTAACATATTTCAATCCTGGATAGATTATATTTTCTTGAAAAGAAAAATTAACGGTTGAACTGGGAATCGAACCCTGTATCTCTGACTCGGTATGTCAGCATGCAATCCATAACACCATTCAACACCCAATACAACTGATAAATTTTTTTTCCACTTATACAATTCTCTATGTCCGACGACAGATAGTTCTTGCTATCAACAACGCCATCAGACAACTTCTATTCGAAGTATTTTTAACGAGAATTTTAGGCGGTAAAGCTTAATATTTTGATGTTATATTTAGTTTAACATATTCCAATCCTGGATAGAATTATTTTTTTAAAAATAAAAATTAATGGTTGAACCAGGAATCGAACTCTGGACCTCTGACTCTGTATATCAGCGTGCAATCCAATACAGCATTCAACAGTTTATACAACTGACAAATTTTCTTTCCACTTATACAAGATGTATGGAATCAGAGGTCCAGGGTTTGATTCCTGGTTCAACAGTTAATTTATCTTTTCAAACAATACTAAGTGATTCAACATCAGCTATACAAGCTATAACAACACATAACTCTCCAATCTCCAGAAAAGTGTTGGAAATAAAAAAAATCATAAGATTATTGACCAAACAAAATAAAATTATCCAGCTCCAATGGATCCCCTCTCATTGCAGGGTACATGGAAATGAAATGGCGGATCTTTTAGCAAAAAAGGGCACCAAAATTTTACAGAAAACAAATCATTCCCTGCCCTACCATTCTGCAAAAATTATAATTAAAAGAAACTTCCAGAAAGAACTGATGGAGCAATTCAAATCACAAAGTAATGAGAAACCATGGGCAGCTATCTCGCAGAATAAAAACTTAATACCTGAACAACCAAGACATGAAGCAGTAGCAACATTCATGACTACCTGGCAGCACACCTCCATAAAATTGGAATCTTCAACTCTCCAAATTGTATGCTGTGCCAAGACAATAACACTACCATGAACAAAGATAATCTTGCTAGCTGTGAGGCTCTGAAGATGTCACCTACAAGAACTCTGGCAGGTCTCTATTGGGAAGCAAGAAAGCAAATGGAACACATCCAAGCTAATGGGCATTAGACTACTACTACTACTCTTTTCAAACAAATATTTATACCTTACCTCATATTTTGCTCTCTCATCTGGACATGTTTTGAAATAAATTTTCTTCCATTCTCAGCTAAAAACTCACTGTTGAGAGATATCGATTGGAAATCTTTTATAACCTCTCCCTCTGATGTTTGACAGACGAACCTCACAATTAAACCCTTTTCTCTGGTTTCATTATTCTGTCAACATTTTTTTCTGGATGTAGATCATCTTCCAAACTGTGAGTTATATTTTGATCTTTGTAGTTGCTTTAGCAATTTTGATCTCCTCAATTCTATGATTTTTCTGTCCATACATGTAAATACAGTGATAGTACTTTAATCCAACCACCAAAAATTTCCTCTAAAAGTGGTCTTCTTAAAGGGGATTCACTAAGTATTGCCCTGAATACAAGCCTCACTTCGTATTAAAATAACAAAATATTAACATATAATTAAAAGAGCATTATTAAAACATGTGTTCTGATAAGATAAATAAATAATTAATATTTAATTAATGTTGGGAAGTAAACATTATGAGGTATAATCAATAAATAATTAATAAATGTACTTAAATTAAAGTTAGGAGAAATTGTACATACCTATTTAATTATCCTTAAAATTTATGAACAATTTTATCACTCACCTCATATTTTTCTTCTTTTTAAAGTATTTATGGAACTATCTTCTGTTTCATTGTCAGTATTTCACGACCATTGTTTTGTCATCTTGAAGAGCCGTCTTTTGCCCCCTCTTTTGGTAGACTGAAATACCTCGAAATCAAATAATTTTGATAATCAATTGAGTTGGTGTTTACTTGATGAAAATCCATATTTATTAATTAAATAATTTTGCATGGAGATTTCAAAGTTCATTCATTTCTCCTTTTAATTTTTTTTAATACAGAGTTTTTCAAATATTTACAAATTGAAAACTGCACCAGATGTTTTACAAATTACTCGACAGTTACATTTTCATATTCTCTTTTTACCTCTGAGATTAATTTTTCTTTTAGATGCTCCTACCATAGCAGACATCAGTATGCAGATTGTGCCACATGTTCATTAGTCTTTTAGGTTACACTAAGAGGTGATGTAAAATTATTACATTAATACTTACTGCCACACTCATGGCTCATCAGCTATCATATGGTTGTTAAATAACTGTTCTTCTTCCCTTTGATACACAAGGGCAGGCATATAGCCTCATTGGACCTAGTGTTATGAGGAAGTGGTTTAAAGGGAATGAAACATTTATAAACCAGTCAAAAACATGGTTAATAGTGAGTGGAGAACATATTTTTAACGACTCACCTCATATATTTTCAAATTTCTTTGATACCGGCAGTTTCAGACAATATCTTGTCCCTCTTCAGTCATGGCTTCCACATGATGAGGGACAAGATATTGTCTGAAACCGCCGGTATCAAAGAAATTTGAAAATATATATGTTCTCCACTCACAATTAATGATATAACCTCATAATGTTTACTTCCCAATATTAATTTATATATAAAAAACATGGTTGTTGATCAGGAAAAGAGATGATAATTTTATAGAGGGTGAAAAATATGTTAGTGATATGGGAACAATATTTTGTGCTGAGTGAAAGCAGTTGGGAATAGGAATGGTTAGTTTAAAGGATGGTTATCTGAATTTATATTTGATAAAGTACCTCACAATGTTACTTCCTATCTTTTGTGATTAAAAAAAAGCATTGCTTAAGATAATAGAAGTAAGCTCAAATTTGTGTCTCTATGAAGTAAGGATTGATAAAAATATATGCTTGATTTTGCTCAACAGGATTAGAAACCAGCAGCTCGGGTATAAATCCCATGAAGGATACCCACAGTTATTATGTTTATGAGAATCAAAGATGGAATCCTGTGACAGGGTACACATCCCACGGGCTACCAACTGACAGATACATGTGGAGTGATGTCACAGGCAAACATAAGCGCACTCGGGAGAAGACAAAATTGCTCTCTATGCACTGGCAGTGGGTGAGTAAACTGATTAATTATACAAGTCAGGAGGAAAATCATGAGGCATCTATAAAATTAAAGTTTGTTGTAGCAATGCTATAAATTTAATTAAACAATGCTATCTGTTGGATTAATAGAGGATTTGGAAATTAATTTTTCTAGAGAAACTGTTTGTAAGCTACAGATAACATAATTATCGAGGAATTTGTGTGTAAATAGCCCAGTGGTAGAACTGCTACTTCTACCACTTTCCCATATGTCATTACAGCATTGGAGCTTTCTGGATTTACTTCCTCCACAGTTCCCTGCTTTTTACCACCCTTCTTAATTCCCTGATTCCCTTTCTTCTTTTCCATGCTATTTCCTCAAGATTATCCATATATCTTTCCTTGATTTTCTGTTGCCTCTTCTTCCTTCAGTTCTTGCATCCAATATTTGTTTTGATTTCCTTCCCTCTTCCAGTCTAACAAGTGTCCATACTAATTTAACTGTCAATTTTTTTAGGTTTTCTTCAATTGATATTTGATTTAAATGTTCCCTTATTTTTTTAATTTTGAAATCCTTCCCTTCTTGTTTTACCCAAAAGCCTTCTATAATGCTTCATTTCTACCATTGTTTATATTGTTTATTCTTAATGGCCAACTTTATCCCCCATATAGAAAGTGTTGTTCTATTACTGACTTATAAATTTGTAATCTAGTCTTTTGTGTAATTTTTTCCCCCCTAAATATTACATTGCTTAACTGACAATAAACTTTGCATCCTTTTCTGGTTTGATTTTATATTTCTTCTTGAACTTTTCCATTTTGATGTATTATCTAGGAATATGTACAAAAATACAGAAACAACTGGAAATCTCATGTAAGAAGAATGAGTACCACATCAAATTTTATATTACTAGCCATCAAGCAGGAGATCTTTGGGCAGACCCTTCAAATTATGGATTGAGACTGTAACAGACCACTAGATCTATCGCATGAAAGGAAGAAGAAGAAGATGTATTATCATTCCCAAATACCTGTATGATACCATTTGACCTCCATTACAATTTATGTGTATGGTTTCTGTTTCAATTCCTTGTTCTTGACTTGTCCATTACTTTGCTTTTCTTTGTATTTACCTTCAGTCCTTTATTTCTTAAAATCTTTGTCCACTCAATCACTGCCTGTAGTTGTTTTAGCTCATTTTCTGTTATTGGCAATGTGTCATCCACATAATCAACATTTGACAAAAAAATTGGCCCCATATTCCAATTTCCCACTTTTAATTTAGCTGTCCTTTTATATATTTCCATTATATCTTCTGGAGAATTAATAATAAATAGTAATAGACTCTTTATTTAAATTTCACAGGGAAAGAACACTACGAGGTTTAATTTAATTCTTAGTAATAGACTCTGACTATCTCCTAGTTTCACTCCCTTCCTCGTTATGAATTATTTTATGTTCCTCCATCATTTCTTATTATTCCTTTTATATGATTGTAGGTTAATTTAATAACCCTTATTAACTTACTTCCTACTTCTCTATTTTCCAAATATCAGATCTTAAAATCATGTCAAATGCTGATATTAAGTCCAGGAAAGCCATATAATTTTTCCTATTCATGTCCAAATATTTCTCCCCATATCTTGCTAATTATGTATATTAAATTTTGTGTCTTTCTTCCAAACCTATATCCCATTAGTTCTTCTTTCAGATCATTCTCTATTTCTTTTCTATCCAATTTAAAAATATTTTATAAATCTTTAATGCTGCAGTTGACAAACATAGCACTCTGTAATTTTCACAATTTGTTATTTCTCCTTTTTTATGTATAGATATTATTATATTGTATTCCCAATCACTAGTATTACTTCCACTTCCCAAATTTTCTGAAAGAATTTCCAGAATTTCTCTACTATAGTTGCTCATCCCTATTTGTTCAACTCTGGTGCTATATTTTCATATCCTGCAGTTTTGTCCATTTCTATTTTTAGTCTATTGCCAATTTCACTTCCATTCTTGATATTTTTCACCATTTTATTCTAGAACTATTATTTCCTCGTTCTCTTCAATTATTCCATATATGTCTTCTAATTTATCCTTAAATTCCTTCTCATAAAATTTCTTACAAGTCTACAATTAATTTTTGATATTAAAAATATAAAAAAATATTAATTTTAATATCTCTTTATTGATTTAGGTAACTGATTGGAGTATTGATTACCATACACCAGGAGGAGTGGATAAAGAAGGCTGGCAATATGCCATGGATTTCCCAGCTTCATATCATGGTAAGAAGAACTTCACTGATTATGTGAGAAGACGCCGTTGGATCAGAAAGGCACAGATTTCTACCACAGGACCATGGCAAGAGCTGGGAAATACTAAACTTGCTGATGTTTCACTTCAGGTAACTTTCTTAAGCAATTATTGCTCACATGATTTTTTGGTTGTCTTTTTTTTTTAGAAAAACCCTCTGTACTCATGACAGGCATAATACTAAGTTGAAGGATGAGATGAAGCCACTATTATTGAATTCCTGTTATGTACAAGGTTGGCCAATTGACTAGGCCCTATTACATCATCACAGGGGCAAATTAAGTAAAATGGAATGAAGTAGATGATATGAGAATGGAGATGTGGGGAATAAAGTTTTGGGCAAGGGAAAACAAAATAAATTTAATATTTAAAGAAATATTGTAACTCCTATTATTTGAAACAGAATAAACTCTGAGAAAAACATACCCTGGCTGATTTGGCAATCACAAACCCCGCATGAAGTGACCAATACGCAAACTCAGGACTGAGGAAGGTGGAAGGCAAATGTCTAACCACTTGTGACATGGAGTCACATATATATTTTTTTTTAAATTTAACCCCTCTCATGTCATAATATTGTTATTCTCCTACCTCATTCCCTGGCTGTCTACTGAATGATTTCTCTGGTTTTCCTACAGAAAAAGTTTCCATACTCCTCTTTCATTTCCCATTGTGCGATATGTTCTCCCAATCACAGAATTTGAGACTTAACTGATCATTTATGTCAGGTTTCCCATAAAGATCATACAGCTCATTGTTCTGTATTTTCTCCATTGACTTGTCTATTCATCTCTACCTGGTCCAAAGCACTTCATTCTTGGATTCTCAATTTTTTCTGTTCTCTTAAAGCGAAAGGCCATGTTTTACATTATTATAACATAACTGTAAAAATCACAATTTTATTTTAGTTTAACATTTCAAGAAATCTTGTACTTCTAGAGTTGAACGTATGCTTAATTAATTAATTAATTAATTAATAATAGAGTTAGATTTAACATTTTGTTGTTATATTTTTAATTAACCCTTTCCAGAATTGGACAGTTTTATTTTAGAAAGAAAAATTAATGCTAAAACCGGGACTCAAGCCCCAGATCTCAGACTAGATTTAACACCTCACCTCATAATTGTAGATTTCTCAAAGACTAGTTTCGATACTTTTGTGTACATCTTCAGTTCTTAAAACTGAAGCTGGTAAAAAACAAAATATGAGAATAGATGTGTATTTCCGATTCAGTCTTTTAATAAATTACATCATTATTACTTTTTATCAAAATTATAGATTAATGAAATATTTTGTTTTATATTTGATTATATTTGAAGAGATAAATTTTTGCCCAGACCGAGACTCGAACCTGGGACCTTTGGCTTTCTGGGCCAATGCTCTACCAACTGAGCTACCAAGGCGAGTTGCGATCTAGATGCAAATTTTTCTCTTATATACGTCGAATTCTCTCGTGCCAAATGTTATGAAATCTTTGCTTCCATCTTTGTTTATAATGCATCTAGGAATGAAACTGTTAGCATTCTTGCTTTCCAATACTTCTGATCTATAGAGTTTTTGACACAAAGTGCATCATAGATCTTAAAGTAATCTTCATTCACCTCTGCTTGCTTGCTGCATGGAGGATACAATGGTGAATATAGCCTATAATGGCATGGAGGGGTATTCCTCACCTATCTAATAGTGGTTTCATCTCATCTCATCCTTGATCTGGCATTATACCAGAAATGAGTATAAAGGGTTTATTTTACTATAATATTTTTACGTTTTCATCTATTTGCCTAGCTTGGTACCCAAAGCAGGAAAAGTGCAGTGAGTGACATTGGAACACCCGCATGAATTAATTCATTTTTATTTTTAATAGGTAAACGATGATGGAATTGATACTCTAATAGATGTTTGGGCTGTGGCAGCAAATGGAGATGCTCTTTACAGGAGGGGAGTGTCTAGTTCATGTCCTGCTGTAAGTATTATTTGTGTGTTGTATTCTGTTGTGAAAATAATTTCTCATATAATTTAAGCATCACTGCGCTACAAGCCAGAAGGTCGAGGGTTCGATTCCCGGTGGGGTCAGGATTTTTAAACTGACCCAAACCCTCTGGCAGCACCATGGCCCTGGAGTCAACTCAGCCTCTAACGGAAATGAGTACCAGGTGCTTGTTCTGGGGGTAAAGGCAGCCATCACGCATGGCTGACAACCTGGCTGACATCAAGTGCCAATTGTCCAGAAAAAGTGGGAGCCTTAACCTCCTACTACCCCAAGGGCCTCTCGAGGCCTGTCGTGTGATCACTTTATAATTTAAGCATGGGCATGTAGAAATTAATTTCTTTCTTCTGTCAATTTTGGTGGTCTAGTAGCTACCATGAGTACAAAAGATAATGAAATATGATCTAGATGAGTTAAAAGTTGGAATTATTGTACAGGAATTGAGGCATGAGCTAGAAACCAATTTAGATATAATTGTAGGCTTTCACGGCCGGTGTCTTGATCCATATTTGGTTTTTCTTCCGGGCTTATAGGCCGTGGTCCAGTTGTCTTCATACTCGACGTTTCGCCTACTGCTGCGGTAGACCTCATCAGGAGATACTGTGAACTCCTCAACAGTCGGCTGCAGACTGTTGAAGAGTTCACAGAGAGCACGCAGTATCTCCTGATGAGGTCTACTGCAGCAGTAGATGAAACGTCGAGTATGAAGACAACTGGACCACAGCCTATAAGCCCGGAAGACGAACCAAATATGGATCAACCAATTTAGAGTTAGAGTTAGAAATACAAAAAAAAAAA
This sequence comes from Diploptera punctata, assembly GCA_030220185.1. Classification (NCBI taxonomy): domain Eukaryota; kingdom Metazoa; phylum Arthropoda; class Insecta; order Blattodea; family Blaberidae; genus Diploptera; species Diploptera punctata. Next base: position 830,335 of record JASPKZ010007245.1, on the reverse strand, counting down.
AAAAACAAGAAATTTATTCAAAATGGAATCACATTAAACCATCTATTTATAATGTGGCAAAAAGAGATACTGGGGAGCACCACAAAAAAAAAGAAAAACATATATATGTATATATATTAAGAATTAAATTAATATTTTTAATACCTCACCTCATATCCTTTATAATTCTAGACTGCAGTTTTGGAGCTATATCTCCATCATCAGTAGCTACTCGTCGACCGTTATGTCGTTTCTTGGCATAACACCGATCAATGAGAGGCTACTGAAGATGGAGATATAGCTCCGAAACTGCAGTCTAGAAGAATAAAGGATATGAGGTGAGGTATTAAAAATATTAATTTAATTCTTAAATTAAACATCATAGTGATTTTTTTCCCTGTGAAAATTAAATATATATGTTATCTTGAATCAGGAGCCTGGTAGTGGTCAGAGCACTAGTGTACAGAACCAGAGACATCGGGTTCAAATCCTGATTCAGGCGTATATTTTGCTAAGAATCAAATGAATCGTAAATTCTTCTTACCTCATACATCTATGTTTTTTAACACATAACTGCAGTATCGGAGAAAAACATCTTTTCCATCTTCAGCTGTTTTCACGACTGTCAAACTGCAGTTCTGTGTTAAAAAAACATAGATGTATGACGTAAGAAGAATTTACAATTCATTTGATTCTTATTAAGAAAACCTCAAATTGTAAAAATTCACAAATTTATTATATTAGTATATTTTGCTCTTCAAATAAAATTTGTGTTTCAGTGAGAAGTCATAATTTTAATATGTAAGATTGAATTATTTTTTTACTTAAATTTTATATCAGGGCACTGCATGGGAGCATGTACCAAGTGACCAGACATTGGCCAGTATTAGTTGTGGAGCTGACAGACAAGTTTGGGCAGTTGGGAGAAATGGATCTGCTTATTGGAGGTTTGGAATTGGTCCTACAAATCCCGTAGGTAAGATTTACACATTAACATAAATACAGAAATAACATTTATAATTTTTCATCATTAGATATGTTGACAAATCTTATCTTCATGATCTAAAATGTATCTCTGGATGTAAGTTACTGTGGGTTCAGTCCAGGAATTTTCTAGGTGAGAAAAATTTGAGGTTGCAGTTACATTCAAAAGTAAAATCCCCATAAGTCCCATGTCATAGAGATATGTGACACATTAAAGAATCTTCAGATATGTAAAGCATATTCTTAACAAAATTTCTGGGTGTAGGGAATTCACCACCCAGCATTATTGGTTTCATACCCTGCTGGTGTGCATGGACTTATGAGGACATAAACATACTTAGCACATTTTTTTTTTTTATTTTTATTTTTTTTTTATTATATAGGAATTATCACTGTGAGGTTCAATTCAATATTAAATTAAAAGATTCTTACCTCTCCTCACATTATTCTGTTAAGTAGATCGCGATTTCAGGCCTATAGCAGGCCCATCTTCAGTACACTGTTGTTGACCGGTGTTATGTCGCTCGGAAGAACCACTTCTTCTTCCCTCTGTTGGTGGACCGATGAACCTCTTGATAAGGTCAAAATTTGCGGGAACTTCGAAGTTCATAAGTTTTCCTTTGTTTTTCTGAATGTGGATCTTTTCCCAAACTGTAAGTTCCTTAGGTGTCTCTATTTGTTTAATTAGACTAGCTTTTGATTCAATTCGATGTTTTTCGTACCAAGCATGGTTCCCGCAAATTTTGACCTTATCAAGAGGTTCATCGGTCCACCAACAGAGGGAAGAAGAAGTGGTTCTTCCGAGCGACATAACACCGGTCAACAACAGTGTACTGAAGATGGGCCTGCTATAGGCCTGAAATCGCGATCTACTTAACAGAATAATGTGAGGAGAGGTAAGAATCTTTTAATTTAATATACTTAGCACAGTTTCCTTCAGAAGTGTAAAGGCATAAAAGAAATTAAAGCCCAAAATAAGAGGCCTTGGATCAAAATCAGTCTACCCTTTTATGCCAAAATTTGAATATCAATGCTAATAACCTGTATTGTTAGTAGAAGTAAGCCCTTGTGTCTCTTAACGATACGTAGGCATTCTCCCCCTACAGGGGAGAAATTCAACCATACTAATTTTCTTACACTTGATGTTTTTATTATTAATTTAATACATCTCATTGAAGGATAAATTTTTCTCTTAAAAAAATTGACTTACTCTTGTTATGTGATAGATGCCATTGAGTGGCCCAGGGTCAGTATCCTGCTTCATAGTGACATCTAGGAAACCAAGGTAGTACTAGGATAGGAACATTCGGTAAATTTTGCACAGAGGCCTTTTTATTCAGGCTTGTCGTTCTTTTACGAGCCTGAAAATCTTCATACTCAGGACCCATGGCTTAAAGTCTCTCCTGGAGGACTTGTTCCTTGGATTTTTCATCCTAAAAAAATCCATGAACCACTGCCTGGTTTGATCCTGCATCCCTCGGCACTAGAGGCAAGGAACATAACCACTAGCCCATTGCAGCTAACGCCTGTACTGTTAAAGAGTGTAATTAAATAAAAAGACTAAGTAGTACTTATATTTAAATTAATGTTGGGAAGTAAACATTATGAGGTTATATCATTAATATTGAGTAGAAAACATATTTTTAATAACTCTCCTTATACAGTTTCAAATTTCTTTGAGACCATTGGTTTTAAAGAAATTTGAAATTCTAAAAGATGATTATATTATTTTTAGTCTGGACATCTTACCTCAATATTTATGTTGATTTGATCTTGGACATGTTTCAAAACAATTCTGTTTTATCGTCAGCTTTCCCAGACGATAAAACAGAATTGTTTTGAAACATGTCCAAGAACAAATCAACATAAATATTGAGGTAAGATGTCCAGACTAAAAATAATATAATTAAAATAACCTCAAAATATAACTTCCTAAAATTAAATATTATCTAAAAGATGAGTTATTAAAAATATGTTCTCCACTCAATATTAAAGTAGTACTTAAACCATTCATATATATAGTCTTTGTCAATAGAAAATTTATTTCAAGATCAATGTAGAGTTGATGTTCACCCAAAATAATTTGGGTTTCAGTGTATTTTACCATGCACTCTCTTAACTCACAATATGTGGATTTGTAGGGGATTCCCTTAAATACATCATCATTAATAGAATTTTTTAGGTCTTAGTTGAAATGGCTAAGGTAGATGAAATGAAATTGTTTGCTGATTCAAAGTTTAATTTATGGTATCATTTCTATTGACTCTAAATCAACTCTGATTAGTTTCTTTCTAACATTACTGAAATCATTTAAAATCATATTTGAAGAGAAAAATTATATAAAATTTTAAATCATATTTGTGGAGAAAAATTATATCCATCCGTAGTAATTCTGCCTGAGGGCAGGTCTTTCACTGCAATCATAGCATTTTCATACTATGCTTTGCAGCTTTACTAGGGAATTATAGGTGTGTGGTAGCTTCCCGTTGCTTTCCACAAAAAATTATATATAATTTGAAATTCCTCTTCATTTGGTTGTAGAATTTATATATATATATATATATATATATATATATATATAAAAGACAGTTCAAGCTTATGGATCGACTATGAATCTTTTTAACTTATATGCTATACTGAGGCATTGAAAAAATAAAAAATACACTAAACTGAGGGAATATTTCTTCCTGTTATCGTAAAAAAGAAATAAACTTGTGCATAATGATCTGTTTACTGTTTGTAGGTGAGGTTTGGGAAGCTGTGGAGCCACCTACAGGCAAGACATTGAAACAAGTGTCTGTGGGTTGCTGTGCAATATGGGGATTGGATTCAACTGGACAGTTGTATGTTCGTCGGGAAGTCACTCCTGTTTTTCCTGAGGGAACACACTGGCAATCCATTCCTACTACAATTGCAGATATGGGCAACATTGGTATGTCCAAGTAATATATTTTTTTATTTAGTTTTTATTTACAGATGCTTAAATGCAGGGCCATATCATATCTTGGATCCTGGGTTGTATACCAACAAGTTGGTATATATCTCTTATTATGCTTATCAGTGCCAATTTTTGAGTAAATTGATGATCTTAGGGATTTGAACTAGAGAACTCCAGAATTATTAACCATGCAGGTTATAGTCTGCTGTTATTGGTCCTCTTAATGTTTTCAGCTCATCTCTTTATTGGATATCAGGTTGCCTCCTGAATATGGGCCTCAATTAAATAATTGTGTTACTGAATATTAGAATTTATAATAATCAAATGAATTGTGAATTCTTCTTACCTCATAATCTGTTTTTACCACAGAACTGCAATATCAGGAACATCATTCCCGTCGTCAGCTGTTTTCAAGACTGTCAATTTTTCATTATGCCGGTAATTTTCTAAACTGTCATATTTTTTTCTAACCTCTTAAATATTTCATCATCATGTAGTATTTGAGAATAAAGTTCTTAGGGAAATTTATGGACCAAAGAGAGATAGATGAACAGACAGGCAAATGGAGAAAACTACATAACAGTGAACTACTTGGTCTTTATAGGAAGCCAGATATAATAAGAACAGTTAAGTCTCGTAGACTGACGGGCAGGATATGTGGTATGAATGGGGAATGAAAGACGTGCATGGAAACTTCTTGTAGAAAAACCAGAGGGAAAACACCTAGTTGGTAGACCAAGAATGAGGTGGGAGAATAACATTAACTATGATTTGAGGGAAGTAGATTATACAGGGAATGATTGGAAAACATTAACTCAGGATAGGGATGTATGGAGAGCTTATGTCCGCGCGGCCATGAACCTACAGGTTTGATAGTGCCAGTGAGTTAGTTAGTTATGCTTCATGTGTTGGACCCTGATGGTTTCGTTACAGTTTCATGCCAGTGTTTTCTAGTTTTTCCTAAATTTCTTCTTTCTTTTGGTATTAAGCAAGAATTAATCTTGGCCATCTAGTAGGATCCATCCTTTGAACATGTTTGTTCCACTGAAGAGATTGCTGAATGTAATAAACTCTAGTGCCATAGCCGAGTGGTTAAGGCAAGAGGCCTTGGTGCAGAGCTATGGGCTGGTTTGAGTCTCCATAGGAAAATAAATTTTCTCATGGAATTTCGGCCAGTATGGGACCGGTGCCCACCCGACATCATGAAGAATTTGGGTTGCTACAATAAGTAGCAGCTGCAGGTTGAGAAAACCAGCTATAATGGCTGGGGGATCCGACATGCTGACCACAATGTCTCTCCTACACTGGCTGGATGATCGTCTACCTCTGTGATTAACACATGTAGATGTTAGGCCAGCAGCTGGCTGGTAGGTCAGGGGATTCTAGGCTTGTTGCGCCATGGAGTTTAGTTTTTAATGAACTCTAGAATCTTTTTTTACAGGATATTCTGATCTTATGGTATTCAAGCAATGGGTTTCCATCTATTTTTCTCATAAACCTCATTCCAATTTCCTAATTAATTATCCATGTCTCACTCCTGAAAATAAAAATCGGCCAAGTAGATGCTTTATAGATTTTGTCGTATATGTCTTACCTGGAAGGGTTTGACTTGAATGAATTTTGAAAAATTATAAAAATCTGAAATATTTATAATATCAAAGTCCTTTCAACCATCTTTCAATTTATATGAGCATTTGAATGTTATCTACACAGTTGATTATTAATTTGTTGCAGATAAATCAAGCAACAATAATAGTGCCTCCCAGAACAACATTGGGTTCCGTCACGTTTCAGCTGGTCCAGTGCAAGGAGAAATTTGGGCAATTACAGCGACGGGAGTTGTTTGTCGAAGACATGGCATAACACCTGATAACCCTGCTGGCACAGGGTGGTCTCATGGAATAGGAGTAAGTAAAATATTATAATTTTTACAACAAAATAAGATAAGTGAAGATGACCATGAATTGAAGCACTTAAGAATAATTTCCTTTAATTATATAATCTCTCCTATGTACAATGAAGAGATTTGGATTTCAAATTGACCAAATTTCAACAACTTATGAATCAAGACATTGAGTTATTTATGTACACTTCACATCATATTTTGCTCTCTTACCTGGAACATATTCTGCATATATCTCCATCATTCTCAAGCATAATAACTTTAGACATAATTGAAAGAACATTGTTTAATAAAGTACAACTAGACACAATTCTAAAGTTTTACAAAACAATGCCAGTTTCATCTCTATTCTATGGGTCCACAGTCTAGATCCTCTAGGGGCATGTCAAAAGTAAGTTGTATGAAACTTGAGTTGCCACTACAGCTCAGCTAATTAGCCAAATCAATTATGTATTTTACCATATTAAACAGTATCCCGCCATGCTTGACAAAGTTGGAGAGTCGTTGCTGCAAAGGTTCAAACATGTAATGAGGCACAGAGCAGACTTTAATTTCACCATACAGAGCAGACTGTTTGAATACACTTTGTAGGTCTTTGTAACTCATCTTCCAAAAGAGTCAAATATCAACCAACTATGTTATAAATAATTGGTGATGAAATATTTTAATAAATAAGGTGAGTCTGTAGCATTTTGCCTCATAAAAGTTAAGTTCTTTTACTCTCTACTCCAAGTGCCTCAGGCCTAGAATGTCCTTGGTCTACCAGCCGGCTGCTGGCCTCACCTCCACGTGTTAATCACAGAGGTAGACGATCATCTAGCCAGTGTAGGGGTGACATGTGGTCAACATGTTGGGTCCCCCAGCCGTTATAGCTGGTCTTCTCAACCTGGAGCCGCTACTTATTGTAGCTACCCAAATGCCTCATGATGCTGGCTGGGCACCAGTCCCATACTGGCCAAAATGCCATGAGAAAATTTCTTTCCCCATGGGGACCCAAACCAGCAAGCCCTGTAGCTCTGTGCCAAGGCTTCTTGCCTTAACCACTCGGCTATGGCGCGAGCTGAGATCTTTTAGGACATGTTTAAAAAAAATTCTGTTTTATCTTCAGCTTGTCCAGACTGTTGATTTTTAAGTTGTCGACGCTGAATGTCAACTCCTACACCACTTTTTGGTGGTCCAAAGAACTTGCATATCAAATCTTGCTCCCCTAGGAATTTCAGAATTCATGATTCTATCCCTAAAAGATGAAGTAGGAGTCGACATCCAGGGTCGACAACTTAAAAACAACAGTGTGAACAAGCTGAAGATAAAACATAATTGTTTTGAAACATGTACTAATAGAGTTTATTTTTTCTTTCACTCACCTCATACTTTATAATTCCTAGCAGACTTAGGTTTCGTCACATCATTTGTGACATTCTCAATGCTGTGTCATGTTCACAACTGACGTCCAATGGCCTTCTAGCCTGCAGACTGACCTCCGCGCCATCTGATGGCTGACCGACGAACTTCCAAATCAATCCCCTCTCCTTATAACCGGGTATTTCAAAATTCATAGTTGTGTTTTCATTCTTGTATATGTAAATTTTTTCCCAAATTGTGAGTTCCTTCGGTTTTTCCAATTGTTTAAGTAATTTTGTTTTGGTTTCTATTCTATGTTTTTCTGACCAGGCATGTGCAGCTATTGCAGATTTTTCTGTTTCTCCATTTTTATGTTATGAAGTATGAGGTGAGTGAAAGAAAAAATAAACAATATTAAAAAACCTCATAGTGTTATTTCCTATCTACATAACTTAATGTCCTAATAAAACTTAACTTTCATGAGGTAAGATGCTACAGACTCACTTTATTTGTTAAGAAGAACCTCCTATTGTAATTTTATAATGTTTGTTTCAGGGCAATTGGCAGCATGTGAGTGCTAGAGGTAGTAATATTAAACCACATATACAAACGTAACGTGCAGGATGCAGGTATGCTCTCATGATCTCAATGTTTGTGATTATCAAGGAAAGTGATAATTTGTTTCTTTGCACAACACCATAACAAATATACCCCCTCCCAAAAAAAAAATTCATTCACAGGTCATCCAGCTCAAATTTAGTTTTGACTGTAGTAATAATTTAATTTATTTATCAATAGTGATCTACCACTTCAAAATGCATGATAACCACCAAGCATCCATACAGGACTTTTCTTGTCTAGCAAATATTATCCAAGCAGCAGCTGCTTTCTTCTAAACCTAGCAGAAGTTAAACCATGCACCATCTCTCTATGTTCATGGTGAACAGGTTTACAATTAATAAAGTATCTCAGTTTGTGTTTTGGTGCTTGGGTCACTACTGCCATTCACTTTCTGCTGCTTTTATATTATTATTATTATTATTATTATTATTATTATTATTATTATTATTATTATTATTATTATTATTACTTACTTACTTACTCACTGGCACTATCGAACCCGTAGGTTCATGGCCGTGCGGACATAAGCTCTCCATACATCCCTATCCTGAGCTAATGCTTTCCAATCATTCCCTGTATAATCTACTTCCCTCAAATCATAGTTAATGTTATTCTCCCACCTCATTCTTGGTCTACCAACTGGGCGTTTTCCCTCTGGCTTTCGTACAAGAAGCTTCCATGCAAGTCTTTCATTCCCCATACGTGCAACATGTCCTGCCCATCGCAGTCTACGAGACTTAACTGTTCTTATTATATCTGGCTTCCTATAAAGACCATGTAGTTCATTGTTATGTAAGTCTTCGCCATTCACCTGTCTGTTCATCTCTCTTTGGTCCAAACATTTTCCTAAGTACTTTATTCTCAAATACTTGTAATCTCCTTTCCTCCCTTAAAGTAAGAGTCCATGTTTCGCACCCATATAATATAACTGGTAGAATAATAGTTTTATATATTTTCAGTTTAACGTTTTTTTAAAGGAGTTGGGACATCAAGGGTGGATTTCTCAACTGAAGTCTAAACCACGACCCCGGTTTTCCAATTTTTTAATGTTTCCATAACACCTATAAAAATTACTGAAGATTCACAGAAATTGTTATGGAACAATAAACATGATTCATACATTTGTTTTTTGTAATTAACAGCCGTAGATTTACAGTTTTTATGGTTGTTATGGAAACAGTAAAAAATTGGAAAACTGCGGTTGAAGTTTAGACTTCGGTTGAGAAATCCATCCAATGAGTCTCTGCAATGCATAATTGCACGCATTTCCAGAATTGAGCCTATGTTTAATTTCTTTGTGCATCTCATTCCTATTTGTGATTATTGTATGGTATATGAATTCAGCCACTTCCTCAAAATTTCCTTCATTTGTCATTAGCTGTCCATTTCCATTATATAATGTATTTCTACATGTGACCATATATTTAATTTTATTGATATTTACTTCCAGTCCTAATTTCTTAGTGTTACTCAATAGTGTGTGCGTGTTGTCCTTTAGTATCTCCTCGCTATCGGCCAATAGTACTACATCATCAGCATAAACTAACAGCTTATTAATACCATTGAGTTGTAAGCCTTCCTCATTCTCTAAAGATTTAATGGCATGCTCTAGTACAAAATTAAATAGTAGAGGAGATAGATATTATTATTATTATTATTATTATTATTATTATTATTATTATTATTATTATTATTATTATTCATCCGGTATCATGGCAGCTGCCACCGTCTTCTGGAAACCAAATGCTATTCCTCTCTATCCATCCATTGATCTTCCTCTAATCCTCTGATATTCATAGCTGCTTATACCCCTTCTATCCAAGTTTTCTTCGGTCTTCCTCTCTTCCACCTTTCTATTGGGATCCATTCCATAACAATTTTTGCAATCTTTGCTCTGGCATTCTTTTGACATAGCCATACCACTGTAATCTTTTCTTTTCTATGATGTCTGGCTCGTCTTGCACACCCATAATTTCCCTTATTTCTTTATTTCGTATTCTATCCATTCTAGATTTTCCAGCTGTTCTTCTTAAAACATCCATTTCTGTACTTAATATTCTTTTCATTTCCCTGGTAGGAATTTGCCAGACTTCAGCACCATATTTTAAAATGCTCTGAATTACTATTATTAATATTATTATTATTATTTTATGTTCTGCCACTTGACATGTTATTTGTCATATTTTTTTACATTTAGTGTATTATTTGTCTGTTTCATTCATTCACCAACTTTATAACCCAGAGTGAACTTGCCTATTAGATTCCTCTCCCCGGGACCACAGAAAGAGGGAGCAGGAGTCGTGATCCAGGGCCAACAACTTGGGAAAAATCAGTCTGTAACTACTGAAGATGGAACAAACATGCGTTGACACATATGTCTAATGGAAACAATGATATGAGGTAAGAATTACACAGACCAAACTTATTATTATTAATGTCTTATTATTAATTTAACACTTCTCACTGAATTAGTTTAATTAGCTTAAATGTTGATGATCTATGATGTAAGTAGCAATTAATTATAATTAATGCAAAAATATACGCAAATTTATTTTCCCATTAATGATAAAATGCATGGTAATCCAATTTCAAAATTTAATTTGGCTTGAAGACTGAGAAAAATTGACGAGTAATCCTCAGGCAGGTTAGTTGGCACCACATTTGTTCTCAGGACCTCCTAAATAAGAGTCTCAAATCATCTGAGCTAACTGGTTGGGTATTTCCAGTAGTAGTATATCTATTTAAATTATATTATTTTTGGTCTGGACATCTTACCTCAATATTAATGTTGATTTGTTCTTGGACATGTTTCAAAACAATTCTCTGTTTTATCTTCAGCTTTCCCAGACTGGTTTTATTTATGTTGCATTATGTTGCACCACCTGGATGTCGATGTCAGCTCCATCCTGTGGTTGGCCAAAGAACCTCCAAACAAGGTCACCCTCCATCGGAATATCAAAATTCATAACTCTGTTTCTGTTCTTCTGAATATAAATTTTTTTCCCAAATAGTCAGCTCGTTTGTATTTTCTAACTGTTTTAATAATTTAGTGTCTGAATTAATATTATGTTGTTTCAGACCAAACATGAGCAGCAACTGCAGATTTTTCAATTTCTCCATTTTTAATATTTCTTATGTGTTCTTTGGTTCTAATTTTTAGGTTTCTTTTTGTTTTCCCTATATATATCTTTTCACAAACCCATGCATTCAATTTGATATATTCCTGACTTTTTTATTTTTATCAGTTTTTTCATTTTTGTTGGTTTTTATTAGTTTATTTAAACTGTAGTTATTTTTTGGTGCTAATTTAATATTAAACTTCTCAAATATATTTTGAAATTTATTATGTACCCAGGGGTGATATGTGAATTTCCTATATTTTTTCATAGGTGGTTCTTCTTTTTCAAGATTACTTCTGTTTATCATTTTTTGTTTTTTATACTTTCCTATCCTTTTATGTACCATTTTTTCATCAAACCCATTTTCTCTTGCTACTTTGATTATGTGTTTTTTCTCATGTTTGAAATCTTCTTCGTTTAAGGGTAAGTTTACCAATCTATGAGTTAAACTATTAAATGCTGCTAATTTATGTCCAATTGGATTGAACCCTGTTGATTTTATAAAATTTTCCGTATGAGTTTCTTTTCTATGAATCCTGAATTCAATTTTTCTTTTTTCTTCGTTTCTGACCAATTTAAGATCCAAAAAAGGTATTTGTTTATTGTCTTCTATTTCTTTGGTGAATTTAATGTTTGTACTCTGTAAATTTAATAGTTTTAGGGAATCTTCTACATGTTTTTCTTTAACAATACAAATTATATCATCAACATATCTACTCCAAAATTTAAACATTGTGGGATGTGCTTTAGTGATTTTACATTCAAAATCGCTCATAAATAAATTTGCCAGGAAGGTGATAATGGGTTTCCCATTGAGAGCCCTGATTTTTGTCTATAGAAACTCCCATTGAATGTAAAAAAACATTTGATCAATGCATAACGCAGTTAATTTCAAATAATCTTCTTTGATCTCTCTGTCTATGTGTTTTTTTCTTAACCAATTGTTCAATATCTCCAAAGTTTTTTGTTTCGGTACATTTGTGAATAGTGAAACTACATCAAACGAAACCAACCTATCTGTGGGTTCAATTTCCACTTTTTCTAATTTGTTAACTAATTCCAATGAATTTTCAATCTGCAGACTTTCAAAATTATTAATTCTTTTAAATTGATTATTCAGCCATTTCGAAATTTTGTAGGTTGGTGATCCAATATTGTTAATTATTGGCCTCATTTTGTTTCTCCCGGTTTGTGAATTTTTGGAAGTCCATGTATATTAGGGTTTCTTGGGTTGCTTACTTTTAATTGAAATTTTTCTTTCTTGGATAGAATTTTAACATTTTTAAAACAGTTTTCCACTTTTTTTATGGTTTTTGGTAGGGGGTCATTCTTAATTTTTTCATACTCTTTTTCTTTCAAAAGTTCTTCCATTCTATTTTGATAATCTTCTTTGTCCAGAATTATAATTTGGTTACCCTTATCTGATTTTGTATATACAACATTTTTGTTATTTATTTCTTTGAGTGTTTTTAAATTCTCCTTACAAACTGGGTTTTTATTTGTATTCTTTATTTTATTCAAAATTTCTTCACATTTTTTTCTGATGATTATTTTTTCTTCTGTAACTAACCCTTCTATTGAATTTTCAATGTCCACTATGTATTCTTCTATTCTATTGGAATAATCTATTGCTGTTTTTAGACCGTTTTCTAACAATTTTGTCTCTTTTAGGTTAAAGGTTGCCTTTGAAAAATTTTTAACATAATTTCTGGTGGATTCTGATTTTTCTTCATTTCTGGTTTTATTCTGATGTTTGATTTTATTTGATGTATTCTTCTTTCCCTTTGATTTAGTTAACAAATTATTTATCTTTGTCTTTTGTTTCTCAATTTTCTTTTTCATGGTTATGTTCAAAAAAGTGAAAAATTTATTTTCTAGGTTTTCCCACATGATGTTTCCTAATATTTTAGACAATTTGATATGTAACAAATAAATTTCAATATCCAGATTACTGATCATTTCAAAGTGTTTATTCTTTTCTAGTTTTAGTAATTTGTTCTCCAAAATTTTTTTGTTGTTTGCTGTTATTGTTATGCTTAACGGTTTTTCTAATGAACATGGGAACCAATTCTAATTTTAGACATTGGTTGATGAATTTAATGTCTGCTAATCTTTTAAATTTCTTCTCTCTTAATTTTATAAACTTTTTGACTTCTATATTTTGTTTCGAAAAAATTGTTATTGAAGTTGAGTATGGAGGACGCCATCTTGTTTTTTCGTAATTTATAACACAAACACAATTTCTGGTTTTGTTTCTTCCTTGTAACTTAAGAAGTTGTAATTAATATTTAATTTTAGGAAGTTATATTTTGAGGTTATTTTAATTATATTATTTTTGGTCTGGACATCTTACCTCAATATTAATGTTGATTTGTTCTTGGACATGTTTCAAAACAATTCTCTGTTTTATCTTCAGCTTTCCCAGACTGGTTTTATTTATGTTGCATTATGTTGCACCACCTGGATGTCGATGTCAGCTCCATCCTGTGGTTGGCCAAAGAACCTCCAAACAAGGTCACCCTCCATCGGAATATCAAAATTCATAACTCTGTTTCTGTTCTTCTGAATATAAATTTTTTCCCAAATAGTCAGCTCGTTTGTATTTTCTAACTGTTTTAATAATTTAGTGTCTGAATTAATATTATGTTTTTCAGACCAAACATGAGCAGCAACTGCAGATTTTTCAATTTCTCCATTTTTAATATTTCTTATGTGTTCTTTGGTTCTAATTTTTAGGTTTCTTTTTGTTTTCCCTATATATATCTTTTCACAACCCATGCATTCAATTTGATATATTCCTGACTTTTTATTTTTATCAGTTTTTTCATTTTTGTTGGTTTTTATTAGTTTATTTAAACTGTAGTTATTTTTTGGTGCTAATTTAATATTAAACTTCTCAAATATATTTTGAAATTTATTATGTACCCAGGGGTGATATGTGAATTTCCTATATTTTTTCATAGGTGGTTCTTCTTTTTCAAGATTACTTCTGTTTATCATTTTTTGTTTTTTATACTTTCCTATCCTTTTATGTACCATTTTTCATCAAAACCCATTTTCTCTTGCTACTTTGATTATGTGTTTTTTCTCATGTTTGAAATCTTCTTCGTTTAAGGGTAAGTTTACCAATCTATGAGTTAAACTATTAAATGCTGCTAATTTATGTCCAATTGGATTGAACCCTGTTGATTTTATAAAATTTTCCGTATGAGTTTCTTTTCTATGAATCCTGAATTCAATTTTTCTTTTTTCTTCGTTTCTGACCAATTTAAGATCCAAAAAAGGTATTTGTTTATTGTCTTCTATTTCTTTGGTGAATTTAATGTTTGTACTCTGTAAATTTAATAGTTTTAGGGAATCTTCTACAGTGTTTTTCTTTAAACAAGGCCAATTATATCATCAACATATCTACTACCAAAATTTAAACATTTTGGGATTTGCTTTAGTGATTTTACATTCAAAATCGCTCATAAATAAATTTGCCAGGAAGGGTGATAATGGGTTTCCCATTGAGAGCCCTGATCAGGGCTCTCAATGGGAAACCCATTATCACCCTTCCTGGCAAATTTATTTATGAGCGATTTTGAATGTAAAATCACTAAAGCACATCCCACAATGTTTAAATTTTGGAGTAGATATGTTGATGATATAATTTGTATTGTTAAAGAAAAACATGTAGAAGATTCCCTAAAACTATTAAATTTACAGAGTACAAACATTAAATTCACCAAAGAAATAGAAGACAGACAATAAACAAATACCTTTTTTGGATCTTAAATTGGTCAGAAACGAAGAAAAAAGAAAAATTGAATTCAGGATTCATAGAAAAAGAAACTCATACGGAAAATTTTATAAAATCAACAGGGTTCAATCCAATTGGACATAAATTAGCAGCATTTAATAGTTTAACTCATAGATTGGTAAACTTACCCTTAAACGAAGAAGATTTCAAACATGAGAAAAAACACATAATCAAAGTAGCAAGAGAAAATGGGTTTGATGAAAAAATGGTACATAAAAGGATAGAAAAGTATAAAAACAAAAAATGATAAACAGAAGTAATCTTGAAAAAGAAGAACCACCTATGAAAAAATATAGGAAATTCACATATCACCCCTGGGTACATAATAAATTTCAAAATATATTTGAGAAGTTTAATATTAAATTAGCACCAAAAAATAACTACAGTTTTAATAAACTAATAAAAACCAACAAAAATGAAAAAACTGATAAAAATAAAAAGTCAGGAATATATCAAATTGAATGCATGGGTTGTGAAAAGATATATATAGGGAAAACAAAAAGAAACCTAAAAATTAGAACCAAAGAACACATAAGAAATATTAAAAATGGAGAAATTGAAAAATCTGCAGTTGCTGCTCATGTTTGGTCTGAAAAACATAATATTAATTCAGACACTAAATTATTAAAACAGTTAGAAAATACAAACGAGCTGACTATTTGGGAAAAAATTTATATTCAGAAGAACAGAAACAGAGTTATGAATTTTGATATTCCGATGGAGGGTGACCTTGTTTGGAGGTTCTTTGGCCAACCACAGGATGGAGCTGACATCGACATCCAGGTGGTGCAACATAATGCAACATAAATAAAACCAGTCTGGGAAAGCTGAAGATAAAACAGAGAATTGTTTTGAAACATGTCCAAGAACAAATCAACATTAATATTGAGGTAAGATGTCCAGACCAAAAATAATATAATTAAAATAACCTCAAAATATAACTTCCTAAAATTAAATATTAGTATATCTATTTGTTCAATGAATATGATATTTAATTTGATCTCAGGCTTTCAAGAATTTTGATATTTTCTAGAGACTGACTGCATTTACTAAAGAAGTTCAGATTGATTTAATTTTTTGTACCTATTTCACATAAAATTATCACTTTCCTGATTTTTGTTGTGATTAGAATAATTGTGTAAATGATGAAAAATGTTGAAGTGGCTGAGATCTCTTACATTTTTATTCTTAATATTGTGTTCTGGTTATAGGATTAATCACAATATGTAATCCTAAAGCCAACACATAGTTCTGTTCTACGTAATTACTCCATCCATCTTCCACCATCTATTCCATCAAGGTAGAACCTGAATAGAATCATTATTAAGTGATTTGATTATAGTATGAGTGTAAATTAGTGAAATAAGCAAATACAGAAAATTATTTTAACAGAATATGATATTATTAGTCTCTTATTATATGAAGATATGATTTTTTAAATATTTATATTTTGATGTATTAGGGTGACAAGTTTATTTATAGTACAAGTTTATAGTACTACAGATATATATACAATGTTTAATAAATTATAAAAATAAAAGTTGTAAAGCAGTGAATACTTAGTGTAGACAATATTAACTACTATAAAAATAATAATATAATGCTTTAATAATAGTTTTGGAAATTAGAATGCAAATCTTATAAAGGAGTGCCTCAAAATTATGACATACTGGTATTTCATAACTTGAAAATTTAATTTTTATACTGTATTCAGGATATTAATAAATCTTTTTGACATATTGTAGAAGTGAAATCTTCTTAAAACTTTTAACTGTTTTAGTGTTATTATATCACAAAATAAGCTATTATATTTGTTTTTACATTAACAAGACAAATGAATAACAAACATTGTAAATGCCATTTATCGCTTCAATATGAAAGAGACTTCTCTTCAAATTTTTCCCTATAATCATCATGTAACTTCTTTAATAGTGAATGGAGAACTTATTTTTTAAACGACTCACTGCATACGTTTTCAAATTTCTTTGTCCCTCTTCAGTCATGACTTCCACTCATGTCTGAAACCGTCAGTATCAAAGAAATTTGAAAATATGTGAGGTGAGTTGTTAAAAATATAAGTTCTCCACTCACTATTAATGATATAACCTCATAATGTTTACTTCCCAACATTAATTCAAATGTAACTTTTTGTTCAGATCACATTAAGGCAGGTGTTCAAGAACCAAGCTTTCCACGAAGAGCAACTCTCAGCCCATCTCTCCATGGTTAATGATGTGGGTCATGCAGAACCTACTCTAACTGGCTCACTCTATTCAACATCATGTGCTAACAAGATATTTATTTAAAAAAAGTTTCTGGGAACATATTAAAAGATGAGAGTCTCAACTTAGGGGGTGAATCATAAATATGGCTATACGTTTGATCGCGTTGTGTGATGAAAATATTACCATTACAGGAAATATGAAATTACCATTGGAAAGGCAATTATTCAAATCACAACAATGGAATAAAATAAAACAGTGTAGAACTTACGTCATTAGTCAAAATGGCATTGAATATGCAACAGCAAATTACAATTGCTGCATGGGCAATAACGTATGCTAATGATCGTGAGGCTGCAAGACGGACAAGATGTGAGTTTAATGTAGCATTGCAGTCGTCGACTGTGGAGAAGTGTAGAAAAGACTGCTGGAAACAAGAAGGATGATGAAAATCAAACCTCCTAGAAGGCCTCGCATTAGCACGGATGCAGAAACAACGAAGAGAATTGTGGAGGCGATCGACGCTAGCCCACAAAAATCAACCTGCCAAGCTGCACCGTGAGCAGTGATTTGTTTTGTTTTGTTTGATTGTTGTAATTTGAAGGATTCCTTTTCCAATGATAACATCATATTTCCTTTAATAATAATATTTTTGTCACAAAATGCGATCAAACGTATAGCCATATTCCTGAATCACTCAGTACATAAGACGGAGATAGCATGGCCTAGAGAGCTTGGTTCTTGAATACTGTCTAAATGAAGATGTTTCAATTTTATTTGTGATACAAATTATAGATACTTATACAGTGTCATAAGTTTGTTTTTATACAGTTTGGCAATGAGTTTGAGTCCTGGTTTGAGCATACATTTTTTTTTTCTAAAATAAAACTGTCCAATTCTGGAAAATGTTAATTTAAAATATAACATCAAAATACATGTAATAGTTTAAACCTTATATAAAATAACAAAAGACACTGCCTTAGACTGCTAGATCACAGTGAAGGATATTTTGTATCCATAGCTGAATGAAAATATAAAGAGATCTCAGTTGCTAAAGTTTGTATGAATGATGCGTTGATGTACTAAAGAGCTTGTATATTCTGTATGGATGGTTTCTCTTGCTTGTCATGCTGCTTTAGAATGAAGGAATCATGTGATCAGAGTAAGTTTGTTTTATTAAGAGTAAAATTTATTGTTGCATGATAACTAAGTTTTCCCTTTATGTATAATACAAGGTGTTTTTGCAAGGGTGGGACTTGCACCTGACCCTCATGTCGTAAATTTCTATTAAGAGAAGTCAACTGTGAAGAGGTTTATATAGTATTATATTAAGTTATGTAGATAGGAAATAACACTATGAGGTTTTTAATATTGTTTATTTTTTATTATTTCACTCACCTCATACTTCATTATGAGGTGAGTGAAATAATAAAAAATAAACAATATAGTATTATATCTTTGAATCTAATTATATGACATAATTAAAATGTTTGTGTTTATTAATAGTACATTTAATTTTAATAATAGATATGAACCATTTAATGTTTTATTTTAGAAAGTAATATTTTGAGGTTCTTTTAATTAATATAATGGACCATTTACTCTGAATTATTTTTTAAATTATTACTGAACAATCACATTTTTTTCCTATTGGTATCTTTTCTCAGGAATCCGCTATAAAAATGACATTTTAGCAAATTCTGAAGGAATGATTCTATTGAGGTTGTTCTTATGAGAAGATTTTTGAAAATAGAATACATATCTTCATCGACTCGGAATGTAGGAGTTAATTTAAAAAAAATTTGAGTTTGTTAAACAGCAAAATTGAACAATTCAGAGTAGGAGTTCACCTGAAATAAAAATTTTAAAATCACTCTAGCAATCTCAGGTTTTCGAGTTTTACAATGGAACTGAACTTATACTCCTAAAATTAAACAAAGAAGGTATTTATATTATTTTTGGTCTGGACATCTTACCTCAATATTAATGTTGATTTGTTCTTGGACATGTTTCAAAACAATTCTCTGTTTTATCTTCAGCTTTCCCAGTCTGGGAAAGCTGAAGATAAAACAGAGAATTGTTTTGAAACATGTCCAAGAACAAATCAACATTAATATTGAGGTAAGATGTCCAGACCAAAAATAATATAATTAAAATAACCTCAAAATATAACTTCCTAAAATTAAATATTAAAGAAGGTATTTATTTAACTTTAAAGGAAAAAAAAACACTATGAGGTTTAATTTAAGAATTAAATTAATGCTTTAATTACCTCACCTCATATCCTTTTTCTTCTAGACTGCAGTTTTGGAGCTTATCTCCATCATCAGTAGCCTCTGGTCAACCGGTGTTATTTCGTTTCTTGGCAGTTTTCTTCTTCCTTCTATCGATGGATCAATGAACCTCTGGATCAGGTCAAAATTTGCGGAAGTTTCGAAATTCATAAGTTTATCTTTCTTGTTTTTTGGATGTGGAAGATACACTCATGAATTTTGAAACTCCTGCAAATGTTGACCTTATCCAGAGGTTCATCAGTCCACCGATAGAAGGAAGAAGAAAACCGCCAAGAAACGACATAACACCAGTCGACCAGAGGCTACTGATGGTGGAGATAAGCTCTGAAACTGCAGTCTAGAAGAAAAAGGATATGAGGTGAGGTAATAAAAGCATTAATTTAATTCTTAAAGAAGGTATTCTCAAAAAAAAAAAATTGGTGAGATCTAACCATTAGAAGTGAGGGTTTACCTGAAATTAAAAAAAAAAAAGGTTTTTGTTTTCACTGTGGTACGACATATTTAAATAACTGGCACGAGAAATTACTGTTTCACCAGTTTAAGGGTTACAAAGAGAAATATGTATTTCATAAAGCAGAAAAATCTGAATCTAATTTTGACTTGCTGAGGAATTAACTTAGTTTCTGTAGATGATTTTATTATTAATTTAACACTTCTCATTGAAGGATAAATTATATTTGAAGAGAAAAATTTTCGCCTAGACCGGGAATTATAATTATAATTAGTTTCTGTAGTTCCTGCATGATGGACTTGTATTATTTAGTAAAGTTATTGTATTAGATTCAGTGAAGTATTCCATCAAAACAATTGATTTTATTTTTATAAATAATTTATATATAGAAAAATACCATTTTCCTAAATTTAAATTTCATTATATTCTGTATTCAAAATATTACAGGTTCAACAGTAAAACTACTGGCTCTGATTTTTATTTATAATGACTTAGCTTTCTTTTTTATTTCAGGAGATAAGAAAATATAATGATTGAAAATAGTGAAATAAAAATAAATGTTCTTCCCTTATTAATATTTTTATACCCGATTAATGTTTTAAATTCTTTGTGAAGAGCGTCTAAGATTGAATTTCATAGGATGAAATTTCGGGAAGCAACAGCCAAACTTCAATTATTTAAAAAAAATAATTAAAACTGAATGCTTTAAGATTGTTTAAATAATATGCATTCAGTATGGTCTTAAAGCTAAAAGTACACAAATTAACACAAACAATTTTAATAATGTCATGTAATGATTTATTACGTACTAGTTTTTACCTCTTTTCACAGTTTTAAAATGTTGCTTGTAGCTGGCAAAATATTTGAATTTTTGCAGTAAAAAAAAAACAGAAGATGAAATGTGTATCAACACTCTAGTAGCCCCAATTTTTATTTCCATATAACAACAATCAATGAAGCAACATAAGGTCGAGTTAATTAATCAGCAAATTGGATTATTAGAAATAGGTATTTACATGAAACAAACATTTTTTAATTGCTCAAATAGACAGAATTTTCAGTTTTTTTTAATGAAACTCAGTATATACTATTGAAGTAAAACAAGAAATGTATTTTCCAAACATCAGTGAAATCCAATCGTTAGGAGTGGGGGTTTACCTGAAAGCCAATATAAAAATTCATACATATATATATATATATATATATATATATATATATATATATATTATTTATATATATATATTATTTATAGAGCGAATGATTTCATTATCAAGTGCTCGACATTAGATACCAACCAACCATATATTATTTATTTATTTGACAAAAGAAAGATACATTCCTTAAACCAGTAAAAGTGGTCCATTCATTGACTTACTGAGAAATTTGCTTAGTTTATGCATGACAGACTTTTCTTTTCTCAGTTTTATGTTTAAATGAATCAGTTGCACAAAATTTTGCCACTATTTTAAAAATTGAGCTTTAACCTGTCTATGAAAATTCCTTTGACTGTTATACCATGAAGATTGCTTAAAATGTGTTTCACACATGAATATGCATTGATGGGTAATGTATTTCATAAATGAAGTGCACTGCCCACATCTCTATGATACAAAAGCAAACTTTGAACTAAAGCAACATATGTACAAGTTTCAAGGTTGATTGAGAAAGCAATTGCTGCGGGAATAACAGTGCTGAATCATTGACCAGTGACAGCTTATTTTTATGGAGATCTGATTTTCTTGGCTCTCGTGCCACCCTTGCTAAAACACCTTATGTAACTTAGCCAGTAACATTTCCTGTAAGTTGTACAGTTTCATCGAAGTTACTTGTATTGAGAAAGAATAATTATTGACGTAAGATGTATCAGTGTTATTTGCTTATGAATGAAAATATTTGCATCAAGAATTTATTTTAATCTTATAACTACGGCTTGGAAGTTGAGGAAAAATCCTTTTTTTATTTGGCGAGTGTACAACCAGAGTGAACTAAGTGACATATTGTTAATTTTTCAGTAGAAGATAATTAAGTTTGAAACCTCATCACATCGTAACCGCTAAAGATAATGACCTGAAACTTTAAAAGGCAAATATTTTGTGTTTTCTAAATGACAGAAAATACACGTGACCTATATATTCCACTTTGATATATATGAAAATAGTGGTTACTTTTGCTACAGCAATCACATAGTTCAGTGTGGCGGAATGAAGTACCGCATGTCGTTGATAATAGTTCACTTTAGTTGAACACACTCTGATCTTTTAGTGATTATCAGGGATGCAATAAATCTAAATTCACTATAAATAATAATTATATTTTTAAAAATATTTTTCATCATATTTTGTTATCTTCTAGTATAGTTTGTACATATTTTATTAGTAATATTGTTTCCAGTGTATCATAAACATAGCTTTACATACACGAACATCCTCAGAACCCACATGCAAATAATATTCTCTTGATTAGACTTTCCGACTGTCTTTCTCTTTTCTTTTACGTTTAATTGCAACTGCTTTAACAGATTTTGCTAGTATGGCTGTTTGTGTTTCCCAGGAAGAATTGCTAAAGAACGTATCAAAATTATTTTTCAGCTGTTCAAAAGTAATTTTGTCTCCACATTTCCAGCGACAGTTGCAGTCAAAGTCCTTGCAAACAATTTTTTTAGGAAATTTTAATCCACGGGTATTCGTATATGCTTTTCCTGAATTTTGCTTCTTTCTTCGAATGTTCTTTTTCCATATTTCAGGCTTTGCTTTCCTATGTTTTTTATGATTGGTGAATTACTATCGTAGCTATCAGATGACGAATCTGAATATAAATTTTAAAAAAATATTGTTAGAATATTAGTATTATGTGGAAATATTATTACAATATAAATAATTAATGTATTTATTGCTATAAATTATTTTAAATAACAAGTATTAGCCCCGATTATTTATATTTCGTGCGAATATACACTATTTCTCGGTTGGAATATAACATCATTAAATTCGACCATAGTAAACTATGTAAAAGGCAGGTTAGAGTTTTTTAGTCACTGATACATACGAAGAAGGGAATGCATAGCTGATATTGCTGCTAACAGATGACAGCATTGTATGAGGCAAGGAAAATAATCTATGTGACATAGTTCACTATGCTTGATCACAATTTTATGAATTCACATAACCTATAATCAAAATTTATTTATTAAAAATCTATTATATTTCTTTACAAATGGTGTTTTACTTACCCCCCTCAGCATCAGGAATGTAATCTTCATCAGAGAATGATGAAAAGTCCAACGGATTGCTTATATCTTTACCACTATTCATTTTTTTACATGGTATTACATACACAACAAGGGACTTTCCCGTGCACTTGGTTCACTCTCCCTGACCACAGATATCTCCAATAGTAGTCTGACAGAATGAAATTTACCGCTAGCGGTTCCATGAGTCAATAATTTGTTTATTCAATGCAATGGTTTGCAGTATATTAAAATCATGTACATATGGCGCGAAGATCGGCAATTTTTAAAAAATGGCGCTTAGTTCACTCTGGTTGTACACTCGCCATTTTATGTCTGAAGACGAGACTCAACATTATATATATATATATTGGGCCATTGTAGGCCAGAAAATGGTGGGTTTTATTCGTCTTTTTGTCCTTTTTAAATTTTTTTTAACTTATTGGTCCTTTTTAGCATTTTTTTAGGCCTTAATGGCTTTTTATAACCATACCTTCTTTTGACTACATTGTATATTAAAATATATATGTAGTCAATATGCCCATTTCACCAATTAATGTTTTAAAATGGTCAACAAGTTTCTACAGCCAAGCTGTCATTCTCAAGACCAGATATTGACTGAAGACAGAATTGATAATAAGTAAAGAAACAAATTCAGTTAAAAACAAACTACGTCACATGACGCAATCATTCATAAGTGAACAATAAAACATACTAAAACTAATCCTCTTTTGTTTCAAGTAGAGAAAAGAGGGCGCTGTACGGAATAGGGCCCTTGTCTTTATTCATTATTTTATCCTTATTTTTATAAATTTCCAAACTTTCAAGGACGTTAAGGAATTTGAAATCCCTGACCGAACGAACCAGCCTAAGGTTACTTTTATTGATAGCATGACCGTACTCAGAAATATGTTGGGCAACTCCAGATTTTTCAATTCTGTTGAGTCTGAAATGGGCAATATGTTCATTAAATCTAGTTAAAATGGATCTTCTGGTTTGCCCAACATATTTCAAGTCACAGTCATTGCATCCAATTTCATAAATACCGGATTTCTCTATACAATCGACTTTATCTTTAGGGTTTCCAAGTACACTATTTAATGTCAAAGTGGAAGTAAAAATCAATTTCGTATCTAGTCCTTTGAATATCTTGTTCAAACCTCTAGTTAAAGAGGGAACGTACGGCAAAATCGCAAATTAGCTTTATTAATAGGAGAATGGAAGGCTGTAGAATCAGTAATAAGTTTTCTAAATTCAATTTACGAATCAAATTATCAATAATATTTCCATTGAAACCATTACACTTAGCGATATATTTAATGGTTTGTAATTCCTTATTATATCTATTTTTTACTTAACGGAAAAGTGGTAAGACGGTGAACTAAAAAATTGAAAACTGGCCATTTGTGTTGATTACAATGATACGAATCTGCCGTGATATATCTAAATGTACTGGTTTCTTTCCTATAAATATCAAATTCTAATCTATAATTATTTCTAATTATTATCATATCTAGAAAGGGCAGCCTTCCATTCTCCTCCTCTTCATAAGTACTTACTTATGAAGAGGAGGAGAATGGAAGGCTGCCCTTTCTAGATATGATAATAATTAGAAATAATTATAGATTAGAATTTGATATTTATAGGAAAGAAACCAGTACATTTAGATATATCACGGCAGATTCGTATCATTGTAATCAACACAAAATGGCCAGTTTCAATTTTTTAGTTCACCGTCTTACCACTTTTCCGTTAAGTAAAAATAGATATAATAAGGAATTACAAACCATTAAATATATCGCTAAGTGTAATGGTTTCAATGGAAATATTATTGATAATTTGATTCGTAAATTTGAATTTAGAAAACTTATTACTGATTCTACAGCCTTCCATTCTCCTATTAATAAAGCTAATTTTGCGATTTTGCCGTACGTTCCCTCTTTAACTAGAGGTTTGAACAAGATATTCAAAGGACTAGATACGAAATTGATTTTTTACTTCCACTTTGACATTAAATAGTGTACTTGGAAACCCTAAAGATAAAGTCGATTGTATAGAGAAATCCGGTATTTATGAAATTGGATGCAATGACTGTGACTTGAAATATGTTGGGCAAACCAGAAGATCCATTTTAACTAGATTTAATGAACATATTGCCCATTTCAGACTCAACAGAATTGAAAAATCTGGAGTTGCCCAACATATTTCTGAGTACGGTCATGCTATCAATAAAAGTAACCTTAGGCTGGTTCGTTCGGTCAGGGATTTCAAATTCCTTAACGTCCTTGAAAGTTTGGAAATTTATAAAAATAAGGATAAAATAATGAATAAAGACAAGGGCCCTATTCCGTACAGCGCCCTCTTTTCTCTACTTGAAACAAAAGAGGATTAGTTTTAGTATGTTTTATTGTTCACTTATGAATGATTGCGTCATGTGACGTAGTTTGTTTTTAACTGAATTTGTTTCTTTACTTATTATCAATTCTGTCTTCAGTCAATATCTGGTCTTGAGAATGACAGCTTGGCTGTAGAAACTTGTTGACCATTTTAAAACATTAATTGGTGAAATGGGCATATTGACTACATATATATTTTAATATTATATCACCAAGAAGATCACTTGTGTATTAAATACATTGTATAATTCAAGAATCTGCAGAGTCTAGTCTCAATTCCAACTTCCTTTAAAAACACTATCTACTTTTACTTTCTAATGACTTTTTACATTCCTAACACTTCTGTTCCACGAGAAACTATTGAACCTTCACATAATATCCCATTATTTTTAACCATCAGCCTACTGACCACTGTATTTCTACTTCAAATTTTCTAAGAAGTTTCCACTTTGTGAAAATTACCTTTAGCAGAGGGTGAAGCAGCAAGTTTGTCTTTATCCACTCGTTAGCAACTGCAACCCTTTTTATGTTTTTTTTTTTCCAGTTTTTAGGTATCTTTTAGGATATCTTTAGTCTTTTTTTAAAGATCTTTATAGGCATTTTACAGGTTCTCAACTTCTGAGCCCTACTTATAATATTTTATATGTTTTAGAAAATGAAAAATGAGAAAGTTTACTTATAGGAATGAAATTATAATTATATCCTTGTCTTAGGGCAGGCTGCCAAGTGAAGGAAGTGAAGAGACTCACCAATTAAAATAAAATTAAAATTCTATACAAATTAAAATATATATATATATATATATATATATATATATATATATATAATTTTTATTTTTATTCTTTGTTTCTTTTTTTTTAGAGGAGGAAAGATTATGAGTACCTGAGAATAAATTGGTTAGGACATTTTTCATCTAAGGAGAATGATACAATTAGGTGAATGGAGAAATTGTATTGAGAAAACCAGCTATAACAAACAGCTGGGAGACCCATTGTACTGACCATATGCCACCTCTATACTGACTGGATTATCATTCACCTCTCTCATTAGAACAGTGGATGTGAAGCCAGCAGATGGCGGGTATGCCATGGGCTTTCTAGGTCTGTAGCGCCATGGAGTTGGAGTAGAATGGAGAAATTTATATAACATGCAATCACTAAGATTGCAATTTAGCTATATTCCAATTCAAATTCTACCCTCCTAAATTAATAATATTACTGTAGCTCCTCAAAATGATATTTGTCCTCATGGTAAAACATGAGACATGATCTTTACGGGAAGCCAGATGAAATAA
This sequence comes from Diploptera punctata, assembly GCA_030220185.1. Lineage (NCBI taxonomy): Eukaryota > Metazoa > Arthropoda > Insecta > Blattodea > Blaberidae > Diploptera > Diploptera punctata. The sequence goes on along the minus strand of JASPKZ010007245.1, from coordinate 803,765 downwards.
ATACAGTAAAGTTTTATATACAGTGATGTATATAGGACATGTGGCACTGATTGAGAATGATAAAAGGTGCATAGAAACTTATTGTAGGATAACCAGAGAGGAAGCACCCAGTAGGTAGATCAAGATTAAGGCGGGAGAATAATATTAACTATGATTTGAAGAGGTGAATTATACTGGAAATGATTAAAAAATATTATCTCAGGATAGGGATGTGGTGGAGAGCTTATGTCCACAAATTTCCAGGTTTGATAATCCAGTTAGTTATTCCTAATCTAGAAGTTTGCACACTCATCAACATCCTTTTATCGTGTCCTCCTTTTGGAAAGTCAATTCCAAATATGCCTCCAACCATCTTCACGTGTTTTTCCTTCTCCCAGTTGTATCACCTTTCTTGTAAACTTTTCTTCATGTGGTTAATCCATCTTTCTCATGGTCTACCTTGTGGTCGTTTTCCTCGTATCTTGAGATTTAAGTCTTTGTGATAGTGTTTCCTTTTCCATTCTTTTTAAATGTCCAAACCTATCTCAGTTAATGGTATGCCTGTTTCCTGGCTAGCAGGTCTGCATTTGCTACCCAGCAGATTAGAAATTTTAATAATACACTTTCCAATCTTGGGGGTAGGAGGGGTGATTGAATAAAATGTGTAATTGGGAGATTATACACCAAATGCCTGTATTAAAATCAAAACACTTCTGCAGAACATATGTAGCATTGTGTTTCAACTTCTCCCTCATCATAATCATCATCCCTCAGACAACACACTTATATTTCCACAAACACTTACCCTCTTACTAATAAACGATATATAACTTTTATACAAGGTTTATACACATTACAGTTGAAAATTCTTACTAATAATAAACACTGTATTAGCTGCTCAGTGTGTAAGAGATGTACAACTTTACATGGGAATCGTTATACATGCCTCCAGCCTTGTTTAAGGATTGTATAACTAGAAAAAATGTCGGACTTTCATATCAACTGATTGTTTTCTTACGATATTGATGAATATTTCCTTAAATTTAATGCAAAATGCAAAACTTTAACGACTGTTTGATGGATGCACAGGACATAAATAATATTTATAAAGCTCTGGGTAGGAAAATAAAGACATCATAAAATGCCTTTTGTTACATTCATTCTCGATTAGGCCTAATAATATTTTAAAGTTGAACGTTGATTCACAAAAGAATATGTTCTACAATAGTTGCTGTAGACAAGATTAACCTGAATGTAGTTTAAATACTTGATAATATTATTTTAACAAGACATTATTGCAGCACATTGTATGTTAGCTTGATAGTCTTGTGGTTACAGCATCTGACTACGGTGCGTGAGGTCGTAGGTTCGATTCCTGATTGGTCTGGAATTTTTTTTTTTCGCTTAAAGCGTTATTCTGTTGTCGGTAACATTTCCTACTATTTTGAACGTTTTCTAACGCATCTTAAAATACTGCATATAATTCATAAGTAATGGGAAAAACTTATTAGCTTCCAAGAATTGTTCGAAATTCTTGACGTTAGATGGCAGCACATTATCTGTGAAACTAATTCTACGATATATTTGACGTAGCTTGAAGGAAAATGTATATAAACTAAAACACACTTATTTTTTCCGTACCTCCCCAATTAGGGAATCTCTCTCTATTCTTATCCATACTCATTTCTTACACAATTAATCACTAGTTGATGTCGTTTTCTTTCTGTTATAAACTGCGCGTAATATGTTCTGACGTCATAGTGATGACGAGTATGAGACGTATTGTGTGTAACAGTTGTTTTGTTATATAGCTCCTGCACAACGTTTATTAGTAAGGAAATTATACATCATCTACATAAGGCTTATAGATTGAATAACTAAACAACTGCTGAAAGCCAATATAAGAGATTTTTATTAGTAAGACCGTATAACATATTTAATAAAATTAATGGGAAACGATACTCTAAGGTAAATTAAACATATACTCATCCTACATCTTTCTGTACAGAATAAAAGTTCATATAACATTGAAAATAAACCTAATGATGAATATGGAGTGTAAGGTAAAAAAGTGGCAAGGAGTTATTAGATTGGACACAAATCCCATTAGTCTAGTTCCAATTCATTTTCAATATCCACCATTATGACCATATTTCCAAACACTTTAATAACCCCTCTGGGGCACGCCGTAGCATAGTGGTTAAGGCACTGCGCTACAAGCCGGAAGGTCAAGGGTTCGAGTCCCGGTGGGTCAGGATTTTTAAACTGACCCAAACCTTCTGGCGGCACTATGGCCCTGGGGTCGACTCAGCCTCTAACTGAAATGAGTACCATATGCTTGTTCTGGGGTAAAGGCGGCCGTCACGCAGGGCTGACAACCCGGCTGACATCAATTGCCGATTGTCAAGAAAAAGTGGGAGCCTTAACCTCCTACTACCCCAAGGGCCTCCTGAGGCCTGTAGTGGGATCACTAAAAAAAAAATAACCTCTCTTGGCTCCGTCTTACTGACAGATGTAAATTGCACTCTCTTTCACTACTTTTCAAGCTTCTGAATTCCTACACTCCTACTTACCTGGTGAGATTTGAGAAGTTATCCTCTTACCACAATATTGACACTAGGTCACAAGATAACAGTCTACTAACAATTCCTCTTCATAGCTCTTCCTCTTATTCTACTTCCTTCACAGTAGCCTCTGCCTGCTCCTGGAATTTCCTTCCTCAAGATTTCAGGGGTTGCTGCACACTTGGCACTTTTAAGTCACGCCTATATGGTTACCTGTTGTCTAATAATAATTTTTTTTTCTATTTATTTAAATTTATACTATGTCATTAATAATTTTTTTCTCGTTCTTTTATATATCTTGTACATATTATATATTTAATTCATTAAATCTAGAGTAAATCAAAATACATTATAAATATTAATTGTATTGTATTTATAACATGTAATCGTTTATGTATATTGTAATTTAGGTGTAAAACTATTTTTTGTATTTTTTTAAAACTTGGTTGAGTGGCAGACAAGGCCTTAAGGCTTTAAATCTGCCAGGTAAAATATAGCTATTATTATTATTATTATTATTATCATTATCATCATCACCATCATCATCATCATTATTACTATTATTATTATTCTTATTATCACCATCATCATCATCATCATTATTATTATTATTAATTATTATTATTATTATTATTATTATTATTATTATTATTATTATTATTATTATTATTATTATTATTATTATTATATGTTGTTTCCAAATGCAGTTTCAATGCAACTTTAAAACTCTCCAATTGACTTTACAATTATAAGAAAAATCACCATTTGCATAGATAGAAGCAAAGGTTTCGTAGCATTTGGTTCACGGGAATTGACAATGTATATAAGAGAAAATTTTGTGTTTAGATTGAAACTTGCCCAGATAGCTCAGTCGGTAGAGAATTGGTCTAGAAAGCCAAAGGTCTTGGGTTCAAGTCCCAGTCTGAGCATATAATTTTTCTCTTCAAATATGATAAAAAAAAGTAGTTGAATCTTACATATCACTTAATACATAGTAGAGTTTGTAATTTTCTATTCTAATATCATTACCATAAAGGTTAGTCTTACCTCATTTCGTCTCTTCACCTACTTCATAAGACATGGACCTCTTATCATTTATCACTTATTGACCATTTTCTATTGGACACTGTGACTCCTATTTATTGTTGTAAACAACAATATTGTTTTCAAAAGAAAAACTAACGCTTCAATTGGGACTTGAACTCTGAACCTCATGTTCAAGTCCCGTTTCAAGCGTTAATTTTGTTTTCAAAATAATATTGTCCAGTATTGGAAAATGTTAAATTTAAAATATTACATCAAAACAGTAATTATAATTATCTTAACTCGCAAGTTGAACTTAATAATGTATTAAGTTTTTACATAGGTATATAACAAAGAAAAACATAAAAATTCTCAATAAAAGTCTTCTTGATTTAGAAGCCATCAGACATTAGAGAATTATATACGAGACACAAAAATTACTGTTTGCATTGGGATGCCTGAATGGAGTAATGTTAACAAACTAGGTATAAAGCTAGAGGTCTTGGATTCAAATCCCAGTTCAGGCATTAAATTTTCTTTTCAAATAATAAATAACAACATAATGATGCTGATTCAATATTATCAGAAATAGAAGATTGAGGTTTTTTTTTTCAAAATGCAGTTACTATGACAAAATCAAATACCCTATAAATGTGCTGCACGCTTTCAATTGTTAGCTAACATACTGATGTCACAATTATGTTCAAATCCAGAAAACTAATTATGAACAAATAAGGAAACACATTGCATTAATGACACTTTTATAATAATAAATAGGAGATACAGTATATTACTTTGTAAAATTAATGGTCACTTTACTTGAAGGTAAACTTTCTTGCAAATGTGATGTAGAATGAATGTTAGTAGAAATATTGTTTATGATATGCTTTAAAATTCAGCTCTAACCATTGCCATTGTCTATATGATATTCAAGACTGTATTAGAGCTGAAAAGACATGACACTTATATTTTTCATCATTACAGTCTGGTTTTACAACGTTTATTATAAATTTATATTAGGTTACTGATTCTTAATGGTAAACATATACTAACTTTCTTTATAAAGATTCCAATAGAAAAAACTTTATTAACTAAATTCATGTAATTTTAGGGATTTACATGCTGTGTAATTTTGAAGATCATAAAACAAAACATAAATTGTATAATTAAAATTGCAATTATGCATGAGCTGCATTATTCTCAAATTTGCATACAACCAGTGATGTAATTTTATTTTACTTTTAATTCTTTTTGACTGAAGATGAAAGTAATATTTACTTTTGAAACCGGTATCATGAAAACATGCAACTTTATGAGGTGAAATATAAAGAACATTTTCTCCAACTCATTCATAAATTTATTTTCCTTGTTATACGGTGTAATATGCCTTGGGGTTTTTTGTTCATATATTAAATGAAGGAGAGGAGGCTCATAAGTAGTCTTTATATGAAACAGCGAATAAAAGTGAAGATAGGAGAAGAAATGTCAGAGGGAAGATAAATTGGAAGAGGGGTGAGGCAAGGATGTCCTCTATCACCTACCCTTTTCAACATCTACCTGGAAGACCTAATGAAGAATTGCTTCAGTAATACGGGAGGCGTAAACATGGGAGGAAGAAGAATAAAGTGCATAAGATTTGCTGATGATATGGCTTTGCTAGCAGAAGATGCAATGACATTGAGGAACATGCTGATGGAACTGAATGACAAGTGCGAGGATTATGGGATGAAGATAAATATAAATAAGCCAAAGACCATGATTATAGGAAAGAAACAAAGGAAGATAAACATGAAGATTAAAGATGAGGCCATTGAGCAAGTGGAGAGCTTCAAATATTTGGGTTGTACTATCAGTAGTAACATGAACTGCGGTCGAGAAGTAAAGCAGAGGATAGCAATGGCAAAAGAAGCTTTCAACAAGAAGAGAAGCATTTTCTGCGGACCTATGGCAAGAGAAATAAGAAAGCGGCTGGTGAAGTGCTTTGTGTGGAGTGTAGCATTATATGGTGCACAGACGTGGACATTACGACGGAATGAGGAAAACCGACTGCAAGCTTTTGAGATGTGGATATGGAGAAGAATGGAACGTATAAAATGGACAGACAAAGTAAGAAATAAAGATGTACTAGACAGAGTGGGTGAAAGAAGAACAATGCTGGAACTCATTAAGAAGAGGAAAAGAAATTGGATTGGCCACTGGCTAAGAAGAAACTGCCTGCTGAAGGATGCTCTAGAAGGAATGGTCAACGGAAAGAAAGTTAGAGGCAGAAAAAGACATCAGATGATAGACAATATTAAAATAAATGGTTTGTATGGAGATACAAAAAGGAAAGCTGAGTCAAGGAAAGAGTGGAGAATGCTGAATTTGCAGTGAAAGACCTGCTCTTGAGCAGAACACTATGAATGAATGAATATCAAGTGAAATTACAGTTTTTGTTCCTTCAGAAGTTTAGAATTTTATCTCTGTACAATAATAGAAATATTATACTGTAGGCCTACTTTGTTCTCATGATAATCATCAAATCACAAATGAGGAGAGCAATGGAAACTTATAAAAGTAATAGTAATGTGAAGTGAAATAATTTTTTTCATCTAAGAGTAGCTCATTGGCAAATAAGGTCAAGGGTTCAAACTCATCAGCTCACAGATTTTATATTTTTTCCAATTGAGGGTCTTTCCACTTTTCAGCGATTGCCCTTTTACCAGCCGGCTGCTGGCCCTTCACATCCACATGTGTCAATCTCAGAGGTAGATGATCAACAGCCAGTGTAGGGGTGACATGTGGTTAGCATGTAGAGTCCCCCAGCCGTTATAGCTGGTTCCTCAACCTGGAGCCACTACTTATTGTAGCTACCCAATTGCCTCACGATGCTGGGTGGGCACCGGTCCCATACTGGCCGAAATACCATGAGAAAATTTCTTCCCCCATGGAGACTCGAACCAGCGCAAGTCCCATAGCTCTGTGCCAAGGCTTCCTACCTTAACCGCTCGGCTACGGCGACCACAAAAAATTCACTTTTATAAATGCAATCTCTAATTATCACAATCCAACCATTAGCAATTGCAGCATGTAAATATTTTTTTGTAAGAGAGAATGAAAAATTACTTGATGAATAGTTAAATTTTTCCTTCCACATCTAATGATTGTATACTTGGAAATGAATACAATCCGAATTGCACATAGTCTCATGGCAGCCAATTGTACCTTGTATCATGTAGGCAATGCCCTAATGTCTTTTTTAATTTGTTTGTGTATAACATGATTATGAAATTGTTTGAGTATGATTATTTGTAACTTTTATCCTTCTTAAAGATTCTATAATTGACACTTTGGAATTGCTTGCTTAATGAATTTGACATTGACATGATGTAATTATTGAAGGTAATAACTAGGCCTCGGATTTTTGTGTGCTAAAAGTTAAGATTGCAGCTTAGTATAATGTGAAGAAATGATTCTGATTGTCTTTTGTCTTGGTCCATATACAGAAAGTTCAATAATATCATGGGCTTGCAAGGAAAATATATTAAATCCAAAAATTTAATTGTAATAATTACAACACAGAATACTCAGTCTGCAAGGAAATGAACCAAGTTCTGCCTTGTAATAATTCCCTACAACGAAACCTTTACAAATACTTAATCTTATTTTTTTATATAAACATTCAAGGTTTACATCATTTCATTTATTTCAAAACTGCCTTATTGGAAAAATGTTTGAACACCGTTGAGGTTAAAATTATTCCAATTTTAAAATTTGTACCTTATAAAACAGTCATCCTTAACTTAATAACTTCTGTTATAAACATTGCCACACTATTAAAATTCGAGGCCTTTCAAAGACATGCTCCATCCTCTGGAATTCTTTAGTACCATAAGAGTTCCTGAGGATCAAGCATGTCTTTGAAAGGCCTTGAATTTTAATAGTATGATGACGTTTATAACAGAAGTTATTAATCTAACTTTCACAGGGAAAGAACGCTATGAGGTTTAATTTAAGAATTAAATTAATGTTTTTGTTACCTCACCTCATATCCTTTTTCTTCTATACTGCAGTTTCGGAGCTTATCTCCATCATCAGTAGCCTCTGGTCGACCGGTGTTATGTTGTTTCTTGGCAGTTTTCTTCTTACTTCTATCGGTGGACCGATGAACCTCTGGATCAGGTCAAAATTTGCGGGAGTTTCGAAATTCATGAGTTTATCTTTCTTGTTTTTTTGGATGTGGATTTTTTCCCAGACTGTGAGTTCTTTTTGTTTTTCTGTGTGTTTGATTAGGCTAGCTTCTGTATCGATTAAATGCTTTTCAGACAAAGCATGGGCTGCTACAGCTGACTTGTCCACTTCACACTTTTTTACATTTCACAAAAATAAATTTAAAAACCAGATTGAAAGAACACCTTAGAAATGTAAAAAAAGGGTGAAGTGGACAAGTCAGCTGTAGCAACCCATGCTTGGTCTGAAAAGCATTTAATCGATACAGAAGCTAGCCTAATCAAACACACAGATAAACAAAAAAGAACTCACAGTCTGGGAAAAAATCCACATCCAAAAAAAACAAGAAAGATAAACTCATGAATTTCGAAACTCCCGCAAATTTTGACCTGATCCAGAGATTCATCAGTCCACCGATAGAAGTAAGAAGAAAACCGCCAAGAAACGAGATGACACCGGCTGACCAGAGGCTACTGATGATGGAGATAAGCTCTGAAACTGCAGTATAGAAGAAAAAGGATATGAGGTGAGGTAATAAAAACATTAATTTAATTCTTAGAAGTTATTAAGTTGAGGACGACTGTTTTATAAGGTACAGATTTTAAAATTGAAATGCCTTATAGGACTTTATACCTTTTCCTTGTAAGCCACAATATTAATTGTATGTTGCAGTATTAACTTTTAGTCATGAAAAGTCCCACATTTTTATTTGCTAAAAGTTGAGATTGCAACATAGTATAATGAGATATAAGATTTTTTTTTCTAGATTACATGTACAAAACAATGTTGCATAATTAACTTTTAATACATATAAATTGGTGTCCTAGTAATAAATAATATGATACTGTGATATTATTTTTTTTCGCATATTTTTATATGATATTGTGTTACTTGTGTTCCAACATTGCAAGTGATTCTGTACTGTTTTTAGAAAGACACTGCTGTGTAGCTACTCATTTTATTGCATTCCAGATGTAGAATTTTGTTATAGACGCTTTATTATTTTCTTATAATGTATTTTTGTTAGATATCTTATAGATTGTATCATTTGCCATTTGTAAATGAAGAGTACAGGGAAAGAACCAGGTAAGTCACTCTTTCCTTGAAACCTAAATACATACTTTTAGTTTTTTTTTTTTAAATTGCGGAGGAGCCCATGTAGGACTATGCAAAGTACTTAGAGGCGTTTCCTTTGAGCCCAAATTTCTTTCATTCTTTTGCTATGAGCTTGTTTTCTCTCACCTGTCCAAGTTGTTCCAGTTTTTTTTCTTCGATTTGTCCTCTTGGTCAACTTGCCACTTATTTGCCTATATATCTCTGTTTGGGATATCTTCTTTAGTAATTCCTGCCAATTTTAAATCCTTTTTGACTTTTAGTTTATTAATATTCAGGATCTTCTTGGTGATGATAATTGTTACATAATCATTAACCCTTACATTGGCAATGTATCCTATAGGAACATCAAATGGTTTAATTATTTTAATAAAACAGAAGAAAATGAATGAGTATAAATTATTCATAGATAAATATGGGAAATAACATTGTGAGGTTCTTATTCATGAAGAATGAGTCATTTTTTATATGTTACCTCATAGTTTATGTTTTCTTAAACATGGAAACTGCAGTTATCAAAAGGAAACATCTCTTCCATTTTCAACCGACATTATGACTGTTTATTCATAATGTCGGTTGAAAATGGAAGGGATGTTTCCTTTTGAAAACTGCACTTCCCGTGTTTAAGAAAACATAAACTATGAGGTAAGATATAAAAATGACTCATTCTCCATGAGTATAAATTACTTAAATTTGTGTCAATTACACAATTCACTTAATAATAACAATAATGCATGATTTTGTTTTCACTGCGGTCCATCATATTTAAATAATTGACTCGAGGAAATAATTGTTTTGCCAATTTGAGAGTTAAAATCGTAATTACCAAACAATTTTTAAAAAGTTGATGTGTTTCAATAGCAAAGCTATCTGTATCAAGACTGAATAAAAGCTTATTTAAGTAAATTTACTTTTACTAGTAAATAGTAAATTTTACTTAAATAAATAATTGTCCACCCCTGTGGTCTCAAGGTAGTGTGTTGCCTTGTCATACAGTGGGCCCGGATTTGATTCCCAGTCAGGACAAGTTTCCTGGGTGATAGTTTTTTTTTGGGGTTTTTCCTCACCTCTAAGGCAAATGTTAGGAAACTTTAAGGTCCAAATTGTCCCTAAAAATCATGTGGCCATCATCATCATCATTCATATTCATTAAGTTTAGGATTAAGACCTCTCCTGGTGCATCTTTACCATCATCACCACCACCTATCATCACCCCAATCTCAGAAGTGGGTTACAGAAACGCCATGTCAGGACAGAATACCAGAATGTTGAAATGACAACATGGTGGCATTGAATAATAAATAACTTAAATAAATAATATCTTATAGTTATTATGAGTTGGTTATTTTGACTCGCCTCATATTTCTTGATTTTTATGCATATCTGATTTTGTCGCTTTTTGCGTGACATTGTCGATGCTTCCAACCGTCGTTTTGCAGTTGTCCATCCTGTAAATTGATTTCTGCTTCCTCTGCTGGCTGACCGACGAACTTCCAAATCAGTAATTAAAAGAAACCTCCTAGTGTTATTTCCTACATATATTAAATAAAGTTGACTATTCAAGTCATAAGGAAAGCAAATAAATGATTTGGAAGTTTATCATCAGCCAGCAGATGGAGCAGAAATCAACTTACAGGATGGACAACTGCAAAACGACAATTGGAAGCATCGAGAATGTCGTGCAAAAGCGACGAAACCAGGTCTGCATAAAAATCAAGAAATATGAGGTGAGACAGGGATCCCCATCCAGGGGATATGTGGATGGCGACCACAATGTGCCCAAGCTGAGCAAAACATTGCTTCTACTTACTTGTGTTTTGTTCGCTACTTTAATCTTTTAACTGATCTGGTATTTGTTCCTTTTCTAGTACCAGATCCCACTTTTTACTTTCCTATCCAGTCTCCCTAGCCTGACCTCTTGTTTTGTTTGACCCTGATGGTATTAGAGTATTCGAGGCCGAAGGGTTAATTTCTGTCTTTCCTAAATCTCTTTGTTTTAACCTCATGGACACTCATCTTGAATGCCCACATAAGCTGCATGTTCAAATGCAGCTCCATTGCAACTTATAACGTAAGTATACAATGGACTCATGTCATCAGCTACGGCTGGATACACGTAATGAAGAATGCATGTCAAAATAACCAATTTATAATAATTAAAAGAAACCTCATGGTGTTATTTCCTACATATGTTAAATATCTCATAGTACTAATTCCTAAAAAAAATAAAGTAAATTTACTATTTAATTAAATAAATAATACCTCATTGTATTAATTCCAAAAAAATCAAATGAATGAAAGCTTTTATTCAGTCTTGCTATTGAATTGTGTCAACATTTTTTAAATTTTTGTTTGGTGATTGGGATGTTAATGATAATGTAACAATATTTTTATTTGTACAACATCCACACTTCTGAATATCAAACTTTGGAGACAAATAAACCAATGACTAAACTGTATCTTTTACTGTTCCACGCTTCTAAATGAAAGTTTATTCCATGTGGAATCTAATGACAGCTCGAACTTCATTTTGACATAAAAGTCACTTACCTGATTCTTTGCGTGTACCCTTCAAATGTTAGAGATTCTGTTTTTTGCTCGTATACTTTCTTGTGTGTAAACTGTTTATTTTTAATTTAAAATCTTTTTCTAACATAATAATAAAACTCCTTTAATACTCTCACATGAATCACATGCCTTCCATTGTTCATTGTTTAAACCTCTGCCTTCTCCTACAAATCATTGAATGTTAGTGGAGGGCAAGTGGGAAGTAGATGATAAAATATAAATTATAATTTTTCTTCTAAACATATTCTAAAACATTTGATTACACTGGTCAACATGATTTTTGTCTCATGAGTATCAATAGTTGTACCTGATGCAGTGTTTATCGTGATTGGAAATATGTATTCGAAATTTCTCCATCACCCGCAGTTTTTTTTTATTTCAATTTCAATTAATGGATTTAACTAATTTTTTAATAAATGTTTTTTTCGTCCTTTTGTCCATTGTAAAATAAAACCAAATGAGCTAACTCAGGAGATTTCAGCTATGGAAAAGAGATATCAAAGCAAATGGAATCTTATTATGCTGGCTGATTATTGTTGGACCATCAAGAGGGATGCTCCACAGGAGAAATATAGCAGAAAATCGTCATTTCTTATTTTCTAGGTGATTCTGAATGTTCAAATATTGTGCAGTTATGAATGTAGAAAATTATTTATTACTGAGTAATTACATTTCTTATATCTTTTGTGGTCCACCGCTGTGGTCTCGAGGTAGCATGCTGCCTTGTCACGCAGCGGGCCTGGGTTTGATCCCCGATCGGGACAGTTTTTCTGGGTGAGATTTTTATTGGGGTTTTTCCTCACCTGTAAGACAAATGTCAGGAAAACTTTAAGGCCCAAATGGTCCCCAAAATCATATGGCCATCATCATCATCATCCCTATTATTATCATCATCATCATCATCATCCTTCACCCAGTGTGGAAAGCAATGGGAAGCTACCACACCTACAATTCCCTAGTAAAGCTGCAAGCATAGCATGAAAGTGCTATGATTGTAATGAAGGACCTGCCCTCGGGCAGAATTACTATGGATGGATATCTTTTGTCTAACTACTTTTTTTCATGCTTGTATAGAATTTGTTTTGTTTCTCAAATTAAGTCTTCTTTGCCATTTCCTAGAATAGTAGAGCAATATGACAAATAACCCATGGAGCATCACTCGTATAAAGATTACCTTGATCATGGTTGTCGACATTTTGAATAACTGCTTTTAAACAATCATATTATTGAACAGTAAGCCATAAAATAAGAGTTTTGTCTGTGTATTAATATTACTAGGGAATTGATTTTTGGGTAAATAAATATTTTCCTTGTGTAGAGATATCCATCCCAAATTAAGTTTATTCTCTTGGATGAGACTTTCAGAGTGGATACATTAATCATTTATTTCACATAAAAAATATTTTTGATTCATTTCATGTATATAAATATTTTATTGAATGAGTTCAGATAGAGTTCCCAAGGAAACGCTGGATACAAAATTCATCAATGAGATTGTAACAGGCCTATAGGCCTAAGACTGGTTGGATGAAGAAGAAATATTTTACAATATTTTGTTTAAAAAGACTGAGAATCTTTGAAAGGAAAATTCTGTGGAAGATCCTAGGACCTATAAATGATCAAGGAGTATGGCAGATAAGATATAACGATGAAGTCTATAATTTGTATTCAACCACAGATACTGTCAATGTTGTTAAAATTGTCAGACTGAGATTGGTGGGTCATATAATGAGAATGGAGGAGAATATTACTAGAATGCTTACACTAGTGAGACCAGATGGACGAAGAAGAAGAGGAAGGCCGAAGCTGAGATGGATGGATGGAATAGAGGAGGACCTCCGAAAGCTCAGGGTCCAGGAATGGAGAAGGTGGGCGTTGGACAGGGATGCGTGAAGGAGTGTCCTATCAGCAGCCAGGGCTGTAGAGCTGGAAGAAGAAGAAGAAGAAGAATTGTGTTTAAAACATGCATTTTATTAAATTTTTAAAAAATGTCCAGTATTCTATTGTTTTTTTTTCAGAAATGAAAATGTTAATTATAAATGTTATTAATATGTATTTATACATTTTCAATGCAATATCTTAAGTGTTCAGGCTACAGACACTTGGAGTCTACATTGTCGTAAACAACAACGAGTAGCATTAGCTCATCCTGCTGATGATGGAAGTTAACTTCCGAAAGGCCTCCAGTTAATATTTTATATACATCATTTTAACAAAGTTGAGGACGACGAAACCTGCCAATAGGTACATTTTAATTTTTAACTTTTATGCCGCATTTTTAATCTTGTTATAAAAGATAATATAAAATTATAAAACTAGGTACCCATTTTCCTCAACTAGTAAAACTTTTGAAACACTGTAGGCCTTTCGGGACTAGTTCAATCCTCAGCGAAAGAAGGTTGTTTTGCTGTACAACTTTTTTTTAATTTTTGGTATTGAATATAAAGAAAGCATTAATGAAGGCCTCAACAGTAGCTACATTCATCAGAAAACAAATGAGTAGAATACATACATTCGTCTGCCTGTACCCATACATCCCGCTTATTTCCCTAGAGATGTAGGAGAGTGACTAATGGTTAGCACAGAGACTCTAAATTAGGCTTGATGTTTCACGAGTCCAAAAATCAGAGTTGGGACCCATGGCTTAAAGACCCTCCCATGAGACATATCTTGGATTTTTCCATCCTAAAAACCCAACGAGCCCGCCCGGGTTTGAACCCGCGACCCTTGGGATCAGAGGCAAGGAACTTAACCCGTAAACCACCAAGGCCGATAGAATACTTATATAGGATAAGTTGACTAATTCCATGATACTCTTTTGACATCTTTGTGCAAATGTAACATTTTAGATAATGATGACAAAATATGAATACAGGAATTTCGAATACAATTTTGTACTTTGTAAACAGCTTTTTTAAATGTATGGATCACTGAAGATGATAGACACAAACATTAGTTGAATTCACATACATGTATATTTAAATGCCTGTCTATTTAGACTCTTTACTTTTAATACCAAAGCGCAGGATATGTCTATACTCTGAATCTTACACAATATCTATGACTAGAGCATGGAACTCACTTCCCAGTTATGTCAGGGACTGTCAATCACTATCATTTAAATTTAAATTAACTGACATCTTAAGTTCGACACAATGAAAACATCAACTGCATAACAACTATATTTAGCATTTTGTAAATAATTATCTAGGAAGTTTTACTTACTTTTATATTTTTCTAATTTTATTATATTCCATGTTTTTATTAGTATTAGCTAGTATTATATCACCATTGTCCACCGCTGTGGTCTCGAGGTAGCGTGCTGCCTTGTCACGCAGCGGGCCCGGGTTCGATGCCCGGTCGGGGCAGTTTTTCTGGGTGAGGTTTTTATCGGGGTTTTTCCTCACCTGTAAGACAAATGTCAGGAAAACTTTAAGGCCCAAACGGTCCCCGAAATCATATGGCCATCATCATCATCCTTATCATTACCATTATCATCATCATCATCCTTCACAGATGTGGAAAACAACGGGAAGCTACCATACCTACACAATTCCCTAGTAAAGCTGCAAGCATAGCATGAAAATGCTATGATTGCAGTGAAGGACCTGCCTTCGGGCAGAATTACTATGGATGGATATCACCATTGTCTTTTGTTTAGTCTGTATTTTAATAATATCTTAAAATTGTAATAAATCTGTAATTATTGTATGATTTTACTATTCGCTGGTTGAGTACAAGACAAAGCCTTATGGCCTTAACTCTGCCAGCTAATATAAAGCATTATTATTATTATTATTAATATTAATTTATAAGTTTCATGGACTACCTTAAATATAACTTGAGGTACCGATATTAAAATTTCAAAATAACATAGTTTTGATTGGAAAATTACTATCCAATGCACTTAACATGAATATTTTCTAAGAAAATTTCTAGGTTACAATATCATAGGTAGCATCCAGTTTATTGGCTTATGTAAAAGCAAAAACCTTGACAATGACGGTGACACTGACCACATGTAGTTTATCTTATCAGGTCTTATGCAATCAATACATTATTCACAAGGTCTTGATGCAGGGAGAAATCACACAACTAATTGATGTTTTATACTGATACTAGCAGAAAATATTATCTTTCTTACTAAATAATCAAAATATATGATAAAAAAAAATACAGACAAGTTTTCAAAAGTTGTTCTGGGATGTATACCAGAGTGTTTTGATATGAGTAAATGCCAACATAATGAACTTCAAATTCTATGTAGATTTCATTTCTTATCAATATATAACTTACTCACTGACACTATCGAACCCGTAGATTCATGACCGAGCAGACATTAGCTCTCCATACATCCCTATCCTAAGCTAGTGTTTTCCAATCATTCCTTGTATGATTTACTTCCCTCAAATTATGGTTTATGTTATTCTCCTACTTCATTCTTGGCCTACCAACTGACCGTTTTCCCTCTTGCTTTTTTGTTTCCATGCCCCTCTTTCATTCCCCATTCGTGCAACATGACGTGCAATGTAAGAGACTTAATTGTTCTTACTACATCTGATTTCCCATTAAGATCATGTAGCTCACCATTAAGTAGTCTTCTCCATTCATCTGTCCATTTCTCTTTCATCCAAATTATTTTGCTAAGAACTTTATTCTCAAATACTCGTAATCTTTTCTCCTACCTTAAAGTAAAAGTCCAGGTTTAGCATCCATATAAAATAACTGGGAGAATAAAAGTTTTATGTATTTTCAGTTTAATCTTATTTGAAAAAAAAAAGTTGGGACAAGAGTCCTTGTAATTCATAATAACATGCATTTCCAGGATTGAGCCTATTTTTAATCTCTTTCTATACCTCATTCCTGTTTGTTATAATTATTGTTCTTAGGTATTTTAATTCAGCCCGTCTTCAAAACTTCACTTATTTGTCATTAAATATCCAGTTGCATTACATAATATATTTCTGTGTGTGACCATATATTTAGTTTTATCAATGTTTACTTCCAGCCCCAATTTCTTAATGTTACTCAATAGAGTGTGCGTTTTGCCATTGGTATATCCTCGCTATCGCCTAATAATACTACATCATCAGCATAAACTAACACCTTATTAATACCGCTGAATTATAGGCCCTTTTTTTTCCTAAACATTTGATGCATGCTCTAGTACAAAATTAAATATTAGAGGAGATATTGCATCTCCTTGCTTTAATTTATTTACTTACTCCAAGCGCGACAGGCCTAGGAGACCCTTGGTCTACCAGCCGGCTGCTGGCCTCTGTGTTAATCACAGAGGTAGACGATCATCTAGCCAGTGTAGGGGTGACATGTGGTCAGCATGTCGGGTCCCCCAGCCGTTATAGTTGGTCTTCTCAACCTCGAGTCGCTACTTATTGTAGCTACCCAAATGCCTCATGAAGCTGGGCTGGGTACCGGTCCCAAACTGGCCGAAATTCCATGAGAAAATTTCTTCCCTCATGGGACTCGAACCAACGCAAGTCCCGTAGCTCAGCACCAAGGCTTCTTGCCTTAACCACTCGGCTACGGCGCGGGACTCGTGGTTTTAAAGAATTGTGGATTTTAAAAGTATCTGAAAATTATTTGCCTGCACACACCCTAATCTTAGTGGAATTTAGACACTTTCGAATACGTCTAACATTTTTATGAATTGTGAACTCCAGCAGAATACTATATAACAGGGCTGTTAAACAATGCCCACTAGATGTGAAAAGGCGCTCCTCCATCCTATTCAACTCTACTATGGACAAGTTGACAAGGTAAGATAATGCAACAGTTAATTGCACGTGCATGTGGGCCTCTTGTCACATCTAGTGAGCATTGCTGGTATATAAATTCTCCCTCTTCATTGAATATTTTGTCTTTTTGAAGTCTAGATATAATTTATACACAGTGAAATTCAAATACCAAGGAACAATAATATTACAAACATGAATGAGGTGCAGAAAGAAATTAAAACATAGGCTCAACTCTGGAATTGCATGCTGTTATGCATTACAGGAGCTCATGGAATTCCAACTTCCCTAAAAGAAACTTAAGCTAAAAATATGTAAAACTCTTATTTCTCCAATTGAATAGCTGCCCAAAAAGAGATCTAACCCACAAAAATTCGAAAGGTGATTTGTCAGTGGATTAGTGATCTATCCGGAGAATATACCATGGCATGATGCATGTAAAAACTATCTCTGCTCTCTTCCAGACTGTATTATTTATTTTTAAAGGTTGGCATTCAACCGAATAGTGACCTACATGTAACAAAATGGCGGAAGAAATTAGTCAAATCATAAGAAGCACTTTATGGGTTAGATCTGTTTTCGGGGTAACTATTCAATTATATTATATGCATATGAAGCATGGTCTCTTACTTTAAGGGATGAGAGAATATCACAAGTTTTTGAGAATAGCGTTCTTAGGAAACTTTTTGGACTAAAACTAGGACAAATAGGTCAATGGGAAAGATTAACTACATGATCTCCATGAGAACTTAAACGTAACTAGCGGACCCGGCAGACGTCCTGCCCGAACGTTCAATTCTCGTGTCATGGCCGGACGATAAAAAATATGTTACTTTATTACCATAAAATTCACCAATTAAGAGGTAATTAAATATTATTAAATAAGTTCGCAAGCTTGTGGTATAAAAAATGTTCTGAAATGGGTATTCCTATAGGAGGAAAAGTACTGCATTCATTGTTGTTTGCAGATGATCAAATAATGTTTGCAGGGGATGAAGATGATATGAAATATATGATAAATAAATTAATGGAAGAATATAAAAAACGGGGACTGAATATAAATTTGCAGAAAACAGAATAGATGTGTTTGGGAAAGGATGTGGATGACCTTATACTTGAAACAGGGAAAATAAAAAAATGTGAATTTTTTAAATATCTTGGGTCAATAATTACAAGTTTAGGCACCTGTGAGAGAGATGTATAGGCTAAAATTGCAATGGCAAAAAAATGTAACCAAGACATTACATGGAGTAATTTGGAACAAAAATATTACAAAGGAAACTAAAATGAAAATTTATAAGAGCATAATACAGAATATTTTGTCATATGGAAGCGAAACTTGGTTTTGACGGAATTACAAAAGAATAAAATTAGAACAGTTAAATTTGATTATTTTAGAAAAAGCCTCAAAAAAACAAGACAGGATAAAATAAGAAATGAATTCCTTTGGAGAGAAATGAAGGTCACCACATCTGTTGTTAAGAGGATTGAAAATCAAACGCTTAAATGGTATGACCATGTACAAAGAATGGAAAATGAGAGATGGCCAAAAAATATATACCAATGGTCACCCCCTGGAAGAAATAAACGTGGCAGACCAAGATGGAAATGGAAAACCTACGTCAGAACTATTAATGGATGATCGAAATTTGGAAGAGGGAGATTGGAATGATAGAGATAAATGGAAACTGAAGACGGCAAACCTATAAGTGCGAGAAAGCCGAAGAAGAAGAAAAAAGTTCGCAAGAAAACTCCTCACTGCCATCTGTTGTGGCTCACATTGTTTTCGCGCGGAATGTCGATAATGCAGATGACTACACATCTGACAAAAATATTCCTATAACCCGATCGCAGCTCCACCTACCGAGCCTAATTGTGAATCTAAACCACTAAAAAAATTAAAATCGGTCCAGTCGTTTAGGTAGTTTTTAATTTCGAGTTTAAAGTAAACCTCCACTTCTAATTGTCGGATTTAGCTCATTTTTGGATAATACCTACCTCGGTTTATTTTAATACGATATACTGAGTTTTGTGGTGATATATAAAAAAAAATATGACCGCTAGAACGATTTTAAAATTTTTATTTCAGGATCCAATTGTGAATCTAAAACCATCGAGGGACCCATTCAGACACACAAAAATAAATCATCAAAATCTCTTTAGTCGTTTAGGAGGAGTTCAGTGACAAACACACGTACAGAAGAATTATATATACATATATATATATATTAATTCTGCCCGAGGGCAGGTCTTTCACTGCAATCATAACATTTTCATGCTATGCTTAGAAGTTTTACTAGGGAATTATGATATAGGTGTCATAGCTTTCCGTTGCTTTCCACACTTGTGAAGGATGATGATGTGATAATGATAAGGATGATGATGGCCGGATGATTTTCGGGGACCGTTGGGCCCTAAGCATCCTGACATTTGTCTTATAGGTGAGGAAAAAACCCGAAAAAACCTCACCAAGGAGCCTGTCCCGACCGGGAATCGAACCCGGACCCGCTGCGTGATAAGACAGCACGCTACCTCGAGACGACAGCGGTGGACACACACACACACACACACATATATATATATATATATATGCAGTTAAGTCTCGTTGACGCGATAGGCACTAAAGGGGAAGAAAAGAGGAAAATGGAAACATCTTGTAGTAAAAACCAGAGGGAAAGTGCCCAGCAGGTACGCCAAGAATGAGATGAGGGATTAATATTAACGGTGATTTGAGGGAGGTGAATTATACAGGGGTTGACAGGATAACATTAGCTCTGGATAGGGATGTATTGAGAGCTTAAGTCCGCGCGGGCATGAATCTCCGAGTTAGATAGTATCAGTTATATTACATATAATGGAAGAGAAAGACACGATTGTCAGCAAGATGTACCGAGAGGAAATTGTGTTTCGATCCCATGGTGTACATATGTTTTATAAAGCAGTGACAAATTGTAGCATTTTATCTTGTTTTCCTTTATTGAAGGTTGTTGGAGCCATTTTTATTGAGGGCATTGACGTTTTTGTGATAGCGACCTTTTTCTGTTTATATTGTTTGAATTTTTAGCATTTGTAAGTTGAAATGCAAAATGTAGTTGTGACTAAATAAAAGACGCTGCTAGTGAAGGAGTTTCTGATTTACTGCCAAAAATTCCAGAAGATTAAATGAAGATGCATATGTATTAAGAAATTAAGTATTAAGAAATTGTCTTGGTGAATTTCACGGAAAGAGCGAAGGAATACAAAGTATTCTATGATCCATCCATAGTAATTCTGCCCGAAGGCAGGTCCTTCACTGCAATCATAGCATTTTCATGCTATGCTTGCAGCTTTACTAGGGAATTGTAGGCGTGGTAGCTTCCCGTTGCTTTCCACACCGGTGAAGGATGATGATCATAATGGTAAGGATGATAATGATAAGGATGATGGCCATATGATTAAAGTTTTCCTGACATTTGTCTTACAGATGAGAAAAAAAACCCGATAAAAACCTCACCCAGAAAAACTGCCCCGACCGGGGATCGAACCCGGGGCCCGCTGCGTGACAAGACAGCACGCTACCTCGTGACCACAGCGGTGGACGTATTCTATGATGTGGGCATAGTATTCTATGTTAATAATGATTTGTTTAATGGTATAACCAAAATATATCGGTTGCTTAAACGCCTTCACAAAAACTAGCTCGTCACAAAAGAACCAATGTTTTGTCAGTTATAATCAACGAGTGACACAGACGGGCAGTGCATTCGTAATCAATAGGGCTGAAAAAAGTATTGGTTACAGGCTAGACTGCATCGTACTTAGACCGCTATGTTTACAAACTGCATGTTGACACGCGTTATTCGTGACAGACTTCTAGTACAGTCCGCTTTGTGTAAGAATAGACTCATCTTTGCACAACTTTTGTTTCGGCAAACGTCACGTAAACATGTCTATTACTGAGGAGAGTCGAACATACACACTCTCCGCTCCGAGCAGGCAGTGGAGACGCTCGACAAAGACTCGCATTTTGTAAACAACGTGTATAGAAATTAATTACTATCCTGATACCGATACCTTTTTCAGCCCTAGTAATGAAGCATTCGGAAGCCGGGCGGTAACAGTTTTCATGCTTTCAGCTATCTGGTAGTGTCTGTAAATATTTTAGTCTGGCTTATCGTCTTTGTCCGGCACGAAAGACCCTTTAGCAGCAATGCTTTCTCTGGCATAATTCAAGATGTCGCAAACAGTTCACCTTGATAACGTAAAGATATCATTGGAGGAAATGCATGCTGCATATCTCTTCATGACTATTGTTCAAGGAATAATGAAAATATATATTTAAAATAAATATAAATTTAGTAAAAATAATTATGAGATGTATTCAGAAGCCTTTCAAAAGGTATAAAGGATATTCCGATTTCAAATTTAAAAGAACAATCAAATCATTATCAAATTATGAGTCTCTTTACAGTGTCCATGAATTATTGTAGCTGTGATTAGTTTGAACATCATTAATTAATATAGACTCTGGTATTGGACGTTGATGATGTCATACAATGTACTATGTCTGTGGCAATACAAATCTACCTAAATATCTTTAAATTTAAATGAGTGCACGCCAATAAAATTTCACCACCAGCCGCCACTGGTAAGTTGCAATTTGCGCCACAATCCCTGTCAGAAAAGTCGTGAGTCCAGTCAGCATTCGGCATCGTTCTACTCTTTGTTTTGATTAGTGTAGTAAGCTGCGCAAAGCAGACCTACGCACGCGACAGTTCATTTGTCGTGTGCATGTGTCTTATGTGGGATGTAAACTAATGTAGTGCGTGTTGATAACATGAGGTGAATGTTGTGTTGTGAAGGTTAGAGTGTTATTTGTCTATTTTTACCCAGTGATTTTGAATTCATGTGAGAAGTGAAACAGTATTTAATGATGTGGTGAGTAGCTTGAATTATATTGCAAAAAATAGAAAATCTGAGCTGATTGTAAAGCATAGCTCAGGCCTGAAGTTTTAAACGATTTGTAAAATATATTGAACCTTGCAATGTACACAATTTTGGCGGGTTCTAGTGCAAATAACAGTCCAGTAATTTGAAGAAATATAATCATAAACGTACAAATTGTTGCAGTAGTATGTGAATAAAGATCTGAAGAAGATCTTTATATCTGTGTGTATGTTTTCGTACAAAATATGTACTGTAAATACCTAAAAAATAAATAAGAATTTGAAATAGAAGTAACTAAAAAAAGCCATATTAACAATACGTAACGTGGAAGATAATTATGCATATTATGGTATATGGTACTGTAATATTCCATTTTCCGGGCATTTTATAAAATTGTAAAGTTCTGATATGAGACAGTAATCTATAAAATGCATATTAAAACTCTCGTGTAGGCTTAATAACAGGGATGAGGAGCTTCTTCTACAATATGGATGGAAAGTATAGGGACATCATCAACATCTCATAAATAGCTTTTTCCCATCACACACACACGCACACACACACACACTGATGGAATTCGATATGGAGTGAATCCACCCTTTGTCTTTAAGACGGCATTAACTCTAACAGGAAAACTTTCTAGTTGGTGCCTGAACGATTATGGAGGAATGAGAACCCATTATTCTTGCAGAACTGTAAACAGAGAAGGTAATAACGTGGGTCATTGGGATTTGGAGCGAAATCTATATTCTAATTCATCCTACAGGCATTCGATTGGATTAAAATCGGACTCCTGGATGGCCAATTCATTTTCTGAAATTTACAGTCTCCAAATCACCTCCATATAGTCCTTTCTTTATGGCATGAAGCAGTAACATGCTGGTACAAACAATGGTCATCAGCAACTGGTCCTCTAGGTGTAGGCAGTACAAAACCATTTGTGATGTTTATTATAATCTTGACGATTCGATTGTCATTCAGTTTTAAAAGGGAATCAAGTCACACCTATGCACTTCCATCAGAAAGTCAGACTCGTGGCTAAAAATTCACAGATTTTCAATGTAGGCTACTACTGTCCAGTGACGACGCACTTTATAACACTTCCAGGCGATAGCCTACTTAGTATTCACAAAGGAAATGCTTTGTCTTGGATGGAGCTGCCGGCATGATAGACATGAATTTGGGGCGACTTTAGGTTTAATGTAATATCCATAATTAAAATCTTAGAATAATAATGTTAACGGAACTGAATATAAAACAACCAATTTTTTTTTGTATGTAATTGAACATCTGACGAATTCTAAATAGAAGCTTTATACTATTTTTCAATAAATTATTATTATGTTATCTTGAATGCTTAATAATACTAATATTTTTTGTTTAGTAATTATAGTAAACATTTTAATAAAAAGTATAATTTTTTGACATATCTTAACAAGAACAAATGAAAATAATTTTGGAATATTTGAAACTTAAGAGTAGAGCGTGGACCAATATTTAATTGCTGGACTCCATGGCGCGATAGGCCTAGAAGACCATTGGCCTAACATCCGGCTGCTGGCCTCACATCCACATGTGAATCACAGATATATACAATCATCCAACCAGTGTAGGGGTGACATGTTATCAGCATGTCGAGTACCCCAGCCGTTATAGCTGGTTTCCTCAACCTGGAGCCTTACTTATTGTAGCTATCCAAATTACTCATGCTGCTGGGCGGACACCGGTCCCATACTTGGCGAAATTCCATGAGAAAATTTCTTTCCCCATGAAGACCCGATCTAACGGAAGTCCCCTAGCTCTGCGCCAAGGCCTTAACCACTCGGCTACGTAGAGGGACATCTATGCAATAAGACAGCTGCTATTACCTGAATCAAATTACCAGCAACGTATCCAGTATTAAAAAATGTGATCCGCTAAATCTTTTGAACAGTGAACGCTTGCAACAAATCTCCCGACAGAATCTTGGATTTCATCTGTTAAAATCCGAATTTTATTTTCATCCACACATTAACGTATTTGCGAGATAACATTATTGTAACATTTAGGTACATAGTATTTTGCCGCTTAATGCATGCATTAATTATAGTATAGTAAGCCCATGTTTTCCCTTTACAGAGATTTAGGCGCTCTCCTCCTACAGGGAAGAATTTGAACCATACTAATTTAGTTACACTTGTTTTCGTATTGATGTCATTTTTGAGTGGTCCGTGGTCAGCGTACCGCCTCATACTGGCATCTAGGAAACCAAGGTAGTACTAGGACGGGAAAATTCGGTAAATTTTGCTTAGAGTCCTTTTCATTCAGGCTTAAGGATTTTTTTCGAGCCTGAAAATCTTCAGACTCGGGACTCACAGCTTAAAGTCCCTCTCGAAGGACTTGCTCCTTGGATTTTTCCGTCCTAAAAATCCATCGGCCGTAGCATAGTGGTTAAGGCACTGAGCTACAAGCTGGATGGTCGAGGGTTCAAGTCCTGTTGGGGTCAGGATTTTTAAACTGACCCAAACCCTCTGGCGGCACTATGGCCCTGGGGTCGACTCAGCCTCTAACGGAAATGAGTACCAGACGCTTGTTCTGGGGGTAAAGGCGGCCGTCACGCAGGGCTGACAACCCGGCTGACATAAAGTGCCGATTGTTTAGAAAATGTGGGAGCCTTAACCTCCTACTACCCCAAGGGCCTCCTGAGGCCTGTTGTGGGATCACTTTTTAAAAATCCATCGACCCCGGCCGGATTTGAACCCGCGACCCTCGGGACCTGAGGCAAGGAACATAACCACTAGTCCACCGCGGTCGATTAATTAAGTTTCTAAATTCTATGTCTTCTACTTTGCGAAATGATACATGTACAATCATTTTGCACATACTCTAAAGAACTCCGAGTGAAGTTGCACCGGCGTAACCACGCTCAATGCTACCAGAAATTGCACCGTATAGGTGCTGGATCAAACCGTTATTGTTGATAACTATTTTGATTGGAAAGCATAGATTGTTCAAATTGTGACATCTTTGCCCGGGCCCATAGAGGCAAAGAGGAATTCAACTTTATTTACTGAATTCTCCCAATACGTAATGTTTTCTGAGTTATAAAATACAATCGTGGAAGCTTTGGGATAAAGGAACTAACACACGCTTGAGTAAGCTTTTGGAATTTGACTTAGACATCTGACTAATGCTAACTTCTGAATGAATAGGCATAAGTAAAAAACACAACTAAAGCTTTTAATGCGGGTCAAAATTTAGTCAGATATGGTATAAAGATAAATAAATAAATATTCGCTTTACAAAGAAAAGAAATCATAATAGATCGTCTATACAAAAAGAAAATATGATATAAATTAACATACATACATACATTATCACTCAATCTAGTCCAGCCTCGGGTTGGGGGAAATACTATCCTAGCGTCCCCATCCTGGCTTACTGGACTAAACAAACAAAACCAGCTCTCCTGAGCTGTTTTGACCAGACTCCAATGGTGACTAAGTAGATGATGATTCGATGTTACAAAGCACAGCTATTTATGAGAGTTCACCGGGAGAGGGGGGAATGCTCGATAGCACAGGGTGCGCATTGAAGAAAGGAAGGGATAGATAGGAAAGCATTTGGCACTGTTCATGAAGATGACACTCGAGATGGAGACGCGATGACGTATAGTTTGCGCAGTAAGACGTAATTCCTGTATCGAAATGTCCATTTCGGTACAAAGTGGTAAATACTCGTGAATTTTTCTTTATTTAATGATGCAACAAATGGTTTGTTTTTTTAGTACGTCTACTATTGTTACAACTATTATTTTCGTTTCTCCTCTTTAAAATATCTTATATGTGAAAACATATAACTTGTATAATGGTACTGTATATCAATTATACGTAGACTTCAAAAAGGTATATGATTCCATTAAGAGAGAGAAGTTATATAGTATCCTGCTAGAGTTCGGAATTCCTAAAAAGTTAGTTAGACTTATACGAATGTGTCTAAATGATACAAAGAGTAGGGTGCGTGTAGGCAAACAGTTTTCGGATACTTTTGAAATCCACAATGGGTTGAAGCAAGGGGGTGCATTATCTCCTCTACTCGTATTTAATTTTGTACTAGAGCATCAAATCTTTAGAGGATGAAGAAGGCTTACAACTCAATGGTATTAATAAGCTGTTGGTTTATGCTGATGATGTAGTACTATTGGCCGATAGCGAGGAGATACTAAAGGCCAACACGCACACACTACTGAGCATAACACTAAGAAGTTGGGACTGGAAGTAAACATCAATAAAACTAAATATATGGTCACACATAAAAATACATTATATAATGGAAATGGACAGCTAATGACAAATGAGGGAAATTTTGAGAAAGTGCCTGAATTCAAATACCTAGGAACAATAATCACAAACAGGAATGAGATGCACAAGGAAATTAAACATAGGCTCAATTCTGGAAATGCATGTTATTATGCATTACAGAGACTCTTGGCTTCCCAACTCCTTTCAAAAAAACGTTAAACTAAAAATATATAAAACTATTATTCTACCAGTTATATATTATATGGATGCGAAACATGGACTTTTACTTTAAGGGAGGAAAGGAGATTACGAGTATTTGAGAATAAAGATCTTTGGTACATTTTTGGACCAAAGAGAGATGAACAGACAGGTGAATGGAAAAAACCGCATAACAGTGAATTACATGGTCTTTAATAGGAAACCAGATATAATGAGAACAGTTAAGTCTCGTAGACTGCGTTGGGCAGGACATGTGGCACGAATGGGGAATGAAAGACGTGCATGGAAGCCTCTTGTAGGAAAACCATAGGGAAAACACCCAGTTGGTAGATTAAGAATGAGGTGGGAGAATAACATTAACTATGAATTGAGGTAAGTAGATTATACAGGAGATGATTGGAAAACATTGGCTCAGGATAGGGATATATGGAGAGCTTATGTCCGCGCGGCCATGAACCTACGGGTTCGATAGTGCCAGTGAGTTAGTTAGTTATAAGTTATATATTTTCAGCAATCAATATGAAATAATCTCTACTAAATTCTTCCAGTGACTGATTTAATTTACCTTCACATGATGTGGAAGACATGTAGGCCTATATAGTAAATGCTCGGAACTAACAGAAAATAGCTTTCACTTACCTGTATGATGCTCAACTAACCTAGTACCATAGTGTACCGTGTACCCTATTTAGACTTGGACATGACTGCAGTGATGACGTAAAGCGAATTAGATGCATCGCACTTAACTTGATTTCTTCTTTAGCTCTGATCCTCTGATGGTAACTGACTGAATATACCTGTTGTGAATTATCTATGTTAGGAGTTGGTAATATAGCTAATTAAAATCTTGATTATCTCCAATTAGGGCCCTGGCTGATTTAACTCAGCACGAATTAATATTCTTTTAGTGACGTCTCCATTATTCCTGATCAAGTTCCACAAAATGATTCTGACATAGGCCTACTTCTCATTCACAAAGAAAGCAACAGAATGCAAAAGAAAAGTGATAATATTATGAAACATTATTTTGTTTGTTTATTTATTTACACATATGACGCAAGCTGTTAGACGCTCGTCTCTCATCGCTGGGATCTCGGGATCGAGTCTCGATAACTCAATGCGGGTTTCTTGGTGTATGAAACGAAGCTTGGGCAGCTTTTTCTTGGGGTTTCTCCCATTTTCACCTGCCATAAAATTTCATTCCACCATTTCTCCTAATTCATCTCGTCCATTTCGTTTCATTTTGCTCATCCACCCCTATGACGGTGTGTCAGGTGTGGTCGGCCCGCACCCTTGTCGTTCACAGACTCTGTAAATATAGGGGCTTCATATATCATCCCTTGATCCAACATTGAGTTGGGCACGAATTCATCATCATCATCATCATCAACAACAACAAGGATTAATCCCAATGGCCTGTCCCGATCTCATTATAGGTCGAATTGGTCCTTCCATCTCTTCAATGGTCTTCCCAACAATCTTCTCCCTTTTGGTTTATAATTATACATTCTTCTTGGTATGCGATGTTCATTCATTCGTAATATGTGTTGAAGGTAAGCATTTTGATAGTACTTTATTATTTCACAGAGATTAAATATATTAAGTTCTGTTCTTATATCTTCGTTTTTCTTTTTATTGGTTCTTTGGTATCCTGCTATTGCTCTCAACATCTTCATTTCTGCAGCCTCTATTTGTTTACTATCTGCCTTTGTTAATGTCCAGGTTTCACATCCGTAGATAAGAGATGGAGCTGCCAACACTTTGTAAAATGTTAAACTAGTTTATGTTTAGTTTTATTCAATAAAGTACATTTAATTGTGCCACATAGATAATTGAATCGTTGCATTTTAGTGTGTTTATCTAAATTTCTGTCATTACCTAAATGACATCCCAAATAATTAAAATTCTGAATTGGGCACGAGTTGAGGATATTATTAAATTATTATTATTTACACATAGTATACATAGTTGTGTTGTCTCGGAGGGGGCCCTGACATTGAATTGATCACTCATTCGGGGAGGCCCTCCGTATTCAAGTGTGGTCGAAAAAATATGTGTGTTCTATAGTTTAAAATCCCTCTCTTGACAGGTTGTGCCACTGTAAGGTGGGTGGCATGTATAAAAATGTCTTATAAGGTGAAAGGTTAAACTAAGTTAATGGAATTAAATAGAATACGTAAGTAAATATGTTCATGTACACATTTCAAATAATCTGAATGAGCAGTAGCTCATGATCGGACATAGTCCAAAGACAATGAAAACACTATACAATTTCAAATATAAACCATTTACATTGTTTTTTTTGCGAATGCCCCAGGTTGCCTTTCGACATTCCTGGTGTTCTCTCCTGGCATGGCGTATTTGTAAGCCACTTCTGAGGTTGGGGCGCCTGGAAGGCGGGGTTACGTTGCCCCGATGATATGACGGGTGATGATGATGATAGTGGTGCGCCAGGAGAGTCCCTAATCCTAAACTTAATCTAAGATGAATATGAATTATGATGATTGCGATGGCCATATGATTTCGGGGACCACTTGGGCCTTGAAGTTTTCCTGACATTTGTCTTACAGGTGAGGAAAAACCTCGATAGAAACCTCACCCAGGAGTCTGTCCCGACCAGTGATCGAACCCGGGCCCGCTGCGTGACAAGGCAGCACGCTATCTCGAGACCACAGCGGTGGACACATTTACATTGTTAATTATAATATTCGTTATTGCTTATTTGTATTTATGTTGTATACCTGAAATCTAAAAGTAGCAAAGACCAATGGTATAATAATTTTAAAACAAAATTTTGTACGAATATGCGACCAAAAATAGAAAACGATGGTTAACTAAAAATTACATATTTTATAGTCAATAGCGTTTTCATTTTTACCTATCAATGGACGAATAAATACTTGCTTATGCATTACTTGTTGGATGTGTCTTGTAATTCCATTTCTGAATTTACCAATATTCTGATTACTGAGCTCTGACTTAATATTCATAATGAAATTATATAACCTTGGGTCAAAATTATTGCAACTGTGTTTCAGGCATTGGGATGTGTGACATTTGGGTTCAATTAAAGTCTTATATGAATTTTGTCAATACATTTTCAAATAAAGGTAAAGTGATCCCACTACAGGCTTTATGAGGCTCTTGGGGTAGTAGGAGGTTAAGGCTCCCACTTTTTCTAGACAATCGACATTTGATATTAGTCGGGTTGTCAGCCATGCTTGACGGCAGCCTTTATTCCCAGAACAAGTGTCTAGTACTCATTTCAGTTAGAGGCTGAGTCGACCCAGGGGATAATACTGCCAGAAGGTTTGGGTCAGTTTAAAAATCCTGACCCCACCGGGACTCGAACCCTCGACCCGGCTTTGTAGCGTATTGCCTTAACCATTACGCTACGGTTGTTCCGCCAACTTTTCTGGTAATCATGAATGTCGATTGGTGTCACATTTAGATGATACAAAAATAATGTGTGTGTATATATATATATATATATATATATATATATATATACAGGATGAGTCAGGAGTAAAGGTACATGCTTTAAGGGATGATAGTACTAGTGATTCTGAACACAAAACTTCTAATATACATATGACCTTTTCTTAACAGTTTCAAGGAAATTTAATAACAACGAAGAACCATAAAAGTGAAGGTGACAGTAAATCAATATATTGTTATTTTAAGTTCTGTTTAATTACGTGCGTTTCCTCACAAACAAATATTCAAACACTCCACAGCCAACTTCAATGCATTTTGCTGCTCTTGTAGACAGTTGTTGTGCTGCTGATCTGAGCTCATTCGTACATTAGTTTACTTGAGCACAGGCTTCAGTGATAAGTTCCTCTCTTGTGTCCATTCTGTACTTGTAGACTTCGCTCTTAAGCCAACCCCACAAACAGTAATCTAATGGGCTAACATCAGGTGACCAAGCAATAATTCCACCGCGACCGATCCAACGCCCGGGATACGTTTTGCTGAGGTGCCGTTTCACTGGCCGTACTTAATCTATTAATCAATGAGGAAAAATACTATAATATCACGAGTTTCGCGGAATAACTAAGCTAATGTGCAGGAGCTCCAACATGCTCAAAGTGCATACGAGCTCATGTTGCCAAAGGGATAACCACCAAGTATTCTGGTAACACATTTTCAAGGAATCAGTCGCGGTCGAATCATTGCATGGCCACCGAGGTCACCTGATCTTACCCCATTCGATTACAGTTTGTGGGGTTTACGAGCGAAGTCTACAAGCACAGAGTGGGCACAAGAGAGGAACTTATCACTGAAGCTTGTGTTCAAATAAAGTAATGTACGAATGAGCTCAGATCAGCAACACAACAGCTGTCTACAAGTCCAGCAAAATGCATTGAAGTTTGCTGTGGAGAGTTTGAACATATTTTGTGAGAAAACGTACACAATTAAACAAAACTTAACACAACGGTATTTTAATTTACTGTCACTTGCACTTTTTCGGTTCCTCGTTGTTTTCATTAAATTACTCCGAAACGGTTAAGAAAAGGTCATATGTATATTTGAAGTTTTTTTTGTTTAGAATCACCAGTACTATCGCCCCTCAAAGCATGTACTTTTCCTCCTGACTCACTCTGTATAGGAACCAAAGAAGATCTTACCCAGATCATAGTACAAGTCAGACTAATTAATAGTTATTTTACACTGATAGAACAGAACATAGGGAAGGAGGATGGTGGGAAGCATTATTCGTCGTGGAAGTGAAAGTAATAGAGAAAAAAGTAGTGATTTGCGTACTAAAATAATACGCGGCTCGGTATATAAAGTTTTAATGAGGACCCATGCCGGAAATGTATTGTTTTACCCATACAATAAATTCCTATCAAATCTACTCTTTTACCTTGGTCATTGAGCCAAGAAATTTTCCATGGATTATGACCTTATTATTACAAATAATATCGTTACATTTGTATTGTTTCTAACATTGGGTTACCGAACAGAACGTATTGGATCAAATCCACATTCAAATGGTGAACTTTTTTCTCGATCTTCAATTTCTAAAGGATTCCATTTCACCTTATTTCAAATGAGCAGGCAAAATGTTTTGGGATTACAAGTAAAAAGTGTGTTCGTGAAACCATAGTAGTTCAAGAATTTTCAGTGGTACTTCTTTGAAGAACTCTTCGAATACTTCCTTCACAAAAGTAAAGTTCCTGATACTAAAGACAGATTGTAAACAGACGACAAATGACGTCAGATGACAATATGTCCCCCTTTTGTCAATGTGAGTTGCCTATTGTGAGGTAGATGATTTAAAATCTTGATTCTTGTCATAATTATAGCTCCAAAATATTCATTTCCGGACATAGGCCTAGATTCTTCATCAAATATTTATCTACAAACTCCCCTCTACAATCTCCAGAAGTGTGCAATAGGAATTCTATATCATTATGTAAAAAGGACACCGATATATTGTTCCAAGTTGATAAAATAAGGAAAACAATTATCCACATATCTTACGTTTAATCCATTTTCAATTTTTCGTTATTACTTAGAAATGTGAGTGTAGCTGGCTGTACAATAATGGATCAAAGGCGAAGTGAGGATATACGAAGAGAACTGAATATATTCAAACTATTAGAGAGAATTACACAATACAGAGATGAATGGATGGATCACATCAATAGAAATGGATAACAACAGAATTCTGAAACAGATTCTTCATTACAAACCACTAGGACGAAGAAGTGTTGGTAGACCCAGTAAAAGATGGATAGACCAATTCTAACATGAAATCGGAACAGACCAGCAGGTCTAATCCTTGATGCTGATGATGATGATGGTGACTTAAAAACGTACATGAGAAAAGAAACTCAAAATTAAATTACGCATGAATGGAAAAACACAGTTAATATTTATAACAGAGTTTAGTCTGGCATATTCGGTCCATTTCACACTTAGGAATCGCAAATAAAACAAATAAAATAAACATCAATTATTTATTTAAATTGAGTTTGGAAGTCAGTATCAATATAATGTGGTCACGCATACACTGTTATTTGCTGAGCTGAACAGCCCGCTATAGGGGAGGGAACGAATGAAAACAAACCAGTTGAGAGAGCTAATACAACTGCAGGGAAGAAATAGTATACATTAATACAGAAACATTGATTTTCAAGTCGCCACCTCCATAATTGCTGTTTGAATAACGTAAATAGTATTTTTTAATGTATAGTAATTACTCTCCCCACATTTGATGTCGCTGCAACTACGTTATCTGAGTTGTTCAGTTCAGCATATAACAGTAAATATCTTTAAACTGGAATTGAAATGTAACAAAAAATAAGGTAAATGTTGAAGAAGTGGCGAAATTCAGGTAAAATTTAAAAATATTAAAATAAGTACCTGATGTATAGTCGTCCTCAACTAAAATGGATTTCTGTTTAAATAAATAATAGTTTAAAAAACTAAAACAACACGCTTTGTTAGAAAACCGAACTAAAAAATGAAAAAAATAATTTTAATTTCCAACACGCTTGGGATAAAATTAAAGTGGTCAACAAAACAATCATCTCCAACACATCTAGAATAAAACTAGAGTTATCTACAAAATAAATAATTTTACCATCAAAAGCGTTGGGTGCTCTATATCAATTAATATATTTGATAATAAACAGATATTGGTAAAAGTAAAGTCTCTAAGAAAAAAAAATGTAAAAACCATAAAAAGAACCCCAACCTTTTGATGGTAAAATTATTTTTTTGTAGATAATTCTAATTTTATTCTAGATGTGTTGGAGGTGATTTTTTTTGTTGACCACTTTAATTTTATCCCAAGCGTGTTGGAAATTAAAATAATTTTTAATTTTTTAGTTTGGTTTTCTAATAAAGCGTGTTGTTTTAGTTTTTTTAAACTGTTATTTATTTTTTTTTTGTTTTGGTTACCTAATAAAGCGTGCTGTTTTAGTTTTTTTAAACTATTACTTATTTTTTAATTTTTAGTTTAATTGATTGTCATAAACCGGAATCCCTTGAAAATTTAATTGCTTAATACTCTTCTAAAAATCTTCGGGCCGGATTTGAACCAGCGACCTATGGATTACTGAAATTCTATACCACTACAGTCCACCGCTTACCACCTGAGATCTTACCACGATTGACTAAAAAGTCGATAACACCGCAACATATTATACCGGTTTTTATTATTTTGATTTTCTGATGATTCTGGCCAGGATTTTAGAAAAAAAATGAAATTATTTTATTGTCATTGGTCCTTTACAAGTATACAAAGTTTCAAGTCGATCCAATGTTTTTAAGTGGGTGAAAATCGTGTTCAAAGATTCCGTTACATAGATACAGGTCCGTTACATAGACAGATACAGGTCAAGCTAATATAAAACGTGTAAAAAATAAAGAAAATGAAGAAGTGGCGAAATTCAGGTAAAATTTTAAAATATTAAAATAAGTGTCTGATGTATCAGTCGTCCTCAACTGAAATGGATTTCTGTTTAAAAAACTTCGCCATTTAGTTAAAACCGTGTAGACCTTTCAGAACATGTTCTATTTTAGGCATGATACCATTTGGTCCAAATGACATGCCGAAGAAGGAACATATTCTGAAAGGTGTACATGGTTTTAAATAATTGATGAAGTTTTTTTAAACAGAAATCCATTTTAGTTGAGGACGACTGATATATCAAGTAACTAACTAATTCACTGGCATTATCGGCATAAAACCAGAAGGAAAACGTCCAGTTGGTAGACCAAGAATGATATGGGAGAATAACATTAACTATGATTTGAAGAAAGTAGATTGTACAGTGAATGATTGGAAAATATTATTTAAGGATAGGGATATATGTAGAATTAATGTCCGCGTGGCCATAAAAATCTTATTTCGATAGTGCTAGTGGGTTAATTACTTGGTTATTTAAATTGGTTTCTAGTTATTAATTATAGAAGCCATGTCGCATCCTAGATTTATTTGAGCAATGCAATATTTTGATGTTTTTTTTAACTCATATTAAAAACAGCTAAACAATTTTCGAATTATACGGAAATGTTGAAATAGATTTTGGTAAAATTCCGAGAACAGCAGAAATTCTCTTTTGAAAGTTCATTCACTTTTTGAACAAAAAAGTTTCTTCATAAAGTCATTTATCATATTTCAGAATACTTACACAAACTTTTAAATTCATTCATTCAATTGAAGAGAAGTTGGTGAAAACTGACAATGTTAGAACATTTTTTATTCTCCAGAACAAGAAAAATGTCTTTCATAGTGGATTCTGACGTGAGATATGCTACAATTGAATAATATCATCTTTCAAAAAATGTATAAACAGATTGAGGATTTTGTTGTATTGACATAATGGACATTTCTTAAGCAATACAATATTACAATTTGAAAAAAAAAAGTTGCCAAATAGGAAGTATTTAGATATTTCTTTAACTAACTAACTCGCTGGCATTATCGAACCCGTAGATTCATGGCCGCTCGGATTTAATCTCTCCACACATCCCTACCCTGAGCTAATGTACCCCTGTATAATAATTCCTTGCATAATCTACTTCCTTCGCATAATGGTTAATGCTATTTTTCCACCCCATTCTTGGCCTACATACTGGCAGCTTTCCTTCTGATTTTCCTACACAGTTTCCAATTCCCTTTTCCATTCCCTATTCGTGCCACAGGTCCTACCCATAGCAGTATACGAGACTTAACTGTCTTATCATATCTGATTTTTCATAAAGGTCATGCAGCTCACTGTTATGTATAGTAGCATTCGCCCGTCTGTTCATCTCTCTTTGGTCTAAAATGTTATCTCCGATTGAGGGTCTTTCCACTTTCCAGCGGTTGCCCTTTTACCAGCCGGCTGCTGGCCCTTCACATCCACATGTGTCAATCACAGAGGTAGATGATCAACAGCCAGTGTAGGGGTGACATGTGGTTAGCATGTCGAGTTCCCAGCCGTTATAGCTGGTTCCTCAACCTGGAGCCGCTACTTATTTTAGCTACCCAATTGCCTCACGATGTTGGGTGGGCACCGGTCCCATACTGGCCGAAATACCATGGGAAAATTTCTTCCCCCATGGAGACTCGAACCAGCGCAAGTCCCGTAGCTCTGCGCCAAGGCTTCCTACCTTAACCGCTCGGCTACGGCGCGGGACAAATGTTATCTAAGAACTTTATTTTCAAATACTCGTAATATTTTCTCCTCCCTTAAAGTAAGAGTCCAGGTTTCGCATCCTATTGATGTAAACCTTTATTTTTAGCGAATAAAAATACTTTTTTACTTTGAGAAATGTTTAGTCTACGTCCACCGCTGTGGAATCGGAGTACATTTCGCTGCCTCGAACGCAGCGGGCCTGGGTTTGGTCCCCGTTCGGGAGATGTTTCCTGGGTGATGTTTTCTTCGGGGTTTTCCTCAACTGAAAGACAAATGTTAGGAAAAGTTAAGGCCAAAACGGTCCCCGAACATCATCTGACCATCATAATTATCATTATCATATTCGCCATGTTTGGTACGTATGAATGTGTGTATGGTGAATGACGTGTTTCGTCTTCATGTTATGATGTCTCGGAGGAGGCATGACACTGAGCTGATCACTGATTCAGTGTGGTCAAAAAATTATATTTGTGAATCACAGAACATATTGTGCTTTTACTTTCTATTATCATGTATTTATTTTTTAGTATTATGTAATTTAATGGACCAGATGTAGTTAACGCTTTTATTGTAGGCGTATTTGTCATAATTGAAGAGATCATAATGATTTAACTGTCTTTCCAGTTACTTCCATTACTCTCTATATATTGTTTTCCGCTTGCACTCCACTGTTTACCGCAATTTTTCTGAAGGAATCTCTTTGAGATCTTGATCTATTCCTTCATCCAATTCTACGATTCCACCCGGTTGTCTGATGAGATCCTCAGGAATATCTAGGGTGGTATTTTTAAAATACATTACGAAACTCCGTTGAGGTCACAGAGTTAAAGTTTTAAGAAATGTAAAACAGTACATGAGATCTCAGTCGTCCTCAATAATTTGCAGTGTTGTTTTGTAGGAGGCTTTTCGATAACTTAAGTATCATCTTCTGTTTTCAGTTTGATACTGACTGTTGTTGGTAATTATTTTGCACAGAGGGTTTATATTGCTTGGATACGTTCTCATTGAATGCAATATAAACCCTCTGTACAAAATAATTACCAACAACAGTCAGTACCAAAATGAAAGCAGAAGATGATACTTAAGTTATCGTAAGGCCTCCTACAAAACAACACTACAAATTATTGAGGACACTGAGATCTCAGGTGCTCTTTTACATTTCTTAAAACTTTAACTAGGATGGTATAGTGCGAAATCCTCATAAATGTTTGTTCCGTGTATTTTTAATATTTAGACAATTGTAAACCAGTTCTTAATGTATTTTGAAAGTACAACAAAGTGTGATACTGGTTAAAAATGAGAAAATTGTACAAAATGCGATATTAATTAAAGATTTTCATATTTTTTTTAGAAAACTTCTTAAGAAAACTAAACGCGTTACTGACTGCAATTGTTGAGGTATATTCTATGATTTCATTCAACAGTATTATTGAACCTTCATGACCTGAATTAATTTTGTGAATTTAAAAAAAAATATTATTCTGGTTTAGCATTATATATATCATATACACATTAATTTATTATATATTTCAATGTGTAAATTTAACCTATATTAATTTTAAAATTAATGCACAATTTAATTTATATAGTTTTATCCCACTATAAATCGTTTACTAATGTTATTTTAATTCATTGTCATCATCATCTGCCTTTCAAGTATTAGGCACTGGTACTCATTTTCGTTAGAGGCTGAGTCGACCCCAGGACCATCGTGCCGCCAGAAGGTTTGGGTCAATTTAAAAATCCTGACCCCACCGGGACTTGAACCCTCGACCTTCCGGCTTGTAGCACAGTGCCTTAACCACTACGCTACGGCGTGCCCCCTGTCATTTTAATTTAGGTTAAAACATTAAAAATGCATTGTCTGTCATTAGAATTAACTCATAATATTTAATTTTAGGAAGTTATATTTTGAGGTTATTTGAATTATATTATTTTGTTTTCAATATGCTATAAAATTTAAAATTGCAAATTTATTGATACTTCAAAATTATAAATGTACAAATCAAAATAGTAAATATCATGCCATGTATTAGGCTTCGTGGCCTGTTACGGTCTCATGCCATTTTTTAAGTAGTCTTCCTAAATATGTATTTCCTCTGAGATGGGAATTTAAAATCTGGCGAGGAATGCGGGTTCGATTCATGGGTTAAAGATTTTGCTGTATGTAGATTAATCTATAACAGAAGCGATTTCAAGTTTTGTTGGATGTTCACATTTCCCTTTTTGCCTAATTTTATATTTTTCTCGTGAACTTAATTTCTCCAGTAGTGATTCTGCTTATATCTCTTTTCGATTTTAGTCCAATCTTCGCTTCCATATGAAGAGTGTAAGTCATTTTTTCACGAAACCTAGAATTATTATATTATGTATATAACGTACCTATTTCTTTACCCGAATGCCAAAACTTTAAAAGTAAATAAATCCATGACTGAACAGTTTCTTTAATGTTTCATACTTCTAAAATATAGTGCTTTCCATGAAGAATCTAATAGCACTTCAAACTTCATTTCGAAAAAAAGGTAACTTGCATGGTTCTGTCCCCCTATTCATTATATATAAGAAACAGTCTCGCCAAGGTTTTATAAGCCCTTATTCTTGTAGGCTTATGTCTTTGTACTAAAAACGGTTTGAAAAATCTACTAAAGATTCCCATGGATTTGTTAAAATTTATATATATCATGGATGCAAAACATGATCTTTTCCTTTAAGGGAGGAGAGAAGATTATAATAATAGGTATCATTGCAGCCAATGGCCATGTAGAAAGAACTGTTTTCATGTCTTACAAAAGTCTGTTATCGATGTTCCTATGATTTTACACTGTAATAGGTGATATCGGTCGCAGTGCGACCCACATAGTTTGCACTTGCACTTTTCTTCTGGGTTATGGTGCTTTACTGTTGTGCATATCCTGGTGGTGGAAACCATGGACCGCGACTCTCGTCACGGTGTGTCTGAGGTCGTATCTGGCTGCTGTCCATTCCCTGTAGATCATCGCATCCGTTGCGTAGAACTCAGGCCATATCTGTTCTCTCTTCTCGTTGAGTTCCCACAGCAGTTCTTTGTAGGCATCTGTTGCCGGCACGAGAAGGTCCAGGTGGAGCTCTTCTATGAAGAATGGTTCCTTTGTCAGTATGTATGTTAGGCGTGAAGGCATGTATTTTGATACGCTTAGCGCTGTCTTTAAAACGTGTGCTTTGACTTTCTCTATTTCCTCTAGGTTTGCCTTATTTAGGTTCTTCCAAATCACTTCTATTCCATAGGTCATGATTGGTGCTATTTTTAAGCGGAAGATGGTCATTGCTGTCTCCAGTGATAGTTTACTCAGCCTTTTAATGCTGTTCGTTGCTATTCTGGCCGCTAAGGCGCGTTCTTTGATGTGCTTATCGAAGGTGTCACCTCGGCTCTGCAGTGTGATCCCCAGATATTTGAACTGGTTTACATTTTGCAGTGGGTCTCCCTTATACCGAATGCAGTCATTCGCTGCGAGTCTTCCTCCTTTCCTGAAGGTCATTTTTACTGTTTTCTTCTCATTTATTTCTAGGTCGTTCTTTTCAGCCCATGCTACGAGTTTGCCGAACGCTGTTTGAGCTTTTTCGATGTCTTGGGATGTAATCACCATGTCATCAGCGTATGCCAAGATTTGGACGTTTTCTGTTTCTATCTCTGTGGGTATTTTTCCTGTTGCTATTATGAAGAGTAGGGGACTCAACAGGTCACCTTGGAGTACGCCGTTTGTTTGATCTATTTGCTCTGTTTTTGGAACTCCATCGTCTATCTGCACTTGGTTTCTGGAGAGGATGTTCTCAATTAATCTAGTTATTTGGTTTCTCCCTGCTGCTTCTTCTATTCTTCTTATTATCAGCTGCCTGTTTAAGAGGTCGAAAGCCTTCTTGTATTCTATGAAGATGGCATGTAGTTTTCCTCTCGGTTGTTCTAAGGCTATTTCGATGCTCTCTTGTAGACATTTAATTGCTTGTGTCGTCGATTTCCCTTTTATGAACCCGAATTGTTGTTCCGGTATGACGTGGGCTGTCATCGCTCTTAATCTCTCTGTGAGTATGCTGGTCATTATTTTTAGTGTTGTGCACTCTAGGGCTATTCCCCTGTATGAGTTTGGGTCCTTCGTGTCTCCTTTGGCTTTGTACAGCACCTTCAGCGTTGCTATTCTCCACTTGTCCGGAATGCTGCCTTGCCTTAAGCATTCGTTGAAAAGCTCTGTCAAGGTGTCTGCGAGAGCTTGCTCTGTTTCTTTGAGGTGTTCGAAGGCAATTTCGTCCGGTCAGTTGGCTTTTCTGTTTTTTCGAACTTGCAATGTGTCGTCTTACTTCCTATCTGGTGAAGAGGCAGGATTTCTCCACTTCTTTCCTTCGTGTGGTTTCTGGGCGTGTTTCTTTGGCCTGCAGTACTTCTTTAAAGTGCTTCTCCCACGTATGTATTGGTATATCTCTTGGAAAGGATGGCTGTTTTGGTGAGGTCACTTTATACCATTTTTCCTCTGCTTTTTCTATTATTTTTTTCTCTTCTTCCGCCTGGTACGTTTTCTTTATACCTTTCCACTGTTTGTTTATAGGCTCTCCTGGTATTTTGGTATGCTTGTAGGTCTTCGTGTGTTTTCGATAGTTTTGCCTTGTGGAGTGCTATGATCGCGGCTCTCCTCGCTACGTAGCATTCTTGTTTGAACCATGGCTTTGCTTTTCTTCTTTTCCATTCTTTCTTTAGTGTCGCTGGTTTTATTTGCCCTTCTATTGCATCGACTGCCTGATTTATTTTTCCTTCTTTTATTTCTTTTGATGCCTTTTGTATAGTTTCTGTGTTTAGTTTCTTTCTGTCAATCTTTCTCGATAGTTTATTTGTTGGTTTTCTGGAGTTTTTTCTTTGTTGTGTGTCTTTTATATATATGTCGGTACTTACTGGTATATGTTTCCTTACTGGTATGTCTCTTCTTATCTTTTGGTGGGTCTTGTGGCTGTTTGTGAAGACAAGGTCGATTGTGCTGGCTCCATTTGGTCCGATGTAAGTGTATTCTTTCTCTTTGTTTATTAGAGTTAGCCCTTCTTTTTCTATATGACCGACTACAGTTTTCGCTTTATATGTGGGTGTGTCAATTCTGCAGTTGAGATCGCCCATTATTATCATATTATCTGTCCTGTTCGTCTTGTTTAATGCCTGGCTTATCTCCTCCTGGATTTCTTCTGCCTTCTGTTCTGGTTGGAAGTAGACATTTAGTACTGTGCATGTGTTTGTCTTTATTAGCAGCGTTTTCTGATTTTTGAAGTATCTCGAACGGCGCTAATTTTGGTTTTATTAACATTGTTATCCCGGAGAGAAGATTACGATATTTTAGAATAAAGTTCATAGGAAAAATTTTGGACCAGAGAAAGGCGAATAGACAGGTGAATGGAGAAGCCTATTTAAAAGTGAGGTACATAATATTTATGGGGCCAGATGTAATAAGAACAGTTAATTCTCGTAGAATGCGAAGGACATTTAGCACGAATGGGAATGAAAGAGAGGGATGAAAACTCTTTATAGGCAAACCAAAGGGAAAGCTCCCAGTAGGTAGACCAAGAATTAACAGGAAGAATAACATTAACCGTGATTACAGGGGGTGAATGGAAAACTGTAGCTCATTATAGGGATGTATGTGCATGCGGCCATGACCCTCCGGGTTCGATACTGTCACTGTTTAGAGGAGGCACGCCGTAGTGTACTGGTTAAGCAATACACTACAAGCCAGGGCGGTGGTTCGAGTCCCGGTGGGGATCAGGATTCTTAAACTGACCAAACACCTTCTGGCGGCACTATGGCCCTGGGGTCAACTCAGCCTCCAGAGAAAATGAGTAGTAGACGCTTTTGCTGGGGTAAAGGCGGCCGTCACGCAGGGCTGACAACCCGGCTGACATCTAGTGGCGATTGTGTAGAAAAAGTGGGAACCTTAACATCCTACTAACCCAAGGACCTCCTAAAGCCAGTAGTGGGATCACTTTACCTATTTACCACGGATTAGATTACTTTTACCCATAAATATTAATATATTATATCCATCCATACTAATTCTGCCCGAGGGCAGGTCTTTCACTGCAATCATAACATTTTCATGCTGTGCTTTGCAGCTTTACTAGGGAATTGTAAGTGTGGTAGTTTCCCGTTGCTTTCCACACCGGTGAAGGATGATGATGATAATGATAATGATAAGGATGATGATGGCCAATGATTTAGGGAACCGTTTGGGCCTTAAAGTTTTCCTGGCATTTTTGTCTTACAGGTGAGGAAAAACCCCGATGTAAACCTCACCCAGAAAAACTGCCCCGACCGGGATTGAACCCGAGACCACAGCGGTGGACAATATGTTATATAAACATTGGAATTAATTAATTAATTAGCTGTTCTGAATTCAGAATGTTAAAAATCGCTATTGTTATCAATATCATATATATGAACAATCAATTTTGGTGACGTGTCCTCACCAAACGTGAGAGTCACTCTGTATGTTAAGCTTCCCTATAGAGAGAGAGATGATATGGACGTATATAATGAACACCAATTTTACGTTTACACCTGCGTCATCTGATTCACACAATCACAAGTAAATGTGAATTGTTGCCACGTGCTTTCACATAAGATGACAGTTACATCACGTGATGTGAATGTGAAGGAAATCACGTGGATCGTGGCGCAAGTGTGTCGGAAACAATCCCGTCTCCCTGGATTGGTTTCCTCTTTTAATTTCATTTTGCTGGTGGGTTGGGGGACACAAAATGGGTTCCAGATGCAGTAAATCATTTTGATACGTAATAAACTAGATTGGAGGAGATAAAACTGATAGTCATGTAATTCCTATGCTTTCATAAACAGGGGTGCCCTTTCAATTACACGTTGAAATATGAAATATTTCGTTTCTGAAAAAAAATGTTAATGGAAGCACATTTTTGTATTGAACATACGAGTAGTTAATAGTTTTTTATTACTGACATCATTATCTTGTATTTTAAGGAATTACGCACACAGGCATGTCTTTGGTAATAACCAATAATAATAATAATAATAATAATAATAATAATAATAATAATAATAATAATAATAATAATAATAATAATAATAATAATAATAATAATAATAATAATAATAATAATAATAATAATAATAATAATAATAATAATTATAATAATAATAATAATAATAATAAATAATAATTAATAATTAATTAATAATAACAACAACAACAATAGCAATAATTATAACAACAAAACAACATCAACAAGAATAACAATAATAATAATAATAATAATAATAATAATAATAATAATAATAATAATAATAATAACAGTAACTAACTCACTGTCACTATCCAACCCAGAGGTTAATTCACGCGCGGACTTAAGCTCTCAATACATCCCTATCCCGAGCTAATGTTTTCTAATCATTTCCTGTATAATTCACCTCCCACAAACCTTGTTTAATGTTATTCCCCATCACATTCTTGTCCTTCCTGTTTGATTTCTATAACAAATTTCCATACCGCTCTTTCATTGCCCTTTCGTGCCTCATGCCCTGCATATAGTAGTCTACGAGATTTAACTGTTCTTATTACATCCTGTTTTCTATAAAGATCATGTAGCTCATTATCATCTAGTCATCTCCATTCACCTGTCTGTTCGCCTCTCTTTTTTTTTATAATTTTCTCAATAACTTTATTCTCAGATACTCATAGTCTTTTCTCCTCCCTTAAAGTAAGAAATCATATTTCGCTTGAATTTAATATAATTAGAATAATTAATATAAGTAGAATAATAACCTTTTAATAATAATAATAATAATAATAATAATAATAATAATAATAATAATTATTATTATTATTATTATTATTATTCATTGATAGTAATTCTGCCCGAAGGCAGGTCCTTCACTGCAATCATAGCATTTTCATGCTATGCTTGCAGCTTTACTAGGGAATTGTGTAGGTGTGGTAGCTTCCCGTTGCTTTCCACACCGGTGAAGGATGATGATGATGATGATGATGATGATAATGATAATGGTAAGAATGATAATGATAAGGATGATGGCCATATGATTTCGGGGACCGTTTGGGCCTTTAAGTTTTCCTGACATCTGTCTTACAGGTGAGGAAAAACCCCGATTAAAACCTCACCCAGAAAAACTGCCCCGACCGGGGATCGAACCCGG
This sequence comes from Diploptera punctata, assembly GCA_030220185.1. Lineage (NCBI taxonomy): Eukaryota > Metazoa > Arthropoda > Insecta > Blattodea > Blaberidae > Diploptera > Diploptera punctata. Next base: position 759,803 of record JASPKZ010007245.1, on the reverse strand, counting down.
ACCCGCTGCGTGACAAGGCAGCACGCTACCTCGAGACCACAGCGGTGGACTAATTATTATTATTATTATTATTTTCTTTCTTCCTTATTCTTAATCTAGCTTCTTCCAATTAGTTACTATTACGTGTCTCATGCTACAAGGGCCTTATAGTGACATCTTTCGGAAAAGGACATTTACAATTTGGATCATATACTGTACATACTTTTTAGACAACATCAGGACATGGAGGGCCTACTCGAATGAAGGATGAGCTTAATGTGAGGTCACCTTTGAGACAGCAAGTGCAACCATTCACTCTGTAACAGAAATTCGTGAGATTATCTAGGATCGGGCTGAACTTTATGATTTAACCGGTGATAGATAAGGAACTATTTAAGGTAATTAGTGATAAAACTAATTTTAGGCGACGTGATAGACGGATTTTATTAATTTTCTCTTCCCTCAATAGTAAAATACACACATTGCTCTTATAACTTGGCTACGAAACGGCCAAAACCACGACTAAGTTTTAATAATGCTTATCGCGGATCATTCTTTTGTGCGTTCTCCTAATGGGAACACTCGTTCCACGCACTTTGACTATCGGGGAGCACTCGCCCCTCTTGCTTGACTATTGACTATATGGGAGCACTCGCTCCTCTTGCTTTGTACTTCGGATAGGAGCACTCGCCCCACTTGCTTTGTATGTTCTTCGGATAGGGCACTCGCCCCACTTACTTTGATTTTAACTTCATAACATTTTATATAGAATTATTTAATAAAGTCGTGGATTTGACTTATTTTTCCGTCAACATTACAATTTTTATACAAAATTTTCATTGGGTAAAAAAAAATCTTTTGACACACCTCTATAGGCTACATGTGCAAGTCGATATAGGCCTACTAAATTTAGGGAGTGGCCTTTTACAGGACTATCTTCATTTCCAAGTTACTCGAGGTCAATAATCTTCCTAGTTGTTCGCTATGTTTTTTTTTTCGTATTTCTTTTTTAAATTTCTTAAAAACAATAAACCATTGTTTGCATCCCTCCTAACAATATCGATGTTCCCCTTCTGAGTTTTAACCTTGATGATTTGCGTAAAGTCTAAGACCGTAATGTAACTGTCTTTAATACCTACCGACTTCCAAAATATGTAACACATGACCAGACAATAAACTTAACATGTTTCTTCAAATCCTAACAGTTATTCATACAATCTTCAAACACCCTCAAATAACTTAAAACACCTCTGTCTGCAATGACTTGTTTACTATTGAATATTTTTACATTTATTACAATCTCAAGAAGAATACAAACTTTTGGGACAATAATGGTAGCCCTCCATTGTAACTGGTACAACTCATATATTAATACTAAACTAGACGAATATGATATGATGACTGTTTTGGCCAAATGGTGTTCAAGGACTATTTGGGACTTAATTTTCCTGAAATTTGTCTTACAAGTGAGGCAAAACCTCGAAAATACCTCACTCGGGAAATTATTCTCTATAGGGGATAGAACCCGGGACCGCTGCGTTCTAGACAACGTCATTATTCCGAGATCACAGTGCAATGTGGGCTAAATGAGTATTTTATGACGTCAAAAATAAAATTTTGGATCATGGATAATACAGAGTGATTTTGTAAGAGCGTGCAAAAATTAAACAGGTCATTGAGGTTGCTCCTGAACAATTTGAGATAGGGAACCTAGAGTCCGAGAAGCCAGCTTAAGGAGATATGGCAGTAAACTTGCCTTTCACATTACTTTCTAGTCTTTTTTATTTACATTATTTATCAGCTAACTGCAAGTACCATCATCGACACAATTATTGTAGCATTTTGTAACTTAAACAGTTGCTCAAACTGACGGTCATGTCCGTTTCCACTGGAGTCTCAAACACAAGCGCCTTTTCATATCCCCATAGGAAATAATCAAGGGGAGTCAGGTCAAACCCTGCATCATGACTTCCTAGTCACCAGACTATTCTTGCAGGAACTAAAGGATATAGTAGGCCAACATGTACACATACAGCACGGTACATGTAAGCTTGTACGAACGTTAGTTGTAAATCAGCAGGAAAACAGCAATGTTAGACAACGTGATTGACAAGTTTATTTCCATATCTCCTCAGGCTGACTTCTTGGTAGGTTCCATAGCTCAACAATGTTCAGTGTCGCATCCCCTATGCCTGTTTAATTTTTGTATGCTCTTACAGTATCACTCTGTATATTTTTATTGATGTTTGTTTTTATATAACCAGACTATACATGACTATAGAAAACATCTTATATAAGGGGGAGACAAAACTAAGGAATCTCTGTCGCGGGCGTTTACTCTGAAACGCAATTGTTTGTAGTGCTAAACAACTGTAGGATGATAGGTTTCAGTCACCCACAACGAAAAATGAAGAAAATAAAGACATGTAATTTTATTTATTTTAAAATTATTTTTCCTAAAATTAAATGTGTTGCTTACAAAATGCGTGCAAACTTTTCATTTATCGGAGGTACTTAAAACTTTGCGGCTCCTTGGCGCAGGCGGTTACACGCTCGCCTCTCACCGCTGGGGTCCCGAGATCGAGTCTCGATCACTCCATGTGGTTTTCGTGGTGGACGAAACGGAGCTTGGGCAGGTTTTCCCCTGCCACAAATTTTATTTCACTATTTCTCCTTACTCATCTCATCCATTTCGTTTCATTTCGTTCATCGGCCCCTGTGACGGTGCGTCAGGAATAGTCGACCGGCACCCTTGTAGTTCATAGACCTCTATATAGGGTGCTTCATCCCATCTCATTTCTCGACCCGACCCTGAGTTGGACACGAGTTGAGGATATTTATTTTACTTAAAACTTTAAGTTGAGCTAAAAAAAATGTATGCAATCGTAAGCATTGCAATATATATTGTACATTTTCGCGGATATAATTATGATTAAGAAAGTTTTCTTGAGTTTTCCGTGTCATGGATTCAAGGTTGGCCTCTAGCCATCAATTCTGACGTTTCGGCTTGATCCTACATGTCATTATCAAGGATTTGATATATATATATATATATATATATATATATATATATATATATGGAGCACGCCGTAGCGTAGTAGTTAAGGCACTGCGCTACAAGTCGGAAGGTCGAGGGTTCAAGTCCCGGTGGGGTCAGGATTTTTAAACTGACCAAAACCTTCTGGCGGCACTATGGCCCTGGGGTCGACTCAGCCTCTAACGGAAATGAGTACCAGACGCTTGTTCTGGGGGTAAAGGCGGCCGTCACGCAGGGCTGACAACCCGGCTGACATCAAGTGCTGATTGTCTAGAAAAAGTGGGAGCCTTAACCTCCTACTACCCGAAGGGCTTCCCGAGGCCTGTAGTGGGATTACTTTACTTATATATATATATATATATATATATATATATATATAACAATGAACTATTTATTCAAGAAGACGGGATCCCGATGGGGAGTCCTACATCTGGAATAATGGCAGAAATCTTTCTACAAGAACTGGAAAATAAACATTTTGAGGAACTAATACACAAATTCAACATAAAACTAATAATACGATATGTCGATGACGTACTAGTAATATATGACAATGAAAACAGAAAAGAAAAAGAAATACTACAAGACTTAAACAACATGCATGAAAAAATCACTTTCACCGAAGAAATAGAAGTTAATAACAGCATAAACTATTTAGATTTGTCTATAACCAAAAATCTACACAACAATAAACTAGAAATCGGTATCTACCGGAAACCCACAAACAATGCTCTGGCCGTAAACAAAATTCTACACACCCTTTTCAACAGAAAATTAGTACATTTAATAGCTTAGTCAGTAGAATGTTGAAACTCCCATTAAGCAAAGACAATTATATCCAAGAACTCAACTACATAAAGTATATGGCAAAAAACCAATGGTTATAATGAAGAATTCATAGATAAGCTCGTAAAAAAAAAAAAAAAAGGAAGAACAACATAACCAACATAACTAAACTAGAAAAAGAATCTGACAACAACAAGAAAACATGGATAACACTTACATACACAGGAAAAGAAACGACAAAATTAGCCAATGCACTAAAGAAAGCCGATAAAAACGTAAAAATAGCATACAGAACCGATAACAAATTAAACAACATAAACAATAACATTGAAAAAAATAACATTTTTCAACAGCAAAGGAGTTTATAAACTGACATGTAAGGACTGCAACAAATTTTATATAGGAAGGACAAACAGGAGTTTTAACATCAGATTCAAAGAACATTTTCGAGACTTCATTCACGCAGAAGGTAAATCAAGCTATGCAAAACACGTTATCCACGAAGGACATCGCATGTTAAATATTGAAAACACCCTAACAGTAATGCACAGAGAAAATAATCCAGCGAAGATAAACGTACTCGAAGAGATGGAAATCATGAAAGTAGCTCACAACAATGACAGCCTGATAAACGAAAAAGAACCCAATACATGCAACCCCCTCTACCAGATCTTCAGTGAAACACCAGTTTTGAATCCTGCCGATGATGGGACAAGTCCCGAAAGCGCTACAGTTAAATGATTAATTAAGTTGAGGAGGAGACGGACCTTTCAGGTGAATATTCCATAATTATATATTAATATATATAGCTTATTTATTCTTATAATTGACTATATAAATTAATTCACGACCATTCATGGCTTTGAGAGATATTAATATTTTTTAAGCGGCGTGAATAAAATGACGCAGTTGGAATTATTCGAATTGTTAAGGGAATCGGGCAGGGTAATCCTCAGCATGTTGATTGCAACAAAAACTTCATCGTTATTGGAAAGAAAATCTCTCTGATATTTTCACACTACTCCTACAATAAAAAGTAAGGTGAAATCCAGCTTTTTTTTTTCCTTTAAGTTTACATTGATTTTATTAAACACAATGTGTACATTTAGAGTTTTCACCAGTCTTTTGTAATTTTGGTGAGAGGCTTAGTTCTGCTTTGGCATTTCATTAGGTGGTACCTGGAGCATGGCTCGTCGCAAAGCTTACATCTGCAGTCGTGGTATGACGGATTCTGACATATTTTCCAGTGGAAACCATGCGCGGCGAAGCGTGTGTATAGGTGGCGAAGTTGGAAGTTCGGTCCTTTCCACACATCAGTTTTCATCGTTTCTGTGTCCATTATTTCCATCGGTATTTCATTGGCTTTGTTTTGTCTCTTTTTGATGGCGTCTTTATATGCCTGGGTTTCTGGTAGATTGAAGCGAAGCTTGATGTCCTCAATGAAGTAGGATTCATGTGCTATTCTGTAGGCGTAGCTGTTTCTTGTGTACTTTGAGAGTGACAAGGCCCTCTTGAGATATCTGGCTTTGACATTATCCAATTTCTTGAGGTTTTTCGCTGTTAGGTGAATCCAAATTATCTGAATACCGTATGTGGCCGCTGGTGCTACCTTGAGTTGGAACAGTGCCATCGCCGTTGGCAGGGACAGTCTCTCAAGCTTGGGGATGTCGAACATCGAATTTATTGCCGCTGTGGTCCTGTCTTGTATATGCATAGTGAACGTGGTTCCAGTGGTCTGCAGCGTCACTCCCAGGTACTTAAAGTTAGGGACTATTTCTAGGGCTGAGTCGCCGCACATAAAGTGGTCATTTTTTGATAATCTCCCTCCTCTTCTGAACTTCATTGCTTTTGTTTTGGAGCTATTTATTTCCATTGAATTTTCTGACGCCCATTTTCTGATATTCTTCATGGCCTCCTGCAGATCTTCAGGACTCTTGGAAATCCTTTAAGTTTAAAAAGGAGGTGGCTTAAAACCAATCATATGAATTGCAATAAGTTAGTGAAAAAATCATTGATGGCGGTTGAAACAGTTAATTTAATTTAAAATGGAGCCTACTAATGGGACATAAAAATATCCTAGATATAGTAGAAGCCGTCCCCGAAATATATTTGAACAATCTTCAAAAAGAAGCAGGCAGAGAAAAGCAAGCAAACTGTTTGGTGAGCGTAGTACTAAAGAACTGAGTTACGCCAGCCGAATTGCTTTAAGAAAATAGATGCTGCTGAAATAATTAGATATATTATAGAAACCACTCCGAAACAAAACGAGCTGTTTTGAAAGTTTCCTTCCATTGCATCTCTATCTTGTCGTGGTATAATGACTTGCGTGCTTAAATTACCCGAGAACTATGCCGCGGCGCGGCGGTAGTATTGCTGTCGAAAGGGTTATTCTAACCATGCCGGACAGGGCGAAGGCAATAAGCCAGTTGAATAAAAAGTAACTTTTTCGAAAGAATGACGGTCTTTCACCGTAAAAGGACGACCGTCAAGAAATGCTGATATGGGTTTCACTGTACTAACATTTTCCGGATGTAAAATAGTCCCCATTCGGTTCTCCGGGCGAGGACTACTTCAGGAAATCAATGCTAAAGGCTCAAACACAGAGACATTTTCCTAGGAACATGGAATGTTAGGACATTATAGAGTAGTGGGACACTAGAAATATTAACGCAGGAGTATGATAAATCATATTTGGATATAGTCTCTTTACAGGAAGTTAGATGGCCAGAAGGTAGTCAGGAATCTGGAAGCTTTGCATTATACAAAGAGGGCGCAGCAAGACCAGAATTTGGAACGGGTTTTTTAGTTCGAAGGAGGATTCTCTTCGTTATCCGAAATATTAAATTTGTCATGCGATAGGATACCATACATGATTCTAAACAGTAAAGGACATGATTTTTGTAATCGTAAATTTTTAAAATACTCTTTTTGAATTCATAATACAGCGCTATTCAGAAAGAAGGAACAGACTTCAAACGTTTATTTCTTCCAAACTATAAAGATATAAACACAATTCCAACATTCCTGGAAAGAGAAAATTTCAAATGTCACTATTTTATGCATTCAATATGAGCACCATGCGTTACACGACAAATATCAAAACGGTGCCACACACGAATCAGCTGGACTCTAGTTATCGAATTCACTGCTGCAACAATTCGATATCGTAGATTTTCAAGAGTGTCAGGCATAGGCGGGATAAAAACATGGTCTTTTACTTAACCCCACAGATAACAATCACACGGGGTTAGGTCGGGTGACCTGGGAGGCCACCGATAATTAAGTTGATCTGCTACTCCTCCTCTTCCAATCCAACGTTCTGTTATGTCGCCATTTTAATAAAAACAATCAACATGACATGCAACAGCGCCAATGCGGCCGTGATCAGAACTTAAAAATGTTCTCTTTCCAGGAGCGTTGGAATTGTGTTTATATTTTTTGTGGCTTGGAAGAAATAAATATTTGAAGTCTGTTCCTTCTTTCTAAATTAGTTTATGCATGTTATATGTATTACTCGTACAAAACAATATACAAATATATGAAGGGTCCGGAAAACAAACAAACAAACAAACAAACCAGATAATTTACTTTTCCTTGAAACCTATAAAATTCATTTCTAGTTGTTCAACGTCAATACTTCCTTACCTGCATGCCAAAATTTGGGGATAAATAAATCCATGACTATACTGTATCTTCGGCTGTTTCACACTCTAAATGACAGTGCAACCCACGGAGAATCTAATGACATCTTAAACTCTATTTAGATAAAAAGTGACTTACTGATTATTTCCCTATAACCTTCATATATAATACAGAATTATATGGCAGCCGTGGAAACCTATGTATTTAACGGTCACATTAAGCTGTTTTCATGGCTAAATTTTGTCACATTTAATATCATATGATTATATGTTCAGAAAATAATTAATTATGACAGTTTTGCAAATTAGATTATAACTTAATTCTTGATTGATAACAAGGGGTATTAACGAAGGTAATGAGTAAAGAGTATTAAATTGAAATAACAAAGGAACATATGGCGGTTTCCCAGTCAGGATAACATGTACATTAATTACGATTTATAAAACCCAGTCACCTGGATTGTGCGCAAGTTAAAAAGAAGCACACATAATAATTTGATCTATGAATAAAACAACTGTTAGTGAATACTTGTATTGCATTACTACTTTTAAACATCATCATCATCCAGGGATTAAGCCTGTTGGCTCGTTCCAGTTTTATGAAAGCTATAATTGTTAAAATTGTTCAGACCATCTTCTGTGTGGGCGTCCAACATTTCTCCTTCCGTGTGGTTTATAATTTAGTAATAATTTTGGAAATCTGTCTTCTGGCATTCTATCAACACGTTCTTTCCAGGCCTTCCTATATTTAATTATTCGGTCTGAAAGTTGGAAAATATTTAGTTCCTTTCTTATATCTTCATTTATTTTCTTATCCAGCAGAGTATACCCTGCTATATTTCTTAAAAATCTCATCTCAGCTGCTTCCAATCTTTGTATTTGTCTTTTAGTGATCGTCCAAATTTTAAACACTTTACAATAATTATGTAGTCCTGATCTCGAGGTTGCGTACTGCCTTGTCACGCAGTGGGCCCGAGTTCTATCCCCGGTCGGGACAAGTTTCCTGGGTGAGATTTTTTACGGGGCTTTTCCTAATCTGTAAGACAAATCTCAAAACACTTTAAGGCCCAGAAGGTTCCATCTGGCTATCATTATCATTTCTCCTCATTAAATTAAGTTTAGATTAAGGCCTTTCTTGTCGCATCATTACCTTCATATCATATCAGGGCAGTATAACTCCACCTTTCAGGCGCCCCAACCTTAGAAGCGGGTTACAAGTACACAATGCCAAGAGAGAATACCAGGAACCTGGTGGCATTGATTAAAAAAAACAATTTATGTTTTTAACCTTATAAAATCTGATAATTCGCTGAATGTAATCTGAGTTTAAATGAGGAAGGGACCTCTGAGTCCGTTGTTATGTGTACTAAATTATAGTGATTTGATTCTTTCATGACAGATGCGTTACTGCCAATCGTGTACGATAACACTATGGCCACACTTACCTCACTCCCTTTCTCCCAGTTTAACATTTAAACTTAATAATGGTTATAAGTTACTTACCTATTTTGAAATAGCTTTAATTTGGCTAATCAATGTCAGGCATCAATCTGTGAATCTTGCAACGGACTAGTTAATAACTATATCGATAGTTATCATATTAGTGACATAGTTACCAACATGTTTATTCAGGTTTCTGCTATAGCCAATTGCAAAGAGTTGGCCGCGATACTCTTTGGTTATGTTCCTTGCCTCTAGTCCAGAGGGTCGCTGGTTCTAACCCGGCCGTGGTCTATGAATTTTTAGGATGCAAAAACCCCAAAGGACAATCCTCCGGGAGAGGCTTTAAGCCCTGGGTCAAGAGTCTGAAGATTTTAGGACTCTGAAAGGAACTTCAAGCCTAAATTAGTCCCTCTGAGTAAAATTTAATTGACCTTCCCTATCCAAGTAATACCTCAGTTGCCTACTAGATATCTGATTAAGGCGATATCCTGATCACACATCGCTTACTAACATCTGTAGGGAAATAAGCGTAGCTAAATTAGCTTGGTCAACAAACTCCTGTTAGCGGGCACCCATTCGGAACGCACGGGGTATAAATTGGTCTTCTTCTTCGACTTCTTAGGCCTTTTGACCTGTTTTCACATCAAGTGAGATTCATGAATCTTCCCATCTAGTAAATGGGCGTCCAACACTTCTATGTCCTAGGTTTGTACTTTAATAACAGCTGGGAGATTCTATCTGTAGACATTCTTTTAACATGTTCATACCAGTTGTTTCTCATATTGTCAATTCTATTTGTTAAATTAAAAATATTTAAGTATTTCCTAATATCTTCATTTATTTTTCTGTCCAAAATTGGTAATATGTTTATTTAAGTTGGGTTAGGTAAGTTACATTAGATAGGTTAGATTATATTAGGCAGATTATCTTAGATTATATAGGTTAGATTAAATCATTAGTTGGCGATCATCTTTATTGTTAACTTTTTTTATAAGTTGTCTATTCTGTTTTAGCATTCATAATAAATGTTCCAATAATAATATGACGTATTTTAGATTATTTTACGTCAACTTGTCATCCAATTTTAAGGATTTTCTGGATTTAAAAAACACAGATAATTATCCATATGCTGCTATAATAATTTGACCATTTTTTGGGCTTTTTATATGAATCTATGCATACTGATACGTGCCATAGAATCCTGTTTAATTTTATAGCGAATTCATATGATACTTTTATCATTTAAACACTATTTTACTCTATATTCTTTAATTAAAAGAAAAAAAAATCAATATCTCGATAACTGTAGTAGCTAAAAACATGGAACTTTCACTGCTAAGAAGGTAAAAATGCGCTTTTATCTAGAATATATCCCGGACACACGATATTACCATGACTTTCAAGATGAAAATATATGTTACAGTAGTGTGTTGGGGTTTTCAATTCGGCAACAGCATGGCGCGTAAAAACCAAACCAAGCTATTGTTAAGTAAACAGGACCGCCTTATCAGACATAAGATAATCCACTCACTTCAACCCTTAAATTGGTAATGTTATCCTACAGGATACAACAATTGGTTTAATTTATTTAATATTTTAAATAAAACAATAAAATAAACGAATTGAAATAACTTAAACATGTGTCGGATTACACAATATATAATATTATAATAATATTGTGAAAAGAAAAGTGAATGTATGAACCAGGAATCCGACCGTGGACCTCTAGTTTTCCGTACTAGTGTGCAGCCCACTACACCATTCTAGACTTGGCACAAACATTAACAATTCTTTCCACATATACAAATCTATAATTCTCGTTTCGTCCGCTGCCAGGTAGGTGTCACTACCATCGTCAAATAACAGTATTGGAAAATGTTAAATAACATCGTTTACTGCTTATAAAAGTGGTGGTGTAAAATTCTCAAATATAGATACTTCTAAATGAAGCCAGCCGTTAGCGATAGTAGTGACACCTACCTGGCAGCGGACGAAACGAGAATTATAGATTTGTATATGTGGAAAGAATTGTTAATGTTTGTGCCAAGTCTATAATGGTGTAGTGGGCTGCACACTAGTACGGAGAACTAGAGGTCCACGGTTCGATTCCTGGTTTAGCCATTACTTTTTCTTTTCTCAATATCATTATAATATTATAATATTATCCATTATTGCAACTGTGTTAAAATAACAGTATTGGCAATACACAATACATATCTAATAATAAAAGTTATGGTTGATTTCGTTTTCACTGCGGTCCGCCACTGACACGAGAAATTAGTACATAAAGAGTGGCTCTGCTCTTCCGACCCCATGCCTTGTCTTGTTTCTTGCCAATTTAAGGGTTTAATAAATACTTTTACATTATAAATATTTAGTTTTTACTAAAACAATTTACAATTTTTATATGAATGGAAGTATAATAACTATACTGAACATTTTAATGACATTGAAAGAAGCTTGATTCCGATTCTGACTTTTGCAGGTTCAAGCACATCCGGAGTTGATTAACTTTTCAGTGCTTGAAAATCATGCGTATGAGTTCTTTCGGAAGAGAAGTAAAGCCGTGGGTTCCGTGTTGTAGATTTACGACACATAAATGAACCTCAAGCGTGAAATAAGAGGTATCTAAGCAAAATTTGTCGGTCTTTAACACTCAGAGCTGATTTCAACTAATATAAGAAGTTATATAAAATACCACTCACCTACCCGTCAGATGTTCTGTTAGTGACATACTCTTTCTTTTCCACATAGCTTCCAACATATCCCTAAATGAATATCCATTTATATGTTACAATACAAATAAAATTATATTAAAGAATTACTACGATAATATTAGTTTATATACTCGAAATGTATGTATACCGTGATGCCATTTTTTTTCCGGACAGATTTTACGTGTGGAGATTTATATGTTTGGCCAAACTTTACAACCTGTGACGTGACTTTTTAATTACTTCATAAATTCCTGTCAAATTTCATTTTTAGGGATTTATTTTTCACCATTTACAATGATTTTTACATTTTTTCTAACCATTTTTTCAATATTTTTTCTATGATAGTTAACTACATATCTAGCATGAAGACCTGACAACCATGTGATTTTAACGAATAATGTATGCAACAACAAAGACGTGTTCAAGTGCAGCCAACATAGAGTATGTACTAATTAAATATACACATATACTTCAGAATTTCAGAACTTACTATTTATTTTTGGACAATTATTCTTAAATAAAATAATTCTAATTAAATAATCTCTAGACTTCATGAAAAAGTTGGGTTGAATTCTTTCATAGATTAGAGTACTTAAATTGCGTTAGGTTAGCTTTTAGGTTCGTTACATGTCTTGTATATGTTGGCTGCATCCACAGTGTAAAACGCGAAGTTTGTTGGCGCATGCGCATGGTGTATGATTGGAACTTAGAAATATTTTTCGCGTCACATGTTGTAAAGTATTTCCAAAAGTTTTAATGAAAATACAACCCTGATGAAGTGGAAGAGAAGATCTTATGGCCTTAACTTTATTAGGTAAAATAAAGAAACCTATGTTATTATTGAAATCATTGACTACTTACAATGACAGCTTCGTTTACCTGTACCTCATTTACACAAGATCCCTTCTGCTGAATTTTAATATCTGTTTATCGTACAATGAGCATCTCACATCAGTACGTAATGTTAAAAGGAACTAGAAATCTCTTTCATTGAATGGTACGGGGTCACATCACTTGCCACATAACCAGTACAATTCTATTTGTTTGTTGGATTTGAAGCCTTACTTTACACAAACATGCTTACAGCTGTCATAACCTGGATTCCGAGGATATCGTATTACTTTCCTCCTCTACGTTGTTTCTATCAATATTTTAAAACATTACTTCATTTCGTGTTTTCTTTTTCCATAAGGAAATACGTAATTATTTTTAAAGGAGAAAGCTTTGCAACAATCCCAAATATATTCTTTTTCATTCTTTACGTGTACATAGCTCATCGGCTTTGCTGAATGTTTTAACATTTTCTATATTTCAAAATAAAATGGAAAGTTTAATAAAAGGAAATACTCAGAAAGGAATAACACAAATAATATAAACATATACCTACAATAAAATATGATATATGAAAGTGTTCCTGATAGGTTCCAAGAATTTGACAAGGAAATTTATTATCTTTGAATGTATTTAATATTTTCATCGATAAAATACAAGGTCAAAGTAGAGACTGGCAGCTGAAAAATTAGGAATGCAAGCGATGTTATGGTATGAGAGAATACAGAAGAAGAAATGGAAAAGTAATTATATGAACTGAATAAAACTTAAAAGCAAAATGGATTAAAAGTAATTTTGAAAATATCAAGATTCGAGATTAAAAATAAATGTAAACAAAATAGAGTTAAAATATATGGAAATGAAATTTAAAGGATACAGGTCTATATGTATTAGTTTAGGTTTCTGGGAAGTCAATTACTACTAATGAGAAAATACAAGATGCGGACAATAGCAATACTCATTTGAGACCCTTAGAAGTGACAAATTGTTAATTTTGAAGTTAAATGTACATGTTAGTAGTTAAAGCAGATACGAATCTGAGTGGCCATTGGATACAAAAAATCTGCTGGTGCTGAATTCTAGTGGCCGAAAAGAAAACTGCTAAGACAATCATATAAAATGGAGTGTCTTAACTTTTAACATCATTTACTTAAAACTGACCTTTTATTACTTCATACCTCTTGGCTTCTAAGGGTCTCATTTGTAGTGGTATATGCGATACGGCAGGGAATGCTAAAATGTTCTCATAGAGTAGGTGATAAATTTATAAAATTTGTTATAGCTCCAGATATTTTCATTACTCTTGTAAAGTTTTATTTAAGGGGGGAGGTAGAATTTAAGTTGAAATATATCTGGTTTGCAATTATCAATAATTGTGGACTAATTATTAGGCTGAAATACGTGCAGGGAATGCTAAAATGCTCCCAAGGATAGACGAGGGCTTAATTTTTCAACGAATACGTAAAAGTCTTCCATCCATATATCGTCCTATATTTTATTTCATACTATGTTGAATATCTAACTTGTAATTAATTAAAAAAAGTGTAAATGAGAGATCTAATGATATATTGTTGTTCTCGTTTCAGAGCCGCCATTTAGAATGTCATATCAAATATGGAGGGAGTTTTGTAAAATTACGCAAATTATTTTCCGATATTGGAAAAGGATAGAATCATGTGTTTTAACTTAGATATTTATATAGGGAAGAGAAACTAAAACCGTTCTCTTGACGTCACGTTGTAAGAGTCGATTCGCGCGACATTCGGTTTTCTTCCTCCGGAAATCAATTCTACCAATATGAGATATATGAGCTCTTTTCTTTACTTTGAAAAGCTTTTATTTATAGTAAGGGCCGTGAACGGGTTTTAAGGGTAAACAACGCCTATTTAAAGGCGGCGTATCTGAAATTACTGCTTTCGGAGCGATAAAGTGTTTGAGAACTTTAATACACATTTTGCACGTTCATTTTAATAATATAAAATTCGTCATAGTATGAAATAAAAGTAAAATGATTCTACTACAGGCCTTAGGAAGCCCTTGTGATTATAGGAAGTTAAGGCTCCTACTTTTCTAGACAATCGACACTTGATGTCAGTCGGGTTGTTATCGCTAAGTAACGGACGTATATATTCCCATAACAAGCTCCTAATACTCATTTCCGTTAGAGGCTGAGCCCAGGATCATGGTGCCACCAGAAGGTTTGGGTCAAGAATCGAGAACGTAAGAATAGTTAATATGTTCAGAAAAACACATGATAAACAAAACAATAGATACGCATAACCTATGCATTCACTCTAAGATCGTAGACATGATATGACCTTAGATGTTAAAGCATCTATGAATAAGAATGTATAAGAGCATCACAGAATAAACGAATAAACGAAAAAAAAAAAATGAATCTGTAGCGTTTAGACTGGTATTCAGCAGGAACCGGGTCCAATAATCTGAGATTTTCCTGGTTTTCTTCAATTGTCAAAGCAAATGCTGGGTTGGAATTTCATTATCAGGATTCATTTCATCATATTCATCATTTCATACTATTGTAATATATATTGAAGTATATCATAATATATATTGAAGTATATCATAATATATATATATTTTATAATATGAACATTCATTATAATGTATGACTGTCCTAAATTAACACAATTATTGACCTAATTGATCTTTTTGTTAAAATATGCTGAAGAATGATTTTAAAGAATTCTGTCATGAATATTTAAATAGGTATTACCTTTGTAGTTATTTGGAAAAGTCATGCAGTATAAGGGATTGTTACACAATAGGTAGTCTTACCTAATGATGACTTAGCTTTTAAAAGGTCATAGGTTAAGCGCATTCAATATGCTTTTCAGAAAGGGAGAATCTGGTTACATGTACAATACAACCAAATTGATTCTCACGTATACATTGTAACTACGTCATTACTCAACTGGTATATATGTATGAAACTTATGATTGTAAGTTAGACAGTTTTTTTCATCGGTGTTACCGATACCCTGTCTCACGTTTTTCTGTATTAAAGTCTGTTTGTTTCTCACTACTGCTCCGCTGTGTCTTCTTATAGTTAGGTTTAATCCTATCTACTAACCACATTTCCGAAGAATTCCTGGGGTTGATTCCTAATCTATAAATTTACAGATATCTACTAGAACTTCAAGACGATCTTCACCTCCTGACACAACTCTTACTTATTTTGATTATTATTTATACTTTAAAAATAATCCTTATAATTATAGAAGGAATCGACCACCCAGATATTACATGGCGGCAGCGCATCGGGATTGGAAAACCAGCGAGCAGTGAGACATCCGAAGGTGCGAACGAGCTGGAGAGACTCTTCAATTAGTCCCAGATAATTCAGAGCCTATCTCGAGGGATCAACGCTCCAGAGTAATCCACAGGCGCCGTGGTACCCGTAAACGCACCAGAGGAAAGCAGACAGTGGTCCTGAGGCCAACACCAGCAGCCACCGACGCGCTCGAGGGACGTCCTTGGTGTTCAGCCGTTGGCAGCCTGCACCGCGAGAGGAGTCGCACCCTGAGGGGAGCTGAAAGGCCATCACTACGACTCTGAACTGTGCATCTCAGACCACCCTACATCTTTCTTTAGGTGAGTCCAATTCCATTATGGCTAGCGAGGGCGATATTGATATTAGCGAGGAAAGCTATATCCCTGTAGTTCAAGCAGTTAAGTTGATACCCCGAACATTCGATGGAAACCCCAAACATTTAAGAGAATTTATAGAAGGAGTAGAAGCTGCTGTTCAGGTAGTCCATCCAACCAAACAACCCTTATTGTTAAGATTTATAGAATCCAAAATTTCAGGAGACGCTAAAGATAGACTTTTAGCTAGGACAGAGAGAGAAACTTGGATTCAAGTTAAAGCAATATTGGAGGAGAACTTTTCTGTAAGGAGAACGCTAGAATATTATGCAGGAATACTCTTTAATTCAAAACAAAGTACAAATGAAACAGTTGCACAGTGGGGTTCAAGATTAGATGGAATAGCCATGGATTTAAGAAGAGAAGTCAGAAATAGATTGGAGAGGTTAGAAAGACGCGATAATTCGAGATATGTAGAAGGAGGCCTACAGCTGATAGGAGAATTTTTAAAAGGTACTTTCGTAGCAGGGTTAAAGGACGATAAGATTAAGTATATAGTAAAGGCTAAGGGTGAAGAAGAATCATTAGCGCAACTAATCGAAACCGCATTACAGGAAGAAAGCGAGGTAAAGTCCACGAGATTTAGGGGTAATCAAAATGGACAAGGACATCCAATCACAGGGGCAGTAAAAAGGGAATTTAGAAGACCGTACGGATCAGAGATAAAGAGAGAGGTTAACCTGGCCACAAAAGAAATAAGGTGTTATAATTGTAATGAGATAGGGCACATTAGTAGAGAATGTGGTAAGAGACCGCAACCCCGTAGGCATGGAGGACGGGACAGAGCAGCTCTGGGAGGCCGCCAGGGAAACGAGAATTCGGGTTACCTGAGCAGTCGCAGGTAATCCTCCCGTCTGACTGCGCGCCAGGACTCATGGAGTGCCTGAGGGATCATACTAGGGTAAATATGGAAGGGGAATTACCTGAACTAGTTGATCAGAAGTTTAAGGATAGGATAGATAAAGCCGCTAAAATAGTTAGTGACGCAAATGAATCCCCAGATGACAGTGTTTGTTGGGCAGTGTCGCAAGGCGAACTGCATAAGTTGACTAGAACGCCAATAAATGGGTTCTGTGACTGTGGGCCTAGCGTGGTTGGGGAACGCCAAGAGACTGTAGGCTCGAAACAGTGGAATAATAGAGAGAAACGCCAGGAGATTGTAGGCTCGAAACAGTGGAATAATAGAGAGAAACGCCAGGAGATTGTAGGCTCGAAACAGTGGAATAATAGAGAGAAACGCCAGGAGATTGTAGGCTCGAAACAGTGGAATAATAGAGGGAAACGCTACGAGTCGTCCACAAGGGATAGAACTTGGGATAGTGGATTTAAGGAAAAATCCAAGGACACCAAACCTACCTCAATGGAGACAGCGTGTTGTGAGATCGAAGTAGGGACTCTTAATGCTATTAATCAGTGGGACGCCTCTGGTTATGAACCGAGACCCTGGGAGATGTATATCCTAAGTGAACAATTAAAAAATGGCCTAGGTTTAGTATTGATAGATACTGGTGCACAAATATCATTAGTTAAAGAAACATCACTAAAGAGAAACGTTATAAAGGATAACTGTAATATGAAAATACAAGGTATTAGTGGGAACTCTATAAAAGTAAATGGGATAACTCAATTAGTATTGAATAATTGTGAAAATCATACAGTTGTTAATTGTCATATAGTAGATAAATTACCCAGAGATTTAGATATAATTTTAGGCCAAGACTGGCTCATGGAACAAGGTTATATGTTAAATAAAAAGATGATTATTCCTCCGTATAGTGAAAATTTAATGGAATTTCCTACGAACGAAAGAGGGAACAGATTCATAGAACGGCAAATTTTACAGCCAGGGCTAATTTGCGCTAACGGGATAACAAAATGTGATAAGACATTCACATGCCTAGTAATTAATTTAACAGCTGACGCACAGATAATAAAGAAAATACCAGAACTAGTTAAACCGCCCACTCAAATAAGTAAGGAACAGGAAGTATCAGTTGAAAATTTCGTACCTCAAAGATTAGATTTATTAAATAAAAATCTGAGACTTGAACACGTGAAAGAAGGAGCCCATAGTATACGAAACATTTGCACAGAATACGCGGACATATTTAAGCTTCCGGGAGATAGACTAACAAGCACAACAGCTGCTACACATTCCATACCCACACCTTCAATTCCTAAAGGAAGAGCTATAACTTTGAAGAATTATAGGTTAGCAGAGGCTCATCAAGAGGAGATTGACAAACAAGTTACACAAATGTTAGAAGACGGTATTATCGCACATAGTAAGAGCGAATGGAATTTTCCACTAATAGTAATACCTAAAAAGGAAGATGCTTCTGGAAAGAAAAAGTGGCGAATTTGTATAGATTTTAGAAAGTTAAACGAAGTAACCGTAGGAGACAGCTATCCTCTTCCTAATATACAAGATATATTAGACAAAATAGGAAAGGCTAGATATTTTTCAGCAGTAGATTGCGCAAGTGGATACCTTCAGGTGCCGATCGCTGAGGAAGACCAATGTAAAACCGCTTTTAGCACCCCTAACGGACATTTCGAGTACAAGAAAATGCCTTTTGGAGTTAGGTCGGGACCAGCTACATTCCAAAGGATGATGAACTCGGTACTCCAAGACTCAATAGGCAATAGATGCTTTGTGTACATGGACGATATATTAGTAATGGGCGAAACCTTAGAAGAACATAATAAAAAATTACGGGAAGTGTTTAATCAGTTACGGAAACACAATTTAAAAATCGAACCTGATAAATGTGAATTTTTGAGAGAAGAATTAAAATATCTAGGACACGTGGTTACCGCTCAAGGTGTCAAACCCGATCCGAATAAGATACAGGCAGTTACCGAATTTCCAACTCCAAAGACACCTAAAGACATAAAATCATTCTTAGGTTTGGCAGGATATTACAGAAAATTTATAGAAGAATTTAGTGCGATTGCAAAACCTCTGACTGAATTGTTAAAGAAAGATAAAAAATGGAAGTGGGAAGATACGGAACAGAATAGCTTCAATAAATTGAAAGATAAATTAACGACAGCTCCGTTGTTACAGTATCCAGATTTCACACAAACCTTTATAGTAACGACAGACGCGAGTGGATACGCTTTAGGCGCAATTCTTAGTCAAGGAACGTTAGGAGATGATAAACCCATTGCTTACGCTAGCAGGACTTTAAATCAAGCCGAATCGCATTACAGCACTGTAGAAAAGGAACTATTAGCAATAGTATGGGCATGCAGACATTTTAGACCTTATTTACTAGGACGTAAATTTCAAGTAGTGACAGATCACAAAGGATTGGTCTGGCTATTTAAAGTGAAAGACCCTAGTTCGAGATTAATACGTTGGAAACTTCAACTTTCAGAATTTGAATTCGAAATTCATTATAGGGCAGGTAAAAGACACGTAAACGCAGATAGTTTGAGTAGACACCCTGTAGAATGTTGCACCTTGGATAATACGCACTTAACTGAGGATCGTAAGAAGGAAATAATCAAGGAATTTCACAGCTGTCCAATTGGAGGACATCTTGGAATCAATAAAACTACCGATCGAATTAAATTATACATAACTTGGCCGGGAGTAGAGAAAGACGTAACCAATTACATTAAAACTTGTAAGATTTGTCAATTTAATAAAGACGAGAAGCAGAAAGTAAAACAACCTTTAGAGGTCACGGACACACAAAAGGAACCTTGGATAAAAATTTATTTAGATGTAGTGGGACCACTTCCGCTAACCGAGAGAGGTCATAAATATATATTAACTTGTCAAGATAACTTAAGTAAATATTTAATAGTCATACCCTTAAAGACACAAACAGCTGAAGAAGTGACAGAAGCTTTCGTAAACAATGTTATTTTAATTTATGGGATTCCTGATATCATATTAACTGATCAAGGAACAAATTTTATGTCAGATTTATTTAAAAGAATATGTAAACTATTTAAGATTCAGAAACTAAGCACTACTGCTTATCACCCTGAAAGTAATGGAGCTCTAGAAAGAACTCATAAGACCTTAGTAAACTACTTACGTTGTTTTTGCAATCCTAGAGGAGCCGATTGGGACAAATGGTTACCTTTCGCCAGTTTTACGTACAACACTACCCCCATAGTATTACTAAATACTCTCCTTATGAATTATTGTATGGAAGAAAATGTAATATCCCAGGAATTTTACAAACTAAATCACAACCTTTATATAATTACGACGATTTAATTCTAAATGTACGGAATAAATTGCAAAGTTGTCATGAGATAGCTAGAGAAAGGCTTATTAAGTTTAAGGAACTACAACGATCGCGTGTGAAAAGCAATTATGTTGAATTCAAGAAGGATGATCTAGTACTTCTCAGAGTAGAAAATAGGAATAAATTAGATCCAATATGGAAAGGTCCATATGAGGTTAAGACTACTGAAGGTCACAACGTGATAATACAAAAGTTAGGTAAACGCAAATATGAGACGGTACATTCAAATAGATTAAAGCCATATTTTCCTTTGCAGGGAAAAGAAAATGAAACTTCATAACACATGGGTAATGCTACAAATGTTAATACCATTTTGGTTGGGGAAGCTTACAGACGCTCAAGAAGTAAAAGCTCTGGATTCGAAGACCGGTGTGTACTTTGACGAGATAGGAATTATACAATTTTACCCTATACAATGGAAAGTGGTAAGTTATATAAACTTGGAACCAACTAGAGATCTTTGGAAACAGACAAAAAATCATTTACGGTTGATAACTGATTATTGTGATAAGATAAAGGGAGAAAAGTGGTATCATTTGACAGATTGTGGGAGTTTAAATCACTTTGTAAAACCAAAAGTCAGGTATGTTGAAAATTTAAAAGAATTAGTCACAGAATATTTAAAAACACCTAATGAACAGAATACTAGAAGCAAGAGAGGCGTTTTAAATTTTATGGGAGATATTGCTAAGATATTATTCGGTACTCTGACTCAATCTGATGCAGAGGAATATAATAAGCACATTTCACAGTTAGAGAAGGAACAGGCAGAATTTTTGCATATTCTAAAGGATGAAATTACAGTGATTAAATCAACCATTAATTCAGTTAACTTAACTATAGCAAGGGTGAACCGGAATGAAAATATTTTAAAAAATGGTTTAATAAAATTAAATAATTATACCACTAATAGGATTAACGCACTGCAGAAGGAAATAGAAGGTATTAGTTTAGCCAATGAACAAATAAGGATTTCTCTTAGAGGTGTGGAAGAATGCCAGCATTCTTTTGAGCTTCTTATAGACGCATTTGTACACGCAGAGCAAGGAACTCTTCAACCTCAATTAATTACGGTGGAAAGAATTAAGAATGTTATGAAAGCCCAAACGCTACCAACTGGTCTGGACTACCCTAATTTTTCTTTTTCAGAACTTCAAAATTTAATTACACCTCACACCTATTCTTATAAACAATATCTAGTATATGTATTACAAATACCCCTTCTCTCTCCTACTCCGTATCACTTGTATAAAACACTTCCTTTTCCTGTCAAGAAGGAAGGTAATATTTACATTTTTCTAAGCGCAAACAAAGAATATATTTTCAGTGACCCGTTGAGACAACATTACGGAAAAATGACAACTAATGAACTAACAGGATGTTTTCGTCCTAATCTTTTGCATTATGTATGTAAAGAAAATAAAAATACCGATTTATTTGTACACCCCTGAAGCTGATTGTGAAGCTTCACTTCTTCATCCATCCACCACTAAAGTTCCAAAAAGTTGCGAGACTAGAATTTTCACATTGAACAAATCCTACTGGATTCCCTTATATTTATCTAATGAATGGTTATTTGTCACCCCAAAACCAGATCGTATGACTGTGTTATGTGGCGACAAATCAACACAACTCAATATTGAAAAGGAAGGTAAATTATCGCTAGGACAGAATTGCAAGGCTTTTAATGCCCACGTAACCTTACATGCCATGAGTAATTTGGTAAGTAACTTAACCATAGATTTTATACCGACAGCACCTCTTGACTTCGACTGTTGCTTTGATATGGATAAAACTAACGACTACGAGAAATTACAATTGGACATGCCTATGTCTAACCTAATGTCATCGGTAGATGATTTGAGAATGGCCAGTATGAAGGCCGATGATTTAGGTAAGTTAATAAAACAGCAAGAAGAAAATGATTATTCGAAGTGGTATATACATATAACCACATGGAGTTCTGTAATGGGTACGATCATATTCGTAACCTTGACTTGTTGTTGTTGCATTTGCTGTTGTAAGAGCTACAGAACTTTAATATTTTGGTTATGGGATAAATGGACTCCAAGAAAATGCTGGAAGGAGACGACCGAGAGGCTGTGTGTTAACATACATAATTACTCTGGGCATGATCGTGTAGTATACACTAAAACTACAGGTAATGATGAGAGTTCACCTGTCGTGTCCCTCAAGTCATCACCGCTTATCGGAGAAAGAATTAGAGACCCCAGTTGTCCACAGAATGTATCCCCAAAAGATGAAGAAGATAAAGATAGTATTGCGCATAGAACTAGAAATAAAAATAAAACATTTCGTTAGTAAAGTTTCGAATTATGTAATTCAAAACTTTCTATAGGGGGAAGAGTGTAATATATATTGAAGTATATCATAATATATATTGAAGTATATCATAATATATATATATTTTATAATATGAACATTCATTATAATGTATGACTGTCCTAAATTAACACAATTATTGACCTAATTGATCTTTTTGTTAAAATATGCTGAAGAATGATTTTAAAGAATTCTGTCATGAATATTTAAATAGGTATTACCTTTGTAGTTATTTGGAAAAGTCATGCAGTATAAGGGATTGTTACACAATAGGTAGTCTTACCTAATGATGACTTAGCTTTTAAAAGGTCATAGGTTAAGCGCATTCAATATGCTTTTCAGAAAGGGAGAATCTGGTTACATGTACAATACAACCAAATTGATTCTCACGTATACATTGTAACTACGTCATTACTCAACTGGTATATATGTATGAAACTTATGATTGTAAGTTAGACAGTTTTTTTCATCGGTGTTACCGATACCCTGTCTCACGTTTTTCTGTATTAAAGTCTGTTTGTTTCTCACTACTGCTCCGCTGTGTCTTCTTATAGTTAGGTTTAATCCTATCTACTAACCACATTTCCGAAGAATTCCTGGGGTTGATTCCTAATCTATAAATTTACAGATATCTACTAGAACTTCAAGACGATCTTCACCTCCTGACACAACTCTTACTTATTTTGATTATTATTTATACTTTAAAAATAATCCTTATAATTATAGAAGGAATCGACCACCCAGATACTACACTATCATTTTAATTTAGATGCAATATGCTTTTAGATAACTTAAGAAAAACATATATACCAAAATCGAGATTCGAACCCAAGATCTCCAACTTTACGCGCTGGTGCAATAAACCATTATGCTAGTTAGGTAACGCACGAAGAGACATAAATCTCTTTCTATTTGAAACTTCCGAGTACCCATATTAGTGAAGGTCTATTCACATTACAACAGGATCGTTTTTACTAAGAAGACATTATAATGGTAATTTATTCAGAGCCATATCAGCTAATTATAAACCCAATACTGTATTGGAATTAATGTACTCAGGCTTGCTGTTAGCATTCAGTAGTTCTTCTTCTTCTCTTCTTAAACTTAATTTGTAGGATTTTCATCCTGTTTATTTCCAAAGTCACTCCTCGGAGGAAGACGTATTGGATGTGCATTCACTGTCTATCCATCTCCTGGCTAGTTTTCCTCTTGTTCTTCTCCCGTGCATTGGTCTATCTTCTTTAGCTCTTTTTGCAAGTCGGTTTTCTTCCATTCTTTCTATATGACCCTTCCAATATTTTCGTCTATCTATAATAAATTTGGTTATGTCTTGAATATGACATTTGTCCCTAATTTCTGTGATGTGTATTTTATCAAATAATGTTTTCCCCTGAATAGTTCTTAAGTAGTGACTTGAACCAATGATTTCCAGCTTTACGCTCTGGTGAACCAAATCATTGTGATGGAGATCTTGGGTTTAAGTCCCGGTTTAGGCAGAAAATGTTGTCTTTAGTTATATTAACTATATCATTCCGAACAGCAACCCTAGGGTCGGTTTCACCAACAGAGGTAACTGTATTACGCCAGTTTAAGCTATCTATTATAAATAGGGGAAACTGGCTTAATACAGTTACCTCTGTTGGTGAAACTGACCCTAAGTGCATTAATTTCACTATTACGTTACCTTAGATGTTCAGGCATCTATAAATAATATTCTAATAAATAAAAAAAACATAGGCCTAATTTAATTTTAAAAGTATGTCTTATTTTGAATTTTATGATTTCATTTAATTAAAGCAACAAATATAGTTTATCACTTAATAATTTTCCCTAAATTATAAGTTATTTACTTTTATCCAAATAAACAAATTTTACGATAATTAAACATGGCTGTTAAACAAAAATTGGACTATTATTAAGCACATTTATAATTTCCAAGATACATTATGCTAATTAAAACTGATGCAGGTAATTTGCGACGTTCTTTGTAGTTGTTTTCTTTGTTGGTGATGCCACATTGGTAGCAGGAGTTTCACCGTCGCGGAATTCATAATTATTTGGGTTTGCTGCAACAGAGATTATGTTTTCGGTATGTCCATTTACTTTTCAAAATTGTCGCGCACATCTTTGTGCTATGAAAGAATCTAAAAAGAAAAATGTAAGTTCCCATTATTTTATATACGAGTATTATATCTAAATTTATAAACAAAATTAATATTAATTGTACAAAAAATGTGGCGATGATTTAATTAACATTTGAAGAGAGTAGTTTTAAAACTTCTTTTATCCATACGAATACCTTTTTATTAATATATGGATTTCACCTCATCTCATCCTCGACTTTGCATTACGCTATACTACTACTACGACCACCACTACCAGACTGTCACTTCCACCGCTAATGATAAAGGTAAATGTAAAGGTATCCCACTACAGGCTTCAGGAGGCCCTTGGGGTAGTAGGAGGTTAAGGCTCCCACTTTTCTAGACAATCGGCACTTGATGTCAGCCGGGCTGTCAGCCCTGCGTGACGGCTGTCTTTACCCCAGAACTAGCGTCTGGTACCCATTTCCGTTAGAGGCTTAGTCGACCCCAGGACCATAGTGCCGCCAGAAGGTTTGATTCAGTTTAAAAATCCTGATCCCACCGGGACTCGAACCCCCGACCTTCCGGCTTGTAAAATGTGTTAAATAAATTATCTAATGGATCCTACATCCTACAACCCTTAAGCTTTGAATATAAACCTGTGTACTGTAATACATGTAAAAAATTAATTAAACGTATATTTTGTAGTTTACAGTAAATAAAATATACTCTGACAACACTAAACATGTGTTTAGAATTCACATCAATTTATTTCCATATGAAATTGTTAAGAACCCTCAGGGGTCCCTCATCTAGGGGATATGTGGATGGCGACCACAAGGTGCCCAAGCTGAGCAAAACATTTCTTCCACTTAATTGTGTTTTGCACTCTTTTAACTTTACTATCTAACTTCTCTTGGTTAACTCTTGTTTTTTCGACCCCGACGCTATTAGGGCATCCGAGGGCTAGGGAGTCTTTCCTTTCTTCCATTTCTTCTTTCCTTTATTTTCTTTTCTTCTCCAGAAAAAGCCTGACCAGAGGCTATAAGATGGCAGCCCCATCACTGGTCTTGCCTTCCTTTGGCCAGCAACCAATCAAAGGGACTATTATTATGCTTTCAAGTCTTATACGAGAATTTCGCAGAAGGATCATACTATTTAGGCTGGAGGGAAAATTTTCTATAGGATCGTAACAGGCCTTGGCCTAATACTTGAAGGAAGAAGAAGAAGAAATTGTTAAGAAAATTATAAATGATGAAGTTCCCTTTCACCTACCAATAAATAAAAATATGAGATAGCCTAATGGTTGGTCAGTACGGAATAACTTGATATTATTTATTTATATAAAATGGTCAATTGTGCATTAATTGAATTTATGCCATTTAAAAAATGTAAATAACAGCGCATTAATTTTCAAGCGATAGTGCATAAAGTTACATATAATGCGATTATCTTTTCAAGCAATGCTTCTAAAATTCATTTTAAAAGCCAGTTGAAATGCAGAAGATGAAAAATTGTTTCTGAAAGGCCTCCATATTTTAACTACTTGATAAAATTTTATAATTTAGTTGAGGACGACTGATTTACCAGGTATTAATTTTGTATTTTAATATTTTATCTTTTTAAGTTCAGGGAATAGTTATACTTCGAGATTTTTTTTTCAAACAAAATGGTTCATTTTTAAAATACAAAGAATTGACAAATCTACTATTCTTTAATTACAGTAGGTCTATATCAAACTGATACCTGAAATTCAGTATAGATGTTCAGTGCACCATAATGATTCACTATAAAAACTGTAAACTTTTTGAGATACGAATTCAATTTTTTGTCGATTTCATTATCTTTAAATGCTTTATAAATTTATATTTCAATAATAATAATAATGGTGGTGATGGTGATGGTGGTGGTGATGGTGATGGTCGTGGTGATGGTGGTGGTGATGGTGGTGGTGATGGTGGTGGTGATGGTGGTGGTGATGGTGGTGATGCTTATGGTGGTGGTGATGATGGTGGTGATGGTGATGGTGGTGGTGATTGTGGTGGTGATGGTGGTGGTGATGGTGGTGATGCATATGGTGGTGATGATGGTCGTGGTGATGGTGATGATTGTGGTGATGGTCGTGGTGATGGTCTTGGTGATGGTGGTGGTGATAGTGGTAGTGATGGTGGTGATGGTGGTGGTGATGGTCTTGGTGATGGTGGTGGTGATAGTGGTAGTGATGGTGGTGATGGTGGTGGTGATTGTGGTGGTGATGCTGGTGGTGGTGATGGTGGTGATGGTGGTGGTGATGGTCTTGGTGATGGTGGTGGTGATAGTGGTAGTGATGGTGGTGATGGTGGTGGTGATGGTGATGGTGGTGGTGATTGTGGTGGTGATGGTGGTGGTGATGGTGGTGATGCTTATGGTGGTGGTGATGGTCTTGGTGATGGTGTTGGTGATAGTGGTAGTGATGGTGGTGATGGTGGTGGTGGTGATGGTGATGGTGGTCATGGTCGTGGTGATGGTGGTAGTGATAGTGGTGGTGATGGTAGTGATGGTGGTGGTGATGGTGTTGGTGATGGTCGTGGTGACGGTGGTGGTGATAGTGGTGGTTATGGTGATGGTGGTGGTTATGGTGATGGTGGTGGTTATGGTGATGGTGGTGGTTATGGTGATGGTGGTGGTTATGGTGATGGTGGTGGTTATGGTGATGGTGGTGGTGGTGATAGTGGTGGTGGTGATGGTGGAGGTGATGGTGGTGGTGATAGTGGTGGTGATGGTGGTGGTGTTGATAGTGGTAGTGATGGTGATGGTGGTGGTGATAGTGGTGGTGATGGTGGTGGTGTTGATGGTGGTGGTGATGGTGGTGGTGTTGATGGTGGTGTTGATGGTGGTGGTGATGGTGGTGGTGATGGTGGTGCTGATGGTCGTGATGATGGTGGTGGTGATAGTGGTGGTGATGGTGGTGATGATGGTGGTGGTGATAGTGGTGGTGATGGTGGTGGTGTTGATGGTGGTGGTAGTGATAGTGGTGGTGTTGATGGTGGTGGTGATGTTGATGGTGATGGTGGTGGTGATGGTCGTGATGATGGTGGTGATAGTGGTGGTGATGATGATGATGATGGTGGTGATGGTCGTGATGATGGTGGTGGGGATAGTGGTGGTGATGGTGGTGGTGGTGGTAGTGATGGTGGTGATGGTGATGGTGGTGGTGATGATGGTGATGGTGGTGGTAATGGTCGTGGTGATGGTGGTGGTAATGGTCGTGGTGATGGTGGTGGTGATGGTGGATGTTGGTGATGGTCGTGATGCTGGTGGTGGTGATGGTGATGGTGATCATGGTGATGGTGGTGATCGTGGTGGTGGTGGTGGTGATCGTGGTGGTGGTGTTGGTGATGGTGGTGGCGATGGTGGTGGTGATGGTGATGTTGATGGTGGTAGTGGTGGTGATGGTGATGGTCGTGATGATGGTGGCGGTGATGGTGGATGTTGGTGATGGTCGTGATGCTGGTGGTGGTGATGGTGATGGTGATCATGGTGGTGGTGGTGATCGTGGTGGTGGTGGTGATCGTGGTGGTGGTGTTGGTGATGGTGGTGGCGATGGTGATGGTGGTGGTGATGGTCGTGATGATGGCGGTGGTGATGGTGGTTATGGTGATGGTGGTGATGATGGTGGTGGTGATAGTGATGGTCGTGATGATCGTGATTATCGTGGTGGTGATGGTGGTGGTGATGGTCGTGATGATGGTGGTGGTGATGGTGATGGTGATGGTGGTGATGGTGACGGTGGTGGTGATGGTGGTGGTGGTGGTGATGGCGATGATGGTGGTGGTGATGATGGTGGTGGTGGTGATGGTGATGATGGTGGTGGTGATGGTGGTGTTGACGGTGGTGGTGATGGTGGTGGTGATGGTCGTGGTGATGGTGGTGGTGATAGTGGTGGTGATGGTGGTAGTGTTGGTGGTGGTGGTGATGGTGGCGGTGGTGATGGTGATGGTGGTGGTGGTTGTGGTGGTGGTGATGGTGGTGGTGATGGTCGTGGTGATGGTGGTGGTTCTGATGTTGATTGTCGTGATGATGGTGATGGTGATGGTGATGGTGATGGTCGTGATGATGGTGGTGGTGATGGTGGTGTTGTTGATGGTGGTGGTGGTGGTTGTGGTGGTGGTGATGGTGGTGGTGATGGTCGTGGTGATGGAGGTGGTGCTGATGTTGATTGTTGTGATGATGGTGGTGGTGATGGTGATGGTCGTGATGATGGTGGTGGTGATGATGGTGGTGGTGATGGTGGTAGTGGTGGTGATGGTGGTAGTGGTGGTGATGGTGGTGGTGATGGTGATGGTCGTGATGATGGTGGTGGTGATGGTGGAGATGGTGATGTTCGTGATGATGGTGGTGATGATGGTGATGATGGTGATGGTGATGATGGTGGTGGTGATGATGGTGGTGGTGTTGATGGTGGTGGTGGTGATGGCGATGATGGTGGTGATGATGGTGGTTGTGGTGATGGTGATGATGGTGGTGGTGTTGATGGTGGTTGTGTTGGTGGTGATGGTGGTGATGATGGTGGTGGTGATAGTGGTGGTGGTAATGGTGGTAATGTGGTAGTGATGGTGGTAGTGGGGATGATGGTGGCGGGGGGTGTGGGTGTGGGGTGATGGTGATGGTGGTGTGTGTGATGGTTCGTGATGATGGTGGTGGTGGATGGTGGTGGTGATGGTGGTGGTGTTGATGGTGGTGGTGGGTTGTGGTGGTGGTGGTGATGGTCGTGGTGATGGTGGTGGTGCTGATGTTGATTGTCGTGATGGTGGTGGTGATGGTGATGGTCGTGATGATGGTGGTGGTGATGATGGTGGTAGTGGTGGTGAAGGTGATGGTCGTGATGCTGGTGGTGGTGATGGTGGAGATGGTGATGTTCGTGATGCTGGTGGTGGTGATGGTGATGGTGATCATGGTGGTTGTGGTGATCGTGGTGGTGGTGATGATGGTGGTGGTGGTGATCGTGGTGGTGGTGTTGGTGATGGTGGTGGCGATGGTGATGGTGGTGGTGATGGTCGTGATGATAGCGGTGGTGATGGTGGTGGTGATGGTGGTTATGGTGATGGTGGTGGTGATGATGGTGGTGGTGATAGTGATGGTCGTGATGATCGTGATGATTGTGGTGGTGATGGTGGTGGTGATGGTCGTGATGATGGTGGTGGTGATGGTGATGGTGGTGATGGTGACGGTGGTGGTGACGGTGGTGGTGATGGTGGTGGCGATGATGGTGGTGGTGATGGTGGTGGTGATGGTGGTGGTGTTGATGGTGGTGGTGATGGTCGTGGTGATGCTGTTGGTGGTGGTAATGGTGGTGGTGATGGTGGTAGTGACGGTGGTGATGGTGATGGTGGTGGTGATGGTCGTGATGATGGTGGTGGTGATGGTGGTGGTGTTGATGGTGGTGGTGGTGGTTGTGGTGGTGGTGGTGGTGTTGATGGTGGTGGTGGTGATGATGGTGGTGTTTATGGTGGTGGTGTTTATGGTGGTGGTGGTGATGGTGGCGGTGGTGATGGTGGTGGTGATGGTCGTGATGATGGTGGTGGTGATGGTGGTGGTGATGATGGTGGTGGTGTTGGTGGTGGTGGTGATGATGGTGGTGTTTATGGTGGTGGTGGTGGTGATGGTGGCGATGGTGGTGGTGGTGGTGATTGTGGTGGTGATTGTGGTGGTGGTGGTGTTGATGGTGGTGGTATTGGTGGTGTTGATGGTGGTGGTGGTGTTTATGGTGGTGTTGATGGTGATAGGATGATGATGCTGCTGCTGATGATGATGATGGCGAGGATGATGACTACGACGATGACAACGATGATGATGACGGTGACGATGACCACGGCGATGATGACGAAGGTGATAATGGTGACGATGATGATTACGACAATGATAACGACGACGATGATAATGACGACGTTGATGATAACGACGAAGGCGATGATAATGACGACGGTGATAATGACGACGATGATAATGGCGACGATTATAATGACAATGACGATGATGTTGACGATGACGATGATAACAATAACAATAACAGTTACGACGACGATGAGCATAGCAACAATAATAACACCATAAGAACAATAACAACAGCAACAACGACAATAATAATAATAATAATAATAATAAAAATAAATATTTATTCGTAAAATAAGGAATTCCTTTGGCTATTGAGAAACATACGGCTTCGTATAATGCAGTAAACGTTTCTTATGTGGCACAAACACTGCATAACTTCATCCTTCGCACTCACTACAAGAATCCCGAGACTTCTCATTCTCGAGCTCTTGTTGCCGGTACACAAGTCTCTCGAGGCCGCTCTCCCTTTCTGCTGCTCTCGCTTACGAGAGCGAGCGGGAATGAGAGTTTGACTCATTTAATTGTACTGTGACTGATAACTCACTGGCACTATCAAACACGGAAGTCCATGGCCCCACGGACGTAAGCTCTTCATGCATCCCTATCTTGAACTAATATTTTCCTGTCATTTCCTGCATAATTCCCAAATCATTAACTCTTAAATTGGCAAAATGCAAATTTATTCTGTTAGTTATTTGAATGTTGCGGACCGCAGTGAAAACGGAATATTGCGCAACTGTTATTATTATGTATATTGTATAATTAGACACACATTTAAATGGTTTCTTTTTTGTTCGTTTTCTTTTGATTTACTTAAAATATCAAATTAATTGAACCAACTGATGTATCCAAAAGGATACATTACGAATTTAAGGGTTAATATTCTCTCATTTCATTCTTGGCCGATCTACTGGACTATTTCCACCTGGCTTTCCTACAAAAGTTACGAATCCCCTCTTTCATTCCCCATTTGTGCCACAAGTTCTGCCCATCACAGCCTACGAGATATTAAGAGATCCCGGGCTATGTGGCCGTGGTCCATGACTGATGTTTCTTCCAGACGTTTCTCCCTCAACTGCGGAGGTCATCTTCAGTGGCGAGTACTTCTAGGTAGTGTTCCCTGGTGAGAGGTTGGACTGTGAATGTCGAATCTCCGACCTGGGAACACTGCCTAGAAGTACTCGCCAGTGAAAATGCCCTCCGCAGTTGAGGGAGAAACGTCTGGAAGAAACATCAGTTATGGACCATAGCCACATAGCCCGGAATCTCTTAAATATTATGATAACCGGTCGTGAAAGCCTGCATTCAACAGTCTACGAGACTTAAACTGTTCTTATTTCTGTAAGTGAT
Source organism: Diploptera punctata (assembly GCA_030220185.1). Lineage (NCBI taxonomy): Eukaryota > Metazoa > Arthropoda > Insecta > Blattodea > Blaberidae > Diploptera > Diploptera punctata. The sequence goes on along the minus strand of JASPKZ010007245.1, from coordinate 727,778 downwards.
ATCTAAATGAAATAAAGGGCCATGATTTATGTGGTTACCAAGACAGGCATTAGATTGTAGAGACTAAGAAGTCGGCCGAGATATGCTAGAGATGCAAAGAACAAGTTATGAAGGAGGTAGAAAGAAGAAGAATAGATTGAAGTGGAGGAGAGGGTGATGTGGAATGATTGGGATGAAATAGACTTATAAGGTAGATTTTGTCGAAAATCAAACCTCCCTCCAAAAGGGGATATAAGGAAAAAATAATAAAATATAAAGATAAATTTAAATCAACTTACCACAAAATTGTCTTTAGTATCTTCTCTTTCTAGTCCAGAGCTTTAATAATAAGAAAATTGCAAGCACGATAATCACAAAAAGCAAAACTTTATGATAATTGTCAAAATTGTATGAAACATTCAACAGATGATTTAAATATCTTGAAGAGGAAATTTCATCATAATTAAATTCAAATCCGCTTATAAAATATACTGTAAATAAAATAAAAATTGTTTTTCAATATACACTCATTATAATAATACATACAAATAAATTAGTAACTCTAATTAATGGAAATTTGTGATTCTTTGTTGCAAACTGATAGACTATAAGTCCCTAGTTATTTATGTATTTTTTTAAATTCATGTTAATTACCAAGATTGGTTGGGGAAAACCCTCAATGATGAGGAAAATTCTCAAAATAAAAAGTAAGTAAATAAATTAATTAATGGTCGATAACTATGGGGAGTTAAGGCGTGGTCAAGACTGAACTATATGGCTGCTATCATTGTAAGCAATTATAATGGTAGTATGATGCAATCCCTTAACCTTATCTTTCGTATTTCATATCAAGTAGCTACTCAGTTGTCCACACGAGGTTGTATGGATCCATTCTAGATCTTGTAAAAGGTAAAGTGATCCCACTACAGGCCTCAGGAGGCCCTTGGAGTAGTAGGAGGTTAAGGCTCCCACTTTTTCTGGACAGTCGGCACTTGATGTTAGCCGGGTTGTCAGCCATGATTGACGGCTGCCTTTATCCCAAAAGAAGCGTCTGGTACTCATTTACATTAGAGGCTGTGTCGACCCCAGGGACATAGTGTCGTCAGAGGGTTTGGGTCAATTAAAAAATTCTGACCCCACCCGGACTCCAACCCTCGACCTTCCGGCTTGTAGCGTAGTGCCCCCTATTCTACATATTGTACAGAAAGAAAAGGTACGCCACACAGCGACTGTGTAAACTAAGCGAATTCCTCAGAAAGTGGAATTTATGGTCCGACTTTCCTAATTTATGGAATATATACATACATACATATATATATATATATATATATATATATATATATATATATATATATATATATATATATATATATATGTTTTTGTTAATTAAAGAGAATAAATATAGCTACAGTTAAGTTGCGAGATATAACATGGCGATCGCTAGAGCGATTTTTAAATTTCGGGTTTCAGGTAAGCCTATACTTCTAATGATGGATTTTACAGATTATTGGAGAATACCTTACTCATTTTATTTCAATAATAGGGCCTATGTACTGAGTTTCATTGCCAAAAAAAAAAACAAAATTGCGGCTACTGTAGCGTTTTTTAAAAATCTCGGTTCCAATCCCTGTCGGCCGCGGTGGACTAATGATTATGCTCCTTGCCTCTGGCCCCAAGGGTCGCGGGTTCAAATCCGGCCGGGGTCGATGGATTTTTTTAGGATGGAAAAAATCCAAGGGGCAAGTCCTCTAGGAGGGACTTTAAGCTGCGGGTCCCGAGTCTGAAGATTTTCAGGCTCGTAAAAGATCATTAAGCCTGAATGAAAAGGCCTCTAAGCAAAATGTACCGAATTTTCCCGTCCTAGTACTACTTTGGTTTCCTAGATGTTCCTAGATGTCAGTATGAGGCGGAATGCTGACCACGAACGACTCAAATGGCATCTATACGAAAACAAGTATAACTAAATTAGTATGGTTCAAATTCTTCCCTGTAGGGGGAGAGCGCCTAAATCTCTGTTAAGGGAAACATTGGCTTACTAGAAGAAAGAAGAAGGTTCCAATCCTAAAGGTTGTATTTGCCGGTTAAGGAATTGTTTTCTGAGTTGATTGCTATATGTTGAGTATGAAAAAGAAAAGACAAAATTGCGGCCACTGGAGCTTTGACACAAACACAAACAAACATGTTCGGCGTCTAGTAGTTAGGAACGATGAATGTTTATAAACAATCGGGCATCTTTTCACGAGAACAGCATCAATAGCTTTATTACTTCGGAATTCGCTAAACTTCATGGAATAGTTAGCTCTTCATTACATATGTAGTATTTGTTTGAATTTCTCTCGTTATTCTCCATGGGTAAAATACTTGTCAACATGTTCTTCCATATCATATTCAAGTTTTAGCCAAAGGTTCCCACCCAGACTCCTGAAAGTATTGTGTAAATATAATTTCTACTCATCGTTATGATACCGGAAGGTCCTGGAATAGAATTCCAACAATATATAGAATTTTTTATATTTTTCCTAAATATTTGACTGAGAAAGTATATGTGTATATGTAAAGTTTCTGTAAGCTGCGGCTAATTTTCTATGGAATATTTTCTGCGTTAGATATACTTATATCCATCCATCCATAGTAATTCTGCCCGAAGGTAGGTCTTTCACTGCAATGATAGCATTTTCATGCTATGCTTTGCAACTTTACTAGGGAATTGTAGGTGTGGTAGCTTCCCATTACTTTCCACACCAGTGAAGGATGATGATAATGATAAGGATGATGATGGCCATATTATTTCGGGAACCGTTTGGTCCTTAAAGTTTTCCTGACATTTGTCTTACAGGTGAGGGAAAACCCCGATAAAAACCTCATCCAGAAAAATTGTCCCGACCGGGGATCGAACCCGCGCCAGCTGCGTGACAAGGCAGCACGCTACCTCAAGACCACAGGGATGGACTATATATATATATATATATATATATATATATATATATATATATAGTTTGGAGTACATTTGAGCATTTAATAAAGTTTTGAAATATAACAAATTGATTAAAATATGCGTTTCCAACACTAAATTTACTGCAATGAGTTTGCTGTTTTTTCACTGGCTTATTTTTCAGTAGTGTTTCGATGCCTGGTCGGGACTTGTTTCATGGGTGATGGATTTTTTCGAGAGTTTCCTCATCTTTAAGACAAATATGAAACGTTAAGATCCAAACGCTCCCCGAACATCATCTGGCCATCATAATCATTATTATCATATTCGCCACGTTTACTATGATTGTATGTGTGAAAGTTGTGTTGTCTCGGAGGATGCCCTGATATTGAGCTTACACTCATTCGGGGAAGCCTGCGTGTCCTTATGTGGTCAAAAAGTATATAGGCCTATGTGATCCTAGTTCAAATCCCTCTCCCGACAGATCGTGTCACTTTAAGGTCCGGGTGGCGGGTGGTGCGTAAAAGTGCCTGTAAGGTGAGAGATTAAACAGTGTTAATGAAATGGAATATTTCAGTAAATTATATATCCTCGTTATAACAAACCACGAGTAGTTAATTAAACAACTTATTCTCAAGTATATTTATTTCCACTTCTACAGCAATAACGACACTGTTTATGAAACTGATTTACAATCGCGTTGCCAGTTCATAGAATCGCTATCAACAAATTATAACTTCCAACTTTTGTGAGTTCAGTTGCAAAACTACACTGAGCAACAAAAAAGAAATTTTTTTTTGTCTCAGAAATAAAAATATGTGATTCTGATAGTATTTTTTCTCCTGAATTCAAATATGATATCGGTTTTTCTCCATCACGCAATGTTTCCGGGAGACAGGAATTTGTAATTTCAAACACTTTAATATCTTCCACATTCGTAACTACACAATATTCGAACATTCAGACTCACCTAGAAAGTAAGAAATGACGATTTTCTGCTATATTTCGCCTGTGGAGCATCCCTCTTGATGGTCCAACAATAATCGGCCAGCATATTAGGGTTCCATTTGCCTTGATATCTCTTTTCCATAGCTTAAATCTCCTGAGTTAACTCATTTGCTCTTATTAGAATGGACAAATGGACGAAAAAACGTTTATTAAAAATAATTACTTAAATCCATTAAGTGAAATTGAAATAAAAAACTGTGGGTAATGGAGAAATTCCGAATACATATTTGAAAACACGATAAAAAAACTGCATTAAGTAGAACTATTGGTACTCATGAGACAAAGGTCATGTTGACCAGTGCTATTACCGTATTTCGTTTCATAGATCCTTTAGCTACAATATGCGTCTTCTATTATTAAATAATTTAACAATTTAAAAATTTAATTTTGGCCAACTTTTCACTCCATATACTCTGCTGTGAAACGTGAGAAATTTGAGTAGTTACATTAAGTAGCGGTTCTTGGGGGACCCGACATGCTGACTACATGTCACTCCTATGCTGGCTAAATGACCGTGAATCTTTGTAATTTGCACATGTTGATGTGAGATCAGCAAATTGGTTTTCTATTTTAATTACGAAATTAAGTAAGTAAAGTAATCCCACTACAGGCCTCAGGAAGCCCTTGGGGTAGTGGGAGGTTAAGGCTCCCACTTTTTCTAGACAATCGGCACTTAAAGTCAGCCGGGTTGTCAGCCCTGCGTGACGGACGCCTTTACCCCCAGAACAAGCGTCTGGTACTCATTTCCGTTAGAGGCTGAGTTGACCCCAGGGCCATAGTGCCGCCAGAAGGTTTTGGTTAGTTTAAAAATCCTGACCCCACCGGGACTTGAACCCTCGACCTTCCGACTTGTAGCGCAGTGCCTTAACCACTACGCTACGGCGTACCCCAATTACGAAATTAATTAAAATAAATGTATATCACAGTAGGGATGTATGTTTCTAATTTAAGTGCTCGCTCTAGTTACGTCTTACTCTACCAACATGTTTGCTAATATGTTTATTCACGTTTCTGCCACACAGGCTACTTACTTCATGTGATGTTTTCCCAAGTATGCTGTAACTCATAATAATACTTAACACAAACATATTCTGCATTAAGTGTACATGTATTAAGTTAGTATAGATTTATTTTCACTTCTACAGCAGTAACGACAGTTAGGGAGAGTTATTTTAGATAGGTTTTCAAATGTAAGCCTAATGTGGGCTATTCTTTCAGTTTTTAGCATATCCCTGTAAGTTGGCTCTCCTGTTGTAGGCATATTTCATACATACTGTATATCCATGGTGTGACAGGCCTAGAAGGCCCTTGGCCTACCAGCCGGCTGCTCTCCTCACATCAACACGTGTTAAAAACAGAGGTAGATGATTATCCAGTCAGTGTAGGGGTGACATATGGTCAGCATATCGGGTGCTCCAGTTATAGCTGGTTTTCACAACTTGGAACTGCTACTTATTGTAGCTACCCAAATTCCTCACGATGCTGAGTGGATACCGGTCCCATATTGGCCGAATTTCCATGAGTGAATTTCTTTCCCCATGGAGACTCGAACCAGTGCAAATCCTGTAGTTCTGCGCCAAGGCATCTTGCCTTAACCACTCGGCTAAGGCGCGCGATATATAGGCCCTATATATTTTTTCTAACGTTATGTATTGTTTATATGTTTTCTTTAGGTTATTTATATTGTAAATTCTCATTCAATTGTTGGACAAAAATTATATATATATATATATATATATATATATATATATATATATATAGGCTGTCATTTACACTAGAATCCGGTAAGTTTTTCATAGCACTGCACTGTTTTTAATAATAATCTGATAAGTTCGTCATTTTGGCCTAATGTTTTTTCATAATTATCAAAATGTTTTTTATATAAAATTGGTCAAACTTAATATAGTGTTATATATATATATATATATTATATATATAATATTCTCTTTAATTTGCTTACTTGATATAGTCAGCTACTAGATGGCAGTGAAGACAGTGTTCTCGCAACATCTAGTAATAATGGAGAGTATAATACATATATAAGAAAAATAAGTGTTTGAATTGGATTCGCCTGGTAGTGTAATGGATATCACGCTGAGGTACAGACTCAGAGATCCGGGTTCGAATCCCGTCCAGGCATTTATTTTTCTTATCATACCATATATATATATATTTAAATTTAAAGACACGCTTTTAAAATCTAGGTCATATAGCGTCTATTTAATTGTATGTATTTATATTAGGCCTATATTTAATTCTAATATGAAATGGCGAATATGATATAATGTGTCCTTGTAATGAAATTATAAGTAGGAGAATAACATTAACTATGATTTGAAGGAAGTAGATTATACAGGGGATGATTGGAAAACATTAACTCAGGATAGGGATGTATGGAGAGATTATGTCCGTGTGGCCATGATATTGCTAGTGAGTTAGTTAGTTAGTTAGTTAGTAATTAAATTATAATCCAGCATTTGTCTTGACGATTGAGAAAAACCGAGAAAAAATCTCAGTCAGGTTGGTTGACACTGGAATTTAAACCCGGGACCTCCCGAATAGATCCCCAAAAACACCCCTTGAACCAACTCGCCTGGGTATATAGTATAGGCCTACCGTGAATAATTTTTAAGTCAGTCATAAAAATAATGTTTAAATGTAGTAAGTCTATTCATTCCGCAGATATGATAAATAACACGCCTACATTTAATTTATCGGTAGAAATGATTGTCAAGTTTCAACATACCTAAATAGTAAAAGAAAGTAATTTCTTACCTCCGTATCGATGCATGTGAACTGATTTAAATTATACAGCAGAAAATAACTTCCATACCAATAACATGTTATGTACTCGTACCTAGTATAAACATTACCATGGCAATACATACAACAGTATAGTAAAATTTCATAGTTATATTACAACAAATGGTGCCAACAAAAATAAACAAATATCCCTGTAAATATTCGTCGTCATCATCATAATAGTACATTCACGAATTTAGGCCATTAGCTGACCTGTTTCGGCCTCAAGAGAAACACCATCCAAAAATCTTTTGAGTGGACGTCCTGGTCTTCTTCTTCCTGCAGGTTGATATCTTAACATTTGTTTGGGTATTCTGTGATCTTCCATTCGTCATTCGATGAACATGTTGTATCCATCTTGACTTATAATCAGAAATTACGTTTTCTAAAGATTTCATGTGTAATTCTTCTAAGATGTCTTCATTTTTTTGTGATCTACTAGTGTGTATCCTGCAGTCCTCCGAAAGTATCTCATTCATACCCTTTGCTCGGTAGGGAAAATCACACGAATAAAAATAATGAACGTTTCAGGAGAAACCTCTTTTCATAGCGAATTCCGAGGAAATTAAGCTATTGAAGCTGTTCTCGTGGGGAAAAAAAAAAAAATATATATATATATATATATACATACATACATACACATCGATATCACCTAGAAGACACCTAAAATGACCATGGCATATATATGAATATGTGTATATATGTATATGTGTATATATATATATGTTATATTGCAGATTTTCGCGGATATATGTATAAGCATATACATGCCACTTCTTCAAGGTATTCATCCTCTGCTTCCATCTATTTTCGTCCAATCACAATTTGAATACGCGATCGCACCAGAAACTCGTACTTCACATCCCACAATACAGAACATCCCATTGCTCTAATATCTATATCATATTCACTGCTGTATTCTGGAACTCCATTACGGACTGCCCGACATTAGCTTCTTTTAAAAGAAATTTAAATCTGTTTCCTTTGTAGGAATTGGTCTTTCAGCAGATTAATTGGTGGTTTCTGAAATTTCGCTTCTCTGATAATATTAACTTGCTTCATTTTAATTTCAGTTTAATGTGTTTAAATATTTACGTATGCTATGCCGACGCTTACCCAAGCCGGATAGGTTGAAGGCGATAAACCAAACGAAAAAAGTACCTTTGTCGAAAGAATGACGACTTTTCACCATAATAATACAACCGCCAAAAAACTTGGAGATGGATTCCACTGGGGTAAAATTTTCCGGAGATAAAATAGCCCTTCATTTGGTTCTCTGGGCAGAGAATCTTCAGGAAAATCATGCAAATTCTACAATAATTGCAAACAGAAATTAATGTACACAAAAAACTTAAATATAAATTGACTTATGGAAATGCATTATATGAACTATTGTCACAACTTCTCTTAAAAAAGTTACACTTAAAATAATAAAAATGTTAAATTCTCAGTTATATGGATGCGAAACATAGACGATTATTTTAAGGGAGGAGAAAATATTACGACTATTTGAGAATGAAGTTCTTAGGATCATTTCTGGACGAAGACGGATGAACAAATGGACGAATGGAGAAGATACTTAAGTGAGATATATGACTTTTTTATGGGAAACCAGATATAATGTGAGTTAAGTCTCATAGACTCCATGGTATCTTTACCTTGTCGTGGTGGAGTGGCTTGCGTGCTTAAATTATCCCGAGAGCTATGCCGGCGGTAGCATTGCTGCCGATAGGGTTACCCATGCCGGACAGGTCGAAGGTGATAAGCCAGACGAAAAAAGTACCTTGGTCAAAAGAGTGACGATCTTTCACGGTAAAAATACAACCGTGAAGAAATACGGACATGGGTTCAACTGGGGTAAAATTTCCGGAGGTCAAATAGTCCCTCATTCGGTTCTCCGGGCGGGGACTACTTCAGGGAACCCAAGCCAAAGGCTGAAATGCGGGGACATGTTTCTAGGAACATGGAATGTTAGGACTTTATACAATATCGGGGCACTAGAGATATTAACGCGGGAATTAGATAAAAACGTTAAACTGAAAATACACAAAACTATTATTCTACCAGTTATATTATATGGGTGCGAAACATGGACTCTTACTTTAAGGGAGGAAAGGAGATGACAAGTGTTTGAGAATAAAGTACTTAGGAAAATTTTTGGACTAAAGAGAGATGAACAAACAGGTGAATGGAGAAGACTTCATAATAAGAACAGTTAAGTCTCGTAGACTGCGATGGGCAGGACATGTTGCACGTATGGGGAATGAAAGACTTGCATGGAAGCTTCTTGTAGAAAAGCCAGAGGGAAAACGCCCAGTTGGTAGACCAAGAATGAGGTGGGAGAATAACATTAACTATGCTTTGAGGGAAGTAGATTATACAGGGAATGATTGGAAAACATTAGCTCAGGATAGGGATGTATGGAGAGCTTATGTCCGCGCGGCCATGAACCTACGGATTCGATAGTACCAGTGAGTAAGTAAGTGAGACACAAAGATAACAGTTGAATGAACTCTATTGTCACGTGCGTTTAGAAAATAAGCCTGAAGTCACATACACATAAGAAATTTGTCATGACAAATGACACTAGAATTAGTACGTGATGTGAGCTTTTATTTGGTTTTTAGATTTTTTTATGTTTGTTTGGGGTAAAAATAAAACTTGAATGGGAACGTGACGTCATCATAGTGGTGTGCTCTTAGAATAAGAGCGTGATGTAGCATAAAAACAAGACATTTATTATAATAAAAATATATTGCAAGAGTGTGTGGAGATATGTTGGAATAAGCATGAGTTCTCTAATATAAATAAAATAGCATGAATGTATATGCAATGCTTGAATTTGATATTCAACACAATGATCAAACCAAATCCTCCGTAAAAATGTCTCAATAGAAATATAACTTAACCAAGCCACTGACAATATCGAACACGTAGATTCATGGCCGCGCGGACATAAGCTCTCCATACATTCCTTTCCTGACATTACGTTTTCCAATTTTTCCCCTGTATAATCTACTTCTCTCAAATCATGGTTGACGTTATTCTCCTATATCATTATTGGCCTAACTACTGGGCGCTTTCCTTCTGGTTTTCCTGCAAGGACTTTCTATGCCTCTCTTTCATTCTCATTCGTGCCGCATGACCTTCCCATCGCATTTTTTGAGATTTATCTGTTCTTATTATATTTGGTTTTTCGTAAAAATAATATATCTCGCTGTAAAGGACAGTCCTCTCCATTCGCCTGTTTGTTCATCTTCCTTTGGTTAAAATATTCGTAATATTTTGTTTTCTCTTAAAGTAAGAGTCCACGTTTCGCAACCATATAATATAACAGAAAAATAAGAGTCATAAGTAACGCCACGAGTGATTTCCAAATTATCGATAAATTCACGACTCACGAAGTGAGGAGTGAATTTATCTAGAGAATTTGGAAATCAAGAGTGGCATTTGTTAGGACTATTTAACAAATAAAATTAATCTGTTTACTCACAAATCATTATTTAACTATAGTTATTTTAAAATATTTATATATTTAATGTAAACGGCGATGTTTGAAAACAAATGAGAAACGATTGGTACGCTTCATCTGCTTCTTTTGTTTTATCACTGCAACCAGATCATACTATTTATTGCCGAAGGAACGCAGTATTGTAAGAATGCTCTCTAGTGGAGAAAAAAATGAAACACATCAAACTGTATATTAATTCATTTCTGATGTCGTATGATGTAAATATGACAATTATATTTTTCTGGATTATTACATGGAAAAAAATACATTTAAGAAAGTGTAAACAGTGGTTTCTTTTTTTTTTTTGTGGTATAATAAATTGCTACAAATGTTTTTATATTAACTCCCGCATGCGGCATGTGTTGACATTCATGCACTATATATACAATCTGGTAGCCGTATTTCTCATAGGCTCAGTCACTGCAAAATAATGGTCAGACCTGTTCAGAATATTAAAAAGGAGGAGCTTTCTTTAATATGGAAATTATAACACTGATAAATATTTCGTGAAACACGACTCTGATTGGTTGTAAAACAGAAATCATTGAAACGTGATTGGTCAATTGACTCCCATTTGGGGCATGAGTTAAATAGTTATTAAAAACATACAATTGAAAAGAATGACAGAACACAGATTCCCAAGAAGCATTCTAGAATGGGAGTCAATTGGTAGAAGAATAAGAGGACGATCAAAAGTAACGTGGATTGATGTGTTTTGAGCACTGTAAGGAGAAAATAATTGGACGATGGGGATTGGAATGACAGAGAGATGTGGAGGAGAATGACAATAGATTAATTGGCGCAGGAAGATGTGAAATATTATGAAACTTGCTAAATAAATAAATAAATAAAAATAACAATGACTTCTTCATTAAGTATAAAATGAGTGTGAGTCTGTCTGTTCGTCCTTTATGGGCTCAAAAATTACTTGACTTTTTTTTTTCTTTTCCATCATTTAGAGAATTATTCTGAGACAACGTATATAACATATTACCATATGGCCGGAGATAAAAAGGGGGACATTGATTCACTAAAAAAAGTAGCTTTTGGACGCTTAAATGACTTACGCTAACTAAACTATAACAATTACACCAAATTAATGCATAAAGAATTGAATATCTAAAAAAATCTACAGTAAAAGTTCGCGACAGCATATGTCTACCTTTTACGGATAACTCACAACAACCATTTTTGTCTTTCAGCTCATTAAAATCAAGAAGATCGGGATGAGTAGATTCCCGGGCAAGCGTAGCAGCGCACGGCGGGTATTCTTTTACGGATAACTCACAATAACCATTTTTGTTTTTCAGCTCATTGATACCAAGAACATAGGGGTTAGTAGATTCCCAGGCAACGCTGGATAATCAGCATTGGGTATCTAAAATCATTACGATGTAAATTTATAGTTATTTTTCTTTTTACTTATTCGACTAAACATAAAAACACATTTCTTTTATTTAGACGTAGCAGCGCACACCGGGTACCAGATAGTAGGCTATATAATAAACTTCTGTAGTTTCTGGTCGTGAAACTCATTACAATTTCACTCTCCATCTAAAAATAATCATCTTTGTAATTATAACATTTATTAACAGGCTTTTTATTTTCTTTCTTTATTTATTTCTTAATAGTGGTGTAACCTCTTCCTTTTATGCTCTTTTACATGTCCCAAGCCACCTTTTCCGTATGGTTACAGACCTGTCGGGAGATGATTTTTAATCTTTGCGCCACATCTTTATATATATATATATATATATATATATAATAAGAACAGTTAAGTCTCATAGACTGCGATGGGCAGGGCATGTTGCACATACAGGGAATGAAAGACGTGTATGGAAGCTTCTTGTAGGAAAACCAGAGGGAAAACGCCCAGTTGGTAGACCAAGAATGAGATGAGAGAATAACATTAACTATGATTTTGAGGGAAGTAGATTATACAGGGAATGCTTGGAAAGCATTAGCTCAGGATAGGGATATGTGGAGAGCTTATGTCCGCGCGGCCATGAACCTACGGGTTCGATAGTGCCAGTGAGTAAGTAAATATATATGTATATATATATATATATATATATATCATTTTTATGTACGTGTGTGTGTGTCACTGAACTTCTCCTAAATGATGTATCTATTTTGATTATTTTTTGTGGGTTTGAGTGGGTCCTTGGATGGTTTAGATTCACAATTGGACCCTCTAAAGCCATTAGGTGTAGGAGTTCACCTGAAGTGAACAATTAAAAATCGTTCTATCGGTCACATTTTTCGATATTTCACAACGAAACTCAGTATATCCTATTAAAATAAACCGAGGTAGGTTTATTAAAAAATGAGCGAAATGCGACAATTAGAAGTGGAAATTTACCTGAAGTCCGAAATTAAAAAACTGACTAGCGACCGACGCCTCGTGTTTGGTTCGTCTTAGCGTGTACCTTACAATTTAATTAACCTTCAATATTTCATTTATTTAGGCGTAGCAACGCACGCCAGGTATTAGCTAGTACACATATATAATTCAATAGTGAGAAGTACTGTCACACATTGGGCTGAAGCATGGAAATTCAACAATAACTTAGAACAAAAACTTATGTCGATGGGAATTTTCTTGAAGAGAACAGCAAGATGTTCAAAATTAGAAGAAATAAAGTCTTACGAGAAAAAATGAATATTAAATATTCAATAGTAGTTTATATAAAGTACAAGTAATTAGATTGGTATGGGCATGTACGACGAAATCAAGAAGAAAGGTTATCATAAGTAATGCCACGAGTGATTTCCAAATTATCGCTAAATTCACGACTCACTTCGTGAGTTATACCACGATAATTTGGAAATCACTCCTGGCATTTGTTAGGACTATTTAACGAATAAAACTAAGCTCTTTACTCACAAATCATTATTTAACTATAGTTATTTTTAAATATTTATATATTTAATGTAAACTGCGATGTTTGAAAACAAATGAGAAGCGGTAGTACGCTTCATTTGCTTCTTTTGTATATCACTGCAACCAGATCATATTATTTATTGCCAAAGGAACGCAATATTGTAAGAATGCTTTCTAGTGGAGAAAAATGAAACACATCAAACTGTATATTAATTCATTTCTGATGTCGTATGATGTAAATATGACAATTATATTTTTCTGGATTGTTACCTGGAAAAAATACATTTAAGAAAGTGCAAACAGTGGTTTCTTTTTTTTTTTTGGTGGTATAATAAATTGCTACAAATGTTTTTATATTAACTCCCGCATGCGGCATGTGTTGACATTCATGCACTATATATACAATCTGGTAGCCGTATTTCTCATAGGCTCAGTCACTGCAAAATAATGGTCAGACCTGTTCAGAATATTAAAAAGGAGGAGCTTTCTTTAATATGGGAATTATAACACTGATAAATATTTCGTGAAACACGACTCTGATTGGTTGTAAAACAGAAATCATTGAAACGTGATTGGCCATTGACTCCCATTTGGGGCATGAGTTAAATAGTCCAGAAAAATCATTGTAATAGTGTCCACCAGGAAGAAGAAGAAAAAAAGGAAGACTCTGAAACTCGTGGATGCAAGCAATAAGAAATGGAATAGAACAAAAGGTCTGGATGATATGGAATGGATGGAAAGAGAAGAGTGGAGAAGGAAAATAAAACTTTAGGCACAAAAAGATGTGTAAACATTGAAAATCTGTATATAAACAAATCACACACTCACACACACACACACACACACACACACACACACACACACACACACACACACACACACACACACACACTATTTTGACCACACAAGGACATGAAGGGCCCACCCGAATGAGGGAATGAGGGACTAGGATATTAAGACGAGACACATCATTTCACTCACGCATTAATAATAAACAAAGCGAATATAACATGATAACGACAGGCAAGGAAAAGCCTTAAACGTCTCACCCAGTAAACTGTTCCGACCGGGGTTCGAATCCGGGAGACCTGCCTACGAGGAAAACGACGTTACTTTTTTTTTTTTAAGAAATCAGTATTTACAAATTATTTCTTTTCATTTTATTAATTTATTCATGTTCTTTGTCTTCCAGGTATATATTTGTCTTAAAGGCGAGGAAATACCGCAAAAAATAACTTGTCTTTACTGGGAACCGAACCTGGGACACCTGCATACGAGACAACTGCATTACTTTTTTTTTAAGAAATCATTGTCTACAAATTATTTATTTTCATTTTAATAATTCTTTCTTGCTCTTTGTCTTCCAGGTAGACATTTGTCTTAGAGGCGAGGTAATACCGCAAAAAAAAAACCTTACCAGAAAACATGTCTTGACCGGGAATCGAACTCGGGACAGCTGCGTACGCAGGTAATAAATTTACCTTCTTTCTTTTTTAAGAAATCAATATCTACAAATTATTTCTTTTTATTGTATTATTTTTTTCTTGTTCTTTGTTTTCTAGACAGCCCTTCAATAGGGAAAGATTTTAAAACAAAAATAGTTTACTTTCTCTTTAGTTTTTATTAACCCCCTTATATATCAGATTATATAATTGAATTATTCAATGCATAATATTATTCTTTATTACTTTTATTTTTGTCCAAGTTTTCTTCTCTATGGAGAAAGTTTCAATGCTCTGTATACACTGTATTCATCATCATCATAATGAACAAATTCGTTTTAGGCCATGTGGCCTGTACGGTAAACCTAGCGAAGATGGTCTTGATCTTTCCACCGATGTTTTGGTCTTCCTTGGTCCCTATGTCCAATTGGGGTATATTGGAATGCCAATTTTGGAAGTCTATTTCTTGCCATTCTCCTCGGATGATTTTTCCATTCTTGTTGGTATCTTTGTATATCTTCATTTAAACTTGGTACTCCAAGTTTTCCTCTGATAATAGTGTTCCTTTGGTGATCCAGTCTATTAACTCCTAACAATGATCGTAAGAAGCGCATTTGGCTTATGAGAGTTTCTTTTATTTAAAATCCAAATTTCACTTCCGCATTTTAGAGCAGCTTTTGACACTGTATTCGTAGTAACAAAAATATTGCAATCGAATGATCAAAGAACAACGACACGCGCTGTCTTAAATTCCAGTCTTAAATTGAAAATTACAATGATATTTCTTTGGAAACCTTGACACAGTGGAATACTTTATCCTCAAAAATTGTGATATTTAAAGGTGGAAAGTTTTGATTGCAGGACGACTCAATATTTTTCATTTGAAAACTGCTGACTAGAAACTCGTAGTTATCACAAGCAGGCAATACCTTGAATTGAAATAACATTTATTCAATGTGTCTTATTTACCGGTACTATCCTTGACACGTTCAATATAATACGGTATGTCTGTCGACCCAGATTCCAAACTTTATTTGTGCAAATTAAATTTCCAAACTTTTATTTTACCTTAATCTCAAAGACATGTTTAGATATAAGATAAAAATATATACCTGTTGGCAGGTGACGTCCTCAACTGTGTTAAAATATTACATTTATGATATGCCTTCCTTTTTTTTCTGTTAGTTCAATAGTATATTGGCTTTAACTAATGGGGGGGGGGAGAGGCATATCATAAATTTAATATTTTAACACAGTTGAGGACGACGGCACCTGCCAACAGGTATATATTTTAATTGTTATCTAATGACTATTCACCTCAACGGAATTTTATATTAATTATTTTATTAATTAAATAAAAATAAAACGTAGTTTTATTTGATTTTCATATTTATTATATAATTCAGTGACAGCTGTTTCGGTACACTGTACCTTCTTCAGACATGTTAACAAATTATGAAGAAGGTACAGTGTGCCGAAACAGCTGTCACTGAATTATATAATAAATATGAAAATCAAATAAAACTACGTTTTATTTTTATTTAATTAATAAATATGGATTTTGATCAAGTAAACACCAACTCAATTGATTATTTAATTCTTTTAATATATCTAGAGACTTACATGAACTTTATAGGAAGCCAGATATAATAAGAACAGTTAAGTCTCGTAGACTGCGATAGGCTGGACATGTGGCACGAATGGGGAATGAAAGTCGTGCATGTAGGCTTCTTGTATAAAAACCAGAGGGAAAACGCCCATTTGGTAGCCCAAGAATGAGGTTGGAGAATAACATTAATCACGATTTAAGGGAAGTAGATTATATAGGGAACGATTGGATAAATTTAGCTCAGGATAGGGATGCATGGAGAGCTTATGTGCGCGGCAATGTGCCTACGGGTTCGATAGTGCCAGTGAATTAGTCAGGTAGTTAGATACTTTATATACATTTATTTTTACTAACTGATATAATAATAAGGGGCAACGTCTTGTTGGTTCAGGCAATATACAAGTCGGAAGGTCGGAGGTTCTAGTCCCGGAGGGACCAGGATTTTTAACCTGGTCTAAACCTTCTGGTGGCACCATGACACTGAGTTCGACTCAACCTATAATGGAAATAATTATCATACGATTGATCTGGGTGTAAAGACGGACACAACGCAGGGCTGGCATCTCATCTTATAAATTATACTTTATAATAGTATTTCTAACTTTTTCTATATGTGAAGGGGCTTCGGGGCTATCAGTTTTGGTCTCTATAATTCGAAGATATTGGAATGATTCTTTTAATCCTTATATATAGTCTGAAAAGGTGAGAGCGTTAACCTCCTACCATCCAGTGGGGGTAATGTATTCGTTCGAGTTTTTTCGTTGTCAAATCTATATTGTGTTGCCTATTAGCCTATGCCTATTATGCATTATTAATCAACATGTAAATTATTCATAATTGTTATTATATGTACTATTTAATCCTAGTTTTAACTCCATCAGGTAAAATAAATAAATTTGTCTTGTGCATCGCGGTCACATGTTTTTAAATCAGTATAATTTAATTTTTTTTTATTCGCGGTTGAGCTCTGAAATAATCACATTTTACCACTTACAGTAGTCTCATATTTATTCAGAGCGGAAGTGATAATCGAATATATTGAAAACGTGTTAACTGTTTATTTTACACACGTTTAAAGGTTTAATGGAAATGGTAAAACATCTAAATGTAATTAAAGTTCAGCGGCTACTGTTTTTGGTTGTAACTTATCTCTTGAATTGAAAATTAAATTGATTTTTTTTGGCTGTTCTAGCGGTTATGACAGCATTGAATCTCTGAACGGAAAACAAATTGCTAACTATATCGATGTATTGACAGGTTCACCAACATATTTATTCACGTTTCCGCCATTTAGGGTACATATTTCACGTGATTATTCCCAAGCATAATTTTTTTTTTTTCATCCCACAACAGACCCGGAGGTCCTTGGGGTAGTAGGAGGTTAAGGCTCCCACTTTTTCTAGACAATCGGCACTTTATGTCAGCCGGGTTGTCAGCCCTGCGTGACGGCCGCCTTTACCCCCAGAACAAGCGTCTGGTACTCATTTCCGTTAGAGGCTGAGTCGACCCCAGGGCCATAGTGCCGCCAGAGGGTTTGGGTCAGTTTAAAAATCCTGACCCCAACGGGACTTGAACCCTCGACCCTCCGGCTTGTAGCTCAGTGCCTTAACCACTACGCTACGGCGTGCCCCCTCCCAAGCATAAAATAGTTTATAAAACACTTAACAATATCATATACTAACACATAATGAACAAATGCAAGCTTTAGAGTAGGTTATTTTGGATACTTTTTAAATTTAAAACTAATGTATTTTCAACTTTAATGTATTTCCGTAAGTTTGATATCTTAATAGGCCTAAAAATTAATATTTAAATATATATAATGTAGATTTTTTGTCATGATATTTTCGAAGAAGAGTCAAAGATTTGTATTTTTTTCAAAATATTTTCTTGAGAACTACCTCAATAATAGCTACATTCCTTCGTAATTCGTTAAAAAGATTGGTCATGAAAGAATCAACTAGCAAACTATAATCTCATTTATTCTGTGAAAATATACCGGAGTTCTGAATTTCCATTTCGAGCATGATACTGCATTGGCTTAACAACGCTATAAAATCATGATTGGAGGCAAAAAATGGATGCACGTTGATATATACAAGGCAATATAATGTACAGAATAAATATAGAATTTTTATTTTTGGTGGTAACTATGGGAGTAAAACAACACAATTGAAACGCGAGAGTCTGGGGAAATATAACTACTTGACAATTCCCTTTTGTGAACATAAATATACTTGACCTTCTTGTTGGAACAGAAGCGTTTTCAAGTGTTTATAGGGTGGAATAATTATATTATAACCACTTGCTGTAGTTAGCCAATGTATTGTTTTTCCATTGTTACGTTCCTATTGATAATACTCCACTGCATATTCATGACAATTGCACGGCTCACAGTGGCATTCCGATGACGTACTACACTGCTTGCGTCAGCTATTCCTCTCTATGATTGACACTTGTTACAACGTCGTCGTTATATGTTTTATTCCGAGCGAATTCGCTCAATTATTCACGGTTTTATAAGGCGGCTCCATGGAGTAAGTGCTTAGACACTCGCCTTTAGCTCTGAGTAGGCTAACGAAATTGCGACTCCATGTAGGGATGCAACATCGCTCATAAAAAACATCGATGTTAGTACATCGATGTTTTCAAAATTAAAATATCGATGTCCAAAACATCGATGTTTATGAACGATATGTCGATGATTTTTCGATGTTTTGAGAAAACAATTGAAAACACAAAATAATGTTGAAAATGTATATTAATTATTTATTTCGCAAAACATTATTTAAAAACAACAATTTTGCCAATCTTGTGCCCAGTAAGCGGTTTCTTTCTTGGGTAATCGTAGCCCCAGTCTCTGAAAACAGCCGCTCACTGGGCACCGACGTTGCTATGATAGGCAAATATACCATCGCCGGTTTTTATACAGTCCAGGAAATAAAACTTTCATGTCTTCTTCTTCTTCTTCTACTTTACGGTTTAAGGCTTATTTACTAGCCTGTTCCGGCTCCAAATTGCTGCTCTTTCCATCTTTTCCTTGGTCTTCCCAAGCTTCTTCTTCCTCGTGGTGAATAGTTGTATGCTGCTTTTGGTATTCTATTCTCAGTCATCCTTGCCAAGTGTTCTTTCCAGTTTATTCTGTATTTCTCTATTATTGAGTTTAATTCCTCTATTTGTAGTTGTCTTATTTCTGTGATATGTTTTTTTGTCTGTTCTTTGATATCCTGCTATTGCTCTGAGGAATCTCATTTCAGCAGCTTGTATCCTGGCAGATTGTTGCGTTGTCACTGTCCACGTTTCGGATCCATAAGTAATAATAGGCACTGCCATTGTCATGTATAATTTCATCATACCACATTTCTAAAGCATCTGCTTTTGGCTAAGGAAGCGAACGAGCTGCGAAAATAATACAATAAATGGCGCTAGTCATGACAAAATATCGTTCATAAAGAACGATGTATCATCGATTTTAAGGGTTTTAACATCGATGTTTATGAACGACACATCGATGTTTTTAAAACATCGATGTATCGTTTGCATCCCTACCTCCATGTGGGAATTCGAGGTGGACGAATCGGAGCCAAGGTGGGTTATTCGTGCGGCTCCTCCCATTTTCCCATGCTGAAATTTCATTTTGACAATTTACCACATTCAGTCCCGTACCATAATCGAGTGATTAAGGCAAGATGCCTTGGCGCATAGCTACGGGACATGCGCTGGTTCGAGTCTCCATGGGAGAAGAAATGTTCTCATGGAATTTCGGCCAGTATGGGACCGGTGTCCACCCAGCATCGTGAGGCTTTTGGGTAGCTACAATAAATAGCGGTTCCAGGTTAAGAAAACAAGCTATAACGTTTAGGGGAATCGATATACTGACCACATTCGCAACACTGGCTGTGATTAACACATATGGATATGAGGACAACAGCCCGCTGATAGGCCAAGGGCCTTCTAATCCTGTCGCGCCATGGAGTAAAATTCACCATATTCATGCCATCCGTCTTGCTCTGTTTAATTTCATCTGCCCCTGTGATGGTGCGACAGGCTTCATAAACCGACATCTTTGTATATCATAAGCCTTCAGTAATAGGGGCTTTACCTAATCTCATTCCCAGACAAGAGAATAGAAGATATTTATTTAATAACGATTATTATTTGTATTCGGGGGTCGCGAATTACAATCCAGGAGCAGATGAATATTACTTGAGATTTTCGTGAATTTGCTAGGCTGTGAGCAAAATTTGTCGGTCATTTCACGTCCTGATTTCAATTGCATTCATCTATTAAAATGCGTCATTAAATAAATAGAACTATTAATATACATATTTAAAAGAGAAATATGTAAAATTCCGTGAACATGAGTATACAAAGAACCCACATTTGAATATAATCTACTTAATTTTCATTAATCGTTAATTATTATTTATTTAGTATTTTTATATAAGGTACGCCGTAGCGTAGTGGTTAAGGCACTGAGCTACAAGCCGGAGGTTCGAGGGTTCAAGTCCCGTTGGGGTCAGGATTTTTAAAACTGACCTAAACCCTCTGGCGGCACCATGGCCCTGGGGTCGACTCAGCCTCTAATGGAAATGAGTACCAGACGCTTGTTCTGGGGGCAAAGGCGGCCGTCACGCAGGGCTGACAACCCGGCTGACAAAAACTGCCGATTGTCTAGAAAAAGTGGGAGCCTTAACCTCCTACTACCCCAAGGGCCTCCGGGCCTGTTGTGGGATCACTTTACTTTACTTTACATCTTTATTATTATATTGTTTATGGATTATAATAACGTAACTTTAAGCGGAAATATTGAAGCTGTTACGTTATAAAACACAACTTCTCTAAACGATAAACTGACAATATATAAAACTGCTATTCTCCTAGTTATATTATATGGATGCGAAACATGGACTCGTACTTTAAGGAAGGAGAAAAGATTACGAGTATTTGAGAATCAAGTTCTAAGGAAAAATGTTGGAGCAAGGAGAGATGTACAGACAGGCGAATAGAGAAGACTTTCATAACAGTGATTTACATGATATAATAAGAACAGTTAAGCCTCGTAGACTGCGATTGGCAGGGCATGTGACACGAATGGAAATGAAAGAGTGACATTTATTCTTCTTGTAGGAAATCAGAAGGAAAACGCCCAGTTGGTAGACAAAGAATGGGGTGAGAGAATAATATTAATCATGATTTGAGGGAGGTAAATTATTATAAAGGAAATGTCTGGGAAACATTAGCCCAGGATAGGGATGTATGCAGAGTTTACGTCCGCGCGGCCATGAACCTTCATGTTAGATAAAAAAAACCTCATTCGCTTTATTGTGTGTGCCAGCTTGCTGGGCTGTTATATCATTTCAGGTGTTTATATGAAGTAAGTGGCACTGCAATAGAATTTTAATATGTATCGACCTCAGTTTTCTAGGGTCCTTAAGTTCAAACCCGGCTAGGGTCGATGCATTTTTTAGGATGGAAAATCCAAGGGACAATTCCTCCATAATGGAATTTAAGTTGTGGGCTCCCAGTATACAGATTTTCGTACTTGTAAAACAATTAATTGAACAATTCCATGACGCGACAAGCCTAGAAGATCCTTAGCTTACCATCCGGCTGCCGGCCACACATCCACATGTATCAATCACAGAGGTAGATGATCATCTAGCCAGCTTAGGGGTGACATGTGGTCAGCAAGACGAGTCCCCCAGGCGCTATAGATGGTTTTCTCAACCTGGAACCGCTGTTTATTGTAGCTACCCAAATGCCTCACGATACTGGTCCCATACTAGCCGAAATACCATGAGACAAATTTCTTCCCCCATGGAGACTCGAACCAGCGCAAGTCCCATAGCTCTGCGCCAAGGCTTCCTGCCTTAACCACTCCGCTACGGCGCGTGACCGTAAAACAATTACAGCCTATAAATTAGATCCTCTCAGCAAAATTTAATCGGCCTAATCCCATCCAAGTATTGCCTTACTTGCCTATTGGATATCTTCATGAGTCGATATGCTAACCACATGTCACTCGCTGTCATCTATAGGGAAATAAGTGTAACTAATATAGCTTGTTTAAGTAACTCCCGATTGGAATCATCCATGTCCCCACGTTGGGATGTTCGGGTATAGACTAGTTAATATGCATTTTCAATTTTGTGAGTAGTTAATTAATTACATTTCTATCCATTCACTAGTTAACCGCGGAATGTTATATTTCACTGACAGATGTGCACATTTTATTGAGCAAGTGGAAATAATCGTATTGTAGAGTTAATTTTAATGCTATACACCTCCATATGCTATGTCAATTCTCCATCGTCTCCTTGTGCACGTGATGACGCTACGTCATCAGTTCTTATCCTATTATTCGGATCAGACAAAAAAAAAGCTCTCGAAAATACCCTCGTTAGCATGCTACCAGCTCATTCATAAAGATTTTCAGTAACATAATGATCTGGACAAATCTAGAGCTCATTAAAGTGGAATCGATTGTAAAGTAAGGTACAAATTAACTCGCATTCAAGAAATTATGATATTATCCACTTTCTGTTAATTAAGGGTAATATTTCGCTTGAAATATATATCTATATCTTTAACATTCAATGTGAATTAATTTACGGTATTCATAAATTATGAAAATTTACTCTACTGGTATTGCTTTCTCAGGAACTGCTTCGGTACGGCTATGGAATTTTCTAACACTTCATTAACTCATGATAAGATAAGCTTGTATTGAAGATTCAGTAAAATCGTCCTATAAACTATTTTTTCATCAATAGTTCATCTGAACAAATACTTTTTCGAAGATAAAATTCAATCATATATTGTATCTAAATATTAAAGGTAGGGCAAAGCAATTCCTAATCACAAATAGGAATGAGATGCACAAAGAAATTAAACATAGGTTTAATTCTGGAAATACGTGCTAATATGTATTACAGAGACTCTTGACGTCCCAACTCCTTTAAAAAAACGTTAAACTAAAAATATATAAAACTATTGTTCTACTAGTTACATTGTATAGATGCGAAACATGGACTCTTACTTTAAGGGAGGAAAGGAGATTACGAGTATTTGAGAATAAAGTTCTTAGGAAAATTTGTGGACCAAAGAGAGATGAACTGACAGGTGAATGGAGAAGACTGCATAACAGTGAACTACAGGGTCTTTATAGGAAGCCAGACATAATGAGAACAGTTAAGTCTTGTAGACTGCGATGGGCAGGACATGTGGCACGAATGGGGAATGAAAGAGGTGCATGGAAGCTTCTTGTAGGAAAACCAGAGGGAAAACGCCCAGTTGGTAGATCAAGAATGAGGTAGGAGAATAACATTAACTATGATTTGAGGGAAGTAAATTATACAGGGAATGATTGGAAAACATTAGCTCAGGATAGGGATGTATGAGAGCTTATGTCTACGCGGCCATGAACATACGGGTTCGATAGTGCCAGTGAGTTAGTTAGGGCAATGCAAGTGCTAGGAAAAATTTTTATGTATAATAACTGATTTATAAAGCTTTTAAATGATAAATTATTACATTGTTCTGAGTCTTCCTCAACTATTAGTTGTATAATTTTAAAGAGGCCTTTCGAAAGCAATGTTTCATCTTCTGTTTTTTGACTATTGTTAATGATGATTTTGTAAAGTCGGCTTTGGTCACTGGGTATGTTCTCATTGAAAATGTGTTGTGGTTTCCTTTATGATTTCGATCTTTTCTAGAATGTTTATTTTCAATGTATTGTTTTCTTTGTGTAAGATCGATAATATATTATCCGTTGTATTAAATTGGTGACCTGCTTCTGTTATGTGTTTAGAAAATCTAGATTTGTCCTTATTATTTACATAATTTCTGAAATGTTCATTAAATCTTGTGGTAAATTTTTTTGTAGTTCTGCTAATATAGAATTTGTCATAGTTACTGCATTCTAATATTCATATTTTTATATACATCCATATCTTCTAATCTATTTAAAATTATGTTATTTGGTTTATTATTCGTTCTAGATGCTTGATGATTTTTTTTTTTTTTTAGGATTTTAGCCAGTTTTTGTGTTTGTAAACTTGTATATGTTAATGATAACCACTTGACATTATTTTTGTCGAAAGGCCTCTTTAAAAGTTATACAGCTACTAGATGAATGAAGACTGAGAACAAGATAATAATTTATAATTTAATAGCTTTATACAGTGTAAACCTCAACAGATATTCAAAATGTGTTTAAAAAAAATCATAACTACTAACTAAAGTTACAAATTTCACATTATTATTTATTTCAGAAAATGAGAAAATTTTGCCTGAATATAGGTATGATGACCAATCTTCAATTAATTAAAATTAATTTTATTTTAATGATTTAAGGTATAAAAATACACATAGTACTGGAGATGTATTGACTTTTTCGAAAAAAAAATACATTGACATTTCCCAAGGGTCTGTGTTGCCGTACATATATGTTCCAGTCCAACTATTAAAAACTTGTCTACAGTATTTACACACCCACATATATCTAATTCATACATAAAATTACAGGTATAAAATAACCTCTCTCTTACATTAACTTACCTATGTACCTCTCATACTATGCGACTCTGTCTGTGCAGTAAATATTTAGTCTACAAAATAAACTTAAAAACACACACATACTATACATACTCCCCCACACACACATAAAATTATAAGATTATTCAACTCACTCTCTCTCTCTCTCTCTCTCTCTCTCTCTCTCTCTCTCTCTCTCTCTCTCTCTCTCTCTCTCTTTCCTTAAATAACACCAACATTTTTAATGCAGCCAGTTAATTAGAAACCAGACATAAGTTTTTTGATTACGAACTACTTTTTACCCTTCTTCACATCCTACTCACCTTAATTCCTCCTCGCCTTAACATTAATTAATGTATTCTCATTAAAAGCTTTAAAAAAAAGAATGGTAGAACATCATGCAATAAGGGCCAACATGCACATTCTATTGAGCAACACTAAGAAATTGGGACTGGAAATAAATATTAATAAAACTAAATATATGTTCACAAATGTAAGTACATTGTATAATACAAATGAATAGTTAATGAAAAGCGAGGGAGTTTTTTAGTGGTCGAATTCAAATACCTAGGAACAATAATTAAAAATAGTAATGACATGCACAAAGAAATTAAACAGGGGCACAATTCTGAGAATGAATGTTATTATGTTTTGCAGTAACTGTCATTGTCCCAACTTCTCTCAAAAAAGTTAAACTGAAAATATATAAAACTGTTATTCTCCCAGTTACATTATATGGGTGCGAAACATGGACTCTTACTAAGGAAGGAAAGAAGATTACGAGTATTTGAGAATAAAGTTCTAAGGAGAATGTTTGAACCAAAGAGATTGGAAAAGAACTACTGAACTTTATTGGAAATCAGATATAATAAAAACAGTTAAGTCTCGTAGACTACGATGGGCAGAACATCTGGCACGAATGGGAAATGAAAGAGGGGCATGGAAATTTCTTGTAGGAAAAGCAGAGAGAAGACGCCCAGTTGGTAGACCAAGAATGAGATGGTAGAATCACATGAACCATGATATGAGGGAAGTAGATTATACTGGGGATGATTGGAAAACAGTTCAGGATAGGGATGTGTGGAAATCTTATTTCCGCGCGGCCATGAACATATTAGTTTGATAATAGCAGTGAGTTACTTAGTTAGAATATTACAAAAACGGAAAATATATAGCTTTATACACTGCACTGAGTAGTATTGCATTAACCACTTCGGCCCTTAAGTTCATTATATATATATATATATATATATATATATATAATGACATTGTGAAAAGAAAAATTAATGTCACCAGGAATCGAACCGTGGACCTCTAGTTCTCCAGATTAGTGTGAAACCCACTACAATAATATTTATAATATGTTCCATTTTGGAACTATGTTAAAATAACAGTACTGGAAAATGTTAAATAACATCGTTTACAGCTTATAAAAGTGGTGTAAAATTCTCAAATATAGATACTTCTAAACGAAGCCGGCCGTTGGCGATGGTAGTGACACCTACCTGACAGCGGATGAAACGAGAATTATTGATTTGTATATGTGGAAAGAATTGTTAATGCTTGTGCCAGGTCTAGAATGGTGTAGTGGGCTGCACACTAGTCTGGAGAACTTGAAGTCCACGGTTCGATTCGTGGTTCAGACTATAATTTTTCTTTTCACAATATCATTATAATATAATATGATCCATTATTGGAACTTTTTTTAAAGCGAAGTTATATTCTTCATCATCATCAACAACAAGGATGAAGCCCAATGGCCTGTTCCGATCTCATTATAGGTCGAATTGGTCCTTCCATCTCTTCAATGGTCTTCCCAACATTCTTCTCCCTTTTGGTCTATAATTATACATTCTTCTTGGTATGCGCTGTTCATTCATTCGTAATACGTGCTGAAGATAAGCATATTGATAATATTTTATTCTTTCCCAGAGATTAAATATATTAAGTTCTGTTCTTATATCGTCTTTTTTTTTTATCGGTCCTTTGGTATCCTGCTATTGCTCTCAACATCTTCATTTCAGCACCCTCTATTTGTTTACTATCTGGAACTGCCAATACTTTGTAAAACTTCAAAATAGTTTCTTTTCTAATCTTATTCAATAAAGTGCGTTTAATTGTGTCACGTAGATAATTGAATCGTTGTATTTTAGTTTGTTGTCCCGCTCCGTAGGTGAGTGGTTAAGGCAGGAAGCCTTGGCGCAGAGCTACGGGACCTGCGCTGGTTCGAGTCCCCATGGGGGAAGAAATTTTCTCATGGTATTTCGGCCAGTATGGGACCTGTGCCCACCCAGCATCGTGATGCATTTGGGTAGCTACAATAAGTAGCGGCTCCAGGTTGAGAAAACCAGCTATAACGGCTGGGGGAATCGACATGCTGACCACATGTCACTCCTACACTGGCTGATTATCATCTACCTCTATGATTGACACATGTGGATGCGATGCCAGCAGCCGACTGGTAGGCTAAGGGCCTTGTAGGCCTGTCGCGCCAGGAGTTGTTATTTTAGTTTGTTTATCTAAATTTCTGTCATTGCCTAAATGACCTCCCAAATAGTTAAAATTCTGAACTTGGTCTATAATTACATTGTTTATCATTATTTTTGTTCTTATTGCACATTTTCCTTTCAGAGCTAATATTTTTTTTTTAGATGTAGATATTCTTAAATTGTATTTTAGAGAGATATTATTTAAATTATAAAGGAATTGTTGTAAAGCATTTTCTAATGCTGTCATTATTACTTGATCGTCTGCAAACAGCAGAGTTGTCAATACACTACTTATATTAATTTGTTCTTGCCATTCATTTATGACATGGTCCAAGTGAAGTTATATTAATTTTAAAAATAAAAGTTGTTATTGCGCTCCAAATTTCGATGTTTTTATATGAGCCCAAAACTTAATTGGAGAGTTACAATTTTATTTTTGTCAAGTGAATAACATTGATTTATAAATAAGTAGCTAATACCCATCCTGCGCTGCTACGCCTAAATATCATTTTTAAATTTTCGTTTCAGGAGAACTCATATAAATGATTTATAGCGTAATAGATAGCGGTTAAACACTCACCTTACCTGAAAATGTGTACAATGGTATAGCCTACATTGCGATGAACCAAACTTGGTGGTTGCTAGAGTCAATATTTAATTTTGGATTTCAAATAAATCCTTAACCGGTTTGCTCGGGTATTTATTTGTCCCATTATTATAATAGGGGATTTTAATGCCAGAACTGGGAAGGAAATATAACTTTGGAAGCGCAGAAAATATAATTTTAAAAGTTAAAGAAAACTCCTTTGAAAAGTGAGCGATTTAAAAGCGCCATGATTATGCGGAATATCTCTGATGCGTCAGTGGAGTGTATACAGACTTTTATATAAAATCTAATTTGTGAAATCTCAGGCGTAACGATTTGCTTCTAACATCTCTTTGCAGGTATTTTGTGAGAAATACTCGTATTATTTGTTGACAATCGTATTGTTGTTTACTCTTTGAAACCGTGTTAATTTATACAGTTAAGACAATTTTCTTTCTTTTCCTTAGTTTAGCCTCTTCCTGTGTTTCTATTTTTACATCCCCAATATTTTCGGACCTTACCGGAGACAAGATTTGTCAGGAGAAGATTTTTAAACACTTTACTACATACTACTTTTTTGACCACCCAGCGACATGGAGGGGCTCTCCGGATGAGTGAGAGGCTTAACGTCAGAGCCACTCTGAAACAACACGGACATTTAAGATAAGACACTATATATAACAAGGAAAATATAGGCCTAATATGGATCAATCGCTATCATTATTTAAATCCAAATTAACTGATATCTTAAGTTCGACACAATGAAAACATTAACTGCATAACAACTATATAGAGCATTCCATTAATAATCATCTAGGAAGATACTTACTTTATTTTATATCATTTTACTTTTATTATATTCTATGTTTTTGTTAGTATTAGCTAGTATTAGATTACATCATCATTGTATTTTGTTTAGTCTGTATTTTAATAATATCTTAAAATTGTAATATGTACGTAATTTTTGTATAATTTTACTATTCACTGGTTGAGTGGAAGAGAAGGCCTTATGGCCTTAACTCTACCAGCTAAAATAAATTATTATTATTATTATTATTATTATTATTATTATTATTATTATTATTATTATTATTATCATTATCATTATCATTATGAATGCGAGATAGTGTTCGGGGAGGACTATTTGCGGCATGAAGATTTCATGGATTTTATCTTACAGGTGAGGAAAATCCCGAAAAAAAACCCTTCACCGAAGAAACTTTTCCTCACCGGGGATCCGCTGATTGCGAAGGAACGACGTTATCCCAGGAAGGACATGGAGGCTTCTTGTAGGAAAACCAAAGGGAAAACGCCCAGTTGGTAGACCAAGAATGAGGTGGGAGAATAACATTAATCATGACTTGATGGAAGTACAGTAGATTATACTGGGAATGATTATAAATATTAGATTAGGATAGGGATGCATGCAGAGCTTCTGTCCGAGCGGCCATGAACCTACGGGTTCGATACTGCCAATGAGTTAGTTAGAGGGAATCCGTATTCTGGATTTTTGTACCCTGTAAAGTCCATCTAGGGTATATGGGAAGCCAGATATAATAAGAACAGTTAAGTCTCGTAGACTGCGATGGTCAGGACATGTGGCACGAATGGGGAATGAAAGACGTGCATGGAAGCTTCTTGTAGAAAAACCAGAGGAAAAACGCCCAGTTGGTAGATCAAGAATCAGGTGTGAGAACAACGTTAATTATGATTTGAGAGAAGTAGATTATACAGGGAATGATTGGAAAATATTAGCTCAGGATATGGATGTATGGAGACATGTCCGCGCTGCCATGAACCTACGGGTTCGATAGTGCCAGTGAGTACGTTAGTTAGTTAGTAAAGTCCATCGACCCTGACTGGGTTAGAACCAGCGATTCTAGTCCATTAGAATCGACAAAAATATGTATTTTAATTTGTGTTGGTTTTTCCGTTACACCCTGTAGGGTAAATGCCTGATTGAAACAATTTATATAGAGGAGTTATTGTGATGTTGAAGAAATGAGTGACAGCGAGTGAACGTGACGGTTATTCACCTTCAGCTTATAGAATAATTGAATCGTTCAAAACTTGGATGACAGGAACGGTGAGAATAAAATAAAAGGAAGATTGATGTTGATGACCATGATGAAAACTGAAGAGGTGAGATAGACAGCTTGTCGCTTGCGATCCGCATGCGCGGGCACCAAATATATACAAGAGTTTGCCGGAGCCCCGGTTTACTGTGTACTTGTGTTCCGTGACGTAGGTACATTGTAGCTTACACTGGTCTCACATTCTCCTCTTCGTAGCGTAACACATCCTGTCCTTAAACTCAAAGTGAGTATATAGTCTTTACATACATGTCCCCCAGACCCAAATTATTGTCATTTTGTCGTTCACATTTTCTCATTTTCTGCTATTCGTTTCATTTTCAACATTAGAATGAATTTTAAATGTTTACGTTTGATTCTGCGTATCGGAGTCGTGCGGATCCCTACGTAAAAATAGTTATTTCTGTCTTAAACATTATATTTCTATTGTTGAAAAATAACATTTTATTACAATTTTTATTACGACCTTATCAAAATAAAATATAATATTTATTTCTAGAAGTAAAACATGAAGAGATCCCAGTACAGAGGCTCTTTGAGTAATAGGAGATTAAGGCTCCTATCTTTCTAGACAATCGCCACTTGATGTATTAGCGGGATTGTCACCCCTGCGTGACAGGCGCTTTTACCCCCAGAACTTCTCCGTTAGAGGCTGAGTCGACCCCAGCGTATGGTGTCGCCAGATGATTTAGATCAACTTATAAATCCTGACCCACCGGGTCTCGAACCCCCGACCGTCTGGCTTGTAGCGT
Source organism: Diploptera punctata (assembly GCA_030220185.1). Lineage (NCBI taxonomy): Eukaryota > Metazoa > Arthropoda > Insecta > Blattodea > Blaberidae > Diploptera > Diploptera punctata. The sequence goes on along the minus strand of JASPKZ010007245.1, from coordinate 697,153 downwards.
ATTGCCTTAATCAACTACTCTGCTGAGTTCCCCCTTTTCTAGAGGTATCATTACATCATTTATAAATAACTAGTCTATATTGAAGAAGTTTTGAAATACAAGAAAATCAAATATAGGCCTATTTATAAAAGTATGATTAACTAAATTAAAAAAAAAACAAAAAACTGCTGTATTTAAGTAGTTTTGAAATAAGAATTACAAAATCGCTATTCTTTCAAAAACATAAATCTACTCATTTCACATCTCCCTTTAGGCCTATATGGCATTCATGTGAAATCTAGATGTGAATTTTATAGAGTTATTTACAAATTAATGTCTATACATACTTCAATAAAAGAATACACGAAAAAATGATTGCCTAAAAATTAACTTGAGAAACTGTAAGCATTATAATTTGATAATGGGGTGCACTCAGATCCCGTATGCATTCCAGGGTTAACGGGAAATTGTTATGAGGGCTTAAAAAATGCTCGTAATAAAAAAATGTTTTGATTCTAATTACCTGACTTTTTACATAGTTAATTATAGATACATTTACATTTGAAATATATGTGCATTTTTAGACATCTTAAATTATTCAGTTTGAATTACTTTTAAATTAATTCCGAAAAAATAACTTTTTCAAGCTATTGATACACTGTTATCAGAAACTACTTGAGGCAGGGCTATGACATTTTCAGAGCAGTTTATTCACCACATGATAAAGCTTCTGTAGCAAGCAGTTTCAATAAAAGAGTACTATAAAAATATTTGAATACATGTTTTATATGAAAAAAACTCTTTAAAGTTAAAATCCTAGCATATAATATATTCAAAATATTTCAGCACAACACCAAAACTACTAGGGCAGATTTTTATGCATAATAGATAAGTATAATAGATACATGTATTTAACATTTACGTTTCGTTATTATTACAGAAGATGAGAAAACTGTATTTCAATATACGTAAGCTTTGGTGTCTACAATTGTTTAAAAATTCAGTCTGAGTGATTTAATATATCTTTAAAAATTAATATTTTTAAAGCTAGATATACTCTTAATAACATAATAAATTCATAAAGTCAGGTATTCAAAAGCAATGGGCGGCTCCGTTGCGTAAGCGGTTATACGTTCGCCTCTCATCACTGGGGTCCCTATATCGAGTCTCGGTCACTCCATATAGGTTTCGTGGTGGACGAAACGGAGCTTGGGCAAGTTTTTTTCGGGGTTTCTCCCGTTTTCCCCTGCCACGATTTCATTCTACCATTCCTCCATACTCATTTAATCCATTTAGTTTCATTTCATTCATCTGCCCCTGTGATGATGCATCAGGCGTGATCAGCCGGCACCCTTGTCATTCATAGGCTTGTCATGTAAGGGGGTTTCATCTCATCTCATCCGTCGATCCTACCATGAGTTGGACACGAGTTGAGGATATTATATTAATAAACACATAGCCTACATTATTTTTTTTAATGAAATCTAATTTTACCTTCTTCACAACTGTCACTCGTTAAGAAACATCTAAACTAAAATTAAATTGCAAAGCAATATATACCAGTAATTTGTTAATTAACGTATTTATATTTTTGTATTGATTAAAGTAGCGATACTTATATTTGTCACCGCACTATAAGTAATGAGGTTTATACATTTAGAGGCATTACATTTTATTTAAACTGACATCACTGAGGTCTGGTAAACATTGAAGAAAGAAAGAATTTACACAGATATAACTGTGTACCTACTTATCAGAGTGTGGTATTTAGTTTAACACAAACTACGAGGCAACGTACAAAAGTATACGTGTAAGAATTCCGTTGTCGTGAAGCGAGTAGTCAGTTTATTCACTAATTTATGTTTCTAGAACAGGGCTGTTAATAAGTGCTCACTGGATGTGAAAAGGTGGTTCCCCTCCTACCCGCATCAGGTGCACTCCCATTGAAATCACCCAACTGACAAGTGAGTAGCCGTGCCTTACCTTGTCAGCCTATCCGACGTAGGGTTGAATGGGAGGGGCGGGGTGTTAAATTCCACATGAAATTTTAAAGACGTCGATAAAGATTTTAAAACATACCCTGTTTACTAGTGTGATTGCAATTTTTAACATATGTGGTCATTCAAGATTTCTAAATGTGCAACATTGTTATTTTTTGTTTTTTCTGTGTTATTGTTTTCTTATTGTTTTATTCTTCTAGCAATAGATTAAAAAAGGAGGGTCTTCCTAATATTCATTTCAAATAAAATTAAGCTTCAATGAATATTATCAACGCAATTTAAATCATATTCTTGTTAAAAGTTTGGAAAAAGTTTTACTTTAACTTATTTAATATATTTTCAAAGACCTCCTATAGAACAACAGTGCGCTTGCGCCAGAGTTTATAGAGCCAGCGATAACCCAACATCGAACGACATATCGATTATTATCGTTGTTTCGATTATTAACTTTTTTCTTTTATGTATTTAGACACTTTTAAAATGTAATGAACCTGAAAGCTATCTAACTCATACTTAACCTAATTCAATTACTCTAACCTAGGGTAGATCCCATGAAACGCCATTTTTTTCACTCCTTAATAATCACAACCATCGATAACCCACTTGTTCCAAGTATGTAATATACTCTCTGGAGAAAATAGCAAGTCACCATCACAATATGTGTATTTGAATAAATACTTAAAAATTCTAAAATAAAGTTATACAAATTGTTTTAAATATTTTAAAATATTTTAAAATGTTACTAAATACAGAAGAAGAGTTATAATTCACAACAATAAACAAAAAAGTCAAGGGTAAGTGTTTGTAAACTTGAGCCGAAAGTTTTCTACTAGAATGGTGCATTTAAAGGCAGATTCAATTATTCTAAAAAAGTATAATGAAACTCAAGTTAAATTAAAATTGTGAAAATCTAAAGGCTGAGTATGTTAAATATACTAATTTGTTGTAAATTATGAAACATTTAAAATAAAATTAGAGGTTTCTTACGAAAGTCTTTATGCTTCATTATAAATTCAGAACCAATTTATGAGAAGCTGTTGAAATCTATGTTACATCAGCCATTTAATTGAATTATTGCGTAATACGGGTTGTATTTTCACATCTATTGAACACTTATGCCTGTTGTATAACATTGGTCGGCATATGTTCTGTGTTTTCACTTAGAGTTCAAAATAAATAGACTACAAGCCAACAACAGGATGGGAGAGTAGTTAGTTCAGAGCTAACAGAAAGAATACATATATACATTAGTGTTATCGATGAGCTAATCACCAGTTTTCGTTTTATTCTCAAAACGTTTTAACGTGTCTGAATGTGAAAGAAACAGCACTATTACTAAAAAGTGAAAAGTCCTAAGGTTTGAACTTAACAATGCATAATTCAAAGTGACTAGTTGCTACTTGATTTTCAATCTTAGAACTGGTTTTCTTTACGAGTTTTTAACCGTGATTGTAATATGTAGTTGGTGATGATAATTCGACACACTGTAAGGAAGTTTCTGAATATTATACAAAACGCCACAATAATATTTAAGTCAAACAACTCGAAGATTTGTATTAACTATGTTCAATTTCAAGTAATTAAGGAGCTACTTAATTTTTTATATGTAGAATTAGTGTTTTTCCAATATTTAACTGTTCATTGTGATACACAACAAAGAAGTAATTATTATTATTATTATTATTATTATTATTATTATTATTATTATTATTATTATTATTATTATTATTTTTTGAGAATTTTCCTCATCATTGAGGGTTTTCTCCAACCAATCTTAGTAATTAACACGAACTAAATAAATAAATAAATGTAAATGACTACAGACTTATAGACTATCAGTTTGCAACAAACATTCATAATTTTCCATTAATTAAAGTTCTCCATCGTTCTCTGTCCTCTGTGTCTACATCTATTACACCAAATTTCCACATTGAATTTTGAATGTTGTTCTTCCAGGTTGTTCTAGGTCTTCCTTTTCTGTTCCTTCTTTCAATTTTCCATGCATAGAGTAATATTAACAACTTTAATATTATTCTAGTGCGATGGATAAATTAAGGGCATGAGTCCTTTTTCTTCATCTTTAATCAGCTTAAAACTTATACATAGAATCAAATTAAAAACAATATTATAATTTAGAAACAATATAGCAATCAGCTATTTTACAGTAAAATTACATTAACATATTGTATAATCATAAAATTACATTTTTGTGTGAAGTACTTCATTCTAAGGAGATAGACGACTGTTGATAACGAGTCTAGGTAGATCAAATTTTAATTGCGATGGCGTTGGATAGTTCCAAACGTTGTTACGAAGGGATTGATGTTATTCTCTAATTGGACGAATATACCTATTGCAAAGTTCTGTTGGAAGTTCTTGCCATTTCATCGACTAACATGAATATAAACTTGATAAGAGTTTTTTTCAGTCTGTAGAAATCTGATTATATTCCTTTGGTATAGGGAGTAAGTTTATAAGATATATAGTGGATATGTAGATGTTTTCCATATTGATTAAAAGGTCTAATTAATAAAAGATACGTAAATAAAGTGCATATCCTTACTAAATAAATAATAGTTTAAAAAACTAAAACACGCTTTATTAGAAAATCGAACTAAAAAATGAAAAATAATTTTAATTTCCAACACGCTTAGGATAAAATTAAAGTGGTCAACAAAAAAAAATCATCTCCAACACATCTAGAATAAAACTAGAGTTATCTAAAAAAAATAATTTTATCATCAAAAGCGTGGGGTGCTCTATATCAATATATTTGATAATAAGGAGATATTGGTAAAAGTAAAGTCTCTAGTATTGCAGAGACTATTGATGTCCCAACTCCTTAAAAAAAACGTTAAACTGAAAATATATAAAACAATTAATCTATCAGTTATACTATATGGATGCGAAACATGGACTCTTATTTTTAAGGGAGGAAAGGAGATTACAAGTATTTGAGAATAATGTACTTACGAAAATTTTTGGACCAAAGAGAGATGAACAGGCAGGTTAATGGAGAAGACTACATAACAATGAACTACATGGTCTTTATAGGAAGCCAGATATAATAAGAACAGTTAAGTCTCGTAGACTGCGATGGGCAGGACATGTTGCACGTATGGGGAATGGAAGACTTGCATGGAAGCTTCTTGTAGGAAAGCCAGAGGGAAAACGCCCAGTTGGTAGACCAAGAATGAGGTGGGAGAATAACATTAACTATGATTTGAGGGAAGTAGATTATTCAGGGAATGATTGGAAAGCATTAGATCAGGATAGGGATGTATGGAGAGCTTATTTCCGCGCGGCCATGAACCTACGGGTTCGATAGTGCCAGTGAGTAAGTAAGTAAGTAAGTAAGTAAGTAAGTAAGTAAGTAAAGTCTTTAAGAAGAAGACGTAAAAACCATAAAAAGCACCCCACGCTTTTGAAGGTAAAACTATATTTTTTGTAGATAACTCTAGTTTTATTCTAGATGTGTTGGAGATGGTTTTTTTGTTGACCTTTTAAATTTTATCCCAAGCGTGTTGGAAATTAAAATTACTTTTCATTTTTTAGTTCGGTTTTCTAATAAAGCGTGTTGTTTTAGTTTTTAAACTATTTTTTTTTAGTTTGGTTTTCTAATAAAGCGTGTTGTTTTAGTGTTTTTAAATGAGCTAAAAGTAATACTCTTCTAAAAAATCCTCCAGGCCGGATTTGAACTAGCGACCTATGGATTACTGAAATTGTATACCACTATAGTCCACCATTCTACCAACTGAGCTACCAGAGGATATAATATTAATTTCTTACAACGATGGACTAAAAAGTCGATAAGTCCGCAACCTATTATATATTATTTATGAAATTATTGTATTGTCATTGGTCCTTTACAAGTATATAAAGTTTCAAGTCGATCCAATGTTTTTAAATGGGTGAACATCGTGTTGAAAGATTCCGTTACGTAGATAGATACAGGTCAAGCTAATATAAAGCGTGTAAAGTTAGCGCACTTTGGAAATCATTAAAGAAAGAATACCTATTCTAATATTTTACAAATAGTTATAAAGGTAAATTGTTTTTGACAGGATTTTTAATTGGGAGGGTAATGTTTTGAGAGATCTCATATATAGAGTAATAGGGAATCTTTTATCCAGGCTCTCAGGTTCTTCCCAAAACAATAGAAGAAAAATTTCTTTATATTTATCTAACAGGAACAATTTTTTTTTGAAAAGATAATTATGGAGGCAATTGAAATTAGAATTAGTGAATTTCATTTTAAAAATTCACCACTTTATTGCTTTTGTAACATCTGAAAGTGACATGAAATCCCACAGTTGTTAATTGCAACAAAATCTCGTCTCACATCATGGTTTTATATATGTTGCAATGGATTTTTGTAGTTTAGATAAAACTATAAACTATTGTGAATCTGCAGTTGATTTAGATCTTGCTTCTGCAGTCGACCGAGAGAGTCATGCCATGAATATCTTATAAGATACCGTAAACAAATGTTTAAATATTAAAATGTTTTATTATTGCACATCTCAGAAGATATTTATTTTACATAGGACTCATGTTTAATACTGCCTGTGATTTGTTTTATTGAAAAATTCTAGTAATTTGTTAGATCGAAATTCCTAACACTTCTTTTTGTCAATACTTTCATTATTATTTATATGGGGTATTGTTTCAGAAATCATTATTTTTATTATTATTATTATTATTATTATTATTAGTATTATTATTATTAGGTATATGTTGTATGAATTGCACTCATGAGCTAAACCTGGGAAAGAATACTAGCTGTACGTAAAATAATTTAGTAGCAACTGGCTGTTTGGAATTCTACATACGAGATGCAACTTTTCTGCTTGAATCACTGTGAACTAATAGAGCACATGATAATTAATAACGTACATAGTAATTTTATAACATTTAATGTCATTCTATATAGAGTTTAGTATTTTTAATTATTATAATAATCCATCCATAGTAATTCTGCCCGAGGGCAGGTCTTTCACTGCAATCATAGCATTTTCATGCTGTGCTTTGCAGCTTTACTAGGGAATTGTAGGTGTGGTAGCTTCCCGTTGCTTTCCACACCGGTGAAGGATGATGATGATGATGATAATGATAAGAATTATGATGATGATGGCCATATGTTTTCGGGGCCTTAAAGTTTTCCTGACATTTGTCTTACAGGTGAGGAAAAACCCCGATAAAAATCTCACCCAGAAAAATTGTCCCGACCGGGGATCGAACCCGGGCCGGTGCATGACAAGGCAGCACGCTACCTCGAGACCACCCCGGTGGACTTTATATTGATAATAGTGTTAATTTGTACATTTATAAGATTAAGTCTACTCTTTTTATTTACTTTTTTCTTACGCAATGTTCAGAAAATATTCATTTTGACATTATAATACATGGACATTCAATGGACACTCTTTATCGTGTCGGACTGCAGTGAAAATAAAATAATGTGTAACTGTATGTTATTACTGCATATTGCTTAATTCAACATAAATTGAGGCAATTTCTACTCATTATTTTGTCGTTTTATTAAAATTTTCTAGTAGGATTATGACTTTAAGACGTGGGTTCCTAGTCTCAAGATTTCCAGGCTCGTAATAGAACCTCAAACATAGATTGGTGCCTTTGAGCAAAATGTAACTGGCCTCCATCATAAGTAATCTTAGTTGATTACTATATGTAAAAATTGAGGCGTTGTGCTCACCACATATCCCCCGCTGACATGTGTAGGAAAATAAGCGTAACTAAATTATCTTGGTTAAGAATCTCCCATTTTGGAGCACGTCCCCATTTGGACTCGGACGTTTATACATTAGGGTTATAACTTTTTGGACTTTTGTGAAATAAAATATTTCCTGTGCAATGTGTGGATGAACTTTTACTTAAAATCATTGAAAAAAGCCTTCATTTCACTGAGCGTCAAGAAAAGGTCACCCCCAAATATATTTATATATCAATACTTAATATTAATTTGGGGGTGACCTTTTCTTCAAGCTCAGTAAAATGAAGGTCCTTTGCAATGGTTTTAAGCAAACGTTCACCCATTCATTGCACAGGAAATATTTTATTTCAACAAATAGTCCAAAAAGTTATAACCCTGTAAGGTGATAACTTTTTGGACTTTTGTGAAATAAAATATTTCTTGTGCAATGAATGGGTATAAAATATTTCCTGTGCAATGAATGGGTGAATTTCTTCTTCTTCTTCTTCTTCTTCCCAATACAGTATTGGGCGATGATGCCCGTTCTGCGACTACAAAAACTGATCTTTCCATCGGTTGAAGGGTCTTCCGAGGTCTCTTTTGCCTTTAGGGTTGAGGTGGTAAATCATCTTTGGCAAACGGGAATTTGACATTCTCTGGACGTGTTGGAACCATTTAATCTGATAATTTTGTATATGTTCAACAATTTCCCTACTATTCCACTGCATCCTTATCTCATCACTTTTCATTCTATCCCTTAATGTTACTCCAGTTAGTGATCGGAGGAATCTCATTTGTGAACTATTAATGCGGGATTTAACTTTTTTATTTAAAAACAATGAAAATGCATTCATTTCACTGAGCTTCAAGAAAAGGTCATCCCAAATATATTTATATATCAATATTTAATATTAATTTGGGGGTGACCTTTTCTTGAAGCTCAGTAAAATGAAGGCCCTTTTCAATGGTTTTAAGCAAAAGTTCACCCATTTATTACACAGGAAATATTTTATTTCATAAATGTCTAAAATGTTATAACCCTAATATACGTACATACCTTCATTGAAAACCGGAACATTTATACTACGGTTATTCTGACATCAATCATGTTTCAGAAGAAGACAATTACGGTTGTTATAATGGTTTACGCCACTTTTACATTTATTTAAATCTATTATTTTTTTAATTTTAATAGCCAAGGGTCTTTATTTCTTTAATGACTTTTATGTTTGTTTCTATGAAGTCATTGAGTGCTTAATTAACCATGAATTTGGTCTGTAAAGACTTACTTTACGTGCTGTATTATACTCTGTTAAAAGAATGCAGAGATTTTCTTTTCGTCTGCTGAAAGAGCATTTATAAGTACTTTGCATTACATTGTAGCAAATGACAACGACTTGAAATGAGGGTGGAATTAGCTTTAAGCCCGCCCACACGCTTTTAAAGAGAAAGACACAGAACAGAAGATGTCACAACTGTTCATAACATTAAGTAAATGTTAATTTCTCTCTCTCTCTATTTCTCTCTCTCTCTCTCTCTCTCTCTCTCTCTCTCTCTCTCTCTCTCTCTCTCTGTCTCTCCCTCACGTTTAATTATGTATTCAATTATAAGTATATAAATATGTAATATTATACATATCAAATAATTGTAAAAATAAATACGAATTTTTGGCCGAGAGAGTAAGGAACTCCTATTCGGGAGATCCCAGGTTCAAACTGTGCCGAGCAACGTGAGTGAGGGGTTTCCCTGATTTTCCTTAGAGTAAAGGAAAATCTTGGGTTTGGATTTGAGTACCGAGATCCATTTTATCATGTTCATCATTTCACATAACATTACATACATAGTGTTCTGCCCAAGAGCAGGTCTTTCACTGTAAACTCAGCATTCTCCATTCTTTCCTTAACTCAGCTTTTCTCTTTGTATCCGCATACAAACAATTTATTTTAATATTGTCTTTTTCTGCCTTTAACTTTCTTTCCATTGACCATCCTTCTAGGGCATCCGTCAGCAGGCAGTTTCTTCTTAGCCAGTGACCAATCCAATTTCTTTTCCTCTTCTTTATGAGTTCCAGCATTGTTCTTCCTTCACCCACTCTGTCTACCACATCTTTATTTTTTTTTATTTTGTCTGTCTATTTTATACGTTCCATTCTTCTCCATATCGACATCTCAAAAGCTTTCAGTCGCTTTTCCTCATTCCGTCGCAATGTCCAAGTCTCTGCACCATGAAATGCTACACTCCAGACAAAGCACTTCACTAGCCTCTTCCGTAATTATTTTGCCAAAGATCCGCAGAAAATGCTTCTCTTCTTGTTAAAAGATTATTTTACCATTGTTATATTCTGTTCTATCTTGGCCGCAGGTCATGTTACTACTGATAGTACAACCCAAGTATCTGAAGCTCTCCACTTGCCCAAAGGTCTCATCTTTAATCCTTATGTTTATCTTCCTTGGTTTCCTTCCTATAATCATGGCCTTCGTCTTATTTATATTTAACTTCATCCCATAATCCTCGCACTTGTCATTTAGCTCCATCAGCATGTTCCTCAGTGTCATTGCATCTTCTGCTGGCAAAGCCATATCATCAGCAAATCTTATGCACTTTATTCTTCTTCCTCCCATGTTTATGCCTCCCGTATTCCTGAAGCATATAACATCAATAAATGAAATAAATATAATTTTGATTTTTTTTGTTCAATGCCACCACATTGTATTTTATGATATTTCTGGCTTTCTCACCTGGCATTGGCGGAATTATAATCCATTTATTTGGTAGGGGTACCTGAAAGGCGGAATTACGTTTCCTCGATAATATGATGGGCGATAAATGATAATGAAGTGTCAGGAGAGTCCTTAACCTAAACTTAACCTAAATTCCAGACCATGGGCAACAACAGGAATGATTCCCTTTATGAAAATCTTCATATGGTTTGACTGGGAATCGAACCCGGGACCTCGTGAACTATAGTCGGAAACACTGACCACTAGCTCATGAGACTGGTCTATTTTTGATTTATATAAATGAGTAAAATAAAAAAAATATATATTTTTATATTACAAATTTTAATTATTTTTTAAAATAAAAATTACGGTCTGTGAATCTTCATTGTCTTCAGCTGTTCAATGGGAATAAATGTATTTGGTGTCCACCGTTCTGATTTCGGAGCGTCGCTGACTCGTACGAAGCGGGTCCGTGTTCGAACCCCTATGACACAAGATTCCTGGGTTCTTCTTCGCCTGTAAGACAAATGCAGGAAACTTTAAAGTACAAATGGTCAACGAAAGCATCTGGCCATCATAATCATAATTATTATATTCGTCATGTTTAGTATGGATGGTGTGTTTGGTCTTATTCCTCAATCGGTGTTGTGGGGGTCTGAGATATCCCATCCAGAATCCGTTTTATAAGCATTTTTGATTCTATGTGTCTCTTCATCTCAATAGCTTTCACACAATTGTTTATGAGAGCCTGTGTTGAGTGTCTTAATGTTTACGCTTCTTTACAGTTGATTAGTTGAATTTAAACGTTATATGGGGTCTGGCAATACCCCACCATACAGTTTATTGCACTACTTAATTCAAACTTTCCACCCATTCTCCTTTTAATAGTTTTACTCACTTCGTGAATCGTGAATTTATCTATAATTTGGAAATCAGTCGTGGCATGTGACTTTTTAACGAATAAAATTAAGCTGTTTACTCACAAATCATTATTTAAATATAGTTATTTTAAAATATTTTATATATTTAATGGAAACGGCGATGTTTGAAAACAAATGAGAAACGATTGGTACGCTTCATTTGCTTCTTTTGTTCGTCAGTGCAACCAGATCATATTATTTATTGCCAAAGGAACGCAATATTGTAAGAATGCACTCTAGTGAAGAAAAAATGAAACACATCAAACTGTATATTAATTCATTTCTGATGTCCTATGATGTAAATATGACAATTATATTTTTCTGAAAAAAAAATACATTTAAGAAAGTGCAAACAGTGGTTTATTTTTTGGTGGTATAATCAATTGCTACAAATGTTTTATATTAACTCCCGCTGCGGTATGTGTTGACATTCATGCATTATATGTACAATCTGGTAGCCGTATTTCTTAGTGAGTCAGTCACTGCAAAATAATGCTATGACCTATTCAGAATGTTAAAAAGGAGGTGCTTTCATTATTATGATAAACTTTAGTTGGTAAATTCTAGGCGAAACACGACTGTGATTGGTTGTAAATAAAAAATCATTGAAACGTGATTGGTCATTGACTCCCATTTGGGGCATGAGATAAATAGTCATAAGAAATAGATGTTCTTTGTGCCTACGGTCATCAGATAAAAACCGATGTAGTATGTGTGAGATATAAAGGCCATGTTGGGACTGTTAAGTACACGGCGTCCCGATTAGTCTATGTATTAGCTAGAGAAACCTTTCTATTGGAAGACCTATGACTTAAAATGTTACTGCCATACACGGAGTGCCTTCAAGCGGTTTTAAGGGAACAAGAGGAGAAGAGAAGAAGTTTTATAACACGGATGCAATGACATCTACTGGTTGGCAGCGTGCGGACTATGACTTGAGACACATTGTAACAAGATTTTCTGTGCATGGCTTCCATCACGGAATATGTAGAAGAAAGGGATACCACCAACCTGGACCTGATTGTGTATGCGAGAGATGTGGGGAACCGTGTGATACCTACCACGCTATGAACTGCTCGCAGAGAGGCGAATCACTTACACAGTTCTGTTCTGTATTATAATATTTGTTTCATTTCATTTTGGTTAATTCTAGCCTCCTTGGTTTATTCTCGGAGTGTTTCGACTACACTCCTTGATGTGTTAAGACTGGCATCTATGTAATGCTGCAGCAATCATTGGCTACATGTTGCAACGCTGTAGTCACGCGATCCTATCGTGGACGCACACACTCACTCACTATCTCTTCGGTCATCAAGCTGACCACATCACTTTTCACGTCGGTCTCTAGTCGGACCACTTCACTTCACGTCTCGCTCACCAAGCGGGACACAAACACCAACTACGGTCTACACAACGAGACCTCAGCACATTAATTGAAGCTAAGTATTCATCTCAATAAATTATTGTTAATATTTCAAACTACAAATCGTGTTGTTATTATATCACGCCACGTGGTACATTCTTTTAGTCACACCCAGCACCTATGGATTCGGTGCACTCATTCCACTCCAGAGGAAACAACGCTAGTTAGCATTTTGTGCATCGACCGATGTAGTGTGCGGTTATTCACCCACATAACAATATTGTATGCACATTAGTGCGCATTTATTACTATTATTATAAAGGCCATGTACTGTACTCCCAGAGAAAGAAAGTCCTAAGAAGGAGTGCGATTGAGGCGAACGCCATGCGAGTCTATGTTGTATTGCACTCTTCGAAAACACAGTTTGGCAGTGCGCCGTAAGCATAATATAAAAGTGATAAAACTTATAAAACTAATATAACATTTACGTAATATAATATTTAAAACATGTGTGACGTCATATAAGTATAATAGTCAATTTAATACAATAAGTCTTGCTCGATAAAATGAATCTGTACCAACTAACCTGTTTGTTATGTATAGTACAACGATCGCCACATCATCACTAGCCAATGGTATTCTAGAGATCCATCTGCATGTAAACTTAACACCTCCATTCCGCACCAAACGTCATCCCCGCGCTGGGGTTTCTATCATTGGGAATAACAGAGTGTGCGGATAGTTGTTACGAAAGTGTAGACAAGTGAAAATTGAAATAAACTTCATCTGTTATGAAATTGATCTCATTGATAATAATGTTAAAATCTATTATTTTACTCTCCCAATTTGAACATTAATATTGCAATTTTTATTTTTTTATATACAGAAAAATTGCATGTTTTGTTGCATGTAATAATAATGAATAATGAGATAGTAATAAGGTTTCGACTGAATATTTTACATAATATAACATTTGTTTGCATGGAAAATTGAAAGAAGGAACAGAGAAGGAAGACCAAGAACAACCTGGAAGAACAACATTCAAAATTCAATGTGGAAATTTGGTATAACAGATGAAGACACAGAGGACAGAGAACGATGAAGAACTTTAATTAAGGGAAAATTGTGAATGTTTGTTGCAAACTGATAGTCTATAAGTCCGTAGTCATTTATATTTATTTATTTTTTTAGTTAATGTTAATTATTAAGGTTGGTTGGAGAAAACCCTCAATGATGAGGAAAATTCTCAAAATAATAATAAATAACATTTGTTTATAATACATGTTTATTACTAACAGTTTAGACGTTTTTTAAAATAGAGAATAAACATTAAAATGTAATAATCACTGCTAATTAGATGTTATACATCCAGATTCCTATTTTCGAAATATAAATAATTTTGAGGTAAGAGAATACCCCACAACACAAATTACTATATAGAATTTCCACAACACTGTCTTAGGATTAATTTTGTGTTGTCTCGGAGGAGACCTTGGGTTAAGCTGATAACTCATTCAGGAAGACCCTCCATGTCCTTGTGTAATCAAAAAAGAATGTGTGTGTTCCAAAGTGTAAAATCCCTCTCTCGGCACATTTTCCAGCTGTAAAGCCCGGGAGGCTCGGGGTATGTGAAAATATCTATATGGTGAGAGGTTAAACTGCGATATAGAATATGAATTTATTTTGTTTAGATAATACATATCTTATCCACTTGATCTGTTTACAATTCAGATGGCAGGAAAATAAAAAAGAGGCTATAATTTCAAAACCACAGGACGTTATGTTTTTATCTATGCAAAAATAAAATGCATTGGAGAGGATTTTATTTAATTTTTGTTTAGTCACTTTAGAATGTAAGTAGGGTTATATACAATCTATAATTTATCTCCTATTGGCTGGAGATCTGCTACCGCCCGCTTATTGACACTAGGTCACAAGATAACAGTCTGCTAACAATCCTCTTCATAGCATTTCATCTTATTATACTGCTTTCACAATTGTCTCTGTCCGTTTCTGGAATTCCCTCCCTCAAGATATCAGGGGATGCAGCTCACTTATCACTTTTAAGTCATCCGATTCCGATTGAGGGTCTTTCCACTTTTCAGCGGTTGCCCTTTTACCAGCCGGCTACTGGCCCTTCACATCCACATGTGTCAATCACAGAGGTAGATGATCAACAGCCAGTGTAGGGGTGACATGTGGTTAGCATGTCGAATTTAATAGTTTTTTATCATTTTTCTATCTTGTACATTTTATAGGCCCATTTCGTTCGTTACATCTAGATTCATTGAAAATATTTTTAAAAATAATTATTATATTGTAGACATACTGTTTATTATAATTTAGATGTAAGAATGTTTAAACTTTTTTTTAACCAGATTCAGTGATAGACAAGGTCATAAGGCCTTAACTCTGCCAGGTTAAATGAAGCTATTAATTAAACATAGGTTCAATTCTGGAAATGCGTGCTATTATGCATTACAGAGACTCTTGACGTCCCAACTCCTTTCAAAAAACGTAAAACTGAAAATATATAAAACTATTGTTCTACCAGTTATATTATATGGATGCGAAACATGGACTCTTACTTTAAGGGAGGAAAGGAGATTACGAGTATTTGAGAATAAAGTTCTTAGGAAAATTTGTGGACCAAAGAGAGATGAACAGACAGGTGAATGGAGAAGACTGCATAACAGTGAACTACATGGTCTTTATAGGAAGCCAGATATAATGAGAACAGTTAAGTCTCGTAGACTGCGATGGGCAGGACATGTGGCACGAATGGGGAATGAAAGAGGGGCATGGAAGCTTCTTGTAGGAAAACCAGAGGGAAAACGCCCATTTGGTAGACCAAGAATGAGGTGAGAGAATAACATTAACTATGATTTGAGGGAAGTAGAATATACAGAGAATGATTGGAAAACATTAGCTCAGGATAGGGATGTATGAGAGCTTATGTCCGCGCGGCCATGAACCTTCGGGTTCGATAATGCCAGTGAGTTAGTTATTATTACTAAAATAAAACTATAATTATTAATTTCAAAGGCGGTTATTTGAACAATGGTTCAACAATGCGTCCCAATATATACATACAGTATCCTATATTGCGTGTTCAATCGTGAAACAGAAATAGACCAGTGCGCACTCTACTGCAAATAGTATGTAGTATTTTATTTTCAAAATATTTCAGTAAGTTCCATTATTTCTACTAATGGTAGTGTACTTGTATGTGAAGATAGCATATTAACAGAGTACATTTTCTATGGAGTTTGTATAATATAATCGAATGAACAGGAAAACTGGGAACATGTAATGGCATTCTGAAAAGAGACAAAACAACTTAGATTGCAATTTCTACCGGAGATATTTCTCAGGTCGGATCGTGGGAGATTGTCGTGTTGGAATATTTTAAGAGGATCGAGCGCGAAGAGAAAACATGCAAATTCTAGGGTACAGTAAGAAAATTGAGAGAGGGAAAAATTGGTTCTCTATGAAGACATTTATGTTATTGATGATAACATCTATATGGTAATTTTTTCTAGTGTTCAGTTTTATTAAGCTATCTAAATTTAAATGCCTTGTACTGAATCTATAGTGCGTGTGTTCTTCTAAGTTTATTGTTAGACAAAATTTTTTAATTATTCTAATTCATATACTGTATCTATTGTTAGACTCTAGAACTCCTTCCCACAAAAAATCAGGAACTGACAGACATTAGCATCTTTAAAATAAATTTAAATCTCATTATTTTGTAATTGGTCTTTCAGTACCGTAGATTAATTGATGATTTCTGATTTTTTACTTCTCTAATAATATAGACTTGATTAATCATGATTTCAATTTAATGTGTATAAATATTTACTTGTATACTTGTACATATTATGAAACTTGTGAAAATATTTTCCGCATTTAATATTTTTAGTAGATTGAGTAGAAAAGAAGACCTTATGGCCCTAACTCATTATATATAGTGTTCATGAAAGAAATAGCTAAATATAATATCACCAAATTTCATTGTGAACGTATGTTATTGTCTGATATTTTGGAATATGTATTACTGAGGAAAATGTGAACGTAAGGTCTGCAAAACAATTGTATATCTAATACTCGTCGGCCTGCGTTTAATGAACATATTGATATATGGGACATTTACATAAAAACATTGTGCTTTGAAAAATATATTAATATGGACTTAGCTCATATTATTCCTAAATTATATAAATATATAATTCTTTAATCGTGGGATATAAATAGGCAGATACGGCCAAATACGCACATGTGCAATATTATTGTAAATGTATATATATTTTTTCGAAATAAAATGTAAATATGTACTACCTACAGGCATGCACGCATGCAACATACATACAAACGTGAATATATATATATATGTGTGTGTGTATATGTATATACATATTCATAAACATATACAGTATTAATATTTTCAATTGTAAATTATTAGGGTTGTATCACTACGATACAGAGTTCTGTGTAATGTAATATTATTAACTTTCTTTATAATTTAACACGTGTTTATCAAACTACTAATAACAATTTTATCTGTTATTTGTATTAGAATAGATGTTTCACTGCCTTGTATATTTAACATGCAATTGATTTTGCCTACAAAATGAGATATTCCTGGAATTCGTGCTAGTGATGTTTTTGGCGTGTCTGTGTATGATATAGGTTGTATATTTTAGAAGTACCTGTAGGAAATGAGGTTGCTAAAAGCAGCGAATGTTTACTTTCCCTGGAGAATACATATTCTACGTTGTGGTTTAGAATCAAACGCTTGTATGTCTACTAACCCGCACAACATACATGATGGTAATCTGTCTGATGAAGTATAGAGTTACACTTCATAGTACATTTAATTATTCTACACGTCAAAGTGGACTTAGCAGATATATACAAATTGCATAATTATCATATTATTACACTGCTATTCCACTATCATATAACAACGTATAATATTTATTTATACTATAAGGGAAGTTACGGTAAACTGGTAATTCTGATGAAACGGCGTAATAATAAAGGAACAAGAACTGAATTATGGGAGGTGATTGGTGCATTTTTTTACATTTTCGGACAAATTTAGCATGTTTTTGTTTTTTGCATTGAAAAATACTATGTACCTTAAAGTATAACTTGGTGAGGTTTCAGTGTCGTATGGCGCTTGTAAGTCTCCCTAATGACTGTAGGAGGGCATGTATGCAACATTTTCAATTTAACTGCATGCAAACTTTCAAATTGCCTTTTCCACACTTTTATTTTCATTGCATTTCAATACATTCACATCAAAATAGCATTGACAAATTTAATTATAGAAGCACGAAATCTTCCTTTATTCCAGGGAATATGTGGTACGATAAAACGATCACTAAATAATAAAACAACAAGAGAGACCCAATTGAAATTTTTATAAAACATTGGCAGTACCGGTACTGCTCTATGGATCAGAAGCCTAGATACATAAAAAACAAGATCTAAGTAGGATAACGGCGGCAGAAATGAAATTTTTGAGATTTTTAAAGGGTGCACTAAGGAAGGCAGAATCAAGAACAAGAAATAAGACAGGAACTTGAAATATTTGCAATAACTGATAAAATAGATACATATAGACAAAAATGGAAGCAACACATAGACAGAATGAATGAAGATAGATATCCAAAACAAATAACAAAATACAAAGCTAAAGGCACCCGAGATGTGGGCAGACCTAGAAAGAGATGGGCTGAAGTCGGAACGGGTTAACAGATCTAATCCATGAATGCAGATGATGATGATGATGATGATGATCTTCCTTTATTATAATGATATACAAAAGTTAATGCACAGTGTTGTTCTAAATAAGTCAGTGGTCGTGTAGAAAACAATTAAAAACATTTACTAAAAAATTATGGGATTAATTAACCATTTTAATATGCAAATTATTAAATTGATTTTCTTCAATAGCTCAAAACCTTTTCATCATAGAAGGATGAATCTTGCATATAACATTACACATTATAGCATGAATGTGTGTACAAAAATCAAGTATGTAGCATAAACAATGTAGAAAATAGAAATTTGACCTATCACCCCTTTAACAATGTATTAGTAAGGTCAAGATTTTATATATTTACATATTATTTCCCTTTGCTTATACATAGTTAAGAGTGTCCACGAATTAGAAATTTGTCATGTTTTACAATTTATCAGCGTCTATTTTTACGTAGCCTTTTTGATTATAATTATTACAATCGAATCTTAGGGCATAGTAGTGGGACTCTAGAAATATTAACGCGAGAATTAGATGAATCACCCTTGGATATAGTCACTTTACATGAAGTAAAATGATTAGGAGAAGGCAGTCAGGAATCAGGATGATTTGCATTATACTACGGGGGTGCAGCGAGACTTGAATTTGGAACTGGTTATTTATTCTGAAGAAGAGCCCTCTCCGTTATCCGAAATATTATATTTGTCCGCGACATGATATCATACATAATTCTAAAGGGTAAACGACATGACTTTGTAATCGTAAATGTACATGGTAGCACAGAAAGGATGAGTTCTATGAAGAATTATATATGATAGTCTTTCACGATATCACATGAAAATTGTTTAAGAAAATTTGATGCAAAATTGGGACGGGAAGATATATTCATGCCAACAATAGGCAAATTCAATCTTCATGAAGATAGTAACGAAATGGGGTTGGATTAGTCACATTTGCCGCATCAGAGAATCCTATTGTTCCGATTGAGGGTCTTTCCACTTTTCAGCGGTTGCCCTTTTACCAGCCGGCTGCTGGCCCTTCACATCCACATGTGTCAATTACAGAGGTAGATGATCAACAGCCAGTGTAGGGGTGACATGTGGTTAGCATGTCGAGTCCCCCAGCCGTTATAGCTGGTTCCTCAACCTGGAGCCGCTACTTATTGTAGCTACCCAATTACCTCACGATGCTGGGTGGGCACCGGTTCCATACTGGCCGAAATACCATGAGAAAATTTCTTCCCCCATGGAGACTCGAACCAGCGCAAGTCCCGTAGCTCTGCGCCAAGGCTTCCTACCTTAACCGCTCGGCTAAGAGCACAATAGTCAAACATAAGGATATTCATAAATATACCGTAATCTCCAGATGGTGATCCGGATAGATTAATTTTGGGAATACTTTCCAATATGTGAAAAGAAAAAAAAATCTAAGTTCCAATCATACACCATTCGCATGCGTCACAGACGCGAAGCGGTTTACACTATGGAATTACGGGATTCAGCCAACATATACACGAGATTTGAACTCGCGTTACCAACCAACCTAAAACCTAACCTAACACAATTTAAATTCTCTAACCTGTGAAAGACCAACTTAAAAGCTAACCTAACACAATTTATATACTCGAACATGTGAAAAAATGCAACGCCCAAAAATGGGTAGTGTAAATAGTAAGTTGTGAAATTATTCTGAAGTATGTGTGTAAAGTTAATTGGTGCAAACTCTATGTTGGCTGCATTGGAACACCGTACTGTTAACCGTATTGAAACACAGAATATTCGTTAAAATCAATATGGCTGCCACATATTCACGGTAGGTATGAGTTCAATATCGTAATATTCAGTATATTCAAATAATCGTTAGGAAACATGTAAATGGCAGTACATAACTTGAAAAAAACGAAAACCTAAAATTAAAATTTTACAGGAATTTATTAGGGTACTTAAAAAGTCTTGTCACATGTTGGAAAGTTTAGCCTTTAATTTTTAACTTAAAATTATTTGAATTAAATTTTATAAGTCCACCGCTGTGGTCTCGAGGTAGCGTGCTGTCTTGTCACGCTGTGGACCCGGGTTCGATCCCTGGTTGGGACAAGTTTTTCGGGGTTTTTCCTCATCTGTAAGACAAATGTCAGGAAACTTCAAGGCCCAAACGGTCCCCGAACATCATCTGGCCATCATTATCATCATTAATATATTCATTAAGTTTAGGATTAAGGCCTCTCCTGGCGCATCATTGCCATCATCATTGCCTATCATATAAGATTGGGGCAGCATAACTTAGTCTTTCAGGCGCCCCAACCTCAGAAGTGGGTTACAATAACGCCATGCCAGGAGAGAATACCATAATGTCGAAATGACAACGTGGTGGCTTTGTATAAAAAATTATAGTATTTAACATTATGTCTACTCCCAACTCCTTTCAAAAAACGCTAAACTGAAAATATATAAAACTATTATTCTACCAGTTATATTATATGGGTGCGAAACATGGACTCTTACTTTAAGGGAAGAAAGGAGATTACAAGTATTTGGGAATAAAGTACTTAGGAAAATTTATGGACCAAAGAGAGATGAACATACAGGTGAATGGAGAAGACTACATAACAATGCACTACATGGTCTTTATAGGAAGCCAGATATAATAAGAACAGTTAAGTCTCGAAGACTGCGATGGGAAGGACATGTGGCACGAATGGGGAATGAAAGACGTGCATGGAAGCTTCTTGTAGGAAAACCAGAGGAAATACGCCCAGTTGGTAGACCAAAAATGAGGTGGGAGAATAACATTAACTATGATTTGGGGGAAGTAGATTATACAGGGAATGTTTGGTAAATATTAGCTCAGGATAGGGATATATGGAGAGCTTATGTCCGCGCGGCCATGAACCTATGGGTTCGATAGTGCCAGCGAGTAAGTAAGTAAGTAAGTAACATTATGTATACATATTTTAGGAAATTTTCATTTACTATTATAATTTTATCTAATATTATTACATAAACATGTACATTTTTTGCATATCTGAAATGGTCTAAACCGTGACGGTAGATGATGATAATATTACATTAAAATTCATAATCACTACCTCCGGCTTTTTTTTTTTTACTTCTTTTGCGTCAACGATTCCGGGATCGATTTTACGAACCACTGTTATTGAAACATTTTTCAAAATAGATGCCTCTGAATTATTAAATATCTTAAACCTACAATTTAACACAAATAACAAACGCTATCGTTTTGCTATTTTAAGATGAATGCTTTATTTCATGTTTTCAGACTTTAGTCTTAAATTTAAAAAATGTTAACACAAAACAATTCACACTAATGGTTTAGGCCACATTTCGGTTACATATTTTAAATGTTGGTTAGTTAGTCTTGAACTTAAAATGTAACACAAATCGATACCTCTATGTCAGTACTACACAGAGAGTATAATAACAACAAGATCAGCATCCTCGAAGACATAGAGATTCTAAAATAAGCAAAGAATAGAGACCTACTCAACGAGAACATACCCGCAGGCATAAATCCGTTGTACAACTTATACAACACCATCAGTACCGATCATTACCAGTTAAAATGCAGATGATGAAACATTGTTTTTGAAAGGCCTCCATATTGGAATAAATTGACGAAGTTTAATAATTTAGTTGAGGACGACTGACTTAGCAGGTACCAATTGTATAATTAACATCGTATAATTGGAAATAGAAAAAAAACATTCGCGTAAAGTATGTAAAGTATTTCCGATTTTTTTATCAATATTCATTATTCATCGATAAAATTTCATACAAATAGCATTTACATTTTATAAATATAAATATGAGTTGATTACAAATCATTCATAATGTTATCTTCAGGTTTGGTTAGTGGCGTAGCCCAGTTTCATTTATTGAAAACTCTCTCGAGTACAAACACGTTGCAAATCTATTGTCTTTTCTCAAACGTGGGATTTAGCAGGTTTCTGCAATTAAAATAGAGCGGTATGGGTAGGCGGTAAATAGTGGGATGCTTATTGCAAAATTTTAAACAACCATTCAAATATTTTGTTAGTGTAGGTGTACACCTACACTGGCTAGTTGGAATTCCTTTTCATTCATTTCAGTTAAAATAGTAAATGACTTTTACGTGTGAATGATATTTTTTTTTATACTCAATGTGGAACATTCTATTATGAATGCAGCGGACCAATTATGCTACAGAATCCATTAAAACGTAAAATTAAAATAACGTACCCGGAAAAAGTTACTTCTTTCACTATTGGAGTTTGACAATAAATTGTATTAAAATTCTTCTATTAGTTCCTGGGCAGTAATGATGTAATCAAACCAGTGGTGGTAACTTTATACTTTGGATTAACTTACGTCTCTGCCATAATTAACTAACTTACTTACTGGCACTATCGAACCAGTACGTTCATTGCCGCGCGGACATAAGCTCTCCATGCATCCCTACCCTAAGTTGGGCGTTTTCCCTTTGTTTTCCTACCAGAGGCTTCCACGCACCTGTTGCATTCCTAATTCGTGCCACCTGCCCTCCCATCGCAGTCTACGATAGTTAGCTGTTATTATATCTGGTATCTTATAAAAGATCATGTAGCTCATTGTTATGTAGTCTTCTCCATTCACCTCTCTGTTCATCTCTCTTTGGTCCAAATATTTTTGTAAGAACTTTATTCTCAAATATTCGTAATCACCTTTCCTCCCTTAAAGTGAGAGTCCATGTTTCGCATCCATATAATATAACTGGGAGAATAACAGTTTTATATATTTTCATTTTAACGTTTTTGAAAGGAGTTGAGACGACAAGAGTCCCTATATACATAATAGTCTGCACTTCCAGAACTGAGCCTATTTTTAATTTATTTGTGCATCTCATTCCTATTTGTAATTATTGTTTCTAGGTATTTGAATTCAGCCACTTCTTCAAAAATTTTCCTCATTTGTCATTAGCTGTCCATTTCCATTATAATGTATTTCTATATATGAACATATATTTAGAGTTATTGATGTTAACTTCCGGTCCCAATTTCTGTGTTACTCAATAGTGTGTGCGTGTTGACCCTTAGTATCTCCTCGCTATCTCCTAATAATACTACATCATCAGCATAAACTAACAGCTTATTAATACCATTGAGTTGTAGGCCATCTTCATCCTCTGCCATAAATATATAAAATGTTTAATTATTTTTTCTATTAATATATTAAAATTTTTAAAATGGAGGTATATATAAAAATATATAAAGTAATGTATGTAAATAAATACTAGGTCTTAAGCCTGTTGAGATTTAGTCCTATATAGGGTATCTTATGCTAACATGTGCATCAGAAACTTGGACCATGTTGAAATCTGATGAGGAACTATTAGGGCGTTTTGAAAGGAAGATACTCAGATCCATTTTTGGTGCCGTGAAAGAAAATAATATATGGAGAAATAGATACAATAATGAAATGTAGAAACTGTACAATCATCCAGATATTCAGCATTTTGTTAAAATTAATAGACTGGTCTGGGCTGGCACATCATTCGTATGGACAGCAAAAGGATTTCAAAGTGAATTTACAATGAGCTACCTCTGTTGGCCAGAAAATTTGGAAGACCTAAATTAAGATGGGAGGATAGTATAATTCAAGACATTAAGATTTTAAAAATGAAAAAAAAAAAACTGGAAGAATGAAGCTCAGAACAGGGAAGTCTGGCATAAGCTTCTGAAGGCGGCCAAAGGCCCACATGGGGCTGTTGAGCCATTGAAGATGATGGCGATGAGGCTACCTTATGTGCATTACAAACCAATAATTTAGTATTATAGACTTGTAGTTGGTAAAATAAACATGCGAGCTAAAATAAGGTCAACATTGGTCAGCCCTTTCATAAGTTAATACGATTTGAATGTGACGCTAATGACCAAAGAGCGTCGTTAAATAAAATACTAACAAGGAAATACTAACTAAATAAGTTCTAGGAAATGTCTTGAACTGTGAAGGGGTCAAGAACCCTAATAGAACTAATGCTTAACACTTAAGCTGTGTTTCGTTGAATTCTGCGAGCTTAATCTAATCAAATCAACTCTCCTCACCTCCACGTGGGACCTCCTGGGATCGTTAAGTTGCGAAAATAGTGGTATGTGGAAACCACTCGGAAGCTATCCCATTTATAGGCCTACACGTTCCTATGTAATCAATTAATGAACTCATCAACTTCAAGAAGATCGAGAACTTTCTTTATCACAAAATATTAATTAACCCATGTCATGATGTTTCTATAATAAAATACCCCGGAACTACCTCCTCCATTAGGATTTCAAAGAGGAGGATAGTAGGGGCCTACGGAGAAAAGAAAGCACAACAATTTATTATTATTATTATTATTATTATTATCAAAAACATCATAATTATCATTATTATTATCATCATAATTGAGATTATTATTATTATTATTATTATTATTATTATTATTATTATTATTACTACACAGAGTGTTATAAATTACCTTGTGTCATTGTTACCAATTTAGATTTAATTGTGTTTACGGTCTTTCTATTCCAATTCTTTTCCAATAACGGTTTCCTGAATTTCATTCTTTCAACTATGTTTATGATTATCCTAATATTTTTCTCTCTATTGACAACCGTTATAAAATATTTAGCCATATTGAATTATCCACCATAACTGAGTGTACAACTACATTAAGTGTCGCTTATGTGTTTCATCAATGATATCTCTATCTCCTACCATAGCTTCTCATATTTGTATGTTTGGAATTTTATCTAATCCAATTTTTCTAAATCATCTTCTTAAAAATACATCTCAGTAGTCAGATTTTTCTTAATACGTGTTTTATACTCCACACTTCAGCTCCATACACTATAACAGTTTGTACTATAATTGCTCATGTGTGTGTGTGTATATATATATATACTTTTCCCTATTTCCCCCATTAATTATTATTTACTGGCTTCCTTATAATTAAAGGTTGCTATTACAGACAAATATTTTACAGGACATAAGAAAATAAGAGATATCCATCCATAGTAATTCTGCCCGAAGGCAGGTCCTTCACTGCAATCATAACATTTTCATGCTATGCTTGCAGCTTTACTAGGGAATTGTAGGTGTGGTAGCTTCCTGTTGCTTTCCACACCGGTGAAGGATGATGATGATTATGATAATGATAAGGATGATGATAGTGATGATGGCCATATGATTTCGGGGACCGTTTGGGCCTTAAAGTTTTCCTGACATTTGTCTTACAGGTGAGGAAAAACCCCGATAAAAACCTCACCCAGAAAAACTTCCCCGACCGGGGATCGAACCCGGGCCCGCTGCGTGACAAGGCAGCACGCTACCTCGAGACCACAGCGGTGGACATAAGAGATATAAAGTATAAAAATATAATAATTCTATTTTTTTAAATAACATAATAGGAAATGTAAAAAAATCTGGAGTCAGAAAATATACAAAAACGTTGAATCATTTACGAGTACCCTGATGAAATTATTTTTGAATTTCTCTCTTTATTTATTTTATATGTATTTTTCTCATCGTTACTACCAAATTTGTCAGATGTAACTCATTATTATTTTCATTTTTATAACCTACTATTGAATATTAAGACTTTTTAATAGTAATTATTAGTCCAGCTTTTTAATAATTCTCTTGGAACTTTCTAACAACCTATTACATAAGTAGAAAATGAATGCTCGAGATACAGATGTCAAAACTGTAACTGCTTCTGATAAACTTCTGTAACTAAGTAACAAACTAAGAAGATGAACATGACATTTTGTGTTGACAGACAAGCATGAAAATACATACACTTTGCGGAATTGTATGCAATTATATCTATGAGGTCAATTAGATAAATTAATTCCGGAAATGATGACTTAAAGCAGCCATCTTATTTACTCCTGTTCACGTGTTTGTGACAAGGAACAAGGGGAATTGAATGCAACAAAAGTTTGCATCTCAGCAGGAGACAAAGGGATTAACTTTATAGAGAGCACTTTGTTGTTCAAACTGACAAAACTAACGCGTTGATAACAGCATGAACTGCTACTGTTGATAGATGCAAATTCTTTGAGCTTGCAACAGTAATCAGAATCATTTTAATAAAAATAAGTCGCTCAGGAATTCTGTAAACTAAAAAAAAATTCCTCGGCATATCGAATATGGTAGGTCTACGACTTTGCTAATTCACAAAACTTATCTTTCTTTTGTTAATAAAATCATCCATCCATAGTAATTCTGCTCGAGGGAAGCAGGTCCTTCACTGCAATCATAGCATTTTCATGCTATGCTTGCAGCTTTTACTAGGGAATTGTAGGTGTGGTAGCTTCCCGTTGCTTTCCACACCGGTGAAGGATGATGACCATGATGATAATGATAGGAATGATGATGATGATGGTGGCCATATGATTTCGGGGACAGTTTCGGCCTTGAAGTTTTCCTGACAGTTGTCTTACAGGTGAGGAAAAACCCCGATAAAAACCTCACCCAGAAAAACTGCCCCGACCGGGAATCGAACCCGGGCCCGCTGCGTGACAAGGCAGCACGCTACCTCGAGACCACAGCGGTGGACAATAAAATCATAAATACAGTAAAACCTGTCAATGAAGGAACATGACGGTTCTTTAAGGTTCCGTCTTAGCTGTTTTCCTTCTTATAAAGGCTTGAATTTTCTCATGCAGTGTAAGGGTTTTACATGCATGCTTTAAATACATAACGTATTGAACTGAAATGCAGACAAAATTGTGTATGTAACAGAGCACAGTTTGCACGGCAATACAAAACAACTTTGTTACACAAAAATGAGAAGGAATTCAACTGCAGGAGAACTGAAGAGTTTCTCAACTCCCTCGCAGTTTACGTAAGCAGGCAAGGAAAAGCGAGGGATTCCCCACTGTCACACATAAGCAATGGTATCCCCGCAATACAATGGCAACACAAGAAGGTAAAACGATATAATGCAGTAGCATCATATGCAGAATTTTCACGTGTGGTCATTAATACTGTAATTAGAACGTAAAAGTAAAGTGATCCCACAACAGGCCCGGAGGCCCTTGGGGTAGTAGGAGGTTAAGGCTCCCACTTTTTCTAGACAATCGGCACTTTATGTCAGCCGGGTTGACAGCCCTGCGTGACGGCCGCCTTTACCCCCAGAACAAGCGTCGAGTACTCATTTCCGTTAGAGGCTGAGTCGACCCCAGGGCCATGGTGCCGCCAGAGGGTTTGGGTCAGTTTAAAAATCCTGACCCCAGCGGAACGTACTTAAGAATAATGTTCCGTCTTACTGAGGTAAAAATTAACTATTGGTACTTTAAAAACCATTTCGTTTCCGCGTGATGAAGGTTTCCGGCTTATACAGGATGATTTTACATATAAAATTGTACCGTTCTGGAGATTTTTTTCTGTCTCTACAGGTTTCCTTCTTATAAAGGTTCCGACTAAGACAGGCTTCACTGTATTTAGTTTCATTTTGAGAAAACAGAAATTGTGCTCGTTAGAACAATATTACAATTTTGGGTTACAGGTTAATTTCCGCTCTAACCTACCGATTTTGTTGATTTGCCGGTACTTTTTTTTATGTTCTAGCATATATACCAAGTTCCGCTGGGAGAAAACAAAAATTACAACCGCTAAATCGTTGAAAGTCTTCCAAATAAAATTTAAGCTTTCAGATTAATCCACATTCATAATGGTCCCATTTTGCACATTAGCCAACTCGATCCTTCATTTCTTATTATAATGTTATTTGTCCAGTTTCGTTTGCAAGAAAACTGCAGTTAGATCCATTATTAAATTTTGGCATTTTCTCTGATTTTGGAGAATAACTTTCTCGTTTTATTTTAATGGGATATACCTAGTTTCGTTGCGAAAAAAATAACATTTCGGTCGTAGAGCGATGTTTTAGATTTTTCTCTTCAAATTTTCTATGTTTTGTTTTATTTGTTGGACCTTACTTTTCTTATTTGATTGTTATATTCCGAGTTTGGTTCCAAAAAACGAAAATTATGGTCGATAGAGCATTAACAGACAGAGACAGCACGCAGACACACACACCCACACCCACACCCACACACACACACACACACACGCCCACACACATTTTAATTTTATTTAACACAAGAAATTCATATTTGGAATATGCGTATTTATTTATTTCCACTCTTTAACCTATGTTTATACTGGAGAGTTGCCGGATATGGGTTTATAGGCAATTTTTTTCTATTGTCACCACCAATTACAAATCCATCCCAACACTCTGTAGGCCTAAGTATAATGAAAGCAATCTAATAATTAAAAAAAAAACGTTTGTAACAATTTACTTCTTAAATTTAATAGGAATAGTTCTAAAAATAATTTCCGAAAACTCCCTGTAGATAAAAGTATTGAGATACTATCGCACTTTCCTGAAGTGTGTTTTTGAGTTGAGTCTCAACAAAGAGCAGCTTACGAAAAAAAAATGTGGTCTTGCAAACAGAAGAAAGCCGGAACATCTGTCAGAGAAAATTACCCTCTATTCTCTAAGGTTTGAGCTGCATTTAACAAAAGACGTCTCTTCATTTGTATCTCTAGATATATGCCTCTGCCTCTTGCAGATACTCAGGTCTTATGCAATATATTTTCTGTGAATAAACCCCTAAAATATTTCATTAGTTTCTTTAACCTCTTGTGATTCCATGACCCTTCAAATAGATCCGCAAATAATTTATTCCAAATACTTCAGAATGTGTTTACATATTCGAAATATGTAAATTAATTGACGTTACTTACTAATTAAAATCTAATGTCTAAAAGGAATAAATATCCTCCCTTTAAATTTTATGGTGAAATGTATTATTAGTTTACTATATAATTACAATTATATATATATATATATATATATATAATACAATTGGTGTATTTTTAACAGCTCTATAATAATATTTTACCTATAATTTAAATATATTATTATAATATAAATATTGCAGTAACATATTGGAATATATTACGCAAAACCGCGAACAAAAAAGTAAAAATGTTATTATTTAGCTGATGAAAAATACTGTAATTGTAATTATATATTAAACTAATAAAATATATATCTGTTGTATGAATATCCATAATTATTGTTTGGTACTTCTACATTAATTATAAAATTGCATATCTGTTAACCCTTAAATTCGTAATGTATCCTTTTAGATACTTCAGTTGATTTAATTAATTTAATATTTTAAATAAAACATAAGAAAACAAACAAAAATAAACCATTTAAATGTGTGTATAATTATACAATATACCTAATAATAACAGTTACACAAGATTCCGTTTTCTCTGCGGTCCACCACATTCAAATAACTAACAGAAAAAAATTATGTTTTGCCAATTTAAGGGTTAATTTAACTATTGTTTTATTTCACAGTCTAATAACAAGTACTTTGGTCGAAAGAGTGACGACCTTTCACCGTAAAAAATACAACCGTCAAGAAATGCGGACATGGGTTCTACTGGGAGTATGGAGAGCTTATGTCCGCGCGGCCATGAACCTGTGGGTTTCATAGTGCCAGTGCCAGTGCTAGTTGGTTAGTCTTATAACAAATACCACAACTATTAAAAAGTACGGTTTTGTAAAATTTAGATATTTTTATATTCTTGTGTTTTATATATATTCCTGTGTAAATTAAATTTATTCTGATTTTTATATATGAAATTTAATAAGACATTAACATTTGTGTGTTGAATATTAAACTCTTTAATTTTCAAAAAACATTAAACTGAAAATATATAAAACTATTATTCTACCAGTTATACTATATGGGTGCGAAACATGGACTCTTACTTTAAGGGAGGAAAGGAGATTACAAGTATTTGAGAATAAAGTACTTAGGAAAATTTTTGGACCAAAGAGAGATGAACAGACGGGTGAATGGAGAAGACTACGTAACAATGAACTACTTGGTCTTTATAGGAAACCAGATATAATAAGAACAGTTAAGTCTCGTAGACTGCGATGGACAGGACATGTTGCACGTATGGGGAATGAAAGACTTGCATGGAAGCTTCTTGTAGGAAAGCCAGAGGGAAAACGCCCCGTTGGTAGACCAAGAATGAGGTGGGAGAATAACATAAACTATGATCTGAAGGAAGTAGATTATACAGGGAATGATTGGAAAGCACTAGCGCAGGATAGGGATATGTGGAGAGCTTATGTCCGCGGGGCCATGAACCTACGGGTTCGATAGTGCCAGTGAGTGAAGATTTGAAAAATATACATCAATAAATTTGAAAGAAAAACTTTGTTCTGTTGTACAATAAAATCAGAAGTGTTAAAAACATATCCGTGAATTATACTAAATAATTAATACCAATAATACTAATACCTTCAATTATTATATTTTAGTATGAGGTAGCCAAAGATAAGCCTTTTAGTGGTATAAAAAATAAATATGAGAAAGTAAATTAAGTATTTGAGAAATAAGGAAACATTTTAGATCGAAGAGTGAACAGACAGAAGAATGTACTTAACTGTACATTATATTTAATGGGAAACCAGGCTTAATAAGAAGAATTGAGTCTCGGAGACTGCGATAGGCAATTAATGTGGCACGATTAGGGAACGGGAGAAGGAATGGAAACTTCTTATATGAAAACCAGAGAGAAAACTCCCAGTTGATAAGCTAGGAATTCAGATGGAAGAATAACTTTAGAGGTGGATTATGCAGGGAATGCTTGGAAAATATTACCTCAAGGTGGGGATATATGAATGGCTTATGTCCGCGGCGATGAAAAACTCCGAGTTTGAGTGCCAGTGAGTTAGTTTACATAGGTCCTATATTACTTAGTTTTTTATTCTATAATGTAAAACTTAAAAATGTGGTGATATGGACTTTTCTAAGTAAGTGATTCAATTGAAAACTAATATTATTTTCAAAATTAAATCATTGCTACTCTTGAGGGCAGGTCCTGCATGAGTATAATTAAAAAAATAGGGCTATGTGATTTAGTGTTAAAAATTTCTTCTGAGTCGCATGGGAAATACAAAAATACCTATATGGCTAAAAAACTAAAGGTAGAATATGAAAGGTAGGTATATAAACATTGAGAAAACTAAATACCTGTGTATAGGAGAAGAAATGGAAAATATACATTTCAACAATGGAGAAGAACTAAAACCTAGTATTGAATGCACTTATTTAGGAACAAAATTAGACCATTCAGGCGATAACACAGTGGAAATTAAAAATAGAATCGCACAAACAAAACAAGCAATAAATGCTTTAAACTCTGTTTGGTGGGGCAAAAATATTACAAAAAATAGAAAATTACAAATATATCAAACCATAATTCAGAGCATTTTAACATATGGTGCTGAAGTCTGGCAAATTCCTACCAGGGAAATGAAAAGAATTTTAAGTACAGAAATGGATGTTTTAAGAAGATCAGCTGGAAAGTCTAGAATGGATAGAATACGAAATAAAGAAATAAGGAAAATCATGGGTGTACAAGAGGAGCCGAACACATCATAGACATTATAGAAAAGAAAAGATTACAGTGGTATGGCCATGTCAAAAGAATAGCAGAACAAAGATTGCCTAAAATTGATGTTGAGTGATTCCGGGTTCTGTGGCCACAGAACCCGGAATCACTCAACATCATGATTACCGGCCGTGAAAGCCTGCATTCAACTATTGCCTAAAATTGTTATGGAATGGACCCCAATGGGATGGAGGAAGAGAGAAAGACCGAAGAAAACTTGGGTGGAAGGGGTACAAGCAGCTATGAATATCAGAAGAATGGAGGAAGATCAATGGATGGACAGAGAGGAATGGCGTTTGTTTTCCGGAAGACGGCGGCAGCTGCCATGATACCGGATGATGTTGATGACCTATGAAGATACATATTTGTTTTATATTCAATGCCACCAGGTTGTCAATACGACATTTCTGGCATTCTCTCCTGGCATCGCGTTATTGTAACCCACTTCTGAGGTTGGGGAGCCTGAAAGGCGGAATTATGCTGCCCTGATGATGTGTGATAGGTGATGTGCGCCGGGAGAAGCCTTAATCCTAAACTTAATCTAAATGAGGTGACTCTGATAATGATGACCAGCTGATGTTCGGCGAGCGTTTGGGCCTTAAAGTTACTTGACATTTGACTGACAGGTGAGGAAAAACCCCGAAAAAACCTCACTCAGGGAACTTGTCCCGACCGAGAATCGAACTTGGACCCGCTACATGACAAGGCAGAACACTCCCTCGAGACCACAGCGTTGGACAAAACAGACATGATTAAAACACGGCAAAGAGAGAGAGAGAGAGAGAGAGAGAGAGAGAGAGAGAGAGAGAGAGAGAGAGAGAGAGAGAGAGAGAGAGAGAGAGTGAGAGTGAGTGAGAGAGAGAGAGACAGGCAGACAGAGAGAGAGAGAGAGAGAGAGAGAGAGAGAGAATTTAACTATTTTATTTGTTTACAATGGAAACGAAATAATTACCACGTTCCAAGAAATATTTAAGCTCTTCTCTAAATATTTTATTTGATGGCGATCAGATATAAAGGCGCTTTCACACGATTCTGAATTCTGGTAAAACATCAAGTAAAATTCCGGGAAAAGAAGCTTTGAACTGCAGTATTACGTGGAGTTGTAGATTTTTCGTGTTATAGCGTGTTTATCCGTTTGGATGAATTATATTTTTTGTCATATAATGCAAGGATTTAACATGCTTGTTGACTGTCAAACATTTGTGCACGATTCGATCTCCGAATCAATTTCCACTTTGTGGTATTTTAATATTTTTTCTCTACTATAAAACAAATAGGCCTATATTGATTTTGCAAGTTATCTCAACATTGCACGATTGTGAAATAAATGAAAAATATGTTATGTATGCATTATAGATATTTAGATTAAGTCGAAAAATGTCACGCAGGAATTGCGAAAACTAAATGAATTTCTCAGCAAGTGGAATTTTGTGGTCCGATTTTGATTCTTACGGAATATATTCCTTTGTTAACAAAATCATATTTATACAGTATCTTTGGAAGAAAACAAACAGGGCGACATTTTCGATTTTCAAATAAATCCCCATTCATAATGATCTGATTCCGCTGTCTTTTGAAAAAAAAATCTTTCGCGTTTTATTTCAATAGCAGATATTGGGTTTCATTGCGAAAAATCGAAAATTGCGGCCGCTAGATCGATTTTTTAAATTTTCCTTTCAGCTTAACTCTCACTTCAAATTGTCCGATTTTGTTGGTTAACGAACTCGACCTTAGTTTTCTTAGTTGATTGCTATGTACTGAGGTTGGTTACCAAAAATAAAAAATTGCCGCCGCTAGAGCGTTAACACACTCATGCACACATACACACACACACACACACACACACATACACACAACACACACACACACACAAACACACACACATACACACACACATACACACATTTTTTGTCATGGTAATTTTCAATGTCTAGTAAGTAGGAAATTAAATTAATAATTAATAATAACTGAGTCATATCTCACCTCATACTTCGTGATCTTCAAGCACGGAACAGAGGTTACTGGAGGCATCCCTTCCATCTTCAGCCATATCCACGACCGTTGAAACCTAGTTTACATCTTTATAAACTGTAAACTTTTTAAAAACATTTTTCATTAGAACGACCTTAATAGCAACATTCTTTCGAAATTCCCTAAATGCCAGATTGGTTACAGATTGAATATTTGGAATGTTTCAATTTATGCAACTTAGCGACACTTTCCTCGTGTTTAATTCAGTCTTGAAATGTATTAAGAATGCACAAAACTGGCCATCACACATGATTTATTTTCGACTGCAGTGGTCCTCCACCATAGCCGAGTAGTATACGGTATCATGCCTTGGTGCAGAGCTACAGGACACTGATTAGAGTTCCTATGAAGGAAGGAATTTTCTCTTGCAATTTCGGCCTGTTTGGGGCTGGTGATCACTAAGTATAGTGAGGAATTTGGATAACAACAATAAACAACTGTTCCAGATTAAGTAAACCAGCTATATAATTACACTGGTCGACAAAAATGAACTTTTTTTCTCTCACAAGAATAAAAATATGAGATTTTAGAAGTATTTTTCATCCTGAATTTAAATATCACTTCGGGTTTTTCTTATCAGGCAAGAGTTTTCTATGATATTCATTTACATTTTTTTATAATTTTTAATAAAATCCATCTAACTCTAACTCATTCTGACTTACCTAGAAAGTGGTAGATAGTGATGTTCGGGCATATTTTGCATGTGGAACATCTCTCTTCTTGGTCCAACAGTAGTCAGCCAGCATATTAGAACTTCACTTGCCTTGGTACCTCTTTTCCATTGTGGAAATTTACTGATGAAAACGCTCACCGTGCTCATCAGAGACAGTCTTTAAATACAGCTTGAATAAAATCGCTACATATAAGGTAAAAGTTCCTACGACAGGTCAAAGACAATGCTAAAATCAATTTTAATAAAGTAGCTGTCACAAAAAAAAAAGTGCCTGGTGGAAAAATTCTCACTAAATATGTGAATTCAGTATGAAAAAATGCACTAGATTCACTAATCCGATTAATTGTGAAGACAACCTTGTTGATCAGTGTTATTGGAGAACTCGACATGGTGACCCCATGTCATCCCTATACTGGCTGGTTGATCGTCCGCCTCTGAAAATGTCACATACGAATTTGATTTAGTAGCCAGTTGGTAAGCCAAGGTCTTCAGACTTATCGCGCCTTTGTGTCTTGGAGTGGCTTCACCTATAAGTAAAATTAAGCGCTGAGCAAAATAATAAGTAAAGTGTTTATCTATTATTTCATTTTTTTTGGTGGTCCAAGAATAAGATGGGATAATAACAAAACCGTGATTAGAGAGTGGTGAATTATACAAGGAATTATTTTAAAATATTACCTATAGCTCACGATACGTCTGTATGGAGAGCTTATTTCCACTCGACCAGGGAATTAGATTAGTGATAAAATTGTAGGGGACTTAACATAAGACGAAATAATGAATATATAATGTATTTTCTCTTTGATGCCAATGTTGGTACAATTAGGAGGATTGTTTAGAGGTCTCACGTAAAATAATATAGAGTTGGTAATGAAACAAGCTGGTTATTCGCAGATTACCAACAAGTGCGGTGTATCAACACGTACAGTACACCTGTCATTATCTCAGAACCACTGTTCGGTTCCAAGTAACGAATTGTCTATTTTATTCACAAATTAGAGTTCCCAATCCACAACAATAATCTATAACAACATTTCTTTGAAAATCTGTATTTCTTCTTCTTCTTCTTCTACCCTCTGCAGTTGTAAGAAAATTCCCTGTTCTGCGTCTAAGCAAATTGGTTAATTGGACGGCATTACTCATCAACCGACTATGCGCCATTATGTAAGTTTCGAGAAAAATATGTTTAAAGTTTAAATCAATCTTCACTATTCATTGTACCGCCAAACTAACAATACTGAATGTTGGAAGTTATTTTCCTTGTTTGATAGTTATCCATCAACAATCTAAGAGCGGGAACATTTGGCGCTTAGCTGCAAGCTGCAAAATTTAGATTAGCATTTATGTAGATCTGATATATTGGCCGTTTGTTGCAAAAACACAGAATCTCTGATAGGACTGGTGACGTTTATATTTTTCTTTAATAATAAGGATATATTTAAATATTTGGCGCTAAAAGTGTGCGTACACTTAATTCATGAGCTAGTGCAACAGATGACATCGAAATATAAAAGTAAAGTGATCCCACAACAGGCTCGGGGGCCCTTGGGGTAGTAGGAGGTTAAGGCTCCCACTTTTTCTAGACAATCGGCACTTTATGTCAGCCGGGTTGTCAGCCCTGCGCGACGGCCGCCTTTACCCCCAGAACAAGCGTCCGGTACTCATTTCCGTTAGAAGCTGAGTCGACCCCAGGGCCATAGTGCCGCCAGAGGGTTTGGGTCAGTTTAAAAATCGTGACCCCAACGGGACTTGAACCCTTGACCCTCCGGCTTGTAGCTCAGTGACATCGAAATATACATTTTCTTAAAATGGCGCTTAGCCGGTTGATGCATAAAGTTGTCCAATTCATCTGTTGTAGTCTCCATAGATCTCTCCTATCTCGAGGCTGGTAACGTAGTGCTTTCAACGATCTCCTGGCATTCTCAAAACATGCTGCTTCCATTTTAGTCTGATACTTGTATATGATCCCGCGCCGTAGCCGAGTGTTTCGGGCAAGAAGCCTTGGAGCAGAACTACGGGACTTGCGCTGGTTCGAGTCTCCATGGCGGAAGAAATTTTTCTCATGGAATTTCGGCCAGTATGGGACCGGTTCCTACCCAGCATCTGAGGCATTTGCGTAGCTAAAATAAATAGCGACTCCAGGTTGAGAATACCAGTTACAACGGCAGGGGGATACGACATGCTGACCATATGTCACCCCTACACTGGCTAGATGATCGTCTACCTATGTGATTAACACATGTGGATGTGAGGTCAGCAGCAGGCTGGTCAGCCAAGGGCCTTCTAGGCCTGTCGCGCTTGGAGATGGAGACTTGTATATGTTCCTCAGAAGCTCTACCATCTTCCATTCATTTGTTATATCTTCATTACATACTTTGCCTCTTATTGCTACTCCACTTAAAGATCCCAGGAATCTCATTTGAGAACTATTTATTCTTGCTTTATAATGCTGACGGAGGACCATCCCTCATGTCGATCTATATGGGGATCGTGGTGAACGAATTGGAGCTTCGGTTTCTCCCTCTTTCCCCTTCCTCTACATTCATCTCATCCATATAGTTTCATTTAATTTGATCTGCTCCTGTGATGGTGCTATGGGTCTGATCAGCCAGGATCCGTGTACGAGTATAATAATCAGAGCTTCATCTGATCTCATCCCTAAATCTGTCATTAAGGAGTTAGGTTGAGTTTAAATACATTTTGATTGGACTTACACATAATAAATAAACGTTCCTGTTGGGTTTAAGTGTACCGTTATAATTATTTTCCAACAGGAAAATTTATTTATTAAGTTTAACCCATTCGCATCGGGTTTAAATGCTCAATGCATTTTCCCACAAACTGGATTAAAGTTACCATGAATTATATTGTCTATTTTCAGATATTCAAAACAAACAAAATATAACGGTACTTGAGATCACAATAAGGGTGAAGGCAAAAGCACATTCCTCTATTATTCATAAATGTTAACAAAAGATTACCCTGCCAGGGGAAGTACAAAACATATAGCAGCAGAGTTAAGCGAGTGTACATCGTCTTCTGAGTTGAAGGTCATTTAACTGCCGGCGAGTCTATCTCGTCTTTAGAGGCGAATGGGTTAAGTCCAATCAAAATTTATTTAAACTTAACCTAACTATGATGTAACACAGGAAGTTGAGGACCTAAAATGCCTATAAAAGACATTTAAAAATACCTAAATATATACTTAAAAATATATAAAAACTGAAAAAAGGCCGTAAAAATGCAATTAAAATTAAATAATAATTTTAATTTCAGCTGCGTTCTTAATAAATACAATAAAACATTTAAAAATCACAAAATTCTAGTGAAATGCAACATACATTGCAAAAAAAATTAATGGCCAAAAATGATTATTTTTCGCACTTTTTTAATTCAACATAGTTTGAAAAGGAATTCTGTGTTCATTAAAAAGAAAGTTATTGGATAATTTATAATAAACGATTTTTTCCATCCAGAATGAATTCAGCGAACCCTTAATGGATATCAGGCGGTTAGTAGACTGGTTAAAAATAACGGAATATTTTGTGAGGGTGTTAAGAGTAATAGTTATTCGCGGAACAAACGTGTTTGCAAAGTGAAAAGTCTTTAGAAGGTAAAGCTAGATAGTGTCTTTAAAAGAAATTGGAATTGAGACTAGACTCTGCGGATCCTATAGTATATCTATAGTCAAAAGAAGGTAAATTTGCAAAACAAAAGACTTTAGGACTTAAGAAAATAAAAAAAAATGACAAGCCAAAAAAGTCGAAAAAGACAAATAAAACTCACTATTTTCTAGCCTACAATAACCCAAAATGTTTTATTTATTTAAATGCAGTGGATTTTGAAATTTTTCATTAGCCAATAATGACTGGGGAAAACAAACAATAACAATAACAAACAATAACAAGAAAGATTATAAAATGTTCATCATCTTTTCGCTGGCTTCCCAGTATTTGTCCATGACATTTTTGGTTGATAGGGGTGGGCAAGTTTGGATGTGATCAGCATCCATATCTTCCATAGTGTTGCAGAGGATACATTGTTGAGTTGGTAGAAGATCGAGGCGATGAAGGTGTTTACCTAGGCAGTCGTGTCCTATTGCAGTACGGAATGATGCAACGGCTACTCTTCTGGGCCAATCTGGCAGTGTAGTTTGGATGGATGCTTTCCAAGGTTTCTCAGTCATTTTGGAGCTCTAGGAAGGTTCTGAAGGCTTTTCTCACTCTTAAGCGGATGTTCAAAATGTATATATATATTAAGTAGGGCATCGTCTTCAGACATATAAAATAATAAAAGGGGATTTCCTCAACTTCCGAGCCCTAATACCTACGCTTGACAAAAGGACAAATAGATTAGTGTGGTTATTTTTTATAGCTTTTTTGAGTTTGTCTGATGAGTGTAAATCGTTGTAACTGTTAGATTGTAAACCGCTACAGCATTTATAAGTTTCTCGTACTTAAAGAAAATTAATAAACATATAGCGAACTGCAGACCAAAAGTAGCATAAGTAATGAGTACCAGATACAAGAAAATTAGAAATTACTCATATTCAATTATAGACCTTATTCATAGACGTTAAACCAGCCATATAAACGCCCATGAGAAGGGAACTGACAACCATTGCATGCCGAAACCTACCTTGAAATTTCTCACAGAGAAGAGTTGTGACGTGCCAAGGCCGTGTCAAAACACACACACACACACACACACACACACACACACACACACACACACACACACACACACATATATATATATATATATATATATATATATATCAGTCCACCGCTATGGTCTCGAGGGGTAGCGTGCTGCCTTGTTACGCAGCGGACCCGGGTTCCCGGTCGGGACAGGCTCCTTGGTAAGGTTTTTTCGGACTTTTTCCTCACCTGTAAGACAAATGTCAGGAAACATAGGGCCCAACGGTCCCCAAAAATCATCCGGCCATCATCATCGTCATCCTTATCATCATCATCATCATCATCATCATCGTTCACCGGTATGGAAAGCAACGGGAAGCTACCACAACTATAATTCCCTAGTAAAGCTGAAAAACATAGCATGAAAATTCTATGATTGCAGTGAAAGTCCTGCCATCGGGCAGGATTACTATGGATGGATGACAGCGTATATCTGCTTTCTTAACTACTAGACCTAGAAATCGAAGCCAGAATCCAGAAATGGTAACCCATTGTACGGAGTAGATATACTTCCTGTATGAGTAAGAGAGGAGTGGAGTGAGGCGGGACTAAGTGCGGACGGAAGGTACTGAGGGTTATCCAATCTACCAATTCGGGAATTGTTTTACTTCCCTATAGTTTAAATAAGAGATTTGGCTCTGGATTTTAGAGACTTGCAGTTAAAATGGCAGACAATTTTTTAGGTACATCACAACGTTTCTCTGGAAGAAATTTCAAGATAGGTTTTGACATGCAACAGTTAACAGTTCCATTATGAGAACCATATTTACTCATGCCAGTGGGGCTTGAATACTAATATACAATAAAATTAATTTTAAATACTTGAAAGGAAAATATTAAGGAGGATTTTTGGACCAATATGTGTGGGCCACTTTTCAGAAAAAAAAGAATCTGTTCCATACCGTAAAATAGCTTCTACTTCTTCGTCACGGTTTAGGCTTTTTTTTAGCCAATTCCGGCTCCAAATTGCTGCTCCTTCCATCTTTTCTTGGTCTTCCCAAACTTCTTCCTTTTGGTGAATAGTTGTGTGCTGATTTTGGTATTCTGTTCTCAGTGTTCCTTGCTAAGTGTTCTTTCCAGTTTGTTTCTGTATTTCACTACTGTTGTGTTTAATTCCTCTACTTTTAATTGCTGTCTTATTTCTGTGTTGTGTTTTTTGTCTTTTCTTTGATATCCTTTGATAGCCTAACTTTAAACAAAATTAAAGGCAAAAGGAAAGTTGGAAGGGCTTCTGTCGGGTGAATAGATGTGCAACAAGACCTAAGGATAATGGGAATGCACGAATGGTGAAGTAAGGCAGAAGACAGAAGCGATTGGAGGCATATTATTGGAACGGTCAAGGCCAGTAACAAACGGTATCACCTATGAGGATCAAATATTAAAACCTGAAATTGTAATATTTACAGGCTTAATTAAAGTTGAACGAATAGTTAGTGCACAGAACGCATACAACAATAAATTAAGTGTTCTCCTCTCTCGATATTACTTACAGAAGTTGTTATAAAAATAAAAATCCACTCGAATGTTTGTCAATGAATCCACCTACGTAACATTTCAGTCAAGTGAACACATTTGTAATTATGTTTTACAGAAGCAAATTGTGAATTGTATACTCAATGAATACAGTTTTTTTAACGCAGTTTAATTGTTTCGGTTTTTTCT
This sequence comes from Diploptera punctata, assembly GCA_030220185.1. Classification (NCBI taxonomy): domain Eukaryota; kingdom Metazoa; phylum Arthropoda; class Insecta; order Blattodea; family Blaberidae; genus Diploptera; species Diploptera punctata. The sequence continues at coordinate 656,111 of JASPKZ010007245.1, read as the reverse complement.
AGAGCACTTAACAGTCTAATAATCTTAACACAGACCACATACTACGTAACAATATCAATACTTCTCGATTAACTTCGATTACATCTCATGCTACGTTTGCTCCATCTTACTTACTTACTTACTCACTGGCACTATCGAACCCATAGGCTCATGGCCGCGGGGACATAAGTTCTCCATACATCTCTATCCTGAGCTAATACTTTCCAATCATTCCCTGTATAATCTACTTCCTTCAAATCATAGTTAATTTTATTCTCCCACCTCATTCTTGGTCTACCAACTGGGCGTTTTCCCTCTGGTTTTCCTACAAGAAGCTTCCATGCAAGTCTTTCATTCCCCATACGTGCAACATGTCCTGTCCATCGCAGTCTACGAGACTTAACTCTTCTTATTATTTCTGGCTTCCTAAAAAAAACATGTAGTTCATTGTTATGTAGTTTTCTCCATTCACCTGTCTGTTCATCTCTCTTTGGTCCACAAATGTTCCTAAGTACTTTATTCTCAAATATTTGTAATCTCCTTTCTTCCCTTAAAGTAAGAGTCCATGTTTCGCATCCATATAATATAACTGGTAGAATAATAGTTTTATATATTTTCAGTTTAACATTTTTTGAAAGGAGTTGGGACATCAAGAGTCTCTGCAATGCATAATAGCACGCATTTCCAGAATTGAGCCTATGTTTAGTATCTTGGCTCCATCTACAGATATTAATTAGATTTTTCCATGGATTTTGCAATTGAACGATGATATGCATCAATCGGCTAAGCGTCACTTAAAAAAAAGAGATTTTGATGCCATCTGGCTCATTAAATAAGTGTACGCACACTTTTAGCGCCAAATATTTAAATATAGCCTTATTATTAAAGAAAAATGCAAATGCCATCAGTCCTATCACAGATTCTATAGTTTACACCAAACGGCTATGAATCCAGATCTTCAAAAACGCTAATCTAATTTTGCATTATACAGCTAAGAGTCGATGTTCCCGCTCTTAGATTGCTGATGCATAACTGTCAAACAAGGAAAATAACTTGCAATATCACAGTATTGTCGGTTTGGCGCTACATATATAGTGGAGACAAGATCGACTTAAACTTTAAACGTACATATATTTTTCTCGAAACTTAGATAATGGCGCATAGACGCCTCGATGCATAACTCCGTCCAATTCATAACAACACTTAACCATAACATAATATGCTATAAGCGTACAAAAAGGTGCACACATACGGAAAGTTTGGGGATAGTTTTTCTTTAGCTTCATATCAATCATCTTTACGTAATTCAAATAAAAACAATACTTACGAATTACTTTCATACGTTAAGTCTAGTATGAATCATTCTTTTAGTTTTCAGCGTATATCCCTAATTTTCCTATCCTTCTGTAGCCTACTTTTTGTAAACGTATCTGGTGGACATTAACTTTCCCCTCTCTAGCCTAATGAAATAAAATTACATTGTGATTAATGCAGCGTCCACGTTAAACGAACGTTGATATCAAATCACTATATACGCCTATTTAATAGAACGTATTCTTGCTCATATAAATATTTTTAGTTTCCTTGTTTCTCGAAATTCGAGGCTGTCAAAAGACAAAATTTAAATTTAACTGCGCTACAGGGCATTTACAAAATGAACTACATATGTAGAAACTAATAATAATAATAATAATAATAATAATAATAATAATAATAATAATAATAATAATAATAATAATAATAATAATAATAATAATAATAATAATAATAGCGATAATATTTTTTAGGAATTTCTTTACAATACAATAGTTTCCTACAACCCTATGTAAATTTTACTCCTCCTTGTATCCCATTCTCTGCATCTCTGTTAATCCTCTTGACACACTATAGTCCTACACACTCCTTGAACCCTCTATTATTTTGGTCTGACCTTTCTTCTGTTTCTTTAATAATAATAATAATAATAATAATAATAATAATAATAATAATAATAATAATAGATAGATAGATAGATATATTAGATAGATAATCAGTTGATTAATGTCTTTGACATCGTCCGATTCCCAATAGCCAAATTTGTCGGTCCATCCAATCTCCTGGTTGTAGATGTTTCTCCTTAATGTATAAATATATTCCCTGACTCCAGGAGGTTTTAGGTCTTCCTCTGCCTCGTCTTCCCTCAGGTTTCCATTCCAAAACAGATTTTGATAGCTGATCCTCTTCCATTCGCTGGACATATTATTATACTATTATAATAATATTTATATATTTATTATAATTATAATATAATAACAATAATACCAATAATAATAAATATGGCACTAATGATAATCATAATAATAAATATTTAAAATTGTAATATTATTGAGATGATAAGTTACTTCTGCTTATAATAATCAACAGTACGTTGGTAAATAAGTGTTTACTTGACTACCCTCTAATTATTAATCTAAAACAATACTTTTAACATTCCATAAAATGTCGTTTGATTCTTCTGACATGGCTGGCGTTATTGATAAAAATTATAACATCGTAACCATGACAACATATTTTTCAAGTGGTCGCCTTTTAAAATTGATATCGGAAATGTATTCTAATAAATATACGGACATGGCGTGTCAATGTGAATAAATATTGATTTAGGTAGTTTTACAAACTACCTTAACGAATTGAGTAGACTATTATACAGAAGAAATATATAAAACCTTCAACAACCTCGTATGATATTACGAAGTGAGTGGACTTATGCGTTTTCCATGAACATCTATATCCGTCCGCTAAAAACAAATTTCCTTTCAAGTAACATAAATATAACTTAAATGGCTATTTATTCTATTGTATATATTTTAACATGGATAAATAAATATATAGCAAATAAATATTCAATGTAAATACGTAAATAAATAAACTTCTCATGGTATTAATAAGCTGTTAGTTTATGCTGATGATGTAGTACTACTGGCCGATAGCGAGGAGATACTAAAGGCCAACACGCACACACTATTGAGTAACACTAAGAAATTAGGACTGGAAGTAAATATCAGTAAAACTAAATATATGGTCACACGTATAAATACATTATATAATGGAAATGGACAGCTAATGACAAATGAGGGAAATTTTGAGGAATTGGCTGAATTCAAATACCTAGGAACAATAATCACAAATAGGAATGAGATGCACAAAGAAATTAAACATAGGCTCAATTCTGGAAATGCGTGCTATTATGCATTGCAGAGACTTTTGATGTCCCAACTCCTTTCAAAAAACGTTAAGCTGAAAATATATAAAACTATTATTCTACCAGTTATATTATATGGGTGCGAAACATGGACTCTTACTTTAAGGGAGGAAAGGAGATTACGAGTATTTGAGAATAAAGTTCTTAGGAAAATTTTTGGACCAAAGAGAGATGAACAGACAGGTGAATGGAGAAGACTACATAATAATGAACTACATGGTCTTTATAGGAAACCAGATATAATAAGAACAGTTTTAAGTCCCGTAGACTGCGATGGGCAGGACATGTTGCGCGTATGGGGAATGAAAGACGTGCATGGAAACTTCTTGTAGGAAAGCCAGAAGGAAAACGCCCAGTTGGTAGACCAAGAATGAGATGGGAGAACAACATTAACTATGATTTGAGGGAAGTAGATTATACAGGGAATGATTGGAAAGCATTAGCTCAGGATAGGGATGTATGGAGAGCTTATGTCCGTGCGGCCATGAACCTACGGGTTCGATAGTGCCAGTGAGTAAGTAAGTAAGTATGAAGATGGAGTGGTCTAGAAGATCCTTGGGTACCATCCAGCTGCTGGCCTCATATGTACAGATATGAACGATCATCTAGCCATATAGAGGGGACATGCAGCCAGCATGTAGGAGTTCTTAGCTGTTATAGCTGGTTTTCCTAATCTGAAGTTTTTACTTATTTTAGTTACTCAAATTTCTCATTGAGGGTAACAGAGTGGTACCCTTGAAAGAGGTAGTCCATTCCAGGGAGTAGGCGCCCCTGCCCTTTTGTGAGCTCCAGGTCCCACTCGTCCAGTGGGTAGTACCTGGGTAGGGCCCCGTCCACAGGGTTACGTGGGGAGAAGAGAAGTCCCCAAAGCCGTAGTGAAGGCAACTTCTCTAGGAGACGAACACTCCGAAATTGCAGTTCCCTGCCCTCCAGGAAGAGGGTTTGGCTAGAGGCTGATAACCTCTACTAGTAAAAAATAACTTACTCATAAACTTCAGCAGAAGAAAAGCCGGATTCCAAAACAAATAACAAAATATAAACCTAAAGGCACCCGAGATGTGGGCAGACCTAGAAAGAGATGGGCTGAAGTCGGAACGGGTCATCAGACCTATCCATGAATGCAGATGATGATGATGATGAAATTTCTCATTGTGTTGGGTGGGCATCAGTTCCGTAACGATCGGAATTTCAAGAGAAAATATATTTCCCACTGGGGATTCGAACCAGCGCATGTGTCATAGCTCTACATCGAGGCATGACATCAGCTATGCGTCGGACATTATATATATATATATATATATATATATATATTTGTTTTTTCATTGAGGATTTTTCTCATCATTGAGGTTTTTCTCCAACCAATGATAATAATTTAAATGAGCTTTTAAAAATACATAAATGACTGTGGACGTGTAGATTTTCAGTTTGTAATGCACATTCACAAATTTCCCTTAATTAAAGTTCTCCATCGTTCTCTGTGTCTTGATTCGTTACACCAAATTTCTTCATTGAATGTTGAATGTTATTCTTCCAGGCGGTTCTAGGTCTTCCTTTTCAGCTCCCTCTTTCAATTTTCCATGTATGGACGGCCTTTGGTAGTCTTCTATCCTGCATTCTTCTTACCTATCCATATCACATTAACCTTTTAAGTTCAATTTCATCCATTATACTTCTTCCTGTATTCAACCATTTTCTAATTTCTGTATTTAAAATTATTTCCGATTGAGATTTTCTAGCAGCTCTTCTCCAAAAATTCATTTCAACTGCAGTTATTCTGTTGGTATGTTGTATCATTGTCCAAACTTCCGGTCCATATAACATTATACTTTCTAAGATGAATTTATAAATTAGTTGTTTTGTTCTGTTAATGATGTTTTTACTGTGTATTAATATAAATTAAACCTGTATAAATTAAGCATATCAAGGAAACAATTATTTTATCTAGTATAGGTATATCCTTTTAACGAATTCCTATTGAACGAAGCTATTGAGATTGTTCTCAAGAAATGATTAAAACATACACATCTTTAGCGATCTATGTAGTAAACACAAAACAACTCTCTCTCTCTCTCTCTCTATATATATATATATATATATATATATATAGTAATTCTGCCCGAAGGCAGGTCCTTCACTGCAATCATAGCATTTTCATGCTATGCTTGCAGCTTTACTAGGGAATTGTATAGGTGTGGTAGCTTCCCGTTGCTTTCCACACCGGTGAAGGATGATGATGATAATGGCAAGGATGATAATGATAAGGATGATGGCCATATGATTTCGGGGACCGTTTGGGCCTTAAAGTTTTCCTGACATTTGTCTTACAGGTGAGGAAAAACCCCGATAAAAACCCCACCCAGAAAAACTGCCCCGACCGGGGATCGAACCCGGGCCCGCTGCGTGACAAGGCAGCACGCTACCTCGAGACCACAGCGGTGGACTTATATATATATATATATATATCTGTCCCTCACGATATGACTCACACACACACACACATATATATATATATATATATATAAACGCTCTAGAGACCGGCATTTTTGCGTTTCACAGAAACTAAACCAAACTTAGCATACCGCAATTATTTTAAAAATGAAGGTCGAGTTCGTTAACCAGCAAAATCGGAACTTTAGGTCTAGGAGTTCATCTGAAACAAAAAATTTAAAATAGCGTTAGCTAAGAACGGGTTTTTCTGTTTAAGTTTCATACCTGCATTTATTACTATTCAATTGACTGTTGAGATTTTGTGTTCAGTTTATGCTGTTACCCGTAGTTTTTAGTGACAGAAAACAAGTGACATTCATATATTTCAAGTTACGAATTACATGTTGTAAACTATGCGAAGGAACATGGGTGTAGGGAAATTGAAAACATTTTGGATCTCCATCTAAAAAAGGAAATGAGACTTTGCATTAGGAATGAGGCGAGAAATATGGGAAAAGTTCCAAGTGGCCTGAACTGGAGAACAAAGTTTTGAAAGAGTGTAAGAAAAACGGAAAAATGACATTCCTATTTCAATAAAAAATTATTCGCACTCAAGCAGTTAAAAAGCCTTTAAAGCGTAAAATGGAAGATTTTCACAAAACATGATGTCACTCTTTCATAGAATGGAAGAGTAGGCTTTTTAAGAAAATTGTATTAAATATCTTGTGCGTCTTACACATAGCATCCTTTACAACTGAAAATACAGTACTTTTTTCCTATTTGGTGTAACATTCTAGTAATTCTATATTTTTGGTACATACATACAAATACGAAAGCAACAAATGTGAAATTAAAAAAAATAATAATTCGAGCTCTAAATTTTAAAAATATATATATATATATATATATATATATATATATAAACAAACTAACTCACTGACGCTATCGAACCTGTATGTTCATGGCCGCGTGGACATAAGCTCTCCATACATCCGTATCCTGAGCTAAGATTTTCCAATCATCCCCTGTATAATCTACTTCCCTCAAATCATATTTAATGTTATTCTCCCACCTCATTTTTGGTCTGTCATCTGGGCGTTTTCCCTCTGGATTTCCTACAAGAAGCTTCCATGCACGTGTTTCATTCCCTATTCGTGCCACATGTCCTGCCCATCGCAGTCTATGAGACTTAACTTTTCTTATTATATCTGGCTTCCTATAAAGACCATGTAGTTCATTGTTATGTAGTCTTCTCCATTCACTTGTCTGTTCATCTCTCTTTCGTCCAAAAATTTTCCGAAGAACCTTATTTTCAAATACTCATAATCTCCTTTCCTCCCTTAAAGTTGGAGTCCATGTTGAAAAAGTATATATATATATATAATTAGTTTTGCAGGAACATATATCATTTAGCAATTTTCAAACACAAATTCAAAACTCTTTCAGGCCTCATTTGATCTTTGTTTAGGCTTTTCAGAATTTTAATAACTCATTCCAAAAATAAGATAAAATTAATAAACATATACAATTTATTTTATAATAATATTTTTAAATAAATATATGAAACTCGTATGAACTTTTATAATTGTTCCTATAAATAGAATAAATTAATTAGATTTTAAATAAGCACATTCCAAATTCCATATAGATATCTTGATTTTTAAAGAAGTTGACATATGAGCAAAAATCAAACTTATGGAAAACTGTAATGAAATATTAATCTGCATATAAGAATGTACATTATTTAATAACTATGCAACTAATGCACTGGGTTCATGGCCGCGCGGACATAAGCTCTCCATACATCCATCTCCTGAGCTAATGTTTTCCAATCATTCCCTCCCTGTATTATCTACTTCCCTCAAATCATAGTTCATGTTATTCTCTCACCTCGTTCTTGGTCTACCAACTGGGCGTTTTCCCTCTGGTTCCCTGCAAGAAGCTTCCATGCACGTCTTTTTATTCCCCATACGTGCAACATGTCCTGCCCATCGCAGTCTACGAGACTTAACTGTTCTTATTATATCTGGCTTCCTATAAAGACCATGTAGTTCGTTGTTATTAAGTCTTCTCCATTCACCTGTCTGTTCATCTCTCATTAGTCCAAATATTTTTCTAAGTACTTTATTCTCAAATACTTGTAATCTCCTTTCCTCCCTTAAAGTAAGAGTCCATGTTTCACACCTATATAATATAACTGGTAGAATAATAGTTTTATATATTTTCATTTATTGTTTTTTGAAAGGAGTTGGGACGTCAAGAGTCTATGCAATGCAAAATAGCACGCATTTCCAGAATTGAGCCTATGTTTAATTTCTTTGTGCACCTCATTCCTATTTATGATTATTGTTCCTAGGTCTTTGAATTTCCCTCATTTGTCATTAACTGTCCATTTTCATTATATAATGTATTTTTATGTGTGAGCATATATTTAATTTTATTGATATAAAATGTTGTTTGTACATGACATTTACATTGCTACATTTATTGTATCTTTAACTGTTTATAATTAGTATAGTGTATATCTATATTTGTCGAATATTTATTTGTATTTGTGCTGGTTGAGTGGAAGAGAGGGCCTTATGGCCTTAACTCTGCCAGAATAAATAAAGTATTATTATTATTATTATTATTATTATATTTACTTCCGGTTTCGTAACATGCAAACGTATACTATTAAGCTAAAAAATAAAAATATTAAAAGTTGTCACCACGTAAGACCATTATCTTCACTTAAGATAATTTTAACTTTCGATATATCTTGCCATTTCTGATATTGATTAATGATTGTAATTCCATCCAATTTTAACTTTGGTTTTTTATCAGGCGAACAAGCTTACCTTTCAGTCTACACATTTATTTTGAAACTGAGTCAACATTACTTTGCCAACTTTTCAGAAACTCATAAAAACTAATTGAAAAGTAAATGTTGAATATTCAGTTAGAACACTATTAATTTTCACTTAAGTCGACAGGAATAGCAGTTCATGCAAAAGACATTGAAAGTTGACTGTGCATGATACTGTTGAAACGTTTACGGGTTTGTAGTAAATGGTGTCAGAAGTGTCATGTCTAATGATTCACAGAACATTAAAGGAAAAGTAATTAAGAATTCATAGAAATACATTTACTAAAATTAATGTAAATAATAACTTTTAATAAGGTACTCGACTATGAAATGTTTTCATCACTGAACATTTAATGAAGTTCTCGAGTTTCAAAGAAAATATTAGGCTGACCTGCGACATTTACTGCTATTAAACAAATAATTAGAAATATACAAATTTTATTTAACTGCATCTGATTTTTGTTTTACATCAACAGTAAAACAAATTAATTGAATTCTAAGCTTGAAGTATTTTAATTAAAAACTTTTAGCTAAATGTATACACACTTTTCAATTTAATTGAACAATAAATATGAGATAAAAATATCGTTAAGTGACTATTTTCGAGGAAGAACGGATGTTATTATATTCCAAATAGAGAATACATTAAAATTTATAAGGTCGTCAATTTTATAATGATGTATACATAATTACCGGCCTACGTCGTATAGGTATGGGAAATGAAAGAGGCGCATGGAAGCATCTTGTAGGAAAACCAGAAAGAAAACGACCAGTTGGTAGGCCAAGAATGAGGTGGTAGAATAATATTAACAATGACTTGAGGGAAGTAGATTATACAAGGGATTCTTGGAAAACATTAGCTCAGGATTAGAATGTATGGAGAGCTTATGTCCGCGCGGCCATGAACCTACGGTCTCGATAGTACCAGTGAGATAGTTAGTTATTTAGATTGTATAGGAGTTGAGTTCCTTGCCTCTGATCCCGGAGGGTTGCGGGTTCAAATCCGGTCGGGTCGATGATTTTTTTAGGATGGAAAAATCCAAGAGATAAGTCATCAGGGAGGGATTTAAAGCCGTGATTCTCGAGTCTGAAGATTTTCGGGCTCACAAAAGAACCTCAAGCTTAAATTACAACCTCTCAGTCAATGTTAATTGACATTCAAGAGTTCCGCGCCGTAGCCGAGCTCTTTTAGGCAAGATATCTTAATGCAGAACTACGGGACTTACGGCAATTCGAGTTCCCATGGGAGAAGGAATTTTATCATGTAATTTCGGTCAATATGGGATCGGTGCGCACCCAGTATCACGAGGGATTTGGAAGCTGCAATAAGTAGCAGCTCCAGGTTGAGAAAATCAGCTACAACGGCTGGGGGACCCAAAATGCTGAACGAATGTCACCCCTATAGTAGCTCAATGATCTCCCATCTCTGTGATTAACATGTAGATGTGAGCCAGTGACCAGATGCCAAGAGACAAGGGCCTTCTAGGCCTGTCGCACCATGAATTTGTTTTCATTCAAATTATTATTTAATTGTCAACTAAGTTTCCTCGTTGAGGCGATGAGCTAACCACTTGTTATTCTCTGACAGCTATAAGGAAATAATAGTAACTAAATTATCATGGTTAAGTAAGATTCTCGAAAGATCGATTCTCGAATATCTGGATTGTGATTCCAGAAAGTTCCGACCTTTGCAATATTTTTGGACATGTCTCATCCTATCCATTTTTTAAAATATAAGTTATCAAGTATTAAAAAACATACTTCTATTAGTTTTCTAAGCTTGTTTTTAATTAAAAGTGATTAGAAGTATTTTAAACAATATTCTATTCGTCAGGATACTTTTTTACTCTCTGTTCTTATTTTTGTTATTAATTGCTATATAATAATAATATAATAATAATATATTTAGTAATAATAATAATAATAATAATAATAATAATAATTGTTATTTATTATTATATATAAAAACGAGATTAAATTAGAAAAGTTTTCCTACACTATTCACTAAATTATCTACTGTTTCAAAAACATGAAGTAAAAAATATATATTTACCGGTATAATATCATAGCTTGTAACAATTATAATCATCATATTATAAATATATTAATATATTTAATTGTCCACCGCTGTGGTCTCGTGGTAGCGTGCTGCCTTGTCACGCAGCGGGCCCGGGTTCGATCCCCGGTCGGGGCAGTTTTTCTGGGTGAGGTTTTATCGGGGTTTTTCCTCACCTGTAAGACAAATGTCAGAAAAACTTTAAGACCCAAACGGTCCCCGAAATCATATGGCCACCATCATCCTTCACCGGTGTGGAAAGCAAGGGGAAGCTACCACACCTACAATTTACTAGTAAAGTTGCAAAGCATAGCATGAAAATGCTATGATTGCAGTGAAAGACCTGCCCTCGGGCAGAATTACTATGGATGGATATTTAATTGTTATAATTCATAATTAAAGGAAATGCAAGTTGGAATAGAAAATGCGAGGCGAGATAACAGTAATAGACGATCGATTTTTGTAAAAAAAATGGAAAGTAGTTAATGGTGTTGTTAAATTTGGATTCGAGGTTCATGAGTTCATTATGGCAAAAAATCGACTCAATTATCGATGCGTTTATTATTAAGTATTGTGATGTGTTTTTTAAACTTGACAACATTTACATTTTCTCGACTGCTATTTCAAACACACGAGAATTTCTCTTTGAAGAAGAGTTCACATTCATTGTAATTTTCAATACTACTCTCTGTGTACTTTTCCAAGTTTTCTTTTTTATTGTGAAACCCCGAGGATACACAATTCCAGGATTGGCTTCATTAAAATATCAGTATTGGATGTTTGTTCTAGGGATATAATGTAATGAATTTGTACCATTTTAAAAATTTAAACGGTATACATTACGAGATCATTGTATTTTTGTTTGTTTCTGCTACAGTTTGTACAACATTTTATTACAACACATTACATTTCTATAGTTTACACTGTACGTTACAACTTTAACGACTGTAATAACTTTCATATCATCGCCTCATAACACTAACATCTGGAAATATTTACAGAATTTATCATAAGTAATGACAAAACTATAATAAAGCTTTAAGAATTTTCAACCAAGTTTTTAAACCATCAAAAGTGCAGAGACACACAAGAATGAAAATCTATAAAATTCTCGCTAGACCCATAATCTGTTATGGCAGTGAAGCTTGGACCATCAGAACTCAGGATGATCGTCATATTACAGCCACGGAGATGAAATTTCTGCGACGAACTGCAGGTTATAGTCTTCTACGACGAACTGCAGGTTATAGTCTTCTAGACCACCTAAGAAATTCAACAATAGCCAGAGAGTTAAACATCGTACCTATATCTGAATACCTCCAAGAATATAGAAACAATTGGCTAGCCCATATTCAGCGCATGGATCGTCACAGAATACCAAAACAAATTCTTCACTACATTCCTCGAGGCAGAAGATCTGTGGGTCGACCTTTTCGGAGATGGCGGGAGACCGTAACGGGCCACTGGGCCTAATACTTGAAAGGACGATGATGATCATGATCACGAGTGATTCCAATTTATCTAGAACATTTGGAAATCAAGAGTGGCATTTGTTAGGACTATTTAACGAATAAAATTAAGCTGTTTACCCACAAATCATTATTTAACTATAGTTATTTTATAATATTTATATATTTAATGTAAACGGCGATGTTTGAAAACAAATGAGAAACGATTGGTACGCTTCATCTGCTTCTTTTGTTTATCACTGCAACCAGATCATACTATTTATTGCCAAAGGAACGCAATATTGTAGAAAAAATGAAACACATCAAACTGTATATTAATTCATTTCTGATGTCGTATGATGTAAATATGACAATTATATTTTTCTGCATTATTACCTGGGAAAAAATACATTTAAGAAAGTGCAAACAGTGGTTTCTTTTTTTGGTGGTATAATAAATTGCTACAAATGTTTTTATATTAACTCCTGCAAGCGCTATGTGTTGACATCCATGTACTATATATACAGTCTGGTAGCCGTATTTCTTACAGGGTCAGTCACTGCAAAATAATGGTCAGACCTGTTCAGAATATTAAAAAGGAGGAGCTTTCTTTAATATGATAAATTTAACATTGATAAATATTTGGTGAAACACGACTGTGATTGGTTGTAAAACAGAAATCATTGAAACGTGATTGGTCATTGACTCCCATTTGGGGAATGAGTTAAATAGCCACGGAAATACTCCATTACAAAGTTCAGTGTATCATCATCATCACCATCCGGTATTATGACAGCTGCCGCTGTCTTCCGGAAACCAAACGCCATTCCTCTCTGTCCATCCATTGATCTTCCTCCAATCCTCTGATATTCACAGCTGCTTGCATCCCTTCTATCCAAGTTTTCTTCGATCTTCCTCTTTTACTCCTTTCCATTGGGATCCATTCCATAACAATTTTAGGCAATCTTTGTTCTGGCATTCTTTTGACATGGCCATACCACTGTAATCTTTTCTTTTCTATAATGTCTATGATGTCCGGCTCCTCTTGTACACCCATAATTCCCCTTATTTCTTTATTTCGTATTCTATCCATTCTAGATTTTCCAGCTGATCTTAAAACATCAATTTCTGTACTTAAAATTCTTTTCATTTCACTGGTAGGAATTTGCCAGACTTCAGCACCCTATGTTAAAATGCTCTGAATTATGGTTTGATATGTTTGTAATTTTGTATTTTTTTGTAATATTTTTGCCCCATCAAACGGAGTTTAAAGCATTTATTGCTTGTTTTGTTTGTGCGATTCTATTTTTAATTTCCACTGTGTTATCGCCTGAATGGTCTAATTTTGTTCCTAAATAAGTGCATTCAATACTAGGTGTTAATTCTTCTCCATTGTTGAAATTTATATTTTCCAAGTTCAGTGTATATAAACATAATCATTTGACTTAGGATTTTTAGCTGTAATTTTCATGATTAGAAGGAAAACAAATGCTAAAATAAACACAAAAAATGGACAAAAATGTGTTCCTTTTGTAATGTCCCATAACTGTTATTCATTAGAAAAATTGTGTAAGTGTACAAAAATAAAATGTCAGTATTTGTAAAAGAAATGTTTTTTTTTGACAAGTTTACTTGGTAAGGTTTTTTTTCGAAATTTTTCCTCAAGACAAATGTCTGGAAATTTTAAGGCCCAAATAGTTTCCGAATATCATATAGAAATAATAATCATCCTATGATATTCACATTTTTTGGTATGAATTTAAGAGTAAATGACGTGTCTTGTCTTAAATGTTCATATTGTCTCGGAAATTACCTTAGCATGGATTTGATCGCTTATCGAAGGAGGCCTTCCGTGTACTTGTCTAGTCAATAGAAGTATGAGCTGGACCAAGACTTTAAAATCCTCTTCCGACAGGTCGTGTCCCTGCAAGACTCAGGTGGCATGAGGTATGTAAAAGTATTTACAAATTCATTCATAGTGTTCTGACCAAGAGCAGGTCTTTCACTGCAAACTCAGCATTCTCAACTCTTTCCTTAACTCAGCTTTCCTTTTTGTATCCTCATACAAACCATTTATTTTAATATTGTCTATCATCTGATGTATTTTTCTGCCTCTAACTTCCTTTCCTCTGACCATTCCTTCTAGAGCATCCGTCAGCAGGCAGTTTCTTCTTAGCCAGTGACCAATCCAATTTCTTTTTCTCTTCTTTATGAGTTCCAGCACTGTTCTTCCTTCACCCGCTCTGTCTAGCACATCTTTATTTTTTCCTTTGTCCATTTTATACGTTCCATTCTTCTCCATATCCACATCTCAAAAGCTTCCAGTCGCTTTTCCTCATTCCGTCGTAATGTCCAAGTCTCTGCACCATACAATGCTACACTCCACACAAAGCACTTAACTAGCCTCTTCCGTAATTATTTTGCCAAATGTCCGCAAAAAATACTTATCTTCTTGTTGAAAGCTTCTTTTTTTCCATTGCTATCCTCTGCTTTACTTCTTGACCACAGTTCATATTACTACTGATAGTACAACCCAAGTATTTGAAGCTCTCTACTTGCTCAATGGTCTCATCGTTACTGCTCATGTTCATCTTCCTTGGTTTCTTTCCTATAATCATGGCCTTCGTCTTATTTATATTTATCTTCATCCCATAATCCTCACACTTGTAATTTAGCTATATCAGCATGTCAGTTATTGCATCTTCTGATAGCAAAGCCATTCATCAGCAAATCTTATGCACTTTATTCTTCTTCCATGTTTACGCCTCCCGTATTGCTGAAGCAGTTCTTCATTAGGTCTTCCAGGTAGATGTTGAAAAGAGTAGGTGGTAGAGGTCATCCTTGCCTTACCCCCCTTCCAGAAGAGGTTATATCTGGCAAAGAAAGAAAGAAAGAAAGAAAGAAAGAAAGAAAGAAAGAAAGAAAGAAAGAAATTTATCAGGTATAAATATTGATGCTTCGAAGTATAAATGCATTGTAGGATACGTTTCAACTTTTTTTTTTTTATCATCCAATGTGATTCCTGAATTACAAATAGTATAATGGTATCATCCCTTTCGATGCAGTTTTAATACTCTCGGTATTACGAACACTTGTTATGCAGCATAAAGTTTGGATCACAATCGGAAGCTATCTGTGAAGAAAAAAAAAAAGAATCAGTTAATCTTTACTGCCTTGTATTGAAATTTCAATCTGAATAAAACTTAGTGCTGACTTGTCAACAATTAGAATGTAAATTCGCTGTTATTTATTTCAGTTAAATTAAAAATGCGAACATTTTCCATTGTTACAGTAAAGTATGTTGTATTAAGATTTTGTTCAGGTTTGTGTTCATTGAAAGCAGAGGGTTCACTTTTACCATGTTCATGGCAAGCTGATGAGAAGTTAATTTAATATTGATAAATAATAATTATATATATTGGACATCGTAAAGTAAACTAAATAGCAGAATTTATTTACTGTATACAATTTTTTTTAAATAATTGAAAAATATCAAAACAAGGAGGGGAAGGGATTATGGATAGAAAGGGTCAGTAATGGTTAAATGTTACAAAAAGGGGGGGAAATTATAAGAAATTGCTTCCTTTTAAATTTGAGGTAACATCTCGCCATTTGGTTTCTTTCAGAAAGCTCTATTTCGTTCTACGAAAAAAAAGTGCGCCCCTAAAAATCCTAAACCTACTACTACTACTACTACTACTACTATTACTATTACTACTACTACTACTACTATTACTACTACTACTACTAATAATAATAATAACAATAATATAAATAATAATGAGAATAGCCTAATAATAATTAATGGCGATAATAATACGAGTGACTCGTATATGGGAATCCCGGGTTCAAACTACGGGAACTACAAACGTAATAGAGGTTTCTTCTTGGGTTTCGTCAGTCATTAAGGCAAATCATAAATCTATTCTTAAACCCAAGCATGTACTTGTACCAAGTTAAAACTCACAGACTTTACACAATTGTCAATAATATAAAGATGGGGTGAATTTTTTTTTCTGAGAAGTCTAAGCTACAACTGAAATTATAAAATGAACCTATAAATGGGAATGAAGATGAAATATAACTAGTTGTTATAAATTTTCATTATTTCCTCTGATTAGAGTACCATATATATGTTCCTTAATATTTATGTAATCTAATTAAATAAAAATAGTACATAATTATTTCATTAGTAAACTTTTCCTATTATATATCTTTTTACGTAGACAAAGAGACAGAGTAGACATGCTGCCACAGGTCAACTATCATTCAATCTATTATCCATATACTTTTCGTAGAGCTTCTATCTGTGCTTTAGACATACATTCGATGTAGGTCCTATCCTGTAAATATGAGGGCAGCGCATATCATTAATACATAGTTATACACGAGTGAAGTCTACAAAAGTCTTACTTATCTCCGAAAAAAAGTACCAACGCAATGTAGGGTATATAAGAAATTTTGATATTATTTATTTCAGATAATTCATAGTTTAAATCTTTATACTTTATTACTTCCATTTTGAGTCTTTGGTACGATCTGGGTTATTGTTCTATAGTTTGGTAACTTATTTGTGACTAAAGTGGAATTTTATCCATCCTTATAATATAATTTGGTAATGCTATTTCACTTATTAAAATTCAATCAAGTGGACATATATTTCTGGAATTAAAAGCATACTGACTTGCCCGTTAAATTTATTTGAATATGCCTATTAAGGTAAATATTATAAATATTGATTTTTAAACTTTATAGTATTTATAATAACAATTATAAAACTTTTTAACGAGGGTTATTTCATTCCGGCCGTTCATTTATTATAAATACTGATTTTTCTGTATATCTGCTAAGTTTTTCTTCTGACTTCATCTCCTGAGAAAACAGAATTTACAAGAATGGTTACAACTATCGAAATAAAATCGTATTTAATTATTTTTATATTCCAATCGATTTTTCAGAAATAAAAATGTAATATTATATGTATGGCTTAAATATACTGTAATGTTACGAATTATACAATTGCGATAAAAGAATATAGAATGTCTTCCTTCATTCCTGCTTCAGTTACTTAGTTGAAGAGATAATGTGATTTATAAATAAGTAAAATGTAGTGGAAATATCTTTTACAGTCTTTGTATTGGTTAAGATTTGAAAAAAGAAAAGTTTAGTGAGTAACGGATATTGAAAGTTTTGATCAGACTTAGCTTGCTTGTGCTGTGAATGGAAAGGTTATACAAAGAAAATCCGGGGCTTTTTGTTACACGAATCAGCTTTACGAGTGGTTAACGAAAAATTCAAGTGAAACGAGACTACATACCTTACATATCAGCAGCAGGAAATATGTGCATACTACAACAAGAGTGAAGCATGTCTCCCGAAAATTGCTTATATCAAGCTTCCATGTATATGGCAAAACTGAGCAATTTGTTATGGAGTGAGGCATGGTTAAACAAGAAGCACAAGTCTTACATTGGAATGCTTACACTCGTTGAAAATTGAATAAATAATTATATTTAAAACCACATTTTACTATAATTTTGTTTTGAGATGCTTCAGGATCTTCGATTATACCGCGTCTATGGTATTTTGGGTTATATCAGTAGACCTGAAAGGCCAGGCACCTGCAGGATAGCTACATCAGAGCAAAGAGTAGCATCTATAAGATCTTTAATATATTATGCATCACCATCATCGGCATCAAGCATTAGTTCTGCTGGTCTGTTCCGATCTCATGTTATAATTGGTAATATATATTATGCAACTTTTAAAAATGCAATAATTAAGTAAAAATACATTGAAATAAAAAAATATATTTTTTTTATTTTCACCTACATACACTCCCATTTAAGTGCGGAAAATTATATCAGGAACACGTTCACCTCTACTGTCTCGGCTGGCAGTTACTCGGTTTATGAAGCCTATGATCTCAATCCGTGGCGACTTGGAATGACCTCCCAGATTTTGTGACCTTACTCCATTTGATTTCTTTTTTGTGATTATGTAAATTCCAAAGTCTAAGTGAACAAATCACAAACAGTTCTCCAACTTAAGGAAGAAATTCAACGTGTCATCATCGACATCAACAGATATGTCTATGAAAGGGTCATCACGAACTTTATAGACTGAGCAACTGCCTGCTGAGACAGTGGAGGTGGACATATGCCTGATATAATTTTCCGCACTTAAATGGGAGTGTATGTAGATGGAAAAAAAAAATATATATATTTCGATGCATTTTTGAGTTAATTGCTGCATTTAAAAAAATCGTAATATTTGAAAGACCCTATAGCATGGCAGAGCGAGACCTCTCTACGGGAAAACAATAGATAAAGATAATGGCTTTAGGAAGCTGGTGGTATGGAGACTGAAGAAGAAGAATTAATTTTTGTGTATTTCTTGTATTTGACGGTATATTTATCAACGAACAAAGAGCAAATGCTGGAATAGAACCCCAAGAGGTCCGCTTCCGACTTCAATCTGCTAAATAACTTCAAATTTGAATTCAAAATTTAAACCGGGGCTAATGTATTTTACAGGAACCCGGGGTTCTACCTATTAAGGAGGACCAAAATGGATCACTCACCGCCAACACTTAAGTGATGGCCGCAGAGCTTTCCATCTATCTATAATTTCCTATAATTTGGAGAATGAAAAACTAGTACAGTAATATACATATGTACAAAATACAGTGTGATTATAAAGTCCCAGTACATTTTGTGGATAACGTAGCGCAAATAAAACAAAAATTATAAGGTAGTTTCTACTATCAAGTTATTGTTCAACATAACCTCTATCAATCTCAAAACATGTTTCCCGACGACGCACCGTCGCCCGGAAAACATGCACGAACATATCCTCTGTAATCACTTCACCCGCTTGGCGTATGCGTTCTTTCAGCACTTGCAGATTAGGAAACTTGGTTCTGTACACCTGTTGCTTGATGAACCCCTAGCAAAAAAGTCCAGGGGTGCGAGGTCTGGCGAACGAAGTGCCCAGATACGAGGAGATGCCCTTCCAATCCACCTTTTGGGAAACCTGTCAGTGAGATACCCGCGTATAGCCAGAGCAAAGTGTGTTGGGTGCCTCCATCTGTTTACTCATCACCACTGTACCAATGATTATCATCTTGCTGTAACTGTGGCTGTGTAGAGTCAAAAGTTGCAACATATCAAGATACTGCACGTCTCCCGTGAGGTTTTCCTTTGAATCAGTCTCTAAACTTCTTCGTACGACTGACTCTTTAAAACCGCGGCATGCAACAATCTCTAATCCACGCTCTCAATAGTGAAGCTAACATATTATTGATGCTTCTCTGACACTGGCTGTAACAGAACTACGATAGGTAATCGATTTCTTATAAAATGTACTGGGACTTTATAATCACATTGTATATAAAAATTAATAAAAATTGCAGTTTCATTTTATTCTGTTGTATGATTGTTATAAAATTATGTTTCTATTATCTATCTTTGGTTTTGTATTGCGAAATATGTATTTGTTTTTTTTTTTGAGTGTAAGTGTTGCTAAAAAAGTAGCTAATTTTAGCTGATTTTTCCAAGCCCAATAATAACTTAAACACAAAACCACTTAAACTGAAACCATATTCGTTTTATAATAATTAAAAATACACAGATATTATGTGGAACTATACATAGAACATTAAAGAACAAAACAAGAAGAGATACTAGATTAAAGTTTTATAAAACATTGGCAGTTCGTGCATTACTTTATGGGAGTGAAACTTGGGTAATGACCAAAAAATTACAAAGTAGAATACGAAGCGTAGAAATGAACTTCCTTAGAAGAACAAAATACTGCACAAGAATGGATCGGATAAAGAATTAAGATGTAAGAACAGAGTTAAATATATATCCATTGAATGGTAAATTCAAAGAATATAGTGAAAAATGGTTTAGACATGTAGAAAGAATGAATGTAACAAGATTACCAAAAGCAGCATTTAACTACAAACTAAGAGGTTCAAGGAATGTAGGAACGCCAGTGAAAAGATAGATAGAACAACTGTGAGGCGGAACAGGCAATTTGCCTAGCCCGTGAAGTGTAGAAGAAGAAGACACAGATATTTAAAAAAATAAGTTGGTTTTACTTCATTGGTTATTCTCTGGTTTTTCAGCCTCTTCATCAGCCTAGTCCACTGTTCATGTGCTTTTAATGCCATTTTCTTCTCTTTGAGAAACAAGAAAAAATTTCGAAGGGCAAGCAGTACAGTGAGCACTATAATCGGTTTTAACCCTTTATTAACTGTGACTATGTTTTACAACATTTGCTGTTAAATTTACATTGCAACTTTTATTTGATCAACTTTTATAAGATTCATGATGTGTTCCGTTGAGGTATTATTCAAAATTAAATATAAAATTATGGAATATTCACCTGAAAAGTCCGTCTCCTCAACTTAATTAATCATTTAACTGTAGCGCTTTCGGGACTTGTCCCATCATCGGCAGGATTCAAAACTGGTGTCTCACAGAAGATCTGGTAGAGTAAAGACACGCACACTGGGTTCGTTTTCGTTTATCAGATTGGCGTTGTTGTGAGCTGCTTTCATGAGATGAAATCATGAAAGCAGCTCACAACAATGACAGTCTGATAAACTAAAACGAACCCAATACATGTAACCCTCTCTACTAGATCTTCAGTGAAACACCAGTTTTGAAAAGAGATGGAAATCATGAAAGCAGCTCACAACAATGACAATCTGATAAACGAAAACGAACCCAATACATGTAACCCCCTCTACCAGATCTTCAATGAAACACCTGTTTTGAATCCTGCCGATGGCGCTACAGTTACTTAATTAATTAAGTTGAGAAGACGGACCTTTCAGGTGAATATCCATAATCTTATATTTAACTTTTATTTGTTTTCGAACCGAAAACGGTGATTCAGTACTTTCACTAGTTTTAAATGTTTCACTTTATAGAAATTGTACACGACTGTGAAGTATAAATTGAAGCGCTGAAAACGGTATAATTTTGCCATTTGAATACAAATTCAGAATTGTATGCAATTCCTACTAGCTTTAATCAGGATACGATATTCCACTAGGGAAATCGGGATAATTCCGTCTATAATCGAAATGTCCGACAACCACATTGTGTACGTCGATTGCCATGACAACGAAGAGGCTAGTAAGCACCTCTCCAAGCCATGGCGTTCTGTATATTCAAGAACGATTTCAACCGCCTATTTATACTCTTAAGTTGGTTAAAAAATGTGACATTTTTAAATATCTTAGGGCAATAATTACATGTTTAGGTACATGTGAAAGAGTTGTACAGACTAAAATTGTAATGGCAAAAAAATGCAACTAAGACATTTCATGGAATAATTTGGAACAAAAATATTACAAAGGAAACTAAAATGAATATTTATAAGAGCATAATGCAGAATATTTTGTCATATGGAAGTGAAACTTGGTCTTTGACAGAATTACAAAAGAATAAAATTAGAACAATTGAATTTGATTATCTTAGAAGAAGCCTTCAAAAAAAAAAAAGGACAGGATAAAATAAGAAATGAATTCCTTTCGAGAGAAATGAATGTCACCACATCTGTTGTTAAGAGGATTGAAAATCAAACTCAAATGATATGGTCATTTACAAAGAATAGAAGATGAAATATGGCCAAAAATATATAACAATGGTCACCCCCTGGAAGAAATAAATGTGGCAGACCAAGATGGAAATGGAAAACTTATGTCAGAACTATAAGGGATGATAGGAATTTGGAAGAAGGAGATTGGAATGATAGAAATAAATGGAAACTGAAGACTGCAAACCTATAAGTGGGGGAAGAAGAAGAAGAAGATGTTGTTTCAAATATTTATTTGAGAAAAAGTGCCGTAAAGTATGGGCGACAGGGATTTTAACATTCCTTGGTTCATAGAAAATTATTTTCTCATTCTTCACTTCACAACATGAAACTTTAATATAAGATTGCGTGTTGCTATTTAATAATCATCATCTTCTTCTTCTTCTTCTTCTTCTTCTTCACTTCACGGGCTAGGCAAATTACCTGTTCCGCCTCACGGTTGTTCTGTCCATCATTTCACTGGCCTTGCTATATTTCTTCAACCTCTTGGCTTGTAGTTAAATGCTGCTTTAGGTAATCTTGTTACATTCATTCTTTCTACATATCTAAACCATTTATCTCTATATTCCTTGATTTTATCATTCAATAGATATCCTATTTAATAATTATAAATATATATATATATATATATATATATATATATATATATATATGTACATAAATTCAGTTATTTACCGTAATATAATTAGTCCGCTGCATTTCTTGGTGATAACTTTGTTGCCTCGAACGCAGCGGGCTCGGATTTTAGATCCCGGTCGGAACATGTTTCCTGGGTGAGATTTTTTCAAAGTTTCTTCTTAAGACAAATTTCAGGAAAATTTAAGGCCAAATAATCCTCGAACGCCATATGGCATCACAATAATTCATAAATCATTCATGTTGTATCTGCTTGTTTAACATGAGCATATAAGTGGACAGTGAGGCTTATCTTAAATGCTCGTGTTGTCCCGGAAATGGCCTAGGAATTGAGCCGATCATTCATCCAAGAAGGTCTCCATCTCCTTGTGTGATAAAAAATAGAAAGCGTGTGATCTAGAGTTTAAAATCCTCTCCCGACAGTTCGTGTTCCTGTAAGGCCCTTGTAGCCTGAGAATGTCTTCATAATCATTATTATCATAGTCTATTCACGAATTTAGGCCATTTGTTGACCTGTTTCGGCCTCAATAGAAACACTATCTAAAAGACTTTTGAGTGGACGTCCTGGTCTTCTTCTTCCTGCAGGTTGATAAACTAACATTTGTTTGGGTATCCTGTGATCCTCCATTCGATGAACATGTTGCATTCATCTTCACTTATATTCAGAAATTTTGTTTTCTGAAGGTTCCATGTGTAATTCTGTTAACATGTCTTCATTTTTTCTATGATCTAATAGTGTGTATCCCCTTCGAAGATATCTAATTTCAGCAGAACTAAGTCTCTGTATATCCTTCTGTTTCAATGGCTATACTTCGCTACATTAAAAAGAGTTGGAAGAGCCAGTGTTTTATACAATTTTAATCTTGAATGTTTTTGGACTAACTATGGCTTGAAGATAGAATTTATTAACCCTAAAAATCTTCAAAAATTGTGATTTTTTGCATTTACACATTTTTCTTCTTCATATGGGACATTGTATCCCAGATATGTAAAATTATTCATCTGCTCTAAAATTGTAATGCCAAATACAATTTAACTTCTGACAGGATCTTTACATTGAAATGCCATTTTTTTCTGCATACATCTTCAATCCATATTCTTCTATAATTTTGTGATGTCCATTCAGACTTACTTGGTCACCTGCCAGACAATAAGGTGTTTATTGGCAATGTAAAAAATACATATTAAGGAAGAAATTAAACAAAGATAAAGAGGAATTAATATAATTAAAGAAAATACCTCATAATGACAAACAAATGCATGTAGGATATAGAAATTAGGCCTATATGAACAAAGTCGCCCAGATTATTTTTCACTTATTTTTATGATTTTTTAGGAAAGTAAAGTATAATAAAAGATCTTCATTAATAATTTAGGCCGTAAGCCGCTTCTGCATTGTAGTTGGTTCCTTATTTTTTATAAAGGCCCAAACGGTCCCGGAACATAACCTGACCATCATATTTATCATATTCGCCATGTTAGTATGGATGTTCGTGTAAATTGTGTGTTTCGTCTTAATGTTGTGTTGTCTCGGAGGAGGCCTTAACATTGAGGTGATCACTCATTCGGGGAGGGTCTCCATGCACAGTGTCGTCAAAAAAGTATGTATGTGATCCATAATTGAAATCCGTCTCCCGACAGGTCATGTCACGGGTGGCGAGTGGCACGTAAAAGTACCTAAGCCTATGTTTTCCCTTAACAGAGATTTAGGCGCTCTCTCCCTACAGGGAAGAATTTAAACCATACTAATTTAGTTACATTTGTTTTCTTCATCATCATCATCATCATCTGCATTCATGGATTAGGTCTGTTGACCCGTTCCGACTTCAGCCCATCTCTTTCTAGGTCTGCCCACATCTCGGGTGCCTTTAGGTTTGTATTTTGTTATTTGTTTTGGATATCTATCTTCATTCATTCTGTCTATGCGTTGCTTCCATTTTTGTCTATATGTATCTGTTTTATCAGTTATTGCAATATTTCAAGTTCCTGTCTTATTTCTGTGTTCTTGATTCTGTCTTCCTTGGTGCACCCTTTAACAGATCTCAAAAATTTCATTTCCGCCGCCGTTATCCTACTTAGATCTTGTTTTTTATGTATCCAGGCTTCTGAACCATAGAGCAGTACCGGTACTGCCAACGTTTTGTAAAATTTCAATTGTTTTCTTATATATGTAATTTGAGTGGCCCGTGGTCAGCGTTCCGCCTCATACTGACATCTAGGAAACCAAAGTAGTACTAGGACGGGAAAATTCGGTAAATTTTGCTTAGAGGCCTTTTCATTTAGGCTTAAGGATCTTTTACGAACCTGAAAATCTTCAGACTCGGGACCCACGGCTTAAAGTCCCTCCCGGAGGACTTGCTCCTTGGATTTTTCCATCCTTAAAAAATCCATCGACCCCGGTCGGGTTTGATCCCGCGACCTTCGGGACCAGAGGCAAGGAGCATAACTACTAGTCCACCGCGGCCGATCACGGAATAATATAATAATGCAAATATTCCATCACAATATAATTACTTTAAAAGTATGTAAGTTCGATTGTGGCCCAAGAGGCCATTGACGTTACGGGGATAGTAGAGTTTCCCGCTATCCATCGTGTGATATGTCAAGTACGGAGTTATACTTTATGTGCTCTACCTACAAAGGAAAAGTTAAATCAAGGGAGGAAGAGAGAGAAAGGGGGATATTAATTTAATTTTAAAATGGACTTTCCTTTTATGCAGTTAATTTACACTTTAATATGCTTAACTAGAAATCCATTAGCTTAAAGAGGAATGACCTTCCATAAGATTTCAAGATACCCTTAAAGGTGGGTTGTTGACACATGTGAATCGAGTTATGGTGACACGTGTAGACAGAACTAAAGTTCGCCAGTATCGATAGTTGATCAAGTTAAAAGCCCAGAGATATAAAAAGTAGAAAGACATTAAAAAGAAAATGTTCTAGCTTTTATTTGCTTTCACAAAGTTCAAGGAAATTTCACCTTTAAAATCTCGTATGACTTACTCCTTGCAAATAAAATATTCCATGATAAGAAAGTAAATTTCTATGAAGAACGGTCTCAAATTTGGTTTATTGTGTTAAATATTGTTTTGTGAGTCAGTGGGGTTCATCATAATTTAAAAAAATTCTTATCCCTAAATTGGCAACATATCCTAATGGATACATTAATTGGTTTTATTTAATTTAAATTCTTAATGAAGTAGAAGAAAATGAATGAGTAGAAATTACTTAAATGTGTGTTGAATTACACAATATACCTAATAATTTACAGGGTGTTATGCATGATTACGTTTTCACTCCGGTTCGTCACTGACACGAGAAATTAGTGTTTTGCCTATTTAAGGGTTAAGCTTTGTGCTATCTACTAGGATCAAGCTAACTTTATATCAAGCTGTGATCCGCAGCATGTCGTTGTATGGATGTAAAGCCTGGAGTATCCTCGCTGATTACAACAAAAAGAAATATATATGTAGTCAATATGCCCATTTCACCAATTAATGTTTTGACCATTTTAAAACATTAATTGGTGAAATGGGCATATTGACTACATATATATTTTAATATTATATCACCAAGAAGATCACTTGTGTATTAAAAACAAAAAGAAAGTTCAGATAATTCATAATAAATGTCTTAAAATTATATTTTCAGCCCCGCTATACACGAGGATCGCAGAGTTTCACAATCTGGCACATATGCCCTATATTGGTGAAACAATCGAACATAAAGTAACTAAAATGCTCAATGTTATTATGAACCATGATAATCCAATTGTTCGCAATATAGGGCGTTCTCACCGAATCACATTTACCAGACCCCCTGATGATGGTCCACCACAATGATTTGAGTGCTGGCTTCCAGCTAGAGTAGAGTGGCTCATTCCGCGCCGCCGGCTTTCGGATTCTCTGCTTGCCCGGCTGTGCGGTTTATGATGCCCTGCTCTGGTGAGGAACCATCCTCATGCTATCCATACTTGCTACAGCGTTGCAACTAAACTCCTATGCCGCGAGACACGCAAAGGCTAAGTGGTTAAACTCCATAATGAACAGCTCAATGGAATTCGGCCGCCAAGGGACCACAACTGGTTCCCAGAAAAACAGCACACTGGGCAATGCCAGTCATTGCTGTCACTCAGTCAGTCAGTTTATAGAAATGGCAGTCTACGATTCTAAGAACGGAGCACGTTATATCGATAATTCTCGATTAATTTCGTTTAGATCTCGTGCTATTGACGTATTTAGCAACATTTTTATTCAAGTTTCCCCCCCATATAGGTTACTAAGTTACACGGCTTTTTACATTTATTTTGTAATCATAATAACATTTAACAATACGTAATATGTTATGCTATAAAAAAGAAGTAGGCGCATGTCGTAGCATAGTTTTATTTATATTTTTTATCTCTATGTATTTTTAATTATTATAAAAAATAAATTATTATAAAAATGAGAATTCAACTACAAAAATTGAAAGCAGAATAACTAATGGAAGGAGAGCCATTGGTATGAACTCAGTGCTTTGGAATAGAAATATAATATACAGAGAAGAAAAAAATTATATTTCATGCCATGTTACAAAGCATTTTATTATATGGGTCCAAAACCTGGACGATAAGTTGACAACAACCCAACAAGCTGTTAGCTGTAGAAATTGATTTTTGGAGGCGATTTACAAGAATTTCTAAATGGGATAAAGTCAGAAATTATACAAGTTAAAAAATATATTAGAAAAAAATTAAGAAGAAAAATGTTTGAAATTTTATGGATACCTCATAAGAAAGGAAGATGATAGAATACCAAATAAATCCTTCATTGGAAAGCTACTGGAAGAAGTAGAAGAAATAGAGAACGACGGATAGATGGGAATGAGAAGTATGGAAGCTAGAGATTTGAGGGAAGAAGATACTTCAGACAGAAACATCTAGCGACATATCACTTTGATTTGAAGGAGAACCATTGTAGTGTGGAATATTCCTAATAAAATAATTAAAAAAATACATGCGGCGTCTTTTCGAAATATGAAAAATTATCTTATTAAAAATACCACATTTAAGCCCACTTTTATTTTATATGATACTATGTCTTCAATGAAAATGTAATATATGCATGTCTGTCTGTTTGTCTATACTTGTACATCCCCAAGTAGATAAATGGTTCTCACTTGCAGAAATATCTTAACCAAATTACTTTATTTACGGTTATTTCCCTACAGATATTGGCGAGTGACAAGCATTTCGCCTCAGAGAGACACCTAACAGCCAACTAAGGTATTATTTGGATGAATGAGGTCGATTACATTTTCTAATTCAGACTCGAGGTTATTTTACGAGCCCGTAAATCTTCTGACTTGGATCACACGGTTTGAAGTTCCATCCGAAGGACTTTTCCCTTGGATTTTTCCATTTAAAAAATCCATTTCCCTCGGCTTGGTTCGAACCCGCGAGCCTTAGGGCCGGACGCAAGGACACCATTTATGTCAATCTTCAGTATGATCGGATATTTAATTTCATTTTTTATATATGGTTTAACATCTAAGATGTCGTTTTTAGATCTTTACATATATCTACTAGACTGTTTGTATTACTATGTTTGTAGCGTACAAATTTTCTAAGAAATTGACTAATTTTAATGATTCTGTGAAATTGTGATTATGATGAAATTGATAGTCATCATCACATGGCGCTACAGCCCATATCGAGCCTCAATCCTCTTCCTCCATACTTCTCTATCCACCGCAGCCGACTTTCAGTTCCTGATACCAAGCATCTGGTTAGCGTCCTTTCTTATTGCATCCTTCCATCTATTTCTTGGTCTTCCCTGAGATCTTTTCCATCAAATGTTACGTTCATTACATTCTTCGGAATTCTTTGATCCTGAATTCTATGCACATGTCCAGACCATTGTAACCTTTTAAGGCGGATTATGGTGTCTAAATTAGGTATTTCGTATAATTGTTTAAATTCTAAATTTTTATTCTACCAGTTACATTGCATGTATGGGAAACATGGACTCTTACTTTAAGGAAGGAAAGGAGATTACGAGTATTTGAGAATAAAGTTGTTAGCAAAATTTTTGGACCAAAGAGAGATGAACAGACAGGTGAATGGAGAAGATTACAGAACAATGAACTACATGGTCTTTATAGGAAGCCATATATATTAAGAACAGTTAAGTCTCGTAGACTGCGATGGGCAGGACATATGACACGAATGAGTAATGAAAGGCGTGTATGGAAGCTTCTTGTAGGAAAACCAGAGGGAAAACGCCCAGATGGTGGAGCAAGAGTGAGGTGGGAGAATAGCATTAACTATGATTTGAGGGAAGTAGATTATACAGGAAGTGATTGGAAAACATTAGCTCAGGATAGGTATGTATGGAGTGTTTATGTCCGCACCGATATGAACCTACGGGTTCGATAGTGCCAGTGAGTCAGTTAATATCTTTCTCTCGAAGGTATAATTGATAGTGATAATGAATTTCAAATTCAGCTTCCTGGAGATTGAGGGGAAAAAATTAATCAAATTGGTCGGTACCTGGATTTCAATCTGGTACATCCGAATACGAATATGAAACGCTACCGCTTGAGGCAACTCATTAACTCATTCGGTGTAAAACGACTTGTTGATTCTCCTAGTGGAAGTAAGTGAACCTATATATAGTCCTGTTAAAGCTTTTGATTATCCTATTTAGTAATGATACGGTTTTACACATTTACGTGAGGTCTAGGTCACGTGGTTTATTAAAACGTGACACGTGAAGTCGCCCTGACCTTAATTAATTGCCAACAAAATAAGATCAACAAATTCCAATTCTATCGTTGCTCATGCTCTGATAGTGTTTCCGCGTCTGTAAATAAAAATCAAGAGATTCTATTATATCCAAAACAACTCTTTCATGTTTATTTAGAGACGCTTAAATATTTTATTACGTAAGTTTTATGTCATATATCATTACGAATGCAATCCTGCATCATTCTTAGTTCTTACAGAACAGTTTTGATAAACTAACTCACTGGCCATATCGTACTCATAGGTTCATGGCCGCGCGGACATAAGTCCTTCATATATCCCTATCTTCAGCTAATGGTTTCCAATCATCTCCTGTATAATCTACTTTCCTCAAATCATTATGAATGTTATTCCCCCACCTCATTCTTGGTCTATCAAATGAAAGAACAGTTTTGATACAACTGTATAATTATTTATTCTCATGTTTAGGGATTGTAATGCAATAATAATAATAATAATAATAATAATAATAATAATAATAATAATAATAATAATAATAATAATAATAATAATAATAATAATAATAATTGTACTATTATTATTAAGTATTATTCTAGTTTGATGAAAAGATTACGAGTATTTGAGGATGAAGTTCGTAGCAATTTTTTTAGACCAAAGAGAGATGAACAGGCAAGTAAATAGAGAAGTCTACATAACATTGAGCTACGTTATCTTTGTAGAAAACCAGATATAATAAGAACAGTTAAGTTTCGTAGATTGCAGTGGACAGGACACGTGGCACAAATGGGCAAAAAAGAGAGGCATTGAAGATCCTTGTAGCTACTGCGGATCCAATTTGTTCTTTTAGTGAAATTATTCCGTTTGAAATGCTGTTAATATATTATTTTGCCGAACGGTGGTCTCGGTTAATACGTCCACATTAGAATCCAAGAATATCCGGTTCTATTCAGGCTAATTAAAATATAATTTTTCAGATGAGGAAGAATTCGACTAGGGGATATTAAAAAGTTGTGAATCTCGCATCTTGGAGTTTGTGGCGTTTTGTATAACATATGGATTGTAAATCAATTTTATGAAAAAATACCAGGAGTAGGAGCTAACATCCTGGATACCCGATTAATCATATAGTCAATATGGATGACATTAAAAAAAAGTCTAGTGGTTATGTTCCTTGCCTCTAGTCCCGAAGATCGCGAGTTGAAACCCGGCCTGGTTTTTTTTTTGGATTTTTAGGATGGAAGAATTCAAGGGAAAAGTCTTCTGGGATGGATAAACCGTAGGTCTAGAGTCTGAAGATTTTCAGTCTCTTAAAAGAACCTGTACCTGAATAAAAAGGCCGGTGAGCAAAATTTAACCGATCTTACTCCATCCAAGTAATACTTTAGTTTCCTACTAGATGTCTCTATGAGACAATGTAGGCTACTAACCACACACCACTCGTGACATCTATAGGGAAATCAAATTAACTAAATTAGTCTAAGAAACTTTCCAATAGGGGAACACCCATATTACCGAACGGGACGAATCAATAAACGAATCAATCAAACTAAATAAAAATATTCATTGTTAATAATATAAATTGCTAGCTAAAGAATACTTCTAAGTTATATATATATATATATCTATCCATAATAATTATGCCCGAGGGCAGGTCTTTCACTGCAATCATAGAATTTGCATTCTATGCTTTGCATCTTTTACTAGGGAATTATAGGTATGGTAGTTTGCCGTTGCTTTCCACACCAGTGAAGGATGATGATGATAATGATAAGGATGATGATGACCGGATGATTTTCGGGGACCTTTGGGCTCTAAGCTTCCTGACATTTGTCTTACAGGTGAGGAAAAACCCCGAATAAACCTCACATAGGTGTCTGTTCCGACCGGGAATCGAACCCGGACTCGCTGCGTGAGAAGGCAGCGCGCTACCTCGAGATCACAGCGGTGGACTATGTATATATATATATATATATATATATATATATATATAACATCGATAAAGCATTACTGCTATAAAGTAAAAATATTCTCTTTAATTTGCTTACTTGTGATAGGAGTTACTAGGTGGCAGTGGAGACCGAGTTCCCACTACATCTAGTAATAATGAAAAAAAAAAAATATATATATATAAGAAAAATGAATGTTTGTATTGTACTAGACTTGCTCGGTAGCGTAATCGGTAGCTCACTGGGATATAAATCCAGAGGTCCGGGTACAAGTCCCGTCCGAGCATTTATTTTTCTTATCATGTCATATATATAATTTTGATATACTGTATTATAATCACAGTATGAATATTTCTCTAGAGTTAATAGAGACAGTATTTTTCCTGTTATAATATTCACCATAGCAACTCTCCAATGTAATTAACTATACCTTTGATTTATGTAACTGCACTTTTGGTCGAGTTAGATTTAGTTTACTGTATAATAGAAAATGTTGCAATTAGTCACAACTGTGGAACGAGTTAAATGAGATTTGAGATCCCAGAAATCATTAGGATAATTAGCTGAGATGTCAAACAACTTAGAGACAGACAGCTTTCAACAAACGTCCATAAAGCAAAATTATTATTAAGAAATCTCTTGTACATTCTATTTATTTTTTTTAATTGTTAAATTAACATTATCTACCTGGCGTTTGCCAATTTATAATAACTACCGTATTAATGTAAATGGATTTCTGTTATTTTAAAATGCGGTAATCTAGATATCACTTTCTTGATTGATCCATAAAATCTCATGAAAATATATTTTTAATTGCATGTATCTTAATTGATCCTACCCAGTAGACTCCGAAAATGACATTGCCAAATATTTACATGTTTATGTGTGTGTGTGTGATGTGTGTCAAGGCTGTATCTACCGTAATTTTGTTTTTTTTAATCAAACCCGGCACATAAGAATGAATAATGAAAATAAGGTCTAATTTATTAACGAGTAAAATCGAATTATTAGAAGTAGAAGTTCGCCTGAACAATAAATAAATAAATAAATAAAATAAAAAAATAAATCGCTCTAGCAGCAGCACTTTTCGATTTTTTGCAATGAAATATAGTATACAGGCTACTTTTGAAATTAAACGAGGAAGCCATTTTCCTAAGCTCAGCGAAGTCCAACCATTATAAGCGGAGGTTACCAGAAATCCGAAATTAAAAACCTTTGTTTTCACTTTGAAACGACACTTTTAAATAACTAGCACGATAAATTAGTGTTTCATTAATTTAAGAGTTAACAAAATAAATATATATTCCGTAGACCAGCAAAATCGGACTTGCTGGGGAATTCGGTATTTACGGAGTTCCTGCGTAACAGACTTTTTTTATCTCTACTTCTAATTAATTTCTTAGCTGTTTTTCGTAATTTTATCTGTCCAATTATATATATTGGCGTAGCCCAATATTGAGTTATAGCCTCTACTTTGTTAGGAGTTACTAGATCAAGTTAATATAGTTGCCTTATTTGCCCATAGATGTCATGAATGGTATGCGGTCAACATACCGGCCCAATGAGTCATCTAGCAAGGTATTAATATGTTGTTGAGGTCCGTACATTTTGCTTAGAGAACTTTTTATTCAGGTTTAAGTGTCCTTTACGAGCCTGGAAATCTTCAGACTCGGGACCCACGGCTTAAAGTCTCTCCCGGAAAGACTTGCTACTTGGATTTTTCCATTCTAAAGGAATCCATGAATTCCGGCCAGGTTTGTACCCGTGAACCATATATATTTTTTTTTTTTGGTTGCTAATATACAACAGTGATTCCTCCGGGTTTTATGCTTTTTTATTAAGGTAAATATTTATTTGTGCTACAATATCCAACGTTTCCATTTAAAAACAGCCTTTGGATATCTGTAGTTTTTTATTTTCCATTTGAGATCACTGCACACGATTTTGAAAACACTTAAGTTATGTTGGAGTTCATGGATGGTGCGTGAGATTGAAATATTCTCTCAAATTGCAAAACTTTAAGTTCTCTGGTTATAGATAATGAGATAATAAATATTGATAGAGCATTAGCTTCCGAGCATTTTATTATCTCTTGCACTATGAGGATTAAATGTGGTTTAGGTCCACCTTTCAGTGTATAAATCTTCCCGAGCGTTTAGCGAACTTGACCAGCCAAGCAATGAAACAGAAGGTTGCTTTCAATGCATATTGATGTCTAACCAAGCGTTAAATTGAATGTCATTATCTTGGCACTGTCGGAAATTACCTAATTACACAACAAAGTTGCTAAACATGGAGATGTGAATCTACCAACGCCAGGCTTCATTGGATTCAGTCTTATACTCCATTAGCACTAATTATAATGCATTCCATTAATTTAATTTAACCTCTCACCTTATATGTACTTTTTACATGCCGCTCGCTATCTGGGTCTAATAGTGACACGACATATCGGGAAAGGGATTTTAAACTACAGAAATATGGCTATACGTTTGATCGCATTTTGTGACGAAAAAAATATTATTAAAGGAAATATGATGTTACCATTGGAAAGGCAATCCTTCAAATTACAACAATAGAACAAAACAAAACAAATCACTGCTCACGTGCAGCTTGGCGGGTTGATTTTTGTGGGCTAGCGTCGAACGCCTCCACAATGCTCTTCGTTGTTTCTGCATCCGTGCTAATGCGAAGCCTTCCAGGAAGTAAGATTTTGTGCATCCTTCCCGTTTCCAGCAGACATTTTCTCCACTTCCCCACAGACGGATACAATGCTACGTTAAACTCACGTCTTGCCCGTCTTGCGGCCACATGATCATTAGCATACGTTATTGCCCATGCAGCAATTGTAATTTGCTTTTGCATATTCAACGCCATTTTGACTAATGGCGTAAGTTCTACACTGTTTTGTTTTATTCCATTGTTGTAATTTGAATAATTGCCTTTCCTACGGTAATTTCATATTTCCTGGAAGGGTAATATTTTCATCACACAACGCGATCAAACGTATAGCCGTATTTATGATTCACCCCATATGGATCACACATACTTTTTGACCAAACAAGGACATGGAGGGTAGGGTAGGCCGAAAAAACTCATTTTTTATTTCGAAGTTGTAATAGCGCGGAAAAGTTGCGAATTATATAGTTAAAAAAAGGGAACAAATTATCAAAATCGGTTGAGATCTTCCGGTTGCGCAAAGGCTCTGACTTTGGTAATATTTGAGAAAAACTTCATTTTTGCAATTATTTTTTTTAATATCAGTAGGTATTGCTGATCTTTGCTAAGCACGTTTATGTCTATCTGTGGGATCTAACAATCAATAATCTGGAAGTTATTTATCAAATACCAAAAATGCGTAAAAATATAACTTGTTCATTATTCTGGCAAATTTTGGAGCTTATGCGCGACCGGAAGATATCAACTGATCTAAACCAAATAAAAACACAATGCTTTTAGGCTCTATTTGAAGATGTTAGAAACTATTACATCACGAAAACATCTAATTAAAAATTAAAGAAATGATCTCAAAAATGAAGTTTTTTATCATATTTTGTCAAACATTAGAGCCTTTGCGCGACCGGAAGATGTGAACATATTTTGATATTATTTTTTCTTTTCTTTTGTCTATATAATTCGTAACTTTTCCGCTCTATTACAACTTCGAAATAAAAAAATGAGTTTTTTCGGCCCACCCTTATGGAGGGCCTTCCCGATCATAACATAAGTCTTATTACCTTTTAAATGTTGTATAATTTGACACAAATTTAAATAATTTCTACTAATTAATTTTACTATTCCTTTATTAAAATATTGAATAAATCAATATAATACTGGCCTATCTTATAGGATACATTGTTAATTTAAGCGTTAATTAAGTTGTATTTAGTAGTAGGACTTGTGTTGTATTAAATACCAATACTTAGCGTGCTGCCTTGTCATGCAGCGGCTCCGGGTTCGATTCCCGGTCTGGACAGGCTCCTGGGTCAGGTTTTTTTCGGGGTTTTTCCTCACCTGTGAGGCAAATGTCAGGAAGCTTAGGGCCCAATGGTCCCCAAAAATCATCCGACCATCATCATCATCCTTATTATTATCATCATCATCATCCTTCACCGGTGTGGAAAGCAACGGAAAGCTACCACACCTATAATTCCATGTTAAAGCTGCAAAGCATAACATGAAAATGCTATGATTGCAGTGAAAGACCTGCCCTCGAGCAAAATTACTATGGATGGATAGACATTGAATGGTAGTTGCTAGAGTATTTTTTTTTATTTTGGGTTTCAGGTAAAACACCACTTCTAACGGTCGAATTTCGCTGATTTTTTTAGAACGTCTTCCTAGTTTTTTTAATAGCATGCACTGAGATTAGTTATAAAACATCGAAACCTGCGACTGCTAAAACGATTTTTAAATGTTTATTTCAGTTCAACTCCTACGGCTAATGATCCGATTCTGCTGGTTAACGAACTCGACCTATTTTAATTAATTCCTATATACCAAGTATGTTTTCGGTGTAACAATTATTGCAGCCGCTACAGCATTAACGGATATATAGAACTTATATATGACAAAGAATAATTACCAATCAGCGACATCGGTAACATAGTTTATATATATATATATATATATATATATATATATGTGTGTGTGTAATTCACTGGCACAATCGAACACGTAGGTTCATGACCTCGCGGACATAAGCTCTCCATACATTCCTATCCTGCGCTAATGTTTTCTAATCATCCCCCTGTATGATCTGCTTTCCTCAAATCATGGTCAATGCTATTTTCCCACCTTATATTTGGCCTACCTACTAAATTCTTTTCCTCTGGTTTTCCTGCAAGAAATATCTATGGCCCACTTTCAGTCCCCATTCACGCCACATATTAGAACAAAAATATAAATTAATGGGTCCTCATTATGAAACTTCCTCCATTCCCATCCGGTATATGAACGATGAGTTTAAGATCACTTTCGAATACTACCCATTATTGCTAAAGAGATTGTTGTATTTTAATTTAACATAATATGTTTGTCTTGGAGAATGGAAGAGAAAGCCACGTGGCCTTATCTCTATAAAGCTGAATAAATAAATAAAAACAAATAAAATATAAAATACTGTTACCATAGTTCGTGTGTCCAGCGCTGTGGTCTCGAGGTAGAGTGCTGCTTTGTCACGCAGCAGGCCCTGGTCGGGACTGGATTCCTGCGTATGATTTTTTCGGGTTTTCCTCACCTATAAGACAAATGTCAAGAAGCTTAGGGCCCAACGGTCCCCGAAAATCATCCGGCCATCATCATCATCATCATCACCGTTTCACTGGTGTGGAAAGCAACGGGAAGATACCACACCTATAATAATTCACTACTAAAGCTGCAAAGCAAGCATGAGATTGCAGTGAAAGACCTGCCCTAGGGCAGAACACTATATATATATATATATATATATATATATAGTTTGTGTCAAATATTTTTCAGGAAATGCAAAATATTCTGTCTTTCTTAAATACAAATAATGCATGCAGTGTCCTTTGCTCAATAATTACATACTATTGTGCAGTAAATGCAGGATTCTCGGGTCACTGAAAGCTTATTACCTTGACCCTCCTCTTCATTGTGCATATTGTCTGGCATTTTAACAGCTGGTTAGGGTGAGGTATGCAGGTGGGCGGGAACTCTAACCCCGATAGATAGCGTGCACATTGTGTAATTAAGGGGGAGGAGTTGGGTGATTAACTATTTTCTGCACATCTGCTCCAACTTTGCAAATTAAAGGAGGTCATAGTTGAATGCAGGCTTTCACGGCCGGTAATCATAATGTTGTGTGATTCCGGGTTCTGTGGCCGTGGTCCATAGTTGGTGTTGATACCAGACGTTTCGCCCTCAACTGCGGAGGGCATCTTCAGTGGCGAGTGCTTCTAGGCGTGTTTCCTGGTCGGAAGATCTACTTAGAGTGAGCTCTGCTGACGTTGTGGACGTTGTATTGATACTAGTGGTGGGAGCAGGGTGAGTGAGCGTGGCTCTTGCTGATTGGCTAATGGTCGTCTCCTTGTTGTCCCTAGTGTTGATGCATTTATTTTCTAGTGTATGGTACCAGGCCTTAGGCAATTTGATACCTTCCTCTTTTCTGTTAATATTTTCTTTATGCTTGTATATTTCTATAGCCTCTCGGTATAATCTAGGGAAATAGTAGGAAGTTGTGGCTAAAACTTGTGTATCATCGAATAGAAACTGGTGTCCATTCATAATGGCATGTTCTGCTACAGCCGATTTATCCATTTCTCCTTGTCTGCAGTTTCTTTTATGTTCAGATAAACGGGTGGCTATACTTCTTTTCGTGGTCCCTATGTATGGTTTACCACACGAACAAGGAAGTCGATATACGCCGCAAGTGGAGAGAGGTGGCCGAGGATCCTTAGCTGAGCGAAGGCAGTCTTCTATTTTTCTTGTAGGTCTGTAAACTGTTTTTATGTTGTATTTTCGTAGGAGTTTTCCGATACGTATCGGAAAACTCCTACGAAAATACAACATAAAAACAGTTTACAGACCTACAAGAAAAATAGAAGACTGCCTTCGCTCAGCTAATGTATCGGAAAACTCCTACGAAAATACAACATAAAAACAGTTTACAGACCTACAAGAAAAATAGAAGACTGCCTTCGCTCAGCTAAGGATCCTCGGCCACCTCTCTCCACTTGCGGCGTATATCGACTTCCTTGTTCGTGTGGTAAACCATACATAGGGACCACGAAAAGAAGTATAGCCACCCGTTTATCTGAACGTAAAAGAAACTGCAGACAAGGAGAAATGGATAAATCGGCTGTAGCAGAACATGCCATTATGAATGGACACCAGATTCTATTCGATGATACACAAGTTTTAGCCACAACTTCCTACTATTTCCCTAGATTATACCGAGAGGCTATAGAAATATACAAGCATAAAGAAAATATTAACAGAAAAGAGGAAGGTATCAAATTGCCTAAGGCCTGGTACCATACACTAGAAAATAAATGCATCAACACTAGGGACAACAAGGAGACGACCATTAGCCAATCAGCAAGAGCCACGCTCACTCACCCTGCTCCCACCACTAGTATCAATACAACGTCCACAACGTCAGCAGAGCTCACTCTAAGTAGATCTTCCGACCAGGAAA
Source organism: Diploptera punctata (assembly GCA_030220185.1). Classification (NCBI taxonomy): domain Eukaryota; kingdom Metazoa; phylum Arthropoda; class Insecta; order Blattodea; family Blaberidae; genus Diploptera; species Diploptera punctata. The sequence continues at coordinate 618,005 of JASPKZ010007245.1, read as the reverse complement.
CACGCCTAGAAGCACTCGCCACTGAAGATGCCCTCCGCAGTTGAGGGCGAAACGTCTGGTATCAACACCAACTATGGACCACGGCCACAGAACCCGGAATCACACAACATTATAAAGGAGGTCATGTCACACATTCCACAACTTCCCAACTTATTCGACTCTGAATTAATGTAATTCATTTGAGACCAATTCACAATTATGCAGCTTCATGTATATAATAAGAAAATTACTTGATAACATAAATGGGGATTGAATATTAATTTTAATAAAACTGGATATTTTTTTATTTCTTTACCTTAGTTTAACCTTTTTTCTTTGTAGTTTTATATGTAGGGTCTACTTTCACATGTCACTCCAACCGGGCCATAGAGTAACATAATATATCGGAAGGTTTTTTAAACTCTTGTTTTTTTAAACATACTTTTTTTTTTTGCTCTCAAGTTCATTGAGAGACTTCCTGGATAAATGATTAGCTTAATGTCAGGGCCATCTCCGAGACAACATCGAAATTTAAGACAAGTCACACCATTCATATTAGACAAGGCGAATATGATATGGATGAAGGTGATGTCCAGTTGATTTTCGGAGACTGTTTTGGCCTTAGAATTTCCTGATATTGTTTTATGGATGAGGAAAAACTCCGAAGAAACCTTATTTTTAACTAAATCTGATATGACCTTAAATATTAAAATATTTTTCAAAGAACTTGGATGATGTTTATACCGTGTATACCATTGAATAGAGGATTAATTCTGGGAAATGGGATACATGAATTGATGATTATTGATTAATGCTTCCGGATGTCATGTCCTGTAGGTAAATACGCCTAGTAAACATGGCTATTGTTTCCAAACATAACCAATGGCGCATTGTTTAATGTCATGATATCAATATATTGTCATAAATCATAAATGTTCCATAACTATAGCTCAATGACCAGAGCAACAAGGTAAATGTTCACTGTGTCACTGGACCTCACCAACAAGTTTTGTTAAGGAGGGGATTCAAGTGCAGATATCAGTCTACAGCAACTCTTAAGAAAAATATTAAAAACAAAATCGCACATATTATTTCAGTATTTGAATAACAACCCGAAGAATGTATATGTTATTGTCCAATAAAGTACGGAATAAAATTGAATGAGAAATTGAGATAGGAAAAAAAAAAACCTAGAAAGCCATACTAATAAACGTAATGTTGGAAGATAGCTATTAATTTTGGGTACAATAATATACCCAACTTGCGGGAATATGCTAAAAACTAAAAGAATAACCTACATCTGTCTTAAACTTAAGTAGCTAACCAACATGATTCAAACTAATCTTTTATTTGTACATTTTGTGTAAAACATGTTTTTTAAGTGTTATGATGAATGGTAAAAAAATCATGTAAAGTAAGTGTAATGCGGAAACATGATTAAGGGCCATTTTCACCAAGAGAGGTAACTGTATTACGTCAGATTTCCCCATGTATAATTCATAGCTTAAACTGGCGTAATACAGTTACCTCTCTTGGTGACACTGGCCCTAAATTTGTTGGCAAACGTCGGTAGCAAGAGTTGTAACCGATGTTATTCGAGAAGTAGCCCTATCAATGCAGTTAGTTGCTAGTTTTATTTTCGAAGATTCATAGACTGTTATTTGCACTTGAGAATCCATTAAGAGTGGTTAATGAATATATCCGGTATTCTGAAATATGTAGTTAATGAATTCTGCGCAATATGTTTACTATAACATGTAAAGAAATCCCATTTTTTTGGGAGGTATGTCAAAAGTATGATGTATAAAACTCGAGAAAGTCTAGAGCCGAGATAAATACTCCACTTAGTGGCCACCATTAATATATTGTCATGCTCGACATAGTTGCTGCGAATGTACGAATTTTGACATAAAGTAGACTAATTTTTTTTTAGGAATTAACACTATGAGGTATTATTTACTTATAGTAGCATTTTATCACCTCGCCTCATATTTTCCTTAGACCGGTTTCCGAACTTTTATCTTCAGTTCCTTCATCAGTATTTTCACGACCGTTGTTTTGTCGTCTTGAAGAGCCGCCTCTTGTTCCCTCTGAAGGTAGATTGAAGAACCTCGAAATCAAATCATTTTCCCCGGGAATTTCAAAGTTCATTAATTTCTCCTTTACATTTTTTTATGTAATTTTTCCCCCAAGAAGTGCATCCTTTGTGTTTTTCTATTTGTTTTAATAATTTAGCCTTTCTTTCGATAAGATGTTTTGTTCTGACCATACATGGGCTGCTACTGCAGATTTTTCTAGTTACCTATTCTATTCTTGACATTCTTGAGATATTCTTTCACTTTGGTTTTTAAATTTCTCTTTATTTTCCCTATGTAGATTTTCTATGTAGACTTCTAGAATCCAAATTGTAACTATCAGAAAGTGCTTTTCAATAAAATGTATTTTGAGTATAATTGTTTTACTAAATGTCCGAACTTTACGGGCTGCTCTTGACCAATGCAGAGGAGACATATTTGGGAGAAGGTCTATACATTCCTTAACAAAGTATGATCCTCTCTGTATGACACAGTGTTCCAGACTTTGTTGGTGAGGTCTGTAATGCACTGTATTATATAATCATATATCTAAATTTGTGAAAAGGCATTCCACATGTTTTGTTGCCAAATAGTTCTTTTCATCCCTAATCAGATCAAGAAGTTCAGAAAAATAGTAAAATATCCAATTATGTTATTTTCAAGTTAACCTTAAAATACATATTTATAAATTTAATGATCTAATAGTGAACTTAAACTGACTATTTAACTCATGCCCAAATGGGAGTCAATGACCAATCACGTTACAATGATTTCTGTGTTACAACCAATCAGAGTCGAGTTTCACGAAATATTTATCAGTGATATAATTACCATATTAAAGAAAGCTCCTCCTTTTTAATATTCTGAACAGGTCTGACCATTATTTTGCAGTGACTGAGCCCATGAGTAATACGGCTACCAGATTGTATATATAGTGCATGCATGTCAACACATGTCGCATGCGGGAGTTAATATAAAAACATTTTTAGCAATTGATTATACCACCAAAAAAAGAAACTACTGTTTGCACTTTCTTAAATGTATTTTTTCCCAGGTAACAATCCAGAAAAATATAATTGTCATGTTTACATCATACGACATCAGAAATGAATTAATATACAGTTTGATCTGTTTAAGTTTTTCTCCACTAGAGAGCATTCTTACAATATTGCGTTCCTTTGGCAATAAATAGTATGATCTGGTTGCAGTGATAAACAAAAGAAGCAGATGAAGCGTACCTATCGTTTCTCATTTGTTTTCAAACATCGCCGTTTACATTAAATATATAAATATTTTAAAATAACTATAGTTAAATAATGATTTGTGAGTAAACAGCTTAATTTTATTCGTTAGATAGGAGCAGATATCAATTCAGACCATGTCCTACTAATAGGCGAAGTAGATATTTGCCTGAAGAAGATAAGAGGAAGACAGGCAACAAAGAAGTTTGACTTGGAGAAACTCAAAACTGAAGAGGAAAGGAGAAAATTCCAACAAAATTTTCAGGAGAAAGCCTCTACCATGGAAATCTCATATGGCAATACAAAGGAACACTGGAGTCATTTGAAAACCTCTATACAGATAGCTGCAGAGGAAACAATAGGATACAAAGAGAGCAAGAATATTAAGAAACCTTGGGTCACAGAAAAAATGTTGGAGAAGATGGAAGAAAGAAGAAAATGGAAAAATAACAATACAGAAGAAGCTAAAAGAAACTACAGGAAACTAAACAACGAACTTAGAAGAGAAACTGACAAGGCAAGGGAAGAATGGATAAGCAGAAATGTGAAGAACTAGAGAATCTGGAGAGGAAAGGAAAATATGATTTAATGTACCAGGAAGTTAAAGGCTTGGACTATGGAGAGAAGAGCAGGAAAACTATGTGGCTGATTGAGGACGAAAATAATGAAGAAAAAACAGACAAACAGGGAATTATGAATTCATGGGAAAAATATGTAGAATAGCTGTATGAGACAAGAAATCGTCCGGCTAACTTGGATATAGAAAATGAAGAAGACGTATCAGAAGATGAAAAAGGATTTTCAATTCTGAAGGAAGAAGTTGAACTAGCAATTAAGGAAATGAAAAATGGTAAAGCAATAGGGGTAGATGGAATCCCCATTGAATTAGTTAAATGCTTGGGTGAAGGAAATAAGGAAATTTTGCGTTTATGCAACAATATATATAAAGAAGGTGAATGGCCCGAAGAATTGACTGAGACAGTGTTAATACCAATACCGAAGAAAAACAATGCAAAGAAATGTAAGAAGTTCAGGACTATCAGCTTGATATCACACTCTGCAAAGATTCTCCTGCGAACACTAAATCGACGTTTACGTTCTACGATGGAAAGCGAATTGGAAGAAGAACAGTTTGGCTTCAGGAAGGGAAAGGGTACAAGAGATGCAATTGGATTGATACGAACAATAGGAGAAAGATATATAGAAAAGATAAAGACGTTTATGCAGTATTTGTTGACCTGGAAAAGGCCTTTGACAGAGTAAATTGGAATAAACTCCTGAAGATCTTGAAGAAAATTGGCGTGAACTGGAAGGAGAGGAGGCTCATAAGTAGTCTTTATATGAAACAGCGAATAAAAGTGAAGATAGGAGAAGAAATGTCAGAGGGAAGAGAAATTGGAAGAGGGGTGAGGCAAGGATATCCTCTATCACCTACCCTTTTCAACATCTACCTGGAAGACCCAATGAAGAACTGCTTCAGTAATACGGGAGGCGTAAACATGGGAGGAAGAAGAATAAAGTGCATAAGATTTGCTGATGTTATGGCTTTGCTAGCAGAAGATGCAATAACATTGAGGAACATGCTGATGGAGCTGAATGACAAGTGCGAGGATTATGGGATGAAGATAAATATACATAAGACGAAGGCTATGATTATAGGAAAGAAACAAAGGAAGATAAACATGAAGATTGAAGAAGAGGTCATTGAGCAAGTGGAGAGCTTCAAATACTTGGGTTGTACTATCAACAGTAACATGAACTGCGGTCAAGAAGTAAAGCAGAGGATAGCAATGGCAAAAGAAGCTTTCAACAAGTAGATAAGTATTTTCTGCAGACCTTTGGCAAAGGAATTAAGGAAGAGGCTAGTGAAGTGCTTTGTGTGGAGTGTAGCATTGTATGGTGCAGAGACTTGGGCATTACATCGGAATGAGGAAAAGCGACTGGAAGCTTTTGAGATGTGCATATGGAGAAGAATGGAACGTATAAAATGGACAGACAAAGTAAGAAATGAAGATGTGCTAGACAGAGTGGGTGAAAGAAGAACAATGCTGGAACTCATAAAGAAGAGGAAAAGAAATTGGATTGGCCACTGGCTAAGAAGAAACTGCCTGCTGAAGGATGCTCTAGAAGGAATGGTCAACGGAAAGAAAGTTAGAGGCAGAAAAAGACATCAGATGATAGACAATATTAAAATAAATGGTTTGTATGGAGATACAAAAAGGAAAGCTGAGTCAAGGAAAGAGTGGAGAATGCTGAGTTTGCAGTGAAAGACCTGCTCTTGAGCAGAACACTATGAATGAAATAGTCCTAATAAATGCCACTCTTGATTTCCAAATTCTCGAGATAAATTCACTTCTCACTTCGTGAGTCGTGAATTTATCAATAATTTGGAAATCACTCGTGGCATTACTTACGACAAAATTCACATAACCTAACTTAGATATCTATGAACACGATGAGAGTTCATTAAGATAAATATGTTGTGGGCTACTGATTTATTTCTTTTGCCGATATTTAATAAATATAGGTAGAGAGAAACATATTGGATCTGAGCTAATAAAAAATCTTCAGCTTTACGTACTGGAACTGTACCACTGAATTACTTAAACATACAGTATCTCTCGGACAAAGTCCAAATTCCTCTTTCTTTAATGCAAGAGTCCCCTTTAATGAAACTCGTTACATGGTTTTTAATGGGGGTGCCTCAACTTCCTGAAGTTATTATAATGAGATTTAGTTGGTTAAAGTTAGCGTAAGTAGAGAATAACAATTTACACCCTAGTGAGGACGTGAACCCAAGATCTCCAGATTTAGGAGCCTGCTTCTGCCACAATGCCTTCACGCAGTTGAAACACAATTACTACATCTTGTGAAAAAGTTACATTTTTATCGTGGAATTAGAAGATTTAAGAGAGTGGAATTTGGGCTTTGTCCGTTAGATGTGCCTTTGTACAGCTAAATAATAAAGCTCCAGGTTTAAGTCCGAGTCTGGTGCAAATTTTGTATAAATTATTTTAACTGCAGCCTACAAAATGACTAGTCTGGAAACATTAATTAATTTATATACTAAATATCTTTGATGTACGGTATTATCACAAGTAATGCCACGAGTGATTTCCAAATTATCGATAAATTCACGACTCACGAAGTGAGGAGTGAATTTATCTAGAGAATTTGGAAATCAAGAGTGGCATTTGTTAGGACTATTTAATGAATAAAATTAAGATGTTTACTCACAAATCATTGTTTCACTACAGTTATTTTAAAATATTTATGTATCTAATGTAAACGGCGATGTTTGAAAACAAATCAGAAATGTGAGGTTATGTTCATTCACTGCAACTAGATCATATTATTTATTGCCAAATAAGATCGCAATATTGTAAGAATGTACCCAAGTGGAGAAATAATGAAACACATCAAACTATATATCATAATCAATATTACGGGTTATTAATTTATTTTTCTAGTAAACAACTCAGTAAAATCAAGGAATCTGTTCATTATTTGCTATATTCAATGTATTTGATGGAGAAAAATAATGTTTTGACCTGTTCAGAACATTAAAAAGGAGGAGCTTTCTTTATCACAAAAGCAGGAGCTGATAAAGAGAAATCGATAAAGAGCGAGGTGAAACACGACTGCCATTGGTTGTAAAACAAGATTCATTGAAACGTGATTGGTCATTGACTAGCATTTGTGGGATGAGTTAAATAGTCTACCATAATATTCTGTGTAACTAATAAAAGAAAATAAACCAAGAATAATAATAGTTGTAGTAATAATAACAATAATATAAATATGAATGAGGTTCAGAAAGAAATTAATTTATTAGGAAATGTATACCAATGAGACCATATGAATCGGAGATATTTTTTTTTTCGAATGTGGAAGTAGGCTATTTTAACGAACAAATGTACAAAGTTGAATAAAATTTGGAAATGTAATTAATTGTGTACCGTACTGTAAATTAAGATAAATGTGCAGAGTTTTAAACAAATTAAAATGCATATTTCAGACGCCTATTTTTATAGGCCTATGTATATTTGGGACATTCTTACAGTGAAGGAATGAATTCACATAATTGTATAAACAAAATTTGTAAATTTAATTATTTCCGCACTATAAAATTAAGATTAATATGCAGATTTAAAAAAATATATAATTCATATTCCAGAGGCCTATATTTATATGTATATTTAGAACATTCATATAATACTGTACATTAAGACTTGTATAATTCATGACAGTGTAAAAACGTTGTTTTTCATTAGAGTAATGGAATGAGTTATCACTTGTTTTTAACAGATAATACAGATTATATGTATTTCAAAAAAAAATAAAAAAAAAACTGCGGTTATTGTTAAACTTAAACAGAATAATTACAAACAATTTTTATATTATCTGACTGGACAAAATAACATTTAGTTTATTGGCGCAGTTACCATTTTTTTTCAGATTTGTAAAATTCGAATATATACATGCTCCATCCATCCATAGTAATTCATGCGGCTTTACTAGGGAAAAATAGGAGAGCTTATGCCCGCGCGTCTATGAACTTAAGGGTTCGATAATACCAATGAGTTAATTATTGTATAAGATATAAGGAAATCAATTGGTATGGCGACGAATGCAAGAATAAAGTTTACCCAGCGGATTAGAGTGCAAGTGACCTAGTTGCGTCAAGAAACTTTGCTAAGTGAAACCATTTGTAAGTATGAAAGACCTAGTTATTAATAATTGTGAAGTAAGACATTTTATTAGCAGTAAATTATTTGTAAAGAATCGGAGGAATTCTGCGGTAGCTTCCCGTTGCTTATCATACCGGTGAAGGATGATGATGATAATGATAAGGATGATGATGATGGCCGCAAGATTTTCGGGGACCGTTGGGCCCTAAGCTTCCTGACATTTATCTTACAGGTGAGGAAAAAAACCCCGAAAGCACCTCACCCAGAAGCCTATCCCGACATTAATGACCGTAGGTGAAACGTACTTGGACTTAAATTCTATAATAAACTTTCACACATAAAATGACGTAAATAAGGCTATATAATTTAAGAGAAGTTTTGGCATTTTTAAATTATTTTTTATTATTTTGATCAATTGAATAGCCTCCCATAAAAAGATTGTTTTTTTTTTCAAGTTGAGTTTTACATGGGAAATTGTTGTTAATAACTCGTGGGGCCTTTTTTCCATTTACAAATCATCTGAAAAAAATGGGGTTACATATTTATTCTGGGCGGCTATTTAATTACTACAAAGTGATTACATTGCAGGGCTTAGAATACCCTTGGTATAGTATGAAACTAAGGGTTCCTCTTTTCTAGACAATCTGCTCGAAATATCATTCGGTTGTCAGTCCTTAACCCCCAGAACATATATGGCCCTTATTTCAGTTAGAGGCTCGACCCCAGTTTATTTGTTCAATTTGTGTGTTTATACCAGTGACCACCAAAGCATCATAATTAGAGATTGTTTTTTTTCTTGTTTTCTCTCGATCACACTGTTTTTCATTCTTGTTTAACTTTTTTAACATTTTTGTCCTTATACACACATATAAACACAACGACACAACACACACCTAGTCCCAAGGTGGAGATTTAAAATCCCTTACCCCGCCGGCAATCGAACCCGGGTCGCCGAAGTGGAAGGTAGGGACTCTACCGACTATGCCACAGCGACGGACGAGATGAAACCTCTCCTTCCAATAATTCGAGGTTGACTAAGCTTTAACCATAAAGTAGAGGTCACCTTGAACTCTGAACAACGGTCAGATGTAAATAAGAGCAGGAATCAAACTTACAAAAAATTATATTTCGGTGGAATGTAAAAGTTGCGCACTGACTGTTCGGACATTTGAAGTGAAATATATCTAAGGTAAAGTGGTTATTCTAAACTGTTGCTGTTACCAGATTGTACAGAAAACTATTAAAACCCCCTTCCTCTGACGTCATGTACAATGGTCGCATCAGCCATACTCTGATATCGTGTTTACGAAGGAATTGTTCCAGCCCTAATTATAATATGTTTCGTTTATTTAATCCAAAATAAATATTATAATCTCACTCTGATATTATTTTGAAGGCTTCTTCTTTTTCTTCTTCCCCTCTTTGTTTTAGGTCCATGACCTGCTAAATCCAGAATTAAGAGACCCTTCATCTCCTTTTTGATCTTTCAGTTGTCCTTCTCCCATCCTCTGTTAACTTATCTCTTGCTGTGTATGCATTTCTATCTGGTGTCATGTGGAAGGTATGTTGATTCCATTCAAATATTTTTTTCCACCCTTCACCTATTGCCTGAATATTCAGCTGCCTTCTTATTACTTCATTTCTAATTTGATCTCTCCTTGATTTACGTATCTACATGTGCTATTGACATCCCAATCCCTTTCAAAAAACGTTAAACTGAAAGTATATATAACTATTATTCTACCAGTTATATTATATGGATGCGAAACATGGACTCTTACTTTAAGGGAGGAAAGGAGATTACGAGTATTTGAGAATAAAGTTATTAGGATTTTTTTTTTGGAGCAAAGAGAGATGAACAGACTGGTGAATGGAGAAGACTGCATAACAGTGAATTACATGGTCTTTATAGGAAGCCAGATGTAATAAGAACAGTTAAGTCTCGGAGACTGCGATGGGTCGGAAATGTGGCACGAATGTGGAATGATAGGCGTGCATGGAAGCTTCTTGTAGGAAAACCATAAGGAAAAGCTCAGTTGGTAGACCAAGAATGAGGTGGGAGAATAACATTAACTATGATTTGTAAGAGGTGGATTATACAGGGAATGATCGGAAAACATTAGCTCAGGATAGGGATGTATAGAGAGCTTATGTCCGCGCGGCCATGGACGTACGGGTTTGATAATGCCAGGGAGTAAGTAAGTAAGTAAGTAGTTCCTCCGAATATTAATTTCATTTGTTTCTAAAGTTGATTTTGTTTTAACAGTATCTGCTCTTGTTTCGGAGGCATAGGTCAATATTGGGCGTATCACTGTTTTATATATTCATGTTTTGGTTGGTACCTTTATATTTTGTAACTGCTTGTTATTCCATATGATATTCATATATCCAACCACTCCCGCTGCTTTGAAGTCTGTCAGCAATTAAGTGCTATCTGTGCAGAGTACAAAATGTTGAAGCTAGGGAAAAGGTTAAGAAACAAAATCTGTGTATTATGCAAGTTGTTTGTATTCTGCTGCTCCTGATTAAATTAAGCTAATTACTTCAATATCCCTTGTAGCTAGACGCTTATATCCACTTTAATTTTCAATTTTAATTCCAGGAATTCTTAATCTTGTTAGGTGGAGAATATTATAATAATGGGAAAAGCCTTGTGAAACTGAAAAATAACGTAATACAGCTATGAAGTCGCTAACAAGCAATATTAATCTCTCCCTCACAATCCCCACCCCATTTTTTTCTCACTTTCTCACTCTTTCTCTTAATGTCTTTGTAAAGCGAGCAACTTGACAACTCTGAAGATAAAATGCAGACAAGAGATTTTCTTGATTTTTGTAATTTTTTTTCCTTGTTCGATTAAATATTGAGAACAAAAAAAGTAACTTATCTCTGCCAGTTTAATTAGCCATTGTCTGATTTTTATCCTGATCAAATGATGATCCGAATTGCAGTCTGTCCCTCTAACTGATCTAACATCGATGATGCTACTGTGCCAGCGTTTGTCCACTAATACATTATCTAACTCGGAACCAGATAGCATTGCTGCCGAAAGAGCTACCCATGCCGGACAGATCGAAGACAATAAGCCAGACGAAAAAAAGTATCTTGGTCGAAATAGTGATCTTTCATCGTTAAGGAACGCGGAGATGGGTTCAACTGGGGTGAAATTTTCCGGAGGTAAAATAGTCCCCCATACGGTTCTCCGGGTGAAATCCATGCTAAAGACTCGATTGAGGAAGTATATTATACGGGGGATGATTGGAAAATAATAGCTCAGGATAAGGATATATGGAGAGCTTATGTCCGCGCGGCCATGAACCTACGAGTTCTATAGAGGCAGTGAGTTACTTATTATCATTATATTATTATTATTATTATTATTATTATTATTATTATTATTAATATTATTATTATTCTTATTAACTAATTTAAAAATATGGAATATAATACGGTATTTCACTGATTTGCTGATTCACTTTTGTTATGGATGACCTAGTTTATCTCCGTATGTATTGTTATTACGTCATGAAATATGTGTCTAGTTTTCTACAAGACTTAAGATCAGTTTAACAACTTTGAAGAAGAGCGAGGTTTCTCATGTTATTGACGATTGCTTTTTATTGCTCATATTCAGTTCCAAGCTTCGAGACCTCCGATCGTAAACTTAGGAATAGACACATAAAATGTTTAATGAAGTGACATTTTCACAGTTTCCTTAAGGGTAGTGATATCTTTATTTTAGCGGGTTCAGCTGGATTTTCAAATCTGACGAGTTTCTCAACCAGTGAAAGTTGCATAATATTCACATTACTTTCACGATTAAATAATTTATTGAATTCTAGTTACTAGATATATTTTTATACGAATTCCACATGTTGTTAATATGAAAATACCTTTGAAAAAAATACATATGCTCATCGATTCTACCTAATACATCCGAAAATGACTGTGACAAAAATTGTATATATATATATATATCTCCATCCATAGTAATTCTGCCCGAAGGCAGGTCCTTCACTGCAATCATAGCATTTTCATGCTATGCTTGCAGCTTTACTAGGGAATTGTGTAGGTGTGTTAGCTTCCCGTTGCTTTCCACACCGGTGAAGGATGATGATGATAATGATAATGGTAAGGATGATAATGATAAGGATGATGGCCATATGATTTCGGGGACCGTTTGGGCCTTAAAGTTTTCCTGACATTTATCTTACAGGTGAGGAAAAACCCCGATTAAAACCTCACCCAGAAAAACTGCCCCGACCGGAGATCGAACCCGGGCCCGCTGCGTGACAAGGCAGCACGCTACCTCGAGACCATAGCGGTGGATTATATATATATATATATATATATATATATGCCACCAGGTTGTCTTTTATGACATTTCTGGCTTTCCCCCCCCTGACATTGGCGGAATTGTAATCCATTTGTTAGATTGGGGCACCTGGAAGGCGGAGTTACGTCACCCCGATAATATGATGGATGATAAATAATAATGAAGCGCCAGGAGAGTTTTTACCAAATCTTAACCTAAATTCCAGACCATGGGCATCCACAGGAATATTTCCCTTTAAGAAAAAATTCCTATGGTCTGACCGGGAATCGAACCCAGGATCTCGTGAACAGTAGTCAATAACGCTGACCACTAGCCCATGAGGCTGGCCATATATATGTAAAGGGTACAGGGAAAGAACCAGGTAAGTCACTTTCTTATAGCAATGGAGTTTGAAGTTTCATTAGATTGCCCATGGAAAGCACTATAATGCAGTACAGTTAAACAGTAAAAGGTATAGTTATACAATTTAGCCATGGGTTTATTTACTTCCAAGGTTTGGCATACAGGAAAGGAAGTATGGTTGTTGAACAACTAAACGTACTTGTTATTTTACTTGATTTTGATATTAGGGAAATTGTTATGAACGTTTGAATTTCTGTCACGTTCTAACAATAAATAAATAGGCCAACAAGGGAACTATTAACCATTGTATGCCGAAACCTACCTCGAATTTTTTCCCAGAAAAGCGTTGTGATGTGCCAAGACCGTGTCCAAAAAATTATCTGTCGTTCTTGATTGGAAGCCACAGAAATTGATATCAGAATCCAGCAATGGGAACCCGTTGTGCGGAGCAAGTGGACATCTTTGGCTTGTAGAGCGGAGTGAAGTACGGCGCGAGGAATACATGCGCTGCAAACAGGAGCAAGCACTGTCCAGTTCTGGTAACTGTATCCGTCTTGTGAAACCAAAGGCGCGTGGCAGGAGGGAACATTGCCAAGAGGGGGAGGGAACTAGTAGCCATGCAATAAACATTTTCTTATTGATAATAATAATCATCATAATGAAATAAATTCTTACAAAAACAACGCTATTCTATAATCAACTCTTCAAACTTATTAGACATCAAAACTACGGTATTCACTAACACAGAACTAGTACATAAGAAAATTGAACGTGTAGTAACTATTATGTTTTCAAAACTAAGGGTAGTTACTGGCAGTACCTGCAACTCGCCCTCCCCTCTTACCGCACCATTCATCATAGATCCCAGAAATGCGGCTAAAGAACCAGAACTAAACTATAAGCAAGCGATTGATATCACCCTCGCTTTACTCACCCTCCTCTCCCCACTCCATGCGCGAGTGAACGGCATGCAGCTAGTGAATATTGACCAATGTATTATCGTCTCACTATGATAGTTGCCCAGCGGCTCGCTTTGTTTTCCCGCAGCTGTTATATATAATTAAATACAAAGATGCCGACTACCGCCACTATAATAATTCCGCATGTTAAGCATTGTCGCGCGGCACCCGCTTTTATATAAACGGGCAACCATCATAGTGAGGTGTTAATAGCGTGTTTGCAGTTATATTACTTACGTGTATTTTAAATTAGAGATTTGGCACTGAATTTTAGTGTATTGCAGTTAAACGGAAGATATTTTTTTACACACGGTCTTGGTACAACACAACGCTTCTCTGAGAGAAATTTCAAGGCAGGTTACGGCATGCAATGATTGTCAGTTCCCTAGTGAGTAGGAACTCTGAGTACTAAGTGAATTCATCAGCAAGCCTAATTTATTATGTTTATCAGAGAGCGCTAAAGCAGAGAAGTTAAATATCGAGTCTTCATTTTCATGCTTAAATCGTATATACCAAGTTTCGATGCGAGTAAACGAAAATTGCAGTTTCTAGAAAGTTGAAAATATTGCTACTAAAATTTCAGATTAACCCCCACTCCTACATGTCCGATTTTGCTAATTAATTATCTCGATCTCACATTTCTTATTCAAATATTACATACAGATTTTCGTTCGTAAAAAATGGTGGCCGCTAAAGAGATTTGAAATTCGTTTTTCATATAAGTATCCATATCTAATGGCGAATTTCGCTCAATCTTAGAGTATACCTTTACATTTTACTTCAATTCAATGGCATATTTCAAGTTCCGTTGCAAAAAAAAAAGATAAATAAAATTGTTGCTTATTGAGCGATTTTTAATTTTTGGCTTCAGTGATCTGTCACTCTTAATGGTCCGATTTTCCTAATTAACGAACTCTATCTTACTTATCTTAATTGATTGATATATGTCGACTTTAGTTACTAATAAAGCAACAATAGCAGCTTCCTGAGGCTTAAAACACACACACACACACAGCCATATCGTAATTTTGTATGCCTAGTAATAGGATCTGTGAAGAATTGTTTTTTAAAAATCTATTATGACTATGACATGAACGTCTACGTTCCCTCGGAATTTCTAATAAATGGATGAAGGACGAATTGATTGAATGATTGAAATTTCACTTACCAGTTATGATTAATAGTTACAAGATAATTAAGTAGTATATTACTAGTCGAGGACATGTTTGAGCCGAGCTTTAGCGAGGGCAAGCAAATAAGTTCCCGAATTGCGTAGCTATGTATATTTTGCGCGATAGTGTGTTATGTCGTACTTACAGCAATGGCGACCATGATTGAAAGTTCAACTTCCTACTTTTCGGGGTTACCAACCTATATAACTATACTGTAATAAAATTACTATATTGTAATATTACCCATTACAAACCACCTGTGTGGGAAGTAAAACCACTAACCTCTATGTGTACTACATACAATGTATATACAGAAAATATCCAAAAGGTAGTGTTATACATTATACGAAACAAATCATTGCATTTTAAATGAACTGAACTTTATTTGAAACGATATAAAACAATAAATACATATTTACCACCATTTTATGATTAGATTATTGTTACGGCCTCCTGTAATTTCAACTAATAAACATTGCCCACACTATTAACATTAGTCAGTTGTTTATAATGAACGCAGATATTCCCAACAAAGATGCTATTATTATTAAGTAATGTACTTACTTCCCGAATTGCGTAGCTATATATTTTTTTGCGCAATGGCGACCATGATTGAAAGTTCAACTTCCTACATTTCGGGGTTACCAACCTATATAACTGCACTGTAATAAAATAACTATACTGTAATATTACACATTACAAACCACCTGTGTGGGAAGTAAAAGCACTAACCTCTATGTATCCTACATACAATGTATATACAGAAAATATCCAAAAGATAGTGTTAATGTACATTATACGAAACAAATCACTGCATTGTAAATAAACTGAACTTTATTTGAAACAATAAATACGTATTTGCCACCATTTTATGACTAGATTTTTGTCACGGCCTCCTGTAATTTCAACTAATGAACATAGCCCACACTGTTAACATTAGTCAGTTGTTTATAATGAACGCAGATATTTCCAACAAAGATGTTATTATTTTACTATTATTTTGAAAACACCATCGCGCAAAAAATAAATAATGTACAATGCACGTTTGTGAAGTGTTTTACAGAATCTCCGAAATATAAAATCTCGCTATCGTTCGGTCTTTAAATTTTTCCTCGCTTCTGTAAAAACCATATACTACTAATAATTATTTTTTATTAATTTTTTTTATATTTCGTTTGAATTTATATCTTGGTTTCAAGAGTTCAATTGTTTGATAGCAAGGGACTCTTCATAAAACAACTGCAATTGTTTACTGTTGTCTGAATTGGTGGTAGACATTTTAAATAACAGTTTCAGACTACATATTAATTACAGATATGATTAATTGTGATGTAGAGGAGTAATGAATACTGCGATTCATTTTCTATTGCCAGCAAAGTGAGAAATAAGTGTGATAAAATAAAATTGTATTGTATTACTCAATACGCTTTTAATTATTAATTAAGTCAATTACTTTTCTTCCCTAGGAAAGTAATTTGAGCTATTACGTCTCGTCAATGGATACCAGGCTTCTCTGGTAAATCCACCTTACTTCCCTTAAAAAATTATAATTAGGCCATCATTATGACAGGAGTGAACAAAATCGTTTATTTCCAAGGAATAATAAATTGTATTTTTATTCAATAGGTGTGAATATATTGAAACAGTGAAAAGTTTATATTCTCTCGCTATTTGTGTGTTCTCATACATATTTTTAGGAAACCTGAAGGTGGTATCTGAGATCCTTTTAGGTATTGATGCAACCAACCGTAATTCGTTAGTTTTGAAAACACAAAGACTATACATATAACGATGAATTGAAAACTTTATGTAATTTCCTTTTTATTCTGCATGTATTAATACTATATTTCATACAAGCGTTCTATTCCAGAAACAATGTTCTGTCTCTTTCTCGTGCGGACAATGAAAGGCTTTCAGCTACTTGCTGGGACACAATACAATATTCAATTTTCAACTCTCCCATATTATTATGTGTTGATTTAGGTCATGTTCATTTTTAAGGACTGTACTAATATACATCTTCCAAGTAAAGATATTCATGGCAGTATTTGAATACATGTATAAAGTAGGGTTCCCAATGTTCAAAAAAGACGCTTTTGTAAAATATTTTATTTCATAACTTATGCCTGCCTCATTTCAATTCTGGAAATGAGTGCTATTATGTATTACAGAGAATTTTGTCATCCCAACTCCTTTAAAAAAAAACGTTAAACTGAAAATATATAAAACTGTTATTCTCCCAGTTATTTTATATGGATGCGAAACATGGGCTCTTACTTTAAGGAAGGAAAGGATATCACGATTATTTGAGAATAAAGTTCTTAGGAACATTTTTGGACCAAAGAGAGATGTACAGACAGGTGAATGGACAAGGCTGCATAACAATGATACACGTGGTCTTTATACGAAGCCAGATATAATAAGAACAGTTAAGTCTCGTAGACTGCATTGGGCAGGTCATGTGGCACTAATGGGAAATGAAAGACGTGCATGGAAGCTTCTTGTAGGAAAACCAGAGGGAAAACGCCCAGTTGGTAGACCAAGAATGAGGTGGGAGAATAACGTTAACCATGATTTGAGGAAAGTAGATTATACAGGGAATGATTGGAAAACATTAGTTCAGTATAGGGATGTATGGAGAGATTATGTCCGCGCGGCCATGAACCTTCGGATTCGATAGTGCCAATGAGTTAGTTATGCCTGCCTGATTACATTAATTTACGATTTTGCATTTCATTGATTTCAAAATCAATACCCTTCCAATAATACACAGAGAATATGATAACCGGAGGATAAGCATCCTAGAGGAAATGGAAATGTTGAAAGAAACAAGAAGCGATATTCTACTAAACGAGAACACACTGCCAGGTCAACCCATTATACAACATACTCATAAAACACAATCAGTACCTAATAGAACAGCTTTAAAAATTGGACTAGTTCCGAAAAGCCTAGTTGATTATTTCAAACAATTTTAATTTGTTGAGGACGACTATTATCACAGGCACAATTTTTACTGCTTTAAATATTAGCAAAAAAGACCGGAAAATGGAACATTACCGTACGATGTACTGTAATATTCGCAAAAATACTCATCCTTCCCATACGAAAACATCACGGCAAACTTAATTAATAATTTTACACGTAAACAAGGGTAGAGAAAATATGAAGATGTCCAAATAAAACTAAACAGATTTAGAGAACGCTGTGGAACTATACAAAGAAAGTTGAAAAATAATACACAAAAACAAACATTATTAAAACTTTATAAAGTAATTGAATTGCCTTTGCTATTATATGTAAGTGGATGCTTGAACTTAACATTAGTTTAGTTAGGACAAATTGAATAATCAGAAATGAGATTTGTATTAGGTTATTAGACAACAAAAGGAACGTAGAGATGATTTAAATACAGAATAAATTATATCCAACTTTTTTTGTCTCCTTTTCGTTTTACGGTGTTTTTCCTTTTTTGTTTTACCCTATTGCTTAACCATATTGTTTTACCTTTTTGTTAACTTTATTTCATTCTCACGTGTAGACACAAGGACAGGACACACACCCAGACCCAAGGTGGAGATTTAAAACCCCCTACCCCGCCGGGAATCGAACTCGGGTCGCCGGAGTGGAAGGTAGGGACTCTACCGACTACGCCACGGCGACGGACGAACGAATGTCAACGAACAAGCTTCTCTATAATATAATCCAAAATGAAATAGGGATAATAGGCTGACGTTTGTAGCGATCATTTGAACAATTTCTTTGAGACAAAACGGACCACAAGGTCTAATCCGCAATATCGATGATAATGTTGATAAGTAAACAAGTAAACCAATAAATTTAAATTAATAAGACCTAATAAGTTTTGAACAGAAAGGTGAATGGAGAAGACTACATAACAGTGAACTACATGGTCTTTATAGGAAGCCAGATATGAGAACAGTTAAGTGTCTTAGACTGCTATGGGCAGGACATGTGGCACGTATGGGGAATAAAAGACGTGCATGGAAGCTTCTTATAGGAAAACCACAGGAAAAACGCCCAGTTTTAGATCAGGATAGAGATATATGGAGAGCTTATGTGCGCGCGCCCATGAACCTACGGGTTCGATAGTGCCAATGAGTTAGCTAGTTATTTAAATAAGTTTATTCACAAGTCGGTGGTTGTACGGTAACTGGAATTACAATTACCGGGGGTTACCAATGTCGGACAGATCAAATGGATAAGCCAGTCCAAAGGGAGTTTCTTAATTAAGGTTTATTTTGTTACACTTAATTTCCTACAGATGTCAGCGAGCAGAAATTAGTTTCCTTATCGCCTCAAAAGATTATATTATATGGATGCGAAATATGGAGTCTTACTTTAAGGGAGGAAAGGAGATTACGAGTATTTGAGAATAAAGTACTTAGGAAAATTTTTGGACCAAAGAGAGATGAACAGACAGGTGAATGGAGAAGACTACTTAACAATGAACTACATGGCCTTTATAGGAAGCCAGATATAATAAGAACATTTAAGTCTCGTAGACTGCGATGGGTAGGACATGTGGCACGTATGGAGAATGAAAGACGTGCATGTATGAAAACCAGAGGGAAAACGCCCGTTGGTAGACCAAGATTGAGATGGGAGAATAATATTAACTATGATTTGTGGGAGGTGGATTAAACAGGGAATGATTGGAAAGCATTAGCTCAGGATAGGGATGTATGGAGAGCTTATGTCCGCGCGGCCAGGAACCTATGGGTTCGATAGTGCCAGTGAGTAAGTAAGTAAGTATCGCCTCAAAGGAAACCTACTAGGTAACTAACATATGGAAAATGGATGGAAAATGCCTACAAAATTTCGCTCAGAGCCTGTAATTTAGGCTTGAGTTTATTTCAAGAGCCGGAAAAATTTTACACTCGTGACCCACGGTTTAAAGTCCCTCCCGGAGAAACTGTCCCATCTATTTTTGCATTCTAAAAATCCGTCGACTCCGGCCGGCTTAGAACCTGAGAACCTCGGGACTAGAGACAAAGAATACTACCCCTAGACAACCGAAGTCGTTAAATAACTAATATCCATCCATAGTAATTCTGCCCGAAGGCAGGTCCATTACTGCAATCATAGCATTTCCATGCTATGCTTGCAGCTTTACTAGGGAATTGTAGGTGTGGTAGCTTCCCGTTGCTTTCCACACCGGTGAAGGATGATGATGATGATGATAAGGATGATGATGACGACCATATGATTTCGGGGACCGTTTGGGCCTTAAAGTTTTCCTGACATTTGTCTTACACGTGAGGAAAAACCCCGATAAAAACCTCAACCAGAAAAACTGCCCCGACCGGGGATCGAACCCGAGCCCGCTGCGTGATAAGGCAGCACGCTACCTCGAGACCACAGCGGTGGACATAACTAATATAATAACTGATTAATTAACTAATTCATTGGATTATCGAACTCCAAGTTCCATGGCGCGAAGGCATATTTCTATCCTGAGTTAATGTTTTCCAATCATTCCCTCTATAATCTAGCACCCTCACAGCATGATTAACCCTTAATTACTCGCGCGGGGTATATATATATTTTTTTTTATTAGGTTGAAAAACACTACTATTTAGTGACAATTACATTTCTGAGATTCCCTGGAACTCACCTATTCTCAAATTATCTCTTCCGGCACGTGTTTCAGTTGTATTTAGTTTCTTGGAATAGCTAATTACGCAATTATATTTATTTTAAGTCATTATTGCTGCCTGCGGACATTTTTTACTCCGCGCGCGCCTAGCATCTGTACAGAGTTATTTTCTATTCTCGTGCTTACAATTTGAAGTGTAAGAGTAAATATGAGAAGAAAGAGGAAAGTATTGACAGAAGATGAAATTATAGAACATCAGATGATGAAATTGTTGGCGGATTTTCTTCATCATCAGACGAAGACTGTATAGAAGACATTGATCATGATTCTAACTCTATACAGAGCGCTGAAAGTGATCATGATGATATTATTTCAGAAGATGGAACTGTTTTTGTTACAGCAAGTCTCTCTGAAGATGACATTCCACTGCCAATTCGACACGCTCCTTATATAGGAAAAGATGGCACTATCTGGTACAAGGAACCACCAAATGTTAGAGGGAGAACGCCTGCACGAAATATTCTGACAGAGAAACCTGGTGTGAAACAACTGGCAAAACATGCTAAAACTAATGTTGAGGCTTTGTGTCTATTATTTACTGATGAGATAATCGACTTAGTTGTAAGGAACACAAATATTCAAATAGACCTGAAGAGACTTCAGTATTCCAGGGAACAATACCGAAGACAAAGTGTTGCGCCTATTGCGGCAAACCGATCTGTAAATATCATGTGGTGGAGTCCTGCCCAGACTGCTTTTCTGTTGAGTGAGGTTTGTATACATGTTATTATTTTTTAAAATATCATTAAACTTGTAATAATGTGATACGGTATTATTAACTATGATAAAAACTTGAAGGCAAAAGAATACCCCGCGCGAGTCCTCATGTAGGCTATGAATGCGCGAGTAATTAAGGATTGATATGTGTTCGCCATATGTCTATCCTGAGCTAATGTTTTCCAATCATTCCCTCTATAATTTACGTCCCTCACAGCATGGTTAATATAGTTCTCTCATCTTATTCTTGTCTACTTACTGATTGATTTTCCTACAAGAAATTTTCACGCCCATCTTTAATTTTCCATTCGTGCCACATGTCGTGCCCATCGCAATCTACAAGACATACGGTAATTGTTCATAGTCTGATTCCCCGTGAAGATCATTTACCTCACGATTATGTAGTTTTCTCCATTCGTCTGTCTGTTCGTCTCTCTTTTGCTCAAAAAATGTCCTGAATACTTACCTATTCTTATTATTTTCATATACTGTCAAGAAAAATGTCTTACCTTAGGCTGGCTAATTATACATAAGAGTAAAATAGGGAATACAATAGTCTTTTTTTTTTTGTGTTTTGATATCTCTACGTGTGACTCACTGAATGAAATTTAAATTGGGTCACACACCTAGGATTTCTGGCCCATTAATTTGAAATAGTAGATGGGAAAAGAGTAATCTTCTAAGTAACTCATAATATTCAACTGTTTGTCGTGCCATTTCAGTTTTTACTACTCCAGACTTATTCGAATTTTAATGGACATTTCTGAATAGGACATCTTCCAGCACTTTAACAAATCGAACCTTCTATTTAATGCCGGAAACGATCTGTAAATCGGGTCAAATATAAACATATCGATCATGTCGGAAATACATTTTTTCCTTCTTAATAACATGACTGCATTGATTTAAGTTAAAATGCTTGAAATGTGCTTATGATTTTTTAACCAAAGAAAATCAAACATACACGTGAATGGAGGAAACTACAAGCAATGATCTTTGAGGAAAACCATCTGTAATAAGAGAAGTTAAGTCTTGTAGATTACGATGGGCGGGATATGTAGCACAAATGGGGCTGTAAGAGGAACAACGATAACTCAAACAGAAAAAAAAATCCGCTAGTAGTAAACCAAGAATGAGATGGGAGTATACCATTAGCCATGGTTTGAAAGAGGTGAATTGTGCAGAGATTGAACCGTTTCAGTTTGCGCTATTTATTTTGATGCACCCTATATATGAACGCTCTAGTGACTGTATTTTTTATTACAATTTAAACATAACATAAACCAGCAAAAGTATCTAAAATTCGATTTGTTAACGAATTGACGAAAATTCCTTTAATGCGTTAAAAAATGCATATTCTATCAATTTTTAGGTACAAACCTAAAAATCAAATGCAAAAATTGTAAGACTATTTTATCACAAAATGAGCAAGAAGAAAGAAAAAAACACAACTATGGTGGTCAATATGCCAACTATGGGCTATGTCTGGCATATTAAATTAAAATTTACATGTGTTAAATATTGTGATATCAAATTAAAGTGTTTTACTCATTCCATTAAGAAAAATATATTAAGCTAAAGAAATTTTAAATTAATTAGTATATATGCGTGTTTTATTTATTATTATTTACCATTAACTGAACTGGCAATTCCTACTGATAGTTCCGCCATCTATGTACGAGACACTAGTACCCATACGTCGCGACGGTCGGTTCCAAACCCTACAGGACTGTGTTTTTACTGCAGAACGTTGGGAAAGTAGCAGTAGCTGTTACGTCATGGCTAGAGGCCGAATTTTTATGTACTCTAGTACTAGCTAATACCTGGCGTGCGCTGCTACGCCTAAATAAATGAAATATGTTTTTATGTTTAATTGAATAAGTAAAAACTAAAATAATTACAAATTTATAACGTAATTATTTTTAGATACCCCGCGTTGCCCGGGAATATACTTATCCCGTTACTCTTGGCATCAATAAGCTGAAAAAAAAAGGTTTATCGTGAGTTAACCGTAAAAGATAGACTTTTGCTGTCTCAAACTTTTTTTTATTGATTTTTTTTTAGATATTCAATTCTGTAAACATTCATTTGTTGGTGTATTTGTTATGATTTAGGCAGCGTAAACCATTTAAACGTCCAAAAGCAACTTTTTTATTGCCCAAAGATTTTTTCTTTTTTTTTTAGCTCCGGCATATAGTACGTAGGGTAATATGTTATATATGATAATTGTCCCAGAAAAATTATCTAATTGACGGGGGAAAAAAAATCTGTCAAATAGTTTTTGAGTCCACAAAGGACAGACAGACAGGCAGACAAACAGACTTACATTCATTTTTGTATAAAAAGATTTATCCTATGTAATACGTACATTAATATGTAACATAGAATCTCAAAATATGTACCATATATGTAAATAGAAATTTCAAATAAAAGTTGAAAATGTTTTTAAAATATTGTTATGTTAAAAATACACAAATTGCACCTTATAATAATTACATCAGATCAGTGTGCAATCTAGAAGTTAATCATGTCATGAAACGCATTAAGTCACAATATAAATGTCTTCATATTTTCGATTGTTAAATTTTGTCTTCGATCAGAAAGTACATTGTATAACGATACCTATCAATCAGCTAGGGCGTGAAGGACAAGATGACATGAAAACTACAATGTGATGTCTCGTGAGAAGGTTGTTGTTGTTTACATAAACACTAAACTACAGAACAGAATAGTCCGCATCATCACAAATTACAACCAACTTATACCAATGGCCCACTTACAACTAGAGGGAGAGTGTTATCGCTGTGAAACCCCGATGTGCGTGTTTCTATGCATTCGATTGTATTAACCATTCATAAACCTTGGAAACACCTTATAGGAAAAGAAGAGACAGTAGACAGACCAAGAATGAGGTGGAAGAATAACATTAACCATAATTCGAGGGAAGTAGGTTATACAGGAGATGATTGGAAAACATCGGAGAGCCTTATATGTGAAAAAAATATAAAAAAGTTCTGGAGAAATGTCAATAGTGGTACTGAGGGACGTAATAACTTTTATATACTTTATAAACTTATTGATTATATACTACTATTACATTAATGATTTTTTGCAGATTAAATCATTCTTAAATTATCGAATTACTGAACAAAGTGACGGAAGAACATTACATTTAAGTATTTAAATCTTTGAGAATAACTTATAACTTAATTTATTGTTAAAGGTTAAAAAATATCTCGCATTAAAAAGCTACTAATGATTTCTGAATACATAGTACTTAAGATGCGGAAATGAAGTGAAATAATTCTTAGTAATACGTCACGCATTCCTTTGGCTACTCTTCTCCTGAGCTCGCAGCTATATATATATATATATGATATGCTTTATAAAACAAATGACACGAACACTAAGGGTCGGTTTCACGAACAGAGGTAACTGTATTACGCCAGTTTAAGCTATGTATTATATATGGGGAAAACTGGCGTAATATAGTTACCTCTGTTGGTGAAACATCCTAAGAGATGAATACCTGCGACACACAACCCAATTTGAACGACTCAGACACGAACGACTGTACAATACAGAACACCAACAGACTTAACAACATAGACTACAAAAACACCATTTATGACCGAGAAGCTTAAAACAAATTCCCCATATACACAGGCCGGCAAGAGGAGCACACTCTGCTTATAAACACATGTTAAAATTACACAAGAAAATCACAGAAACATGGTCGTGACGCCGAAAGGACGCCGGTATCAACACTCAACTCCTATATATAGGGTATTCATGTCTAGAAAATAGTGTTGCTCTTATGGAAACGCTGTTGCCATTTGACGCCGCAGACTGAAAGACAGAGATGGAAATATAATTATCTCCAAGTTTCGTTGAAAGAGTTTGGTTCAATGACATCTCCGCTAACATCTGTTCCGGTAATTGAGTTCACCCCCTAACTTTATTAAACAATTATGTGATAATTATAGGTCCCATAATAGTATTCTTTTCCATAACTCGGGTTTCCACCTTCTTGGCAAAGTTGTAGCTGAAACTATTTAACTAGGTTATTTATTTAAATAACCCTTTAATTGGTAATGTATCCTATAGGATAAATCAATTGGTTCGACTTATTTAGTATTATAAATAAAAAAACGAACGAGTTGTAATAACTTAAATGTGTGTAGAATTACACAATAAATCTAATAATAACATACATTTGTGATTTTGTTTTCAATACGGTCAGCCACAGTTAAATAATTGGCACGAGAAATGAGTGTTTTGCCAATTTAATAGTTAACTAATACATCAATCTCGCATAAAAAGGACACGTTTACTAGCAAGAACTGCTCCATAACATCAGATACGAGTATCTGTTCTGTGGAATTCCTGCAAACCTCATGCCATAATTTATGCGTATGTAATGCTTCTAAACCGTAAACATTACTTTTATTTGACTTTTTCCGCAGTCTATTTACTAGAATTGTATGTAGTGGCAGTGAAATGCTTGAAATTTACAAGGAATATTTATTTTCTTGGTCATAGTAATTTACGTGGTAGGATTGGGACACTGTATATAGGCTATGTAAATCATGAGGATGGGCAGTTGTGGTTTGATTCACGGATCATTGACCACCATTTGCCCCTTCAGACATGCTAACAACAGACAATATTGACTCTGTGTTAAATAGAGACGGTTTCCCTTAGGGAGACATCACTCTAAAAGTTACACGTGATCACGATGCTCGCCTATTTTATTTTCTAATGTAAAAGTAACGTGTAATGTTAAGGCAATATCGCTGCATCACATAAAAATATTTGAAAATCTTTTTTAAAGTTGTATTTATAAAAGTAAATAAACAAGTTATTTCCAATTAATTGAAAAAAAATATCTATACTATCTTGAAAATGTTTACTTTATCACGTAAAAATCCCTCCCTAATAATAATAGTAAAATTAGTCATTTATTGTAATACTTACTTACTTACTTACTTACTCACTGGCACTATCGAACCCGTAGGTTCATGGCCGCACGGACATAAGCTCTCCATACATCCCTATCCTGAGCTAATGCTTTCCAATCATTCCCTGTATAATCTACTTCCCTCAAATCATAGTTAATGTTGTTCTCCCACCTCATTCTTGGTCTACCAACTGGGCGTTTTCCTTCTGGCTTTCCTACAAGAAGTTTCCATGCACGTCTTTCATTCCCCATACGCGCAACATGTCCTGCCCATCGCAGTCTACGGGACTTAACTGTTCTTATTATATCTGGCTTCCTATAAAGACCATGTAGTTCATTGTTATGTAGTCTTCTCCATTCACCTGTCTGTTCATCTCTCTTTGGTCCAAAAATTTTCCTAAGAACTTTATTCTCAAATACTCGTAATCTCCTTTCCTCCCTTAAAGTAAGAGTCCATGTTTCGCACCCATATAATATAACTGGTAGAATAATAGTTTTATATATTTTCAGCTTAACGTTTTTTGAAAGGAGTTGGGACATCAAAAGTCTCTGCATTGCATAATAGCATGCATTTCCAGAATTGAGCCTATGTTTAATTTCTTTGTGCATCTCATTCCTATTTGTGATTATTGTTCCTAGGTATTTGAATTCAGCCAATTCTTCAAAATTTCCCTCATTTGTCATTAGCTGTCCATTTCCATTATATAATGTATTTCTACGTGTGACCATATATTTAGTTTTACTGATATTTACTTCCAGTCCTAATTTCTTAGTGTTACTCAATAGTGTGTGCGTGTTGGCCTTTAGTATCTCCTCGCTATCGGCCAGTAGTACTACATCATCAGCATAAACTAACAGCTTATTAATACCATTCAGTTGTAAGTCTTCCTCATTCTCTAAAGATTTAATGGCATGCTCTAGTACAAAATTAAATAGTAGAGGAGATAGTGCATCTCTTGCTTCAACCCATTCTGGATTTCAAAAGTGTCTGAAAACTGTTTGCCTACACGCACCCTACTCGTTGAGCCATTTAGACACATTCGTATAAGTCTAACTAACTTTTTAGGAATTCCGAACTCCAGCAGGATACTATATAACTTCTCCCTCTTAATTGAATCATATGCTTTTTGGAAGTCTATGTATAGTTGATGTACAGTACCATTATATTCCCATTTTTTTCTAAAATCTGTCTTATACTAAAAATCTGATCTGTTGTAGACCTGTTTCTTCTAAATGCACATTGATGATCTCCTAGAATGTCATCAATATAGAGAGTAAGTCTGCTTACTAATATATTTGTTAGAATTTTGTACGAAGTTGAACAGTAATGAGATGCCCCGATAGTGTTTTGCAATAAGTTTTATCTCCTTTCTGTATAAATTGGTATGATAATTGACTCCTTCCATTCATCTGGAAGAGCTTCTTTTTCCCACATCATACTAAGCAAACAGCGTCCGATCTTGTCCATCAATTTTTCTCCCCCTGATTTTATCAGTTCTGCTGGGATCTCATCTGAACCTGATGCTTTATACATCTTCAATTTTTCAATGTGCCATTTCAACCTCTAATGCACATGGCTCTGCGACTAGCATTTATGCTGTCTGCTAAACTTATTCCTCCTCAATGTCCTGTTCTGTATGTACATTTAATAGCTGATTAAAATCACTTTTCCATCTATTTAATATTACTCTTGGAATCTGCAATCATATCCCCATTTTCATTTCCGAATTATGTTTGTTCTAGCCTGAAACCCTTTCTTCTCTATACTAATTCCCTGATATAATTCTCTAATGTTCCTATTTTTTGCCTTCATTTCAAGATCATTAATCTTCTCTCTCAAATATTCCCTCTTTTTACTCTTTAGTAACTTGGTGGTTTCCCGTCTAACACTACCCAATTGCTCTAAATTTACTTCATTTGGCTCGTGTAACCATTTCATTTTTGCTAGCTTTCTTTTCTTTACAATGTCGGCACATTTATTGTAATGCAAATTATAATTATGGTATTAGCAACCAAAGCGTTGAGCATATTATATTTGATTGCCCTTTGTTTTGGAACGAGATATTTGGATTCTCATTTCTACTGAATAACACAGCATCTTTAAGTGAACCATCCATTACAGAAGTGCTTATGAGAGAAAAGAACCGCCGACTTCTGAATGTTTTTATGAATAAAGTACATAAAAAAATTAATTTTAGGTAACATTATATAATGACTCAAACATTGTAATGTAACAAATTATTATACTCATTATTACCCTTACGCGAAATAGGTTTTATATATTTAAATAATAATAATACTAATAATAATAATAATAATAAATAATAATAAATGATAATGATGATGATGATAATAATAATCATAATAATAATAATAATAATAATAATAATAATATATACGCACTGGCACTATCGCAACCGTAGGTACATGACCCGCGCAGAACCCGCGCAGACATAAAGCTCTCCATACATCCCTATCCTGAGCTAATGTTTGCCAATCATTCCCTGTATAATTCGACTTCCCTCAAATCATAGTTAATGTTATTCTCCCACCTCATTCTTGGTCTACCAACGGGTAGTTTTCCCTCTGGCTTTCCTACAAGAAGCCTCCATGCAAGACTTTTATTTCCCATAACGACCAACATGTCCTTGCCCATCGCCAGTCTACGAGACTTAACTGTTCTTATTATATCTGGCTTCCTATAAAGACTATGTAGTTCATTGTTTATGAAAGTCTTCTCCATTCACCCTGTCTGTTCATCTCTCTTTGGTCCAAAAATTTTCCTAAGTACTTTATGCGGGTTAAATGAATTGTAATCTCCTTTCCGACCTTTAAAGGAAGAGTCCATAATAATAATAATAATAATAATAATAATAATAATAATAATAATAATAATAATAATAATAATAATAATAATAATAATAATAATTAATAATAATAATAATAATAATAATAATAATAATAATAATAATAATAATAATATATTCGTCGACGAGCAAAAATGCAGTATAACTAACCACTCAGTTCCACTATCCAACCCGCAGGTTCATGGCCGCAGACATATGCGCTCAGTACATCCTTACCTGAGCGAATGTTCTTCAATCATTCCCTGTGTAATTTACCTGCCTTAAAACATGCTTAATGCTATTCTCTAATATCATTTTAGAGTAATATCTGGGCAATTTCCCTCTTGTTTACCTAAAGCAAGTTTCCATGCTCCTCTTTTATTACGCAATCCTGCCACATGTCCTGCTCATCGCGGTCTGCGAGGCTTAACTGCTCTTATTACGTCTGGTTTCCTTTAAATATGTAACTCATTGTAGTCTTCTCGATTCACCTTATTGTTCGGCTCTCTTTGACCCAAAGTTTTCCTAAGAACTTTATTCTCAGATCTTTACTCCTCGCTCAATTTTCTGGATAGCAGAAATAAATAAACAATATAAAAATACTCTGTTACACAGAACATGTGCAAGAGTAAGATAATTATACAATGTGTACATACTGTACCACTAATCACGTTATATTTACCATACATATTAAACTGTTTAAACAAAAATAATTTTGAAAACTAAGATAAAAATTATATAAAGATTATAAAGGATTAAGGAAAATAATAATTAGGATTAATTGTAATTTAATTACAAATTAATTTTTCAACAAAAATGTATATAAATTGTTACAAATAACCGATTAGTTTCTTTGAGATCAAAATTGTCTTAGGGGGGGATCACTAATGGAGCGTTGCTCGATATGAATTTATATCTAAATTTTCCATTTAACACCTATCACACCTCAAAATTTACCACAAAAGCATAACATTCAGTACCTGACGTATCATTTAAGTCCACCAGAATATTTCATTAAAATGTTGTTGATGTTCTATTTTTGTTAGAAAACTCACTATCAATATATTTTGTGGCTTGTTTAGACTCTGAGACACAGTTCTACGATTAGACTTTTGAGATATGATGTTTGATTTCCGACTTTTAAAATTTTGTTTTGATAAGAAAAAAAACTGACATTATTAATTAATTATGATATTATATTCTGTATAGAAAACCCTCTTATTAATTCCATTAATTATTTTTTGCTCATCATAAATCGTGCAGAATTATACTGGTACAAGGAAAAAAAATTCCAAATTTCCTCGCTGTCCACAAAGTTATCTACCATTAAAATTGCATTGTACATAATCAATAAAACACAAATCGCCAAACCAAATTGTTAAAACAGTCAACGCGTTTCGATATCAAGACTAGTTATTAAATCAATAATATTAATAATGATATTCTCGCTATCGAAACGCGTTGACTGTTTTAACATTTTGGTTTGGTGATTTGGGTTTTATTGATTACACTGGTCAACATGATGTTTGTCTCATGAGTACCAATAGTTGTACTTAATGCAGCTTTTTATCGTGTTTTCAAATATGTATTCGAAATTTCTCCATCACCCACAGTTTTTTATTTCAATTTCAATTAATGGATTTAAATAATTATTTTTTAATATACCTAGATTTCTTCCCAGAAAATCTTGGCCGCAGTGAGCGATGAGCAAGGGGAAACACTTTCATCAGGAGATTTCAGCTATGGAAAAGAGATACCAAGGCAAATGGAATCCTAAAATGCTGGCCGAGTATGTTTGGTGCCATCAAGGAGAAGATGCTCCACAGGCGAAATATAGCAGAAAATCGTCAATTATTACTTTCTAGGTGAGTCCGAATGTTCGAATATTGTTGTAGTTACGAATGTAGAAAATTATTAAAGTGTTTTGAAATTATTAATTCCAGTTTTCTTCTCTCGGAAACCTTGCGTGATAGAGAAAAGTCGATATCATATTTGAATTAAGGAGGACAAAATACGATCAGAATCGCATATTTTTCTTTCTGAGACAAAAAAGTTTCTTTTTTGTTGCTCAGTGTTATGTGTAATACAATTTTATCACCAGGAAGATCATATTTATTAATATGTAATTGAATCATTTTCTTAATAAATCAAAATTTATAACTCGAGAATGAAATATCGTTCTCAAAAATTATTTACAGGTGTCTCAGAGTCTTTTCTAACAAAAATTTAAGTACAATACCGAAATTAATGCACTCAGCCAAACCTTTTTGCATGCAATACTAATACAAACAAAGATAAAACTGACTGATCCAGGATTTGAACCCAAGATCTACATCTTTATGCACACTTAGTTGGTGCGTCAGCGCCGTTCCGTAACTTATGGGATGTACTGGGTTCAAATCCCGTATCAGGCAGGACTTTTTTCTCTTTAGTCGTATTAAGAATTTAAAATCAGAACATCTATAATGAAATATTCCGGTGATCTTAAACGACTGTTAGATATCGTATTAGAGGACTAGATCCATAGAAATGTGTGACATACTGATATAATAATTTTCATGCATTCTTTTGATTGAATTTCTGAATAACTTTATATTCCTTGGTTTGCCTACCTGTGACTTAAACCTTTGCAGCGACTATTTAACTCGTGCCCCAAATGAGAGTCAATGACCAATCACGTTACAATGATTTTTGATTTACAACCAATCACAATCGTGTTTCGCCTAGAATTTACCAACTAAAGTTTATCATAATAAAGAAAGCACCTCCTTTTCAACATTCTGAATAGGTCATAGCATTATTTTGAAGTGACTGACTCACAAGAAATACGGCTACCAGATTGTATATATAGTGCATGAATGTCAACACATACCGCATGCAGGAGTTAATATAAAAACATTTGTAGCAATTGATTATATCACCAAAAAAAGAAACCACTGTTTGCACTTCATTAAATGTATTTTTTTCCAGAGAAAAATATAATTGCCATATTTACATCATACGGACATCAGAAATGAATTAATATACAGTTTGATGTGTTTCATTTTTTCTCCACTAGAGTGCATTCTAACAATGTTGCGTTCCTTTGGCAATAAATAATATACTCTGGTTGCAGTGACGAACAAAAGAAGCAAATTAATGCTACCAATCGTTTCTCATTTTTTGTCAAACATCGCCGGTTACATTTTAAATATATACATATTTTAAAATAACTATAGTTAAACAATGATTTGTGAGTAAACAGCTTAATTTTATTTGTTAAATAGTCCTAACAAATGCCACTCTTGATTTCCAAATTCTCTAGATAAATGCACTCCTCACTTCGTGAGTCGTGAATTTATCGATAATTTGGAAATCACTCGTGGCATTACTTACGATAATCTTATCTCACTGTATTTTGATTGTGTTTTCGTATTAATGGAACTTCGAGAAGACTATACTGAGATTGTTCTATAATCTATTATAATATCCTCAACTCGTGTCCAACTGAGGGTCGGGTCGAGGGATGAGATGAGATGAAACATCTTTATAGAAAAGTCTGTGAATAACAAGAGTACCGGCCGACCGCGCCTGACGCACCATCACAGGGGCAGAAGAACGAAATGAAACGGAATGGACGATATGAATATGGAGAAATGATGGAATGAAATTGTGGCAGGGGAAAACGGGAGAAAAACCCCGAGAAAAATCTTCCCAAGCTCCGTTTCATCCACCACGAAACCCACATGGAGTGACCGAGATTCGATCTCGGGACACCAGTGGTGAGAGGCGAGCGTCTAACCGCTTGCGCCATGGAACCGCCATGGCCTATTATCCATACATAGTAATTCTGTCCGAAAGCAGGTCCTTCACTGCAATCTTAGCATTTTCATGCTATGCTTGCAGCTTTACTAGGGAATTGTACGTGTGGAAGCTTCCCGTTGCTTTCCACACTGGTGAAGGATGATGATGATAATGATAAGGATGATGGTGATGTGATGGCCATATGATTTCGGGGACCATTTGGGCCTTAAAATGTTCCTGCATTTTTCTTACAGGTGAGGAAAAACCCCGATAAAAACCTCACCCAGAAAAACTGCCCCGACCGGGGATCGAACCCGTGCCCGCTGCGTGACAAGGCAGCACGCTACCTCGAGACCACACCGGTGGACATGGCCTATTATAATGCTTTATAATTTAAACTGGGACATAAATTATTTTCTCATTTGAGGAGTGTTTTTATAAGAGATTTCACTGTATTATTAAGGATTAATATTTTATCTTATTTCTTGTGCCTTAAGGCTTAATTTTTCAAGAATGTGAATTTGTTTACTTATAATTGAATCATAGAACAAGTAAATATAACCTGAAATGTTAAAACATCAAAGGAATGAGAATAGAGAAGTATATTTTAATTAAATTATTAAATGTAGAAAAAATGTATTTACTCGTATTATATATACAATATTAACTGAAAGTTTGAAAATAGAATGAGGACTAAGGCAGGGAAATGTACTTTCCACGATATTTTTCAATTCGGTGTTTAGAGAAACTTATTTGAAGTATGGAAACAAACCCAGGGGGGACGAAATATAATCGAACTAAAAAATGTCTGGCTTTTGCAGATGATGTGAATATAACCACTAGGTCACAACGTATTGTTGAATAAATAAAAAGTTGGACTTGAGTTAATAAAAAGATAAAGTATATGGTTACTGTCACAAGAAATAGGAGTAAAGAGGTCAGAGGAGTGAGAGAACTGTAGTTAAAAGGAACATTTTATAAAGTCAGTTTAATTATTGCCTTGAAGTCTTTGTAACTGTTAGGGGGGGGGGTTGGGTTGGGGGGGTGGAGGATTTAAGAGGGGAGGAGGATGGAGGGAGGGATTTGCCCATACAGTGGCCTGCAGGTATAAGATAAGATGTAAACTTTACGCATTCTTTCATTTATTAAATTGTCACTACTGGGGTGAGGTAATTAGTTGTTTGTATTTTTGGACCAAAGAAAGATGGAAAAACAGGCCGATGGAGTGAGCTACACTATATCTATAGGAGACCATATATAAAAACTGTTAAGTCTCGTAGACTGCGATGGGTAGGACATGTGGTACGAATGAGAATTGAAAGAGGAGCTACGAAGCTTCTTGTATGAAAACAAGAAGAAAAACGTCCAGTTGGTTATTGACAAAAAGAATGATTTTGTTTTTGTTTTTTGTTTTTTGGTTTTTTGTTTGTTTCTTTTAGGTGTGTTGAGTAAGTAGTTAAATTAAAACAATATTTGAGGGAAGTAAATTACACAGGGTATGATTGGAAAACATAAGCTGTGGATAGGGATGTATGGAGAGCTTATGTCCTCGCGGCCATGAACCTACGGGTTTGATAGTGCCAATGAGTTGGCTAGTTAGTTATCAAGGAAATCTGAGATAGTAATTTATGAAATAATGATTCAGCCACTCGTCTTGTACGAATCAGAAACGTGAACGTTACTGAAAGACGACATGAAAGCATGAAGGTCTTAAATGTATGGGAAAGGAAAATATTATGAAGAATTTATGGAGATGTAAATGTTTTGTAGGTGAAAATCTAAACAGTATCTAAGAATGTTGTATCGGAAACCTAGACTGGTTCCGATATTTATATTTAAGGCAACAAGGCTCAATGGTTGGGGCATAATCAAAGAATGGACGAAAATAGGTATGTAAAGAAATTACTTATACAGTAGCAAATCCAGGAGGAAGGAGACTTAAGGGACGTCCTCCTATAAGATGGCTGGAAGACGACGAGAATGACTTTATGGAACTTGGAGTATGAGGTCGGATTAAAATTGTTAAAGAGGACAAAACTGATGAAGGATTGTAGCGCCACGGAGTAACTATTGTACTGTATACAGAATACCGGACAACATTCCTAGAAAATTATGATATACAATTAATTTCGTACAAGTTAAAATTGTCCACCGCTGTGGTCTCGAGGTAGCGTACTGCCTTGTCACGCAGCGGGCCCGGGATCGATCCCCGCTCGAGACAGTGTTTCTGGATCAGGTTTTTATGGGGGGTTTTCCTCACCTGTAAGACAAATGTCAGAAAAACTTTAAGGCCCAAACGGTCCCCGAAATCATATGGCCATCCTTATCATCATCATCATCACCATCTTTCACTGGTGTGGAAAGCAACGGGAAGCTACCACACCTACAATTCCCTAGTAAAGCTGCAAAGCATACCATGAAAATGCTATGAGTGCAGTGAAAGATCTGCCCTCGGGCAGAATTACTATGGATGGATGGAAGTTAAAATTAATATTACAAAATTATAACATGTAAATATCTGCAAATAAAAGAAAAATTATGACCTTCAATAAAATAAATCATTGTAAATTAGTTACTGATAACCATATAATTTGAGCAGGTTTGCGAATTCAAGTAATTAGGAAACGATGTATTATTGTTAATGGATAAAAATAATTGGAATATGAGAGATTAAAATGTATAAAAATATAATTTTATAAAAAAATAGAAGGCAAATGAATTCACACACATTTTTTGAAAATATGTAAAATTATTTAAAATCCAATAATTTGATTTGACAGTGAAATTTGGACATGGGAAATAGGAAATAAAAATAAAACAAACTGCAGAAGTGAGAGTTCTGATACTTATGTCTGCATACAGAACATTAGATAAAATAGAAAACGGACTTTAAGGGATCAGATACCGTAAGAGCTAAAATAATTCTGGAGGGGAAACCCATTGAACAAGTGAACCATTTTAAATACCTGGGTTATGAAATCTCCTATTTTAAAAATGAAGATCTATTTAACAAACGTAATAAATTTAATTATATATGTGGAACAATCAAAAGGATATTTAAAAGCACAAGAAAAGAAACAAAACTAAAATTTTATAAAGTAGTGGCAGTCCCCTTACTATTGTATGATAATGAATTTTGGGTTTTAATTAAAAGATAAGAGAAGATCACAGAAGCAGCTGAAATGAGATTTCTGAGAAGTGTGGCTGGTTGCAAACTTCTAGATAAGAGAAGAAGTGAAGATATTAGAAATGAGCTAAATATCTTGAAACTCTTAGATAGAATAAAATAATCTAGAAAAAACTGGAAAGAACATGTTCAAAGAATGGAAGATAATCGCATTCCCAAAATTATACTTAAATACAAACCAAAAGGACGCAGGACTGTTGGTAGACCGAAGAAGAGATGGATCCAACTTTTGAATGAGAATCTATGAGACCGGAACAAGCCAAAAGGGGTTAATC
The DNA here is from genome assembly GCA_030220185.1 of Diploptera punctata. Lineage (NCBI taxonomy): Eukaryota > Metazoa > Arthropoda > Insecta > Blattodea > Blaberidae > Diploptera > Diploptera punctata. Next base: position 581,762 of record JASPKZ010007245.1, on the reverse strand, counting down.
CGTGATTGTTGATGATGATGATAGAAAACGGAATTAGGAGAAAATTTAAAGACAGAAATATAATTAAATATATAAGGAGGAGATGAAGAGAGCACATGGAAACAATAGATCCAGATAGATAGCTGAGGATTGCTTTTGAGTACAAAGACGATAAGTTCAAAGGGCACACTGAAGGAGAAGATAGAACAAAGATTTTGAGCCCGGTATAGACGAATTGCTGCCTATTCAATGAAGACAAAGAATATAATTTAATCAAATTTGCAGATGTTATTTTATTTTCAATTTGTTTACAGTTATTATTTGTTAGTACGTATTGCATAGAACATGTTCTGATGTTTAATGAAATTCTGCAATTTTAGAGAAATGTGCGGCTCTCAAACTGAAATAACTACGTTTGTTTTCCATGGCAGAAACTAAATTCCTATTAAAATGATACAATACGGCTTCAATTGAAATAATTACTAGCAGTTTTTAAAAGCGTTTTAATGCAAAATTCAACTGGAAATTGAATTATCGATTACAAACAAGGGTGAAACATATGTTCAAAGCTAGGTAGAATAACATAAAATTAGAGAGATTTCACCTTGAAATCTGTAATTCTAGAAGCCACAATGCCACAGGCAAATCACAGGGCATGCCGCGTTACTGGAAGCTACAGTGCAGTGTTCGGTTCCCAGAGGCCAATTGTTGGTTAATATTTTTTCTCTAAGTACTGCATCCTGTATATACTACAAAAAAGCTATTATTAGAAATTGCATTTGAAAATTTGATATGTCGAAAACACATGTGGAGTATTTATTCTAATTTCTAATTTGTTTAAAACTTAACAAAACTTTACAAAATATAACTAAGAACAATAAAACCAAAGTAAAAAAGGAACAATTATCAGGTGTGCATACGTTAGAGTGTGGCACATGCTACAACGTCTATATAGGACAAACTGGAAGACCTTAAGACCTTTTATTTCTCATTTAAAAGAACACATGAGAGCTATATAAGAGATATGTAGATACTTCAAAATACACTGACCATCTACTTCAATACGATCATTGTTTTAATTCAAATTTTAAACTTTTACACGTTTATAACAAAGAAAACAAACTAGATCTTTAGAAATTGTAGAAATAAATAAGTTGAAGAAGAGCAGTAGGCTGTTAAATTCCCAACTGGATTTAAATGTATCACCTCTTTTAAATTTATAATAAGAAAGCGTTTGTTAAACTATTTTTATTCAGATTTAGTTGCTTAGTTACCCTTGTTACATACTTGAGTCTATCTAATATATAAAAATTTCATTGAGAAATGTTAAATCAATAATAAAAACATCATTAGAAGCCTTACTAGCTTTATAAAGTAATGTTAAATTCCCAATAAATGTCTTCTTAACTAAGAAGCCGCCATTTGCAAAGATAGAAGCAATGGTTTCAAAAGCATTTGGCGATAGAGAAAAATTTGCGTCTAGATCGTAACTCGCCTCGGTAGCTCAGTTGGTAGAGCACTTGGTCCGGAAAGCCAAGGGTCCCGGGTTCGAGTCCCGGTCTAGGCGAAAATTTTTCTCTTCAAATATAAAAATTAATGTTTGTTTGAACTTTATGCGCGGCCGTCCCGTTGATCCGATTGTGATGTTTTTTTTACAAAATGTTCAGGAGATTACTGGGATGAACATAGGCTGTAAGAGAGTTTAGATACTCAACTCCTACACCCTTAAAACACCCTTTGTAGTGAAATACCTGAAAAGGTCCATTTTTTATCCTTAAAATGCTTACGCTGACTAAACCATAACAAATACACAAAATTATTGTACACAGAATTGAAAATCTCAAAACACTCTACAGAAAAGTCCGCTACAGCATAGGCCTATATTCATCTTTTAAGGATAACTCACAATAACCATTTTTGTCTTTCATTCATGGTAAGAAGATCGGGATAAGTAGATTCCCGGGTAAGCATAGCAGCGCACGGCGGGTATTATTTTATGGATAACTCAAAATAACGAATTTCGTATTTCAGCTCATTTATGCCAAGTACATCGGGATGCGTAGAATCACGGGCAACGCCGGGTAATCAGCGCGGGGAAACTAAAACTAATAACGATATAAATTAATTTTATTTTTCCTTTTACTTATTCAACTGAATGCAAAAACGCATTATCATTTATTTAGGTGTAGCAGAGCACGCCGGGTATTAGGTAGTATATAATAAACGAAATTCATTTGTATTCGTAGTATTCGTCTGAAGAAGGTACAGAGTAGATCTCTACTGAAAGAGCTGTAACGAATTTGTATTAAAATAAATACGAAAATCGTATAAAACTTTAACAGTTTTATTTATTTACTAAGTGAAATTAGATTATGAAAATAAGATTATGACAAATGAACATTGTTGTGAGGTAATGGTAATATATTTATCATCATCATCATCATCATCATCTTCTTCTTCAATCGCAGTCATTTGTTAGGTCATTGGCCTGTTCCGCTTCAGGATAGAACTTGATCCCTCCTTTGCTTCTTAGGTCTTCCTGGAGGTTTGTAGTTGAATAGCTGCAGAGGTAGTCTACTGTTTGGCATTCTAAGGAGGTGTTCATGCCAATTATTTTGGTACATTTTCATGGTTTCAGTTATTGCTGGTGTGTTGTGACCTTTGCGGATAATTTCATTACGCATGTTGTCATAAAGCGTACGGAGTATAACCCGCTAAAGGTCTTAATAACTTCATTTCTGCAGCTATTATTCTATTTAATTTGCCTGTAGTAAGAGTCCAGGTTTCAGAACCATAAAGTATATTATTTATTTATAATCTCTCTAATCATAATGGTGATATCGCAACTTTTCTCTAGATTATTTTTTATTTGTATGATTGTCCAGCAATTGTTTTACAATTTTTTATTATTATTGTAATATTTAAGAATATGGGGTTGCCAATTGTGACTGCTCCAGCTATTTACCCATATTAACGTAGCGTTTATATTTATTTAGAAGTTGTTCAGCAGTTTGATTGTTATCAAACTTAGATCCTGTCTTATGATGAAAAGAGGAAGAAGAGATTTTAATATTCTTTCGTAATCAGCATTTTAGTCTTGTTTGTTGATTTTTCTTTCCCATATTAAATATTATAAGTAACTCTAGAAACGTGTCCCGCGCCGTAGCCGAGCAGTTAAGGTAGGAAGCCTTGGCGCAGAGCTACGGGACTTGCGCTGGTTCGAGTCTCCATGGGGGAAAAAAATTTCTCATGGTATTTCGGCCAGTATGGGACCGGTGCCCACCCAGCATCATGAGGCTAACTCGACATGCTAACCACATGTCACCCCTACACTGGCTGTTGATCATCTACCTCTGTGATTAACACATGTGGATGTGAAGGGCCAGCAGCCGGCTGGTAAAAGGGCAACCGCTGAAAAGTGGAAAGACCCTCAATCGGAACTCTAGAAACTGGGTCCAAATTTATGTAAAATATTTTGGTGACGAGTCGAATGTATCCTAATTCCTAATTCGTCATGTAGTTTATTATTTCTCACAACATTCTGAGAATTGGTGACAATGCGAAGAATTCTGTTTAGAAGAATTTGAAATCGGCGAATTTTAGTTTTTTGTACCTGAACTCCATACCGATTTCGAAAAGATTATAAGCTAACTGTTCGAATGAAAAAGTATCTACATAATAAGGTAGTATTGAGCTCTGTTGATAGTGGCCACACAGCTGACACAACTGAACTGAGGCTACACTGGTTACATGTGAAATGTAAGTTTTCCATAAAATTATTGTGTGTATCAGAATTCCAAGATATTTGACAGCTTGCCATTGTTTGCCTTATATAAAGAAGAGATGGACGGGTTTTAGATTATGATTGTTGTTCAGTCTGCTCTCTAAGTTCGAGCTTCTCTCTCGCCTCAAATTACAGTCCACAGCTCAGAAGAAAGTAACCACGAGGAATGCCTTACGCAGCATATCACATAATGAAGGATTGTACTATCTGAACCTTTCAGTCTCTCAGTGAGCGTGTTAGTTCCAAGTCTGGTGCACAATCATCAGTAGAATACGCCTGAAATAAACCACACTGATGCGTGACATATGACTGTTCCTTTATTTGTACGCGTGTTTGGTTGGATTTTCCTTGTTCGTACCTCATCCCTCACATGAATTTCACTGCACCGGCGGACGGGGAGAGGGAAGGGAGAGAGAGAGAGAAAGAAAGGAGAGAGCGAAAGAAGAGCGAGAAAGAAGAGAGAGAGGAAAGAAGAAAGAGCGAGGAAAGCAAGCAACAGGGAGAGAGAGCAAAAGAAGAGAGAGAGAGAAAGGATAGAGCAAGAGAGAAAGAGCAAGAGCGAAAGAGAGAGAAGAGACAGAGCGTAGAAAGAAAAAGAAAAGAGAGAACATAATAGGACGAGAGAGAAAAAAAGAAAAGAGAGAGCAAAAGATAGACGCAGACGAAGAGCAAAGAGAGAGAGGACAGCGAGAGAGAGAGCTTCGATCTCTATCTATTCTCTATTCTCTATCTCTCTCTCTATCTCTCTCTCTCTCTCTCTCTCTCTCTCTCTCTCTCTCTCTCTCTCTCTCTCTGCCAAGACTTCCAGTATAATAAGTGGATAATTTAGTAAGACGTGTATCTCTGATTTAGACATATCAGCTCTCACTTAACAGACATTATCTACCGTCCTTGAGATTTGATGATTTTGTTATATGGTACAGAACTAGATGGCTCTGTTGTCTTTGCTTCACATTTTATACAGAGTAGAAACGAATTCCAATAATATTTTGAGATTTTTTTTTCGCGAAAATTGGCTGTTTTGCTACAAAAACTCGTAGTTTTCAGAATTTTATTATATGATAATTTAACAAAATAAATACTGTCATAAGAGAAAAAATGAATATTGGTTATTCAGTAGTAGATTATATACGGTGTAAGCAATTAAATTGGTATGGGCACGTACCACAGGGCACTTTGGAAGGACGTAGGCAAGTTGCGCGTACATGCCACAGGCGGCGCTAGTGTAATACAACTAACGACACCTAAATTTTTTCGGTTCTTTTTTTGGTACTAATATGAAATTCAGCACCGCCTGGTGGTAAAATTATGAATTATAATTATATAACGCCATCTGGTGAATAATCATGGAATTTAACTTTTATAGGAATAAATAACGTATTAATTAATTTTAAATTGTGGAATTATGTATACCCAGTCTCTCAGACCTACAGATTTTCTTTAATTTTAACAGAAAGGAAGAATGGAAATAAATAAAACATGTTAATTTATTTTCGTTTATTAAAATTTTAAAACGTGCATTATGAGCTCTTTTAATAAATATGTACAATGACCTACCCCCTTATTCTCACATACATATTTTATACAATATTTATTAAATAACCTTAGCCATGTCGTACATCTGTCCATTATAAAGTCACATTTTAAAATGTTTATTAGAAATGGCTGTACACTAACATCACTCTTCCTAACCTAACAAATCTTAGAATTTTATCACTTCTAGTAGGTTTATCTTTGAAAATAGATTCACATTAAAAATGTAAACAAGCTTGAATTACTTACAAATTAGAGTAAAATAAAATCTAAGTAATGATTTTAACTTTCGATAATTTACAGTACCGTCTACATAGAACGAAAGGATAGCAGTTAAAAATTTAAATTTACAAAATGGCTAACTTCCCATAATCCCGAGTGAACACCGTTAAACACGCCGTGAACGACGCCGTGTGCCTTGCATTTGTTTTATTTAGTTACATATTCTGTTACTACGAAACAGCGCTACCATTGTAGTTTGCTCATTGTAGTTCATCGTAAACGACCGAAATTTTTTAGATGTCACTGTACTCAGTTTCCCCTCTATTCGAAGTTTCTCTATGGGCACGTACGACGAGTGAATGAACAAGGATTACCCAGAAAACATTGGAATGGTGTCCACCTGGAAGAAGGAGGAGAGGAAGACCTCGAAACTCGTGGATGCAGGAAATAAGAACTGGAATGAGAGCAAGAGGACTGGAGGACATGGATTGAATGGGGAGAGACGAGTGGAGAAGAAAAATAAAACTTTAGGCACAGAAAGATGTGTAAACATTAAAATTCTGTATATAAATAATTTCCATTATTTTTTCCTCTCTAAAGATTCTTTATTTTCCACGACTATAATAATATGTTTCCTCGGATGCAGTGCATTCGGTTTAGATCCCCGGCCGGGACTACTTCCCTGGTTTTGTTGCCGCGATTTTTTCTTACTTGAAAACAAATTAGTCTCCATACACCATTTTCCATCATAAACATCCATTTCATGGTATATATGAATGAATGGTTTGTCTTTTCGTAAGTGTTCTTGTTTTCTCCGGAGATGTCCACATACTTATGAGGTCAAAAACATGATCTAGAGTTAAAAATCTTCTCGTGACAGCTCAAGTTGCTGTAAGGTTCCTGAGGCGTGGGATTATAATAGTACATATACAAGGAAAGGTTAAATCATTAAACCAAAGCAGATATATATATATATATATATATATATATATATATACATACATACATACATACATACATGTCCACCGCTGTGGTCTCGAGGTAGCGTGCTGCCTTGTCACGCAGCGGGCCCGGGTTCAATTCCCGGTCGGGACAGGCTCCTGGGTCAAGTTTTTTTTCGGGGTTTTTCCTCGCCTGTAAGACAAATATCAGGAAGCTTAGGGCCCAACGGTCCCCTGAAAATCACCCGGCCATCATCATCACCCTTATCATTATTATCATCATCATCTTTCACCGGTGTGGAAAGCAACGGGAAGCTACCACACCTACAATTCCCTAGTAAAGCTGCAAAGCATAGCATGGAAATGCTATGATTGCAGTGAAAGACCTGCTCTCGGCAGAATTACTATGGATGGATGGACGGATGGATATATATATATATATAATATATATATATATATATAATTTTTCCCCGTGAAAGAGAGCTTGCTGAAAATATATTAACTGTCCACTCCATCTATAAATTGCTTGTCCAAAGTTTTTTTTACTATTGTAATTGATCAAAAGTTATTTGATAGATTACAAATTTTGTAGGTATATGTTTTATAACTAATGTGATTAGTATACACATTCGTTTTTAATTTCAGTTTATTATTATTATTATTATTATTTTATTATTATTATTATTATTATTATTATTATTGTTATTATAACTGTTGGCACAGAAAATTGTGTACATTGCTATTATTCTATTTAACAGCCATCTGTAACACCTCAAGTCAGTAGCATAGCAATTCAAATGTGGTCGTCAAAGGACCGACACATTTTGCTCTTAGGCATCTTTATATGGCTTGAGGTTCATTTACTTGCCTTAAATCTGCCATGTAGGTCCCACGGCGTTAGTTCCATTCTAAAGGAGCCCATGCTCAGAATTTTTACATCCTGAAGAATTCATCGACCCTACCCGTGTATGAATCCGCGAATCAGAGATGATCACAGTAACCACTAGTTCACCAGGACCGACGCGACGTGTAAAAATTGAAAGTCTGTATATAAATAATTAAAATTATTATCCTATTATTATTATTATTATTATTATTATTATTATTATTATTATTATTGTTATTGTTATATAAGTTAGGATTTGCAATCCGTCCAGGTTCATGGACTTTTCAAAGCGTAAAACTCCTGAATGTAGATACCATCGAATGAAAATTAAACCCATGAGTTCTATGTCGTAGATTTATGGCACGTATAAAACTTTCAGCCTGAAAAATGAAACCACTGAGTAAAATATTCCCGCCGTTTTATGCCCTGATTTTAATTTCAACGCTAATGACTTTAACTGTTAAAGATTTTTCTTAAATAAAATAATAACATGACATAATAAGGAATAGAAATGCATTATATAATGGAAATGGACAATTAATGACAAATGAGGGAAGTTTTGAAGAAGTGGCATATTTGAAATATCTAGAAATAATAATTACAAATAGGAATGATATGCACAAATAAATTAAACAGGCTCAATTATTCTGGAAATGCATTAATTTAATATGTCAATAACTTTATTTGTCTCTATTTTTTTTTTTCGTTGTCTAATTCAGAAGACCCATCTTTTTGAATTATTGATCCCAAATACTTAAAATATTCCACTTTTTGATCTTTGTTCCATTTATTTCTAATTCCATCTGTTAATATTATTAGTAATATTGTTATAATATCCCCTCCATGGTATCTTTACCTTGTCGTGGTGGAGTGGTTTGCGTGCTTAAATGATCCTGAGAGCTATGCCGGCGGTAGCATTGCTGCCGATAGGGTTACCCATGCCGGACTGGTTGATGGTGATAAGCCAGACGAAAAAAGTACCTTGGGCGAAAGAGTGACGATCTTTCACCGTAAAAATACAACCGTCAAGAAATGCGGACATGGGTTCAACTGGGGTAAAATTTTGCGGAGGTCAAATAGTCCCCCATTCGGATCTCCGGGCGGGGACTACCTCAGGGAACCCATAAGCTTATGTCCGCGCGGCCATGAACCTACGGGTTCGATAGTGCCAGTGAGTAAGTAAGTAAGTAATAAGGAAAAGAAAAACCACAGGGGATCTTAAGAGGATTGGCCTCGAGAGGTATTTGAACTTAGTTCCACACTGCTGCAAATCCCACATGTTATCAAGGAATCACCTCCCTCAATAGTGAAATAGATAACTCGCACGAGAGATTTAGAGGTTAAAGATAAATGTAGTAGGTACCACATCTTTTTTTCCTGCAGTAACGAGTTAACAGTAATGTGTTTATAATTCCATTGACATTCGTGGGGATTACGTATATACGTTTTGCCAATTTTGTCACCTACGCATTTTTTTTACCTTTACTCGTTTATATAAATTTTCATTTTGTAGATAGAAAATGTCACTGAAATTCAGTTTCTCTCATATCCATCGTGCCCTTTTCGCTCAGTAATCTAATACATTTCATCTTTAATAAACCTTGAAGACTTCTCATTTTTCTCCTTTGTCATTAGAATATGATAAACTGTAAGCCCACGCAGCGAAATTTAATGCTAGAATTAACTAGTAAAACTAGAACGAGGGGTTTTTAAGCGAATTTCTCTTCGTTATGCTGTAAAGCAACAATATTGTTATTTATGACTATTTTAATGTTCCTAAATTTATATTGGAGTCTATGGATTTGCTGAGGAGATTGTGTTAATTGAAGAAGTATTCCTGCCCTGAAAGAGATGTTTAGTATCCTTGAAGTTATAGGAAAGCATATTGGTTTATAAGTGAATGAAACTAAAACAAAATAGGTACTTTAAAGTAAGCAAGCACGGAAATGGAATGAAAACAAATATAGTAATTGAAAATTATAATTTTTAAAATGTTAAAAGTGTTTATCTATCTCGAATCCATGTTAGACAATTAAAATATGATGGAAAATTATATAAAACATCGATAATGATGGGAAACAGAATCTCATTTTTCATATGTTTAAACAAAATATATCTAAAAGAGATTATATAATATCCTTATTCGCCTAGTTGCACATACGATGCAGAAACATTAGACAATGAAAGCAGCAGATGAAAATCATCTCCTTGTCTTCTAAAAGAAAAAAGTCAAGGAGAATACATTGTATGTCCACCGCTATGGTTTCGGGGTAGCGTCGCTGCTTCAGAAAAAGTGAAGGTATCAGCAATGACTTAAATATCTTTTTAAACTGGTGGATAAAAATGAAACAATATAGGAGCAGTTCAGTTGGAGGAATCATGATCAGAGAATGAGAGCCGGCCGAATACCATTTTTTTAGATGGTAGACAAGTAGATATAAGAAATGTCAGTAGTCATAAGAAGAGATGGATACAATTTTTCATAAGTAATGCCAAATTATCGATAAATTCTAGATAAATTTATCTACAGAATTTGGGATTCAAGAGTGGCATTTGTTAGGACTATTTAACGAATAAAATTAAGCTGTTTACTCACAAACCATCATTTAAATACAGTTATTTTAAGATATTTATATATTTAATGTAAACGGCGATGTTTGAAAACAAATGAGAAACGTTATGTTTAACTTGTTCATAACTGCAACCAGATGATATTATTTATTGCCAATGGATCACAACGTTGTAAAAATGCACCATAGCGGAGAAAAAAATGAAACACATCATTACAGGTTATTAATTAATTTTTGATGTCCTATGATGTAAATATGTCAATTATATTTTTCTGGAACGTTATTATCTGGGAAATAATACGTTTAAGAAAGTGCAAACAGTGTTTTTTTTGTATAATCAATTGCTACAAATGTTTTTATATTATAATCCGCAAGCACTATTTGGTTACATTCATGCACTATAAATACAATCTGGTAGCCACATGCAATTGTAGGATTCTTACGTCTTAATATATAAATAGTTATATTCAACGTATTTCTTAGAGAGTCAGTCACTGCAAAATAATGGTCTGACCTATTCAGAATGTTAAAAAGGAGGAGCTTGATTTTAAAGTGATAAAATTAAATTGGTAAAATCGGGGTGAAAAAGACTGTGATTGGTTTAAATCAAAATGCATTGGAATCTGATTGGTCACTGACTCCCATTTGGGACATGAGTTAAATAGTCATGAGACCGGAACCATAAGGAAACATTAAATTAGGTAGGTTACATAGGCATGTAGGTACTCGGCGACATTATATTTTTGTTGGCATGTTTTCATAAGTTAGCTATTCTGTTTTAGTAGTGCCTAATAAACATTTTGCATTGCTTGTTATTGTATATTTGGCTTAACTTGGCAAAGAGAGAGAGATGGAGATATAAGGCGGTCAGCTTTCGCCCAGTAACAAAAGAAAGAACCCACCCTGTTGTCAGTTTTCGTCTTCCTCCTTTCCCCGTTAACATCTGGTGAAGAAACACCGAAAACACTGATGCGAGATAGAGGTGAGGACAGCTGCCTCTTTCTATAAATTCCTTGTAAAGTTAAACCAGATGTACAATAATATGTCGTATTTTAGATTATTTCTATCTCAGCTTCTCATTTAATTTTCAAGCAATTTTGGTTTTAAAAAACACACAAATGTATTCCTCAAGTAAATTATTCACATACTGCCACTATAATAAAGCATTATTATTATTATTATTATTATTATTATTATTATTATTATTATTATTATTATTATTATTATTATTATTATTATTATTATTGTTGTTGTTGTTGTTGTTGTTTAGTTGTTTTCCCGGGCTAAATGACCACAGTCGAATTTTATAAAAATGGACTCTCCGTTTACTACTACGGTAGATATCCTCAGGTGATTCTGCGTGCTGTCTGCGAACTCCTGAGAATGTCTACCGCAGTAATAGACGAAACATCGGGTTTTAACAAATCTGAACCACGGCCATTTAGCCCGGAAGACCAACTAAACAAGAATCAAGACTCCGGCCGTGGAAACGTACACTTTTACATTATTATTATTATTATTATTATTATTATTATTATTATTATTATTATTATTATTATTATTATTATTATTATTATTATTATTATTATTATTTGTGTTTTTGTTTCTTATTTGAATTTATATAGATAGGCATATAGCACAACAATACACTAATATTTTTGTCATTAATTTTAAAGTTTATGTCACTTAATTATTTTGTACAATTTTACAATGTAGCTTATACTGTACTTTATGGAAGGTGTTAAAATGTATCTTGAATTTAAAAGGAAGTAGTAAAACGGTGGAATGGATTGTGTTTATAGTTCATTTAAGGGAGCTTTTCGCTTTAGAATGGATTTTATTAGGACAACCAACTGAGGGTTTAGAAGGTCGGGATTATGTACAATGCAGGTCATGGTCTCTATATCACTCTTTCTCTCTCCTTTTAGTTTAATCTCTCCCTTTTCTGGTTCAATGTTCGTGCAACATATCACCTAAACATCACCTTCCAGATGATATCTAATATTAAACTCTGGAACATATATTACTTTTTTGACCATACGATCACACGAATGGTTCGCGGGTGAGTGATCAACTGAACGCCAGGCCCACTTTCTGTAACAATGTTTACATACAGAAAAATATACACTTTCCCCTCAATACATTCATACCAAACAATACAAGAAACAACAGACTTTCCTTCACAGATTCATAAGAAACAAACCGAATAGGCTATAAAAATCAATTACATTACAATGGCTAAGTGACATTCGAGGACTATTTTATCGGGACCTTAAAGTTGGCTGACATTTTCGTTGTAGACGACCCGAAACGTTATAAGAAAACTCAACCAGGAAATTTGTTCCGACCAAGTACAAGTGTGTGTGTGTGTGTGTCGATTGCGTCCGAGACAATGACGTTTTCCTCAGACTATCGGTGGACTGCACATTTTTATTTTTCTAGTGTACATTGCGATGATTTTATTCGCCTTTCAATGGAATTGATTTTAAATGCATCTTTATATCGTACCGGTGACGTAGAAATATTAATTTAAACTTAATTATCAAGATGCTTTAGACAGGAACCTCTGGCGACAAATCACTTTGGGTTGAAGGAGGAACACTGTATTGTGGAATATTCCTAATAAAAAATAAAAAAGAAAGATGAATATGCAAAAAGTTAATGTTTAATATGCAATATATATTTAATAGTTATCCAGTGTGAAATGAAATGCGTTTCCATTTATTACATGATAATTTTAAAGAGTAAAATATAGGAATTGGTTATTAAGAGAAACGAGCATGTCGATATTCAGTACGGAAATTGTATATTAAAAACTGGAAGGTTACTGGGATTCCCAGGTACAGACGTGCAGCCCTGGCCGGGCTAGGGAGGAAAACGTGGTAGGGATGCGGCCTTGTACCAAACAAATGTTCTTCTCCGCAAGCCTTTACAGCTTATCAGACGGTATAACAATGTGTAGTAATACATGTGAAAACTCATGCAAATATACAACTGTAATAGCAATAATAATAATAATAATAATAATAATAATAATAATAATAATAATAATAATTATTATTATTATTATTATTATTATTATTATTATTATTATTTATTTATATACAGAATTTTAATGTTTACACATCTTTCTGTGCCTAAAGTTTTATTTTTCTTTTCCACTAGTCTCTCTCCATCCAATCCATGTCCTCCAGTCCCCTTGCTCTCATTCCAGTTCTTATTTCCTGCATCCACGAGTCTTCCTCTCGTCCTTCTTCCAGGTGGACAATAATAATAATAATAATAATAATAATAATAATAATAATAATAATAACAATAATAGTAATAATAATAATGATGATGATAACTGTATATAACTTACTGACTGTATGGAACATTAAACAATCCCTCGATTTATTTCAATGTCCTCTTCTTCTTCTTCTTCTTCTTCTTCTTAACTTCACGGGCTAGGCAAATTGCCTGCTCCGCCTCACAGTTGTCTGTCCATCATTTCACTGGCCTTCCTATATTTCTTCAACCTCTTGGCTTGTAGTTAAATGCTGCTTTAGGTAATCTTGTTACATTCATTCTTTCTACATGTCTAAACCATTTTTCTCTATATTCTTTGATTTTATCATTCAATGGATATATATTTAACTCTGTTCTTATATCTTCATTCTTTATCCGATCCATTCTTGTGCAGCCTTTTGTTCTTCTAAGGAAGTTCATTTCTACACTTTGTATTCTACTTCACTTTTTTTGACCATTACCCAAGTTTCACTCCCATAAAGTAATGCAGGAACTGCCAATGCTTTATAAAACTTCAATCTAGTATCTCTTCGTGTTTTGTTCATTAATGCCCTATGTATAGTTCCACATATCATTTGGAATCTTGACAGTTTCATATTTATTTCAATATATTCTACATATTTTCTTTACGATAAACGGGAGATTGTGGCACTAGAGCGATATTTTAATTTTCGCTTCAGGATTGATTTTGCTGGTTAACGAACTCTACCTTACTTTTTTTAAATTAAGTCCTATAAGCCTAGTTTATTTCTGAAAGAAGAAACAAAAATTGCGGCTGCTAGGTCGTTAACATGCATTTTTTTCTTGGTCATTTTTAATATTGTTAAAAAATAGTTTCATGAGAACAACCTCAGTAGCAGCAATCCTACGGAATTCACTAAAAATAATTGATATATTAAGAATACAATTTATCTCAGACACAATATCAATGTGGAATCTGGGTTAAGTACACGGCAATCAAGACAGCCTTTCAAGGCAACCCAGGGTGCCACAGTGTGCAATACTGAAAACCACTGGACTAAAGGATTGAAAGCACGAACTTATAATTTGTTGTCTCGTCTAATTTTTAATTTGTACATTAATTCCACTACTTCTCTAACAACGGTATTAAATTAAATTTTACATTAGATGTAATGCGGTTATAATTTCTCAGAAATACTTTTTTCCTTGTTTTCCAACTACAGTATTAATAGTGTCAAGAAGTTAGATAATTTTATTTGCAGCACTCTGAAAGCAGTGTCGTAAATTATTTTCCACATTCTAATATCATGTTTCACCCAGAATAACAGAACGTACTATAATTTCAACCAGTTATTTTTTAACCATCCCTCCCTCAGTTACTTTTAGAACATGTCTGTACGGCGTACATGTTGAACATATGTAATTTGATACATACCGGTAAGTTATATTTGGAGCAGGGTTACACTTTTAATCGCTGTGACAATGATTGACTGACACAAAGCCATTCATGACAAAATGGGGACGTCTGGTGCAAACATGCACACATAGATAGTGATGACACCTCTCTAGGGGGGCTTATGTGATAATGCTTTGTAGATAAAATTTAAATTTCACCGAGACAAAAATATAATTAATCTTTGCGGTGATTATGGGGGGCATAACAGTGAGCTACATGGACTTTATAAGAAGCCAGATATATTAAGAACAATGAAGTCTCGTAGATTGCAATGGGCAGGGCATGTGATACGAATGGGGAATGAAAGAGGTGCATGTAAGCTTCTAGTAGGAAAACCAGAGGTGAAACGCCTAGTTGGTAGACCAAGAATGAGGTGAGAGAATAATAATAACCATGATTGAGGGAATTAGATTATACAGGGAAAGATTGGAAAACATTCGATCAGGATAGGGATGTATGGAGAGCTTATGTTCACGCGGCCATAAGCCACGGGTAAGAAAGAGCCAGTCAGTTAGTTAAATGATTATGGGAGGCACGCCGTACTATAGTTGGCTAAAGCAACGTAATGTATACGCTAAGAGGCAGAAGGTCGTGGATTCGATTCCCGCTTGGGTCAGGATTTTTAAACGGGTATAAGCCTGCAGGAGGCATCATGGCTCTGAGGTTGATTTAGTCTCTAACGAAAATGAGTTCTAGCTGTATGTTTTAAAGGTAAAGGCGGCTGTCACACAGAGCTGACGATCGTGGTGCCCATTCAGTAGAAAGGTAGGCTACTAAGACCTTTAATGGGACTCATTTTACCATTTTATTGATATTCGTAATTATGTCTTTGAAGGCGTACCTATGTCGGTCCCGACGGACTAATGTTTACCAATTTCGCATGTGGTTCCGAGAATCGCGGGTACAAATTCGACCGATATATTAAAGGGTTTTTCCAAGGTGTTAAAAAGCTAAGCTTGGTTTTCTTTAAAGAGAAAAAGTTGTGGATCCTACGGTGTAGATTTATGAGACGTAAGAGTACTTCAAAGCTGGAATAATATATATGTATAATAGTTATAAATAAAATATAATTAAATTAATTATACTTATAAATTAAGTTAATTATACTTAATACACAATATAAAATTAATATTAAAAGGTAACATCAACAGAAAATAATGTGCAAATTATAAAGTTATAGATTAATTTGATAATATTGTCTGTAGACGTTTTCTACAAACCTATTTTTCAACTGTTTCTCAGTCGATTTTCATGTGTTCAAGTTGTGATAGGAAAATAGAAAGTGGAAGTAAGTGAAAATGAGAACAATGCTATTATTATTATTATTATTATTATTATTATTATTATTATTATTATTATTATTATTATTATTATTATTATTATTATTATCATTATTATTATTATTATTAGTCCACCGCTGTGGTCTCGAGGTAGCGTGCTGCCTTGTCACGCAGCGGGCCCGGGTTCGATCCCCGGTCGGGGCAGTTTTTCTGAGTGAGGTTTTTATCGGAGTTTTTCCTTACCTGTAAGACAAATGTCAGGAAAACTTTAAGGCCCAAACGGTCCCCGAAATCATATGGCCATCATCATCATCATTATCATCATCCTTCACCAGTGTGGAAAGCAACGGGAAGCTACCACACCTACAATTCCCTAGTAAAGCTGCAAGCATAGCATGAAAATGCTATGATTGCAGTGAAAGACCTGCCCTCGAGCAGAATTACTATGGATGGATGGATTATTATTATTTAGTGTACCAAAGTCATTGGGATATGAAATATCTTGAACGTATTATTTATTCGATTAATTAACTAATTCATGACGTTCCTTTAATATTAAAATAAACGCAAAAAATCGATTTAATCCAAATATCAAATACAACGTAAATTGAACATTACTTGATGAATGTTGTAAAAAGAAAATCGGCTTAAGCTGATTCTTAAAGGATACCGGTATCGAAAAAAGGTAAAAACAGTACATAGTCAACAATTTGTTCCTAAATAAAAACCGGAAGTTCAGAGAAGAAATGGGAGTATAACTTTATATTATGTAAACAATTGTGAAGGTCTTATTTATTTTCTTAGGAGATGCAATAATCCAAGAAAAATGTAGATATTATGGTTTTATTTTTCACTTTTCTTATAATTTTATAAAACTAAATAATTGTCACATTTAGGAATACATTACATAATGGAAATGGATAGTTAATGACAAATGAGTGAAACTTTCAATAAGTGACTCAATTCTAATACCTAGGAACAATAATTACAAAGAGGAAGATGTGCAGAAGGAAATTAAACAGAGGTTCAGTTCTAGAATAACATGTTGACTCATTACAGGATTATTGTTCCAACTTCTCTCAAAAAACTTCAAGCTGGAAATTATATACAATTATTATTCTTCTAGTTATACTATATGGGTGCTAAACATTGACTCTTACATTAATGGAGGAGAAAATATTACGAATGTTTGAGTATAAAGTTGTTAGGAACATTTTTTGGACCAAAGAGAGACGAACATACAAGTAAATGAACAAGACTACATAACAATGAGCTACATGGTGTTTATGGGAAGCAGATGTAATGTGAATAATTAAGCCTCGTAGACTGCGATGGGCAGGTCATGTGGCACGAATGGAAATTGAAAGTGTGACATGGAAACTCCTTGTAAGATAACTAGAGAGAGAACACCTAGTAGGTAGGCCAGGAATGAGATGGGAGAATAGCATTTGAGGAAGATAAATTTATACAGAGGAAACATTAGCTCAGGATAGGACTGCATGAATATTATGTCCGCTAGGACATGAAACTAATGGTTCAATAGTTCCAGTGAGTTAGTCAGAAAAAAATTAATTCTGCTTTCCATCTTCTAAAAGTTAGAATTTAAATTTAAATTATATCTAAAAAGTATTGGGATGAAACTATATTTTGAAGAGTACTCACTCTCATGACTGGATATTTAAAATAATTAGTATTTTTGTGAAAAAAGTCCTTGAAAACGCAGAGTGAAAAACAAATGTTTTACTTCATGCTCTTCAATCTCTTTGCGCTCTATATGATACATAAGAAGTTTTTTTTTTCAAGCGCTATAAATATCTCAAGATTGGTGAGATTGGTTTTTATTATGACATAAGTGTGATTCATGCTTATATTTTTACCTTATCTCTAACCGTTAAAGTTAGGTGGCAGCATTGTATAATACAGAGCGTCCCATTCAAACCTCCCACATTTTAATTAATCATAACTAGCAAAGTATGCGGAATTATGAAATGAGGCCGGTATTAAACGAAACAGAAAATCAAATTAATTTTCATTGCCACACACTAAAACACCTCTATATGTGCACCATTAATAGCACGAACAATATCAAGTCTATTCGATTTTGTGCCACATTTTGTCCAACATGTCCATTGGTACTGTTGCAATTGTGTCAAGAATACGGGTTCGTAAATCCTGAAGATCATGTACTGGAGTCGCAAACACACGGTCTTTTACATTCTTCCAGAGGAAGAAGTCCAGTGGAGTGATGTCTGGCGAACGTGGTTTTATGTCATTACTGTCCAACATGCGACAGATGAATTAACTGCAAGAATGAAAACAAAAATTATTTGAGTTTCTCTTTCTTTTTATACCAACCTCATTTCATAATTGTGAATACTTTGAGAGTTGTGATTAATTAAAATGTGGGAGGTTTGAATGGGACACGGTGTAGTGTAAACTCTGCTGTATGCATACAAAAACGATACATGCTGAACCTGCATCATATTTACCCATTTTCTTTTTTCGTAAAATATCATCACTTAGCCAGTATAGGGTGATATGTCATCAGGTTGCGGATCCCATGGTTTCCTCAAACTGGAGCCGCTACTTACTGTAGCTACCAATTTTCGCCGAAATTACATGAGAAAATTTTTTCCCTTATAGAGTCTCGAACCCGTGCAAGACTCATGCTCTGCACCAAGACATCAAGCCTTAAACCGCTCGCCTTCGACGCTGGATGAGCTTATATAAAGACCTACATATTTTCAGCTCAAGAATAAATTTTCTTTGAGAATTAATATTATATTGTGCTTAGAAATTAATTAAACATAAAAATAAAATTTTATTTTCCATAGTTCCACTTCAGGACTGAAGACGATAGCCTCTATTGATAGACGCCAACATTTAAGGTCATTTCATATCCTGAATCTTTTATCTGTATCCAGTAGGTTGTGTATATATACCTATCTTGTGTAGTGTGGATGTTCACTTATTTAATTTTTGTAATGATGCTACGAAATGGCTATTACGATGACATATAAAAACCCAACATTTGCTTTGATGACTGAGAAAAACCTAGGAAAAAACCTCATTCTGGTTGGTCGGCACCGGAGTTTAAACCCGGATTCTCCCCAATACAAGTCTCGAAAGGTATTACTGATTCAGCTTGGTCGTTTATAAATATTGTATTTATTTATTTTGCTGGTGAGTTAAGGCCTCTAGGTCTTCTATTTCATTCAGCCGATTCTTGATATTGTTCTTCATCTCTCTCTCTCTCTCTCTCTCTCTCTCTCTCTCTCTCTCTCTCTCTTTCTCTCTCTCTCTCTCTCTCTCTCTCTATATATATATATATATATATATCCATAGTAATTCTGCCCTAGGGCAGGTCTTTCACTGCAATCATAGCATTTCCATGCTATGCTTTGCAGCTTTACTAGGGAATTATATGTGTGGTAGCTTCCCTTTGCTTTCCACACCGGTGAAGGATGATGATGATAATTATGAGTATGATGATGATGGCCGGATGATTTTTGGGGGACCATTAGGCCCTAACCTTCCTGACATTTGTCTTACAGGTGAGGAAAAACCCCGAAAAAAACCTCACCCAGGGATATATATATATATATATATATATATATATATATAACAGCTGTGGTCTCGAGGTAGCGTGCTGCCTTGTCACGCAGCGGGCTCGGATTCGATCCCCGGTCAGGACAGTTTTTCTGGGCGAGGTTTTATCGGGATTTTCCTCACCTACAGGACAAATGTCAGGAAAAATTTAAGGCCCAAACGGTCCCCGAAATCATATGGCCATCATCATCATCATCATCCTTCATCGGTGTGGAAAGCAACGGGAAGCTACCACTCCTACAATTCCCTAGTAAAGCTGCAAGCATAGCATGAAAATGCTATGATTGCAGTGAAGGACTTGCCTTCGGGCAGAATTGCTATGGATATATATATATATATATATATATATATGTGTGTGTGTGTGTGTGTGTGTGTGTTTGTGTATTTACCAACATCAGTTAACCATGTCGCTTGACTCTTTCTCTTTTATTGAATATCAATAATATATATATCTGATATGAAATATTTTTATACCTATCTTCCATTTTGCTCTTAGAAATCAATACTTATTTTCTTGATTAGGCTGAGCTATTATATAGTCATCAATTCTAGCAAAAATTACAGTCTATGAATCTTAGAACGGAAATGAAGTTACTAACTACGTCGACACTTCCCGGCTAACTTCGGTTGCATCTCGTACCACGGACATATTTATTCACGTTTCTGCTATATACTTTACGTGACTTTTTCTTCATACATGTTACAAATTATAACAACAATCAACAATGACTTATGCTACACAATATGGACAAATATAAAGTTACGGAGAAGCTATTTTGGTTAATTTTCAAGTTTAACATTGACATGGATTATTATTTTAGTTCATAGCATATTTCTTTGAGTTAGATATCCTGTTGTATCCATAATTAATAGCTATACTCCAATATCATGTATTCTTAATATGACTTTTCTAGATTATTTCTACCTTAACTTCTCATTCAATTTTCAGATATTTTTCGAATTTCCTTGTGTCAAAACACCACATATATATCAGGCCGTTATTCATATTCTTCTACAATAATTTGTAGTGTTCACTTTTCGTAATTTTAGTTTGAGCTTCGCTAGGAACTTATATCAGAGGAAGCTGAGTGTCGGATTGCAAGCAGGCATTGTTCCGTCTGAGTATATGTACTTGGATCAGTAGCACTTGTTGCTTTTGATTTATCTTGTGCATTCACAACGCACTTCCACGCAAAATCTAGGCCAACAACCTCATACTGGCACATATTTTATCACATTCTTCCCATAGGAACACTCACCATAAATATACCGTCTTTCATAATATTATCTACAGTGCATTTAGATGTATCAAGTTTGTTAAAAACACAATGCAAACTGAAAAAATGACTTTGTTTTCACAATTTAAATACACCGTTCTCAAGCTAAGGTGGTAACATACGTACTTCCTTTATATATGTAGGCTATAGCTTTATGTTACCAGGCACAGTTAAGGCCCTCTCTATGACCCAACCAGGTTTTAAAAAATACAAAAAATACTCTTATAACTAAATTACAATAAACAAAATTATTACATGGTATATCTACAATACAATTATTATTTACAATATAGGACTATTTTGTTTTACTCTATATCTAACGAATGAAATATAAAATGTAAAAAATATTAGTGACAGAACAAATGTAGTTCCAGGTTAGCGAGTCCGTGTTCGATAACTGGAGGTTTGGAAATTTTAATTGTAAAAATTTAAAATATATATTATCAGCGTAAGGTGCGTAAATTATATTAACACCATGTACAACTAGATTTTATAAAGCACATAAGAATCGAAAAATTTCTTAAATATTAAGTAAACCCTCTAGACTTTTATGAAGGACCTATGTTTCCCAGTGGAGTGACCAGGACTACCACTACTACTATTACCTCTCGGCTTTAACTATAGAGAGTAAAGACTTTGCAACTTTATTTAAGAAAACGTATAGTGACATTTGGAAGTATAAAATAAATGGCGGGATTTGTTAATTATTCTTGTGTTTAATGTTTATTTAAGATAGAGAATCCTAATACAACCTTCAATCGACGAGCCATCCATATTTATAACTTTTGAAAATCAAAATATCTTGTGTTTGAAGAAGAAAAAAACACGATTGTGTGCACAAAATTAGTGAAGAATTCTAATAATTTTGTAGTCTCTCTTGGCGGTCTAGGGATATAGCGACGAGTCTGTGTTGGAGGTAAACAAGTTTGAATTTTGGTAACGTTGATGTAAATTTTCGATTGAAGGTATTTCTAGGTTTATGTTTCATTTAAATTTTGTGCTCAAATATATAGTATGTTAAAACATCCTCTGATATCCAAAACACATATTTTTTTCTTCATCTAGTCCCCGTTCCGGCAATTGAGTTTTCGACATAAACTTCCATCTATCTCGGCCATTTAATCACTCCTCTTCCATTATTTGCACTCATTCAACTCCTATTTTCTTGACATTCTTCTTCACTTGTTCTTCTCATCTATTGTCGGCCGACATTTTGACATCTACCCTCCTATTCTAAATTCCAATGCTTGTCTTTGTATCCTTCTAGTATATTCATTCTTTTAACGTGACCATGCAATCTTATTCTAATATCTTCCATTCCATATAGTATTTTATTCAATTTTAAAATTTCTCCTACTTTAGTGTTCTGCATTCTCTAACTTGCTTTTTCTGATTATTCTTCTTAAAAACTTCATCTCTGTTTCTTAATTTCTACTTCAATCATTCTTTGTTACTTCCATTTTGGCTCCATGAATTAATATAGATGAAAAATATGTTTTAAACATATTTTTATAACCAATGGAATATCCTGATTTTACAATAAGCTTTTAATGATATGGTAAATTTATCACTTCTTTGTATCCTTCTGCTTTTTTTCTTAATTTTGCCTTCTTTATTAATATTACTTTCTAAACAAACAAATTCTTCGACTTGTTTAAAATAGTCTCCTCTGAATTTTATTTTTGTTTCTGTTGATTTTCTCTTGTTAATTTCGTTACTAATATATTTTCTTCTTTGGTTTTTAATCCACATTATTTTAAGGTTCATCCCAATTTGCTTATCTTTCATATTTAAATCTATACTGTTAAAATACATGATAATATTTCGTTGATGTATCAATTAGGCCCTACAATATAAAATTATAAAATAAATGCCTCAAAGTGATTATTTAAGCTATGGACATTTCGAAACTATTTCCTTTATCAGCAGAAGATTTATAGGCTGATTGGAAAAAGTTCCGAAATTCAATAATTAAAAAAATAACCAAGTTGAGGAAGACGATACCTTACAGA
Organism: Diploptera punctata; assembly: GCA_030220185.1. Lineage (NCBI taxonomy): Eukaryota > Metazoa > Arthropoda > Insecta > Blattodea > Blaberidae > Diploptera > Diploptera punctata. The sequence goes on along the minus strand of JASPKZ010007245.1, from coordinate 558,964 downwards.
TATTAATTTTATATTTTAATGCTTTATTCTACTTCAATAACTCAAATTAATAGTTGTAGGACCTCACTCTGTAATTTTGCGATTAGTCCGATTGCAGTAGCAATTTATTGGCATTTTTTCTATATAAACATTATATTTATAGCCATTATCAGCAAGGGATTATTTGGCCATTCTTGCTAATAGTATACATTTTCGACATAAATGTAAAGAAACGAACAAATTTAGAAATACAGCACCTATCTTTCTGTGGACATGATATGATTTAGATTAAATAATTGTGTCCGATATTAATTCTTATAGACTCAATGTCTATAAGATTAATTAAAATTATCTAGGAAAGTGATTTTTCTTGAAAACTAGTTACCGTATACAAATGATTTTACTAATGCATATATTAAAAAAATGCATTTAGTTTCTGTTTTGTCTCCTCTGTGTTTTTAATAGTTTATAAGTGCACATCACCTACCTAATGGAGGGGCGTATGAAATAGTCTTTCAACTTATCTAGTGTTATGTCTGCTGTTTCTATCTGTAGTTTGTTTTGTCAGAGCTTATTGATTTAAAATGTTTCCACATTTCTAATTGCCTAATTTACTTTATTTCTCAGACATTTATGTATCTATAGGTGACATAGATAACATAAATATTTATTTCGGTGGTGAACACAGGTGAATTAATACAGTTGTGAATATGTATTTTCTTGTCAGAGTAAGCAGACTATATACTATGTACACAAAGCAATATGCATTACTAGCTCACCATGTGTCTTAAAAATCGCTTGACCCAGACCTTGCAGTTTGTAAACAAATTAAGTTCAATTATTCATAGCTTCACATCTCGGTACTACTTCCCCGCACTGTGGTATTGTCTGTTCATCTCTCTTCGGTCCAAAGAACTTTATTCTCAAATACTCGTAACTTTTTCTCCTCTCTTAGAGTAAAAGTCCATGTTTCGCAACCATATAACTGGGATAATGGTAGTTTTATTTTTTTTTGTTTAACTTTTTTGGGACGACAAGAGTCCCAGTAATTCATAATGACATGTATTTACGGAATTTAGCCTATGTTTAATTCCTTTGTGCGTCTCATTTATGTTTGTAATTATTGTTCCTAGGCATTTGAATTCAGCCACTTTTTCAAAATTTTCTAATTTGTTATTAGCTGTCCATTTCCATTATATAATGTATTTCTATGTGTGAACATATATTTGATTTTATTTATGTTTACTTCCAGTCCCGATTTCTTAGTGTTACTCAATAGTGTTCCCCGCACTCTGGTAATGACTTTATTTATTATGTGAACTCAGTGGTAGCTACTTGAAGTTGGAAACTGAACATGAGAGATTACATACGTTATTGAATGTCTAACTGTAACCCAATTTCGTTTTATCAGGATAACGAACTCAACAGGAAACTAAATAAGTAGGGCCTACTTGATTCTTTGAATTGTGCTAGAAGCGAGGTTTAATTATAAAGTAGATACTCAAAACAAGTTGCTATTTTAAGTACAGAGAGAACTGTTAAAAGATAAACATTACAGGCACGGTAATAGGATTTACTTACTAATCTATTGTTAGAATTTAATTTCTCTCTGATTTTCCCTGCCTCGTGACTTACTCTACTTTTTGAACACATCTTGATTCTTCACTTCATATTATATTTTATTCGCCATTCTCCTTCTATGCGTTTCTTTTAATTTATTTATATTTTATAACACTTAATTCTATGTTTCTGTATGTTTATATATGTAGGCCATACCCATGAAAACTGTTTACAAATCTTGGTCGATCCCAGGAACTAGATACCGTAACAAATATTTATATATTTTCGTGTGTGTATGTGTGCCTCCATGTGTGTGTTTTAACACTCTAGTCGTCACATTTCTGTTTTTTTCGAACCAAATTCTTCATAGGCCTATTTCAATCAATTAATAAAAGTATAGCCGAGTTCGTTAACTAGCAAAATCTGACCATTAGGAATGGCGGTTAACCGGAAGCGAAAATTTTAAAATCGATCTAGCGGCCGCAATTTTCGATTTTTCACAGTGAAACTCGGCATATGCTTTTGAAATAAAACGAGAAATGCATTCTCGAAAATATCACCAAAATTCCGACATTAATATGGGTTACCGAAATTTAAAAATCATTCTAACGGTCGTCATTTTCTCGCAATGAAAATGTATACGTAGAATGTAATTAATATTAGAAAAACCTGACTTTCTGAGCAATTCGTTTAGTTTACGTAGTTCGTGTGTGACGTACATTATTATTATTATTATTATTATTATTATTATTATTATTATTATTATTATTATTATTAAAGTGATATTTTACGGAATGTTGCTTCACATCTTCTTAATGGAATGAAATCGCACTATTTAACGCAATATTTGCTTAACGGTTCCTTGCATTATTTTTCTCTTTATCCTGACCAAGTGTAAAGATGATGGCATCAGACGTAAAGCTCATTCATTAGATTAATAAGCTATGCATTTACGTATTTTTTGTGATGAAAATGAAAATTATTTTTAAATGGCCATATCAAGAAATGCCAGATCAAAGATTGCCTAAACTTATTATGTAATGGATCCCACTGGAAAGAGCGGAGAGGAAGAAAGAAAGTAAGACCGAAGAAAAGAAAAGAAAACCTGGATCGAATGTGTGCAAGCGGCTATAATCATCAGAGGATTGGAGTAAGATCATTGGATGGACAGAGAGGAATTGCGTTTGGTTTCCAGAAGACGGCGGCAGCTGTCATGATACCGAATGTTGATGATTATTCCTGAACAATATTTACTTTATTTTTTTTATTTTTTTGTTGTATAATTTGTTAAGATAGTAATTTTAATGATTAAATTACCTTCAAATGTTAGAACTGAACATGTGTAGTATTCTGTTCTTATTTCGTCCAACTGTATTCTAGAGAATTTTATAATAATATTCAATTGGGTTTACTGTTATTGTTATTATTTATTTTGTTTCAGAAAACGATTCTGAAGTTCTTAACTGAATGATCGCCTATATACAGAGTGATTCAGGAATATGGCTATACGTTTGTTCGCATTTTGTGACGAAAATATTATTATTAAAGGAAATATGATGTTATCATTGGAAAGGGAATCCTTCAAATTACAACAATGGAACAAAAAAAATTCAAATCACTGCTCACGTGCAGCTTGGCCGGTTGATTTTTGTGGGCTAGTGTCGAACGCCTCCACAATTCTCTTCGTTGTTTCTGCATCCGTGCTAATGCGAAGCCTTCCAGGAGGTTTGATTTTCTGCATCCTTCCCGTTTCCAGCAGTCGTTTTCTCCACTTCCCCACAGTCGACAGCTGCAATGCTACGTTAAACTCAAGTCTTGCCCGTCTTGCAGCCTCACGATCATTAGCATACGTTATTGCCCATGCAGCAATTGTAATTTGCTGTTGCATATCCAACGCCATTTTGACTAATGACGTAAGTTCTACACTGTTTTGTTTTATTCCATTGTTTTAATTTGAATAATTGCCTGTCCAACGGTAATTTCATATTTCCTGTAATGGTAATATTTTCATCACACAACGCGTTCAAAAGTATAGCCATATTTATGATTCACCCCGTAGTTGGAAGTTGCAACATTTTGTTAATGTGTTAATTGATTTGATCTAAGCATGGCTGACGAATTGGTATTATCTAGTAGACTACGATTGAATGTAAACTTAGTATAAGTGATAAGTAGATGGCAGCACATGCGGTTTAACATACTATATCCATTTTGAATTGCTATTTATAGGAAACACATGCTACAAGCTGCGATTTATGACTAATACCGAATGAGAATCTACGTTGTAACTGTATTAAGATAGAGTATTTATGCAAACAGATGATGGCAGTAGCTTGTAATTAGAAGAGAGTGAATTTAATTTTATACACACCAAAGTTAAGGACAATACTCGTATTTGCTCCATAAATAATTAGTTGTAATTGCGGGTATCTGGATACTATATCAAATATACAGGGTATACATATTTTCCCATTACAGGCTTTGAGGGGACGTGTAGGGACCAAGAGTATTACGTTTAGCATAGGAACTCATGTCCGGAAACTTACCGTTTGCCCGCAAAACGCACGCAAAATACCACAATACACGTTAACTCTCCCGCACTTTCGGAGCCAGAAACCCTGCACGTTCTTCCAATTTGATCCCGATAGACAACTACCTGTGGGGTCAACTGAAATATCTGATTTACGAGACCCCTGTGGCATCCGATGAAGACCAATTAGCGCGGGTTATGACTGCTGCGGATGTTGAAGGACCAAGGATTGGTGATCGTGTGTACCAGAACATGGTACGGAGGTACCATATCTCTATTGACGTCGGTGGTCGTAACATCGAGCCCCTCTTGTGGACCCAGACGACAAACAGCGGGAATCAGAGGGCATCGTGTTTTATGGTAATATGCATGTAGCGTGAAAACGACACGTTTCTGGACACGAGTTCCTATGCTAAATGTAACTGTCTTGGTCCCACTATACGTCATCGAAGTCTGTAACGGAAATTTTGTTACACCCTGTATATTTTCTGGACTAAAACTAAAACCAGGTGGTGTTTCAGCGTTGCGAGTTCAAAATCTGGTCCAGATTGAATGGATTTTCAGGACCTAATCTCATGAGTATGGCTTATTTCGGAATTAAACCTAAAAGCGCGAGTCCAATGCTGTAGATATGCAGTAGAAGAAAGAACGTGAATCCATGGGTTCCTTGAGAATGGAACTAAAATCCTAGATCACGTGTCGTAGAAAAAAAATTGTCTCAAAATTAACATTAATTTGTGCTAAAACTACATTAACTTGAGGCAACATGTTTTATTTATAGGTCTATTAATGCATTATAGTCCACCGCTCGCTGTGGTCTCGAGGTAGCGTGCTGCCTTGTCACGCAGCGGGCGGGTTCGATCCCCGGTCGGGGCAGTTTTTCTGGGTGAGGTTTTTATCGAGGTTTTTCCTCACCTGTAAGACAAATGTCAGGAAAACTTAAAGGCCCAAACGGTCCCCGAAATCATATGGCCATCATCATCCTTATCATCATCATCATCATCACCATCCTTCACCGGTGTGGAAAGCAACGAGAAGCTACCACACCTCTAATTCCCTAGCAAAGCTGCAAGCATAGCATAGCATGAAAATGCTATGATTGCAGTGAAAGACCTGCCTTCGGGCAGAATTACTATGGCTGAAATGCATTATAAAATGGGAATAGACACTTAAAAACGAATGAGGCAAATTTTGAAGAAATGACAGAATTAAAATGTCTAGAAACAATAATTGAACAGTTGCTCCGAAAAGAGATCTAACCCACAACAATTCCATTAAATTAGATAGCTCACAGGTAGTGTGTACTTACCATCCTTGATGACCTCTCGTGGGTCCAAATATTATACGAAACATTTTACGTTTAAATTGTCTCAAAACATTATCTGATTCCTTGGTAAGAGTATATATTTCTGAGCCATATGTAACCATAGGGCGAATCAACGTCATTGCGTTTTTTGCTTTTTGAGCTCAACTCACTAGTAAACAGTTGGATGTTTGAAAATATGCCCTATTCCTAGTTTGAATTCTATCTTTAAAACAGTCACGTATATCGCAGTCCCTGTTTATAAGGAGCTCTAAATAACCAATTGTGTTACATGGCATGGCACATGTAATACTATCCCTGCTCTCGTTCAGACCAGTTTTATCTATTTTTAAAAGTTTTTAAAAGTTGTCATTCGAGGAATGTAACAAAATGGCAGAAGAAGTTAGTCAAGTCATGATTAGCAGTTTATGGGTTAGATCTGTTTTGGGGGGCAACTATTCAATTAGAAATAGGAATGTGATGTAGAAATAGAATAGACAATCTCAACTCTGAAAACAAGTGTTATTTTGCATTACATGTACTTTTAATTAAAATATATAAACAGTAGTGGGGAATGAAGGAAGTGCATGGAAGCTTTTTATAGGAAGACCAGAGGGAAAACGCCCAGTTGGTAGACTAAGAATGAGGAGGGAGAATAACATTAACTATCATTTGAGGGAAGTAGATTATACAGGGGATCATTAACTCAGGATAGGGATGTATGGAGAGCTTCTATCCTCGCGGCCATGGACCTATGAGTTCGATAGATCCAGTGAGTTAGTTCTTCCTGTTATACGGCACTATATGAATAGGAAAAATAGACTCTTTTATTTAAGAGAGAAGTGACAATAACGAGTATTTGATAAAAAAAGTGCTTAATAAAATGTTTGGACCAAATACAAAATACGGCAAGACAGGTGAATGGAGACATTTGGGTAATAGTTAGCTACATGTTCTTATGGGAGACCACATGTAATAAGAATATATATGCCTTGTATATTGCGATGCTCAGGTCATGTGACTCAAATGAATATGAATGATGGCATGTGGAATCCTCTTGTGGGAAAACAGAAGGAAAGCTCTCAATAGGTAGGCCAAGAATGAGGTGACATGCTTTGAAGTAGATGAATTATACAAGGAATGATGGTAAAACATTATCTCTGGCTATTGATGTATGAAGAGCTTATGCCTGTGCGCCTATGAACCTCTAGGTTCGATAGTGTCAGTAACTTTATACTTGGGCAAGTAATACAATTAAAAAGTTGTTGCATGTACAGAACTTTGAATGGTATGGCAACTTCTCCGATACTGTAGTTTAGCGGGAAGTCTAAACATGTTTGTTGTAGGCGCGTTCAATAATACTAGAAGGAAAGATTTTAATTCAGTAACACTTTTACTGATTCTAGTAAAGAATTCCACACATTATTATGACGATAATTCAGGGCTGAAATCTGAAGTGAAACAAGTGGGCATTATTTACAGTACTTTTTAATCAGTCCATAAATAAAGGGAATAACCAGAATGGAACAATATTTATAAAATCAAGTCAAATTTGCGCATATGTTGATGACTATGACTTAGCAATTTTAACAAGAGATATTCCAACACATAAACAAGTTTTTCCGATCCATCTGAGACTGCAAGAAAAATGGGTCTAATAGTAAACTATATATGTGCCCACCGCAGTGGTCTCGAGGTAGTGTGCTGCCTTGTCACGCAGCGGGCCCGGGTTCGATTCCCGGTCGGGACAGGCTCCTGGGGAGGTTTATTTCGGGGTTTTTCCTCACCTGTAAGACAAATGTCGGGAAGCTTAGGGCCCAACGGTCCCCGAAAATCATCCGGCCATCATCATCTTCCTTATCATTGTCATCATCATCATCCTTCACCGGTGTGGAAAGCAACGGGAAGCTACCACACCTATAATTCCCTAGTAATGCTGCAAAGCATAGCATGTAAAATGCTATGATTGCAGTGAAAGACCTATCTTCGGGCAGAATTACTATGGTTGGATATATATATGTGTGTGTGTGTGTGTGTGTGTGTGTGTGACATGATAAGAAAAATAAATGCCTGGACGGGATTTGAACCCGGACCTCTGAATTGGTACTATCATGCTATACATTACACCACCGGGCAAATCTAATACAAACATTTATTTCTCTTAAATATATATTCTCCATTATTACGAGATGTAGTGAGAACTTGGTCTTCACTGCCACCTGGTAGCTAGTTACTATAACAAGTAAGCACATTAAAGAGAATATTTTTACTTTATAGCAGTGACGCTTTATCGATGTTATAATTAATTTTTTGACATTGAGCAAAACAAGCTTAATACGACATTATAAAAATAAATGCCTGGACGGGATTTGAACCCGGACCTCTGAATTCAAACTTCAATGTGTTAACCATTACACCATCGGGCAAATATAATACAATCTTATGATGTCTACCTTAAAAAGTAAAATGCTGTAACTCCTAAAGATATTACAATACATAACTTGACTTTTGAAAGTGTAACACAATTTCGTAATTTAGAGATCCTTATAAACATGGACTGCGATATGCGTGAATGTTTTAAAGATAGAATTCAAACTAGGAATAGGGCATATTTTCAAACATCCAACTGTTTACTAGTGAGTTGAGCTCAAAAAACACAGAACGCAATGACGTTGGTTCGCTCTATGGTCATATGGCTCAGATATGTATACTATTATCAAGGAATCAGATAATGGTTTGAGACAATTTGAACGTAAAATGTTTAGTATAATATTTGGACCCATGAGAGGTCATCAAGGATGGAGAATACACACTATCTGTGAGCTATATAATTTAATGGATTAATAGGACATAGTAAAATGTGTTAAAGTTCAACGTATAAGGTGGCTTGGACACTCGCATGACTTTAAGAATGTTAACAGGAAGGATTTATAATGGAAGAAAAAAAGGAAGACCTAAAATGTGGTGGATGGATGGGGTAGCTAAGGATCTTGAAATAATAGGCTGGAACAAGTTGATGTTAGACAGACAAGGATGGAGAGCTGTTGTCAAAGCGGCCAAAACCTCCATAGTGTACTGCCTGGAGATGATATGATATGATGATAACTCAGAATCCATGTCTTTACATTGTTATTCGGATGTGTGTGTATAAACTTTGAAACATTCATTGCAATATATATATATATATATATATATATATATATATATATATATATATATATATTCGCACTCACACCGCTTATTTTTGTAGAGATGCTTAGAAACTGGTCTGTATCAACTGACCGTAAATGCAATAATGTTGCATTAAGGGTCAGTAGATACAGACCTATCTTTTCCTCCTCCTCCTCCTGCTGACGATGAGACTAATTCCGAAAGTTTTGCATTAATACTTTACGAAATTCAGAAGATGAACCTACAAGGTATTTTTTTTTATAATTATAATTTTGGTACTATTACCATTAACATAATTTTATTAATAAAGTAGCTGGGACTATAACATAGACATTAGCCCATAAATCGACTTCTGGTTTCCAGTAATACTGGCTTGTACTTCTTGCTTGTAGAATTTAACATCGCATTATGCAGTCCTTGTTCACTCCATTTTCTCCTCCTTCTTCACACAGGGGACATATTGGTCTTGGATATATTCCTATAATTATCGTTATCAGCGAGAAATAAAATTAGCTTTTTATTGTTAATCAGTAACTAATTAATGAATGAACCAAACTAGGGGTTATGCTTTATACAATTATAATATATGCTTTTCATTATTGTGAATTATGATTTATTGAGAAATTATCAGTATTCCTCATCAGGTTCATTGCATAAGTATCTATAAAAGGATATTACGCAAAAAAAAGTATTTATAAATTCAAAGAATATCTTATTATTATTATATAAAACTTTCCTCATTAGAGGATTGCCTCAAGGACAAAGTGATATAGACAATTATTTTTTGTAATTGATGAAATACATTTTGTAAATATATTTTTAAAAATTCAATTTGTAGGCCTAATTGAAGTATACATACTATAAAGCAATTTTGTAAATATGGTTTCTTAAAATTGAAATTGATCCTCTAATGGCAACGATGGCAATTCTAGAAAGGTACACCCTGTCCAAATCTAAGGAATTCCAAAATTTGGCTAAGAATCCTGATATAGTACCTCTTGCCCCGATCATCAATCCTGTGACAGTTAGACTATCTAGTTGGTATTTATCTTTGTAATAGTCAATTGTTGGCTCATATATGGCTTCCTTTTCAGAGTCAACTTCCTAGGTTGGCCACTATGAGTCTCAAAACGAATTGTGGGATCTAATATCATACCAATTTTAGAGGATGGTCTAAATGCAATATTGAATAGCATCTGGAGTTCCCTTTTATCAAGCATAGTAGCACGTTGTAAACGAATTGAGAGTAATATTAAATAAGTGATATAAACTGGAGAGAAAAACGTTAAGCACACTTCAGTACTGAACATATAGGTCTACTTCATTTCATAGAAATTTAAAAATAAACATACACTATTTAATTTATAAATTAAAAATAAATACAGGATTAACAGAAATAACTTCGCACAGGTACTTATTATTTTTTGAACAAAGTTACCAGGTCTTACAAACTTTCTGACATTCTCTCCTGGTATTTCCGGAATTGTAACACTCATCTGAGGTAAGAGAACCTGAAAGGCAGACTTACGTTACCCCGATGATATTATAGGTGACTATTTAACTCATGTCGCAAATGGTAGTCAATGACCAATCACGTTTCAATGAATTCTGTTTTACACCAATGACAGTCGTGTTTCACCTCGCTCTTTATCAGCTCCTGCTTTTGTGATAAAGAAATCTCCTCCTTTTTTAATATTCTGAACAGGTTAGACCATTATTTTTCTCCAACAAATACATTGAATATAGCGAATAATGAATAGATTCAGTGATTTTACTGAGTTGTTTATTCAAAATATAAATGATTAACATATAATGTTGATTATAATAGTTTGATCTGTTTCATTATTTCTCCACTAGAGTGCATTCTTACAATATTGTGATCCTATTTGGCAATAAATAATATGATCGAGTTGCAGTGAATATACATAACCTCACATTTCTAATTTGTTTTCAAACATCGCCGTTTACATTAACTATATAAATATTTTAAAACACCGGTAACTATATTCAAATAAATACTTTTTAGTAAAGAGCTTAATTTTATTCCATAAATACAGTAGTCCTAACAAATGCCACTCTTGATTTCCAAATTATCGATAAATTCACGACTCACGAAGTGAGGAGTGAATTTATCTAGAGAATTTGGAAATCACTCGTGGCATAACTTATGATAAATGATAACGAAACACAAGGATATTCCTTAAACCTAAACTTAATTTAAATTCCATACCATGGAATAATTCCCTTTAAGGATTAATATATCTGTGGGAATCGAACCCGAGACGTCATGAACTGCTACCAGAAGCTCTGACCACAGGCCCATGAGGCGATCCACATAGTTATTTTTATTTTTATTGTTTAAGTGAATTTTGTTTATATTTTTACCATATTCTTATTTTAATAACTCTTTCTTATTCTCTAGGCACTTCGATTTCATTGACTTGTGGCTTTCTCAACAATTGGATTCCATATTTACCGAACTTGGTTACTCTTTTTTCAATTACGAAATCCCAGCTCCTTGATGTCCTCCAATATGCTACCAATCCATCTATTTTTGGTCTGACAGTTCTGGATATCCAATTATATATTTTTGTGATTAATTTGTCATCCCCTATACGAATTATATGTCTAAACCATGCCAAACTTCATGATTTAATGTTATTTATCACATATTTTTATTTTGTATCAGCTTATTTAATTTGACTATTTAACAAACTAATTAACTCACTGGCACTGTCGAGCCCGTAGGTTCATGGCCGCGCGAACAGAAGCTCTCCATACACCCTATCCTGAGCCAATGTTTTCCAATCATCCCCTGTATAATCTACTTCCCTCAAATCATAGTTAATGTTATTCTCCCACCTCATTCTAAGTCTACCAACTTGGCGTTTTCCCTCTGGTTTTCCTACAAGAAGCTTCCATGCACGTCTTTCATTCCCAATTCGTGCCAAATGTCCTGCCCATCGCAGTCTACGAGACTTAACTCTTCTCATTATATCCGGCTTCATAGAAATACCATGTAGTTCACTGTTATTTAGTCTTATCCATTCACCTGTCTGTTCATCTCTCTTTGATCCAAAAATATTCCTAAGAACTTTATTCTCAAATACTCGCAGTCTCCTTTCCTGCCTTAAAGTAAGAGCCCATGTTTCGCATCCATATAATATAATTGGTAGAATAATAGTTTTATATATTTTCAGTTTAACGTTTTTTGAAATTAGTTGGGAAGTCAAGAGTCTCTGTAATGCATAATAGCACGCATTTCCAGAATTGAGCCTATGTTTAATTTTTTTGTGCATCTCATTCCTGTTTGTGATTATTGTTCCTAGGTATTTGAATTCAGCCACTTCCTCAAAATTTCCCTCATTTGTCATTAGCTGTCCTTTTTAGGAATTCCGAACTCTAAGCAGGATACTATATAACTTCTCCCTCTTAATTGAATCGTATGTCTTTTTGAAGTCTACGTATAGTTGATGTACAGTACCATTATATCCCCATTTATTTTCTGAAATCTGTCTTAAGCTAAAAATTTGATCTGTTGTAGACCTGTTTCTTCAAAATCCACATTGATGATCTCCTAGAATCTCATCAATTGACTAACTCATGTCCCAAATGGTAGTCAGTGACCAATCACGTTTTCATGAATTTTGTTTTACAAGCCATGACAGTGGTGTTTCACTTCGCTCTTTATCGATTTCTCTTTATCACCTCCTGCTTTTGTGATAAAGAAAGCTCCTCCTTTTTAATATTCTGAACAGCTCAGATCATTATTTTCCTCCTACAAATACATTGAATATAGCAAATAATGAATTGATTCCTTGATTTTACTGAGTTTTTTACAAAAAAAATAAATGAATAACCTATAATGTTGATTATAATATTCAGTTTGACGTGTTTCATTATTTCTCCACTAGGGTATATTCTTACAGTACTGCGATCCTATTTGGCAATAAATAATATGATCGAGTTGCAATGAATATACATAACCTCACCTTTTTATTAGTTTTCAAATATCGCCGTTTGCATTAAATATATGAATATTTTAAAATACCGGTAACTATATTTAAATAATGACTTCTGAGTAAACAGCTTAATTGATTTCCAAATCCTCTAGACAAATTGGAAAATCACTAGTGGCATTACTTAATGATAATGGTTTTGATTCACGAAGTTCCGTTTATATGTTTTGTGGGATCAAATATGTTTCGTTTTTTCGTAGACCAGTAGTTTATTCTTGTGATTTTCTTCTAATATCGATGTTTCACAAGCATGTGCTACGTGGGACGGTTTGTGGTTTTATATATTTTTAATTTGTAATTTCCGGAAACTAGTTTAACATTATCTGAATCTTGAATTAAAAATCGAATCATCCGCATAAAGCGTTAACATTAGAAACAGATGAAATGAAATTTCTACAATAATCGTTTGCACTAGACTTGATAGGTAAATTCATTAGACTTGATTGGTAAATAAATTAGCAAAGACCAATCACGAAAATAAGTAAGAAGATTTCTGGATAAGATAGAAAACAATAAAAACACCCTAAACTGACTTTGGATTAACAATGAAGAGAAAAGAAAGAGCGTGGAAGGTCAAGATAAAGTTAAGATGTATTTTTTTTCACGTACTCCATTATAATTTAATAATACATATTTGAGTTATAGTTTTATATTTATGGTATTTACATATCTATGTTTTTCCCAGTTAGATCACAGGAATTGTTTCTTATGTGGACGGTTCGTATGGTCGCCGATGGTCTGGATTTTGGGTTAAGTTTAGGTTTAAGAACTCTGCTGGTACTTCATTATTATATATCACCCATCACATCATCATAAGTAATGCCACGAGTGATTTCCAATTTATCTAGAGAATTTGGAAATCAAGAGTGGCATTTGTTAGGACTATTTATGGAATCAACTTTTATAAGATTCATGATGTGTTCCGTTGAGGTTTATTCAAAATTAATATAAAATTATAGAATATTCACCTGAAATTCCAATTTAACAATGAACTATTTATTCAAGAAGACGGGATCCCGATGGGGAGTCCTACATCTGGAATAATGGCAGAAATCTTCCTACAAGAACTGGAAAATAAACATTTTGAGGAACTAATACACAAATTCAACATAAAACTAATAACACGATATGTCGATGATGTACTAGTAATATATGAAAATGAAAACAGAAAAGAAAAAGAAATACTACAAGACTTAAACAACATGCATGAAAAAATCACTTTCACCGAAGAAATAGAAGTTAACAACAGCATAAACTACTTAGATTTGTCTATAACCAAAAATCTACACAACAATAAACTAGAAATCGGTATCTACCGGAAACCCACAAACAATGCTCTGGCCATAAACAAAAATTCTACACACCCTTTTCAACAGAAAATTAGTACATTTAATAGCTTAGTCAGTAGAATGTTGAAACTCCCATTAAGCAAAGACAATTATATCCAAGAACTCAACTACATTAAGTATATGGCAAAAACCAATGGCTATAATGAAGAATTCATAGATAAGCTCGTAAAAAAACAACAAAGGAAGAACAACATAACCAACATAGCTAAACTAGAAAAAGAATCTGACAACAACAAGAAAACATGGATAACACTTACATACACAGGAAAAGAAACAACAAAATTAGCCAATGCACTAAAGAAAGCCGATAAAAACGTAAAAATAGCATACAGAACCAATAACAAATTAAACAACATAATAAACAATAACATTGAAGAAAATAACATTTTCAACAGCAAAGGAGTTTATAAACTGACATGCAAGGACTGCAACAAATTTTATATAGGAAGGACAAACAGGAGTTTTAACATCAGATTCAAAGAACATTTTCGAGACTTCATTCACGCAGAAGGTAAATCAAGCTATGCAAAACACGTTATCCATGAAGGACATCGCATGTTAAATATTGAAAACACCCTAACAGTAATGCACAGAGAAAATAATCCAGCGAAGATAAACGTACTCGAAGAGATGGAAATCATGAAAGCAGCTCACAACGACAGCCTGATAAACCAAAACGAACCAAATACATGCAACCCCCTCTACAAGATCTTCAGTGAAACACCAGTTTTGAATCCTGCCGATGATGGGACAAGTCCCGAAAGCGCTACAGTTAAATGATAATTAAGTTGAGGAGACGGACCTTTCAGGTGAATATTCTATAATTTTATATTAATTATTTATGGAATAAAATTAAGCTCTTTACTAAAAAGTAATTATTTGAATATAGTTACCGGTGTTTTAAAATATTTATATAGTTAATGTAAACGGCGATGTTTGAAAACAAATTAGAAATGTGAGGTTATGTATATTCACTGCAACTCGATCATATTATTTATTGCCAAATATGATCGCAATATTGTAAGGATGCACTCTAGTGGAGAAATAATGAAACACATCAAACTATTATAATCAACATTATAGGTTAATCATTTATATTTTGAATAAACAACTCAGTAAAATCACTGAGTCTATTCATTATTTGCTGTATTCAATGTATTTGTTGGAGAAAAATAATGGTTTAACCCGTTCAGAATATTAAAAAGGAGGAACTTTCTTTATCACAAAAGCAGGAGCTGATGAAGAGAAATCGATAAAGAGCGAGGTGAAACACGACTATCATTGGTGTAAAACATAGTTCATTTAAACGTGATTGGTCATTGACTACCATTTGCGACATGAGTTAAATAGTCAGAATAACGTTATCTCCGCCTTACAGGGCCCCAAAAAGTATTACAATTCTCCGCCAATGCCAGGAGACACGCCAGAAAAGTCGTAAGACAATCTGATAGTCTTAAAAAAATACTAATGTAGGAGATTGAGAGATCTGTAATGACTATACATAAATTGAAAATGATTACGTCCAATAAAGTTATCGTTGCAGGTTGTTTTGATGCAAATGTTTAAGTATTCATTTAACATATTATTTTTTATAAAAATTGTTATAAGTTTGTGCAAATTTTAAACTCCTCAATTATAATATATTATAACAAGCCTCATGGTCCTATGAACAGAGTTTCTGACTACAGTTTATGACGTCCCGGGTTCGATTCCCACTCAAACACCAGGGATTTTTCATAAAAGGAATCGTTCATGTGGTTGCCACACGGCCTGGAATTTAGGTTGAGTATAAGTTTAATGACTCTCCTGGTATTTTGTTAACATATATCATCCGTAATATCATAAGAGAAACGTAACTTCGCCTTCCAGGCGCCCTAACCTCAGAAGTGCATTAAAATTCGGGTAATGCTAGGAATGAATACCAGAAATGTAAGACAAACTGGTGCGATTGAGCAAAAAAAAAATTTCCTTTATTTTGAAGAACAATTTAAAGAGGCAATCTTTATGCTTTTAAAAATTGTATATTCCCTTAAGTAGACCTATACAATAAATTGTTACAATAAATAAAGTAAGAGTCCCAGTTATGCTTCTATTGTTTTTATGTTTTAGAAAGGAGATTACGAGTATTTGAGAATAAAGTTCTTAGGAAAACTTTTAGACCAAAGAGAGATGAACAGACGGGTGAATTGAGAAGACTGTATAACAGTGAATTACATTGTCTTTATAGAAAGCCAGTTATAATAAGAACAGTTAAGTCTCGTAGACTGCGATGGGCAGGACATGGGCACGAATGGGGAATGAAATACGTGCATGGGAGCTTCTTGTAGGAAAACCAGTGGGAAAACGCCCAGTTGGTAGACCAAGAATGAGGTGGGAGTATAACATTAACTATGATTTGAGGAAAGTAGATTATACAGGAAATGATTTGAAAACATTGGCTCAGGATAGGGATATATGGAGAGCTTATGTCCGCACGGTCATAAACCTACGGGTTCGATAGTGCCAGTGAGTTAGTTAGTTAGGCGGTTTTCCTAGTATTTAATTTGAGGTAAATGGATATTGTGATTATTTTAAAAACTATATGAAAGCAGTAAATTTTTAAAGGATAAAAAAGTAAAATATAATAGTTGGCAACACTGCATAAGATAAAGGTCAAGAGCGAGATATTGTGAATCATTTAATACAAATAGACAATTAGAGTGTGAGTGTGGTACCAACTGATAAGCGTAATTTGTTTGCCTTGAGTCTATTCTGCGAATCTGCTGATAGTGTGAACGATCGACTGAACCTTGTATCGATTGAAATGACCATATAAGTCCACCTCTAGTAATTTCAATGTACTACATTTTCATCTATTGTTACTTGACATAATAGTATGTAAAGTTACCAGACAGAGAAAACAAAAAGCCTGCTGCAATAAATGAATAAGAGAGTAGAAATGTTCAAAATGTTTAACATTAAACTGTATCCGTGCAGAGTGAATTTAATTACAGAACGAAATTTCAACTGCTTAGAGACTAGCCTTATATTATAATAATAATAATAATAATAATAATAATAATAATAATAATAATAATAATAATAATAATAATAATAATAATAATAATAATAATAATAATAATAATAAAAATAATAACTATTATTATTCATTATTATTAATATTATTATTAATGTTATTGTTATTATTATATATAGGTCTATGTACATACACATACGTCCCGCATGGGAACAGGGGTGCTCCCTAAAGGCAATTTCTTAACCAAGTTAATTTGGTTAATATTATTTCTCTACAGATGTCAGTGAGTGACATGTGGTCAGCATATCACCTCAATGAGAAATCTATTAGGCAACTAAGCTATTAGTTGGATGGGAAAGCTGGTTAAATTTTGTTCAGAGGCACTCATTTAAACTTGAATAATAATAATAATAATAATAATAATAATAATAATAATAATAATCCATCCATAGTAATTCTGCCCGAAGGCGGGTCCTTCACTGCAATCATTTTCATGCTATGCTTGCAGCTTTACTAGGGAATTGTATAGGTGTTGTAGGTTCCCGTTGCTTTCCACACCGGTGAAGGATGATGATGATAATGATGGCCATATGATTTCGGGGACCGCGATAAAAACCACACCCAGAAAAACTGCCCCGACCGGGGCATCGAACCCAGGCCTGCTGCGTGACAAGGCAGCACGCTACCTCGAGACCACAGCGATGGACAATAATAATAATAATAATAATAATAATAATAATAATAATAATAATAATAATAATAATAATAATAATAATAATAATAATGTTTTGTATATACCCCATACATTCCGCGTGGGGACACGGGTGCTCCATAGCGGGAGTTTCTTTACAAGATAATTTATTTACGCTTATTTATCTACATATGTCAACGAGTGTCATGTAGTTAGCACATCGAAACATTGAGATATCTTCTTAACAACTAAGATATGGATGGATAAAGGTGGGTTAACATTTGCACAGAGGTCTTTTATATTCAGACTTGCAGAGCATTTACAGACAAGAGGCCGGCCCAGACACACAAACACACACACACACACACACATATATGTAAATATGTGTGTGTGCGTGCTTGCGTGCGTGTATGTGTGCGTGTGCGCGCGCTATTGGATCGACCAATAATTGTAACATTTAAAAAATGTTGATAAGAACGTCAATGATTTCATTATTTACAAAAAAACATTAATATTGAAGACGCCATATTTGATAAACACTGCTATCTACAAAACTCAGATTCCTATGGTCCCTAATAAGATATCAAATTAATATATTATAAATTACATAGCTTTTATAAAGATATAGATTTTATAAAGAAGAAACAAATTGGTACGGACACATTAGAAGGATGGAAGAAGGAATACTACCTAAGATAATCATCGATTGAGAACCACAGGGAAGGAAAAAGAAGGGTAGACCAAATATTACGTGGATTCAGGGAATCAATGAAACTAAGAGGGAATGGGAAATGGAAGAAGATATATGGATGAACAGACAAGAATGGAAAAATGTGTTGAAACAAATGTGTGAACATGGGTACCGGAAAAATGTATATTCATTGTAAAAGCCGGAATAATAAAAAAAAATAAAAATAAATTACATAGCTATTTTATACTTTTATATCGATTTACCAGAATTGTTCTTTACTTGATTACTTGCTTACATTCCTTGTAACTCTGTCATTTTATTTTATAGACCACTGGTTCGCTATCTCATGCTCTGTATGCAGTTAAAATAATATATATATATATAGACTTACTGAGTCAACGATGTATAACGGTGGCTCTGAGCCAAAGCCATGTGACTAAAAACCTAACATACCTGGCTCACGTTCTTGTGGTCAGTGTTCCTGGCTGCAGACCAAGAGGCCGTGGGTTCGATTTCCGTTCTTGGACATGCGGACTTTTCTCTAAAGGAAATTATCCGTATTAAGTTAAAAAACACTTCATTCGCCATAACAGTTAAAAATAACAAGTTTCAGTCTTGATAATGGCTATGTAGTAGCCAAAACGCGTTGACTTGTTTTTAATTGTTTTGGTGAATGGAGTGTTTTTTTTAACTTAAGTGTTTATCACCAAAAAATCCATTATTTTATTTTCTAATGAAATTGTCCGTATTCCATTAATGTCTGCATAATGTATACATGTGCATAAATCCGTTTAAAAGAAGGTAAACGATATGGGAAAAAAATAAAATATAAACGAGGTAAACATACAGAAATAATAGTAAAAAATGAACTACGTTCAGAGTACTGTGTTGTCATTTCTTGGAAGAGTAGTGCTCTGTTTTGAGTTAATAGTATTTAGAGTTAAATAAGAAGGAAGAAAAATAAAATGGATAATGAATTATTTTATAGGATAGTTCATAGTAATTTGGTAATGACGATGATGATAATAATAATAACAATTAATAATAATAATAATAATAATAATAATAATAATAATAATAATAATAATAATAATAAATAATAATAAAAGACTGCGATGGGCAGGACATGTTGTACGTATGGGGAATGAAAGACTTGCATGGAAGCTTCTTGTAGGAAAGCCAGAGGGAAAACGCCCAGTTGTTAGACCAAGAATGAGGTGGGAGAATAACATTAACTATGATTTGAGGGAAGTAGATTATACAGGGAATGATTGGAAAGCATTAGCTCAGGATAGGGATGTATGGAGAGCTTATGTCTGCGCGGCCATGAACCTCCGGGTTCGATAGTGCCAGTGAGTAAGTAAGTAAGTATAATAATAAAACAAGAAGGAGAAAAAGAAAATTGCTCATGGTCAAAGGTAGTTTAGTGTTTTTATTATAAGCAATTGAACAAGGTTGTAACTTTTTTTGTGGTTGAGTTTTACTTGAGAAGGTTGTAAATATTTTTTTCCTATGTAAAAGTCAAATTAGAAAAACAAAATAGGGTTACAACATTGTTCTGGGAAATTATTACAGTTATATAAATTTAACACACATAGATCAGATTTAATATTAATATAATAATATTTGCAGTTATAAACAACAGCTATATTACGATATATTAAAAAATAATAATTCTAGTTCATAGTTTGAATAATTTTTCAGTTGAGAGTGTTTTCCAAATATTTACGTCTAATGTAATATTATTATTGTTAAAATTGAAAAACATGATCTATGATTCCCAGAATACCTTGCTACTATACGATTCCTATAAAACTTCGGAAATTAATATTTTGCAGATAATTCAAAATCCTTAGAATAAAATCCTGTTAAAAAAGGATACGCCACATAATGCAAAGTTTGAAATTAAAAAAAAAAGTTTCTCTTAGTAGCCTACTCTCTATCTTCTCTACCTACCTACATATTGGTAGAGGTTGTGAGATTATTATTATTATTATTATTATTATTATTATTATTATTATTATTATTATTATTATTATTATACGTTTTTTACGTGGATCTATGCTTTCTGACTAGAGGATCGGGTTCGATCCGGCGGGGTTGGAAATTTTAATTTACAATCTTGACAATCTCGGGGCTAGGATAGTAACATTTTGGATCGCTAGTTTGTCCGATAGAACCCTGTATTAAATCCCAAACCCTTCCGAAGTGCATATTTTAAAAGGCATGAGGAATGGTTGTCCGTCGGTGGGGACATTTAAACTAATGGTCCCCTTGGTGCTTTTCGACAGGAGTAGGCTATGTGGTGGCACTAGGTTTCGCCTTTTCTTCTGTCTTCACCATCATCATGTCTCAAATAATACACAAACACATACACTTCTCTTACCCTCCAATCTCTACAAAAAGCAAGTATTCACTACCTATGCAAAGTGGTCTGTCGAAGTGGTGAGTAAATTGAAAATAGACCACATTAACTGCATCTATCCGCCTAGCAAGGAACCAGATGCACGATAAGTGCTGTGTATGATATTAAAAAAAACACGCATAAACTAATCACTGGCACTATAGAACCCGTAGGTTTATTGCCGCGCGGACATAAGCTCTCCACACGTCCATATCCTTAGCTAATGTTTTCCAATCATACCCTGTATAATTTACTTCCCTCAAATGATAGTTAATGTTATTCTCTAACACTATTCTTGGTCTACCAACTGGGCATTTTCTCTCTAGTTTTCCTTCAAGAAGCTTCTATTTCCCTCTTTCATTCCTCATTCGTGCCTCATGACCTGCCCATATCATGAGACTTAACTGTTCTAATTATATCTGGTTTTGTATAAAGATAATGTAGTTCACTGTACAAAGACGTATAAACATATTTTAAAATTAAATTTGCGCCGTAGAATCGACAAAATATAATAATATGGCTTCAAATGAATTTTGAATCTGTGAATATTATTTCTCAGATATAATGAGAACAGTTAAGTCTCGTAGACTGCGATGGGCAGGACATGTGGCACGAATGGAGAATGAAAGACGTGCATGGAAATTTCTTGTTGAAAAACCAGAGGGAAAACGCCCAGTTGGTAGACCAAGAATGAGGTTGGAGAATAACATTAAATATGATTTGAAGGAAGTTATTACGAACTGCTGGTTTTCTTAGGCTTAAAGGACCTTCGGGACTTGGAAATTTTTGGTAGCATGAGGTTCTAGCCGAGCGTTAGTATGCATGTATTAGTTATAAAGGCATACGTGTTTTGAACATAAATAAATTGATTGTTAATTTTAACTATTTTATTATAATGATAGGTCGAAAATAGTAATAGGAAACAAAATCATAGAACAGGTGAACCATCTCAATTATCTAGGATGTGACATTTCGTTTAATTATGATAATGATATAAATAATAAAATAGCAAAATTCCAGGGAATATGTGGTACAATAAAACGAACACTAAATAACAAAACAGCAAGAGAGACCCAACTGAAATGTTATAAAATGTTGGCAGTACCGGTACTGCTCTATGGTTCAGAAGC
Source organism: Diploptera punctata (assembly GCA_030220185.1). NCBI lineage: Eukaryota > Metazoa > Arthropoda > Insecta > Blattodea > Blaberidae > Diploptera > Diploptera punctata. The sequence goes on along the minus strand of JASPKZ010007245.1, from coordinate 537,121 downwards.
CTGGATACATAAAAAACAAGACCTAAGTAGGATAACGGCGGCAGAAATGAAATTTTTGAGATCTGTTAAAGGGTGCACTAAGGAAGACAGAATCAAGAACACAGAAATAAGACAGGAACTTGAAATATTTGCAATAACTGATAAAATGGATACATATAGACAAAAATGGAAGCAACACATAGACTGAATGAATGAAGATAGATATCCAAAACAAATAACAAAATACAAACCTAAAGGCACCCGAGATGTGGGCAGACCTAGAAAGAGATGGGCTGAAGTCGGAACGGGTCAACAGACCTAATCCATGAATGAAGATGATGATTATAATGATTAGAATCCCTAAGCATTCTAGCCCTAAATAACTAATCTAAGCTTATATTAAGAAAACCTACATTGTAACTTTCTTAAGGTTTGAGAGAGGGAGGTGGGGGTTTATAAATCTACCCTAAATTACATTTTAGTTAAGTATCTACTAATTCCTACACTTTGAAAAAAAAAGTATTAAAATACTGAATATACTGATTGCATTTCTAGCGAATTAATTAAGAAAAATGGAAGGTGGATTTACCCATCAGCTGCTGCTTCCACTGATTGACCCGAGTCCCTTACTTTGCCAGAGTTAAATAATAAACGTGACCTACATTTCCACTAACTTAACTGTACTAACATACCATAGTCTAAATGCAGAGATTTTACATTTCCACTGACTTAACTGTACTAACATACCATAGTCTAAATGCAGAGATTTTACAGTTAGCCTTGCAAACTTTGCTCCTGCCATAAGTCAAAATTCTGTCCTAATATAATATGTCTAAGAGCTTTATTTCAACAATCGTTTTATTAGAATAATTAAAATAATCTATGAAATAATTAAATATCTATGTAAAATACTCTATGTATTCATAACAAAAGTAGATTATATAGGGATGATTGGAAAACATTAGCTCAGGATAGGGATGTATGGAGAACTTATGTCCGCGCGGCCATGAACCTGCGGGTTCGATACTGTCAATGAGTTAGTTAGTGAATATTATTTGTAAACATTTGCTTTTCAATAATCCATTTTTTTTAATATTTATTTGTAACAATAGTAAATCCCCTGCCTCAAATGTCCAATGAATATATTTTTAAACTGGTAACTTTTCAATATCAATAATTTCAATATGGAATAAACATTAAATCAACATATACATAAAGAACGGTTAACTTTCCATTGCTTTTTACATAGCCTACATCCATGATGATAATATACATTGAATAATTCATTGAAATTCATAAACACAAACTATAAAAAAAAACACAATTTGATACGAATTATATAGGAGCGTGTATGTGAATTTCCGAAGCAAATTCTGCTTGCATTATTCCTGCAGACATGTATCTGAATATTTTTATATAATAAAAATCAATTTTATTTCAAATCGTTTAACAGCAATATAATACTTACAAATATCGTATTGAAGTTTATACATCGTGTCCCATTCAGACCTCCCACACTTTAATTAATCATAACTCACAAAGTATGCGGAATTATGAGTTGCTATTAAAAGAAAGAGAAACTCAGAGAATTCTTGTTTTCATTGTTGCACTTAATTCATGTGTCGCATGTTGAAAATAATGACATAAAACAAACTTGTTTTCTGGTATCCAGAGACGAATTAAATAATTACAATGTAAAGAAATTACCGGAGAGGAGGAAATGCACTTGATGTGAAGACCATTAAGGCATGGCTTGAGACGTTTCTGGCGACTGGAAGCGTTAAAAAAAAAGAATCAGGAGGTGCTCGTACACGTGTTTCAGAAGAAAAGATTAAATAAATGGTGCACATATAGAGGTGTTTTAATTTGTGACAATAACAATTATTTGAGTTTCTGTTTCGTTTATTGTCGGCCTCATTTCATAATTCCACATACTTTTGTTAGTTATGATTAATTAAAATGTGGGAGGTTTGAATGGGACACCCTATACTTAGAGGGCCAAATAAACGAAGATGCGAACTGGATTATCGAAATAGTAATAACGTATACAAGGATATAAAAATATTTAGCTTTAATGAGTGTAATTCCATACGAGGAACTCAATTATTATTTCCTGTTTACTAAGTCAATTATCCGACTTCTGCGTCTGCAGATTATACGCATTTGAACTGCATTTATTGTAAGTTTTATGTGAAGGGTTTCACCCTGCTTCCTTGGTGAGTCGCAGTTTTATTGAGAGAATTCCGATAGCTTAAAATGTTACTAACATTACAGATTTTATAAACTAAAAGTAATAACCTATCTTGAAATAAAAATATTGTGTAATAATTTTAAACTGGCTTTTAAATTAATCATATTGAATTATTAATATATATATATATATATATATATATTTATTTATTTATTTAATGTCTGTTGATAGTACACTGCTGTGGTGTAAGGATAAAGTTGTTGCCTAAGATTCAATGGGCCTAGATTCGATTCCCGGTCGGTGCAAATTTCCTGGGTGAGATTTTTCCTTACCTTTAATTTATTTATTAAAAAAATACATGTTTTATTTTTATTTATGTATTTATATAGCCTGACTTTCTCTTCCACAATTATATTAAAGGCTGCTGAGGAAGCCCTAGGGACAAAATCTACTAAAAGAGGAAAGAAATGTTTATATATATATATATATATATATATATATATATATATATATAATTCAAGAAATGGTTGAAAACAAAAAACAGCATACTTAAAATACATTCAGTCAAAATCAGAAGAAGATATAATTGCTTATAAATATAGAAGCATCATTATTAAAAGAGAAGTAAGGAAGTTGAAACGACTTAGCTGGGACAACAATATATCCAATATAGAATATGATTGCCATGGATCACAGGATATACTTACTTACTCACTGGCACTATCGAACCCGTAGGTTCATGGCCGTGCGGACATAAGCTCTCCATACATCCCTATCCTGAGCTAATGCTTTCCAATCATTCCCTGTATAATCTACTTCCCTCAAATCATAGTTAATGTTGTTCTCCCACCTCATTCTTGGTCTACCAACTGGGCGTTTTCCTTCTGGCTTTCCTACAAGAAGTTTCCATGTATGTCTTTCATTCCCCATAGCGCAACATGTCCTGCCCATCGCAGTCTACGAGACTTAACTGTTCTTATTATATCTGGCTTCCTATAAAGACCATGTAGTTCATTGTTATGTAGTCTTCTCCATTCACCTGTCTGTTCATCTCTCTTTGGTCCAAAAATTCTCCTAAGAACTTTATTCTCAAATAGGATCACAGGATATGGCTTATACAATTTTGAAACATCTGAACTCAACTGAAAAAGACATAGCCAAAATAAATAATATACCAGAAAAATAATTGCTCAATTATTATGGAACTTTATGGACAAATATGTCAGAAATAAACATTGACCCCAAATTAAAGGAAATCAAATAATTAGAGAACGCTGTAGTAACATTCAAAAGTAAGAAAACTGCAGGAATAGACTTTAAATATTGAACTTTTAAAGTACGCTCCAAGAGAAATTAAAGAGAGATTCTTAGATGTACTAAATATGTATTGGAGGATGTGTATAATCCCGGATGGATGGAATAAAGATCTTATATGCCCCATGATTAAAAAAGGAAGTAGACACGAGTGCACAAGTTACAGTGGGATTTGTTTATTGAATACAGCTTATAAGATATACGCTAATATTATTCTTAAAGGACTGAATATAATCAATGAGTATATATTAAGTGAAGAACAATGTTGCTTTCGGAAAGGTCGGTCATGTTCAGATGCCATATTTACAATAGAACTTATTCAGAAGAGAAGAGAGTTTAATTTACCAACTTGCATACTTTTCATTGACTATGAAAAAGCGTTTGATAGATTGTCAAGAAATAAACTATGGAAAATAATGTATGATAAAGGGTTTCCAGGACATATTGTCAAAGTCGTGCAAAGCTCATATTTTAATTAAAAAATAATGATTGACAAAGGAGGTACAACGAGCGATAATAACATTATATATATATATATATATATATATATATATATATATATCAAGTTTAACCACAGATTTTAAAGTTGGCAATACAGTTCTAAATACCATGTTGTTTGCAGACGATCAGACAATCGTTTGCTCTGCAGAAGACAATTTACAAATAGCAGCGATATAAATTAAATGAAATAGCAAATAAATGCAATATGACAATCTCTGAAAGTAAATCGACAGTAATGGCATTCAACGGGAAAGTCCACATGAGGTGTAAAATCAGCATTAATAACAATACTATACAACAGGTGAACAATTTCAATTATTTATGATGCAATGTATCATACTGCCAGAAGGAAGATATTAATATTAAATTAAATAAATTTTATAGAATGTGTGGCGCTATAAAACGGACACTGAAAAATAAAACTTTGAGGAGCACACAATTAAAATTATATAAAATTATGGCAATATCTGTTTTAACATATGCAAGTGAAAACTGGACCCTTAACCGTTCAGACGGAAGAAAAATAGAAACTGCAGAAATTAAGTTCTTACGTTCAGTAGCAGGTGTGACAATTTTGGATAAAAAAAGAAATGAAGATAATTGGAAAGACTTAAATATGTTTAATTTAACAAACAGAATTGACAATATGAGAATCAACTGGTATGAACATGTTAAAAGAATGCCTATAGATAGAAAATTCCCCAGCCGTATTGTTAAAAGAATACTATCAGTGAGCAAATGTCAGGAAAACGTTAAGGTTGAAATAGTCACCTAACACCAACATTGGCCTTTATAATCATCCATTTCATATTCGTTTCATTAAGTATGAATGAATTCGTGAATTGTGAGTCTTGTCTTAAATGTATGTGTTGTCTCCGAGATAGCCCTGACATTAAGTTGATTACATATCCAGTGACATACTCCAAACCCTGTGTGGTTAGAAAACTACGTAAGTGTAATTGATTCAGTCCCTGTAAGGACCTGCTGACACGTGATACGTTTGCATTTACAAAGGTACAGATTAAACTAATAAAAAATAAAGAAAATACCCCGTTATGAACATATGATTGTCAAGAAAGTAGTATGAAGAAGCAAATGTAAAGTTTTCTACAGGGAAATTCTTACAAGGGAACTGTCAACCATTGCATGCCGAAATATATCTTGAAACTTCTCCCAGAGAAGCGTTGTGATGTTTCAAGGCCGTGTCCAAAAAAAATCTGTCATTTTTAACTGCAAGGTACATAAATCGAAGCTATAATCCAGCAATGTCAATCCACTGTACGGAGCAGATGGATTCCCTGCATGGCTAAAAGCGGAATGAACTGGGGCGGATCGCGGCGCGGAGAGCAGGTAGTGAGGATTATCCAAACTACCAATAATTCACTGGTTGTAATACTTCCGCATAGTTTAAGTGAGAGATTTGGCGCTGAATTTTAATGCCTTGCCGTTAAAACGGCAGATTTTTTTTTTGGATGCGGTCTTGATACATCACAACAGTTCTCTGGAAGAAATGTCAAGGTAGGTTTCGGCACAAAATTAAAATTATAATATAAAATTATAAAATTGTTACCTCATAGGTCCGTCTCCTCAACTTAGTAAACTATTAATTCTCTGTAGGCCTTTCGCGAGTAGTCCCATCATCAGCAGAAGGTGCAGGAGATAGGTATTTTTCTGCTCACCCTAAATGCCTTGTTATCTATATCACAAAGTAAACTGTTTCGATTTTAAAAATATTTATTATGCACGTCTTAGGTGGCCTAATTAATTAAATAAAACGAGACGTTATAAATCACTCTGATGAGTAATGAATTGCAGACATTTTAATTTTGTGATAGATGCTTCAGCCACCTTTCAAAAGTGACATAATTGCATTTCTATAAAAATAATGTTTGTTTCATCGATTGATCTATCATCAAATCTAATGTGAAGGTTAATGAAGGTCAAGTTCGTAGTCAAGGTGATGATGCTAAACTTAGAATTGATTGGATACGTGTACCTCTGTTTATTGCTGTGACTGGCTGAGCTATAAACCATGACGAGCGTTAATGAAACCTCGTAACGAATTTTGGTGGCAGAAGCGAGATTGTGATATTTAACAAAGTTCTCAGAACTTTTACACAGAATATTCACTCAAGCATCGTTTTAACTCTTTCGGTCTCACATTATGACTTCAAGTGGGGCATCTTTATGGATATTTTCTGTATTAATACAATGTACTGAACGCAAAAAAAGTTAGTAATTCTTTTGTGAAACAGTTAATATGTTTATATCATGTCGTTCAGGAACATTTGAAGTAGATGCATACACCATCTTGTAAAGGTCGATACTAGAAGCTTGTTATTCAAAGGATTGGTGCATAAAGTGAACTATAGGCCCTATCACAAGTTCAAATATTATATTTTTCGGGGAATAAAATCGTTAATTAATATCAAAGAAATTTTAGACCTATATTTTTACATCATTTCTGATAATTACCGAAAATTAACCAAATTCTTAATGTAATTCATTTCTCCGATTGAGGGTCTTTCCACTTTTCAGCGGTTGCCCTTTTATCAGCCGGCTGCTGGCCCTTCACATCCACATGTGTCAATCACAGAGGTAGATGATCAACAGCCAGTGTAGGGGTGACATGTGGTTAGCATGTCGAGTCCCCCAGCCGTTATAGCTGGTTCCTCAACCTGGAGCCGCTACTTATTGTAGCTACCCAATTGCCTCACGATGCTGGGTGGGCACCGGTCCCATACTGGCCGAAATACCATGAGAAAATTTCTTCCCCCATGGAGACTCGAACCAGCGCAAGTCCCGTAGCTCTGCGCCAAGGCTTCCTACCTTAACCGCTCGGCTACGGCGCGGGACTTAATTCATTTCTCATTTTCTAATTAAAGTATAAAAACTGTATTTTTTTATTTCATTCTATTTATAGACGTTTTAATATTACAAGGTTATATTAACTTATTAATGGTAACGTGAAATAGTGAATATGATGAAATGGATCCTGGTAACAAAATTCCAGCCCAGCATTTGCATTGACGACTCAGGTAAACAATGCAAAAACTCAGTCGGGTTTGTCGGCAACGGGGTTTGAACCTGGGACCTCACGAATGTGAGTCTCAAACTCCAACGTGTATGACAACTCGCTCAGTTATTACAATTTTATTTTATTTATTAATTGTTTCTAACTATTCACTCAGAATAATATATATATATATATATATATATATATACATGTGTGTGTGTATGTCAAGAAGAACAATTACAAATATATGAATTAGCAAATAAATAAATTGACAGACTATAAATGGAAATGATTTCAACATATACATAGAATGGAGACATCTCGTCTATCAAAACAGGCTTTACAGTATGTTCCAGGAGTTAAACGTTCCGTTGGACGCCCCATGACCAGATGGAAGGATTTGCTTTGAGTCGGCAAAGGTTTATAGCCTAACTTTAAAGTCGAAGAGGAAGATATGTCAAGAATGAAGCGACAATACGCGTGGAAATACATCACCATATTGGCCTATATTCAAGTGTACAGACCAACTAATTAAATAACTCACTGCCACTATCTTACCCATAGGTTCATGGCCGTTCGGACATAAGCTCGCATACATCCCCGTCCTGAGATAATATTTTCCAGTCATCCCCTGTACAGTCTACTTCCCTCAAATCATGGTTAATGCTATTCTCCCATCTCATTCTTGTCTACTTACTTACTTACTCACTGGCACTATCGAACCCGTAGGTTCATGGCCAACGCGGACATAAGCTCTCCATACATCCCTATCCTGAGCTATTGCCTCCCAGTCATTCCCTGTATAATCTACTTCCCTCAAATCATAGTTAATGTTATTCTCCCACCTCATTCTTGGTCTACCAACTGGGCGTTTTCCCTCTGGTTTTCCTACAAGAAGCTTCCATGCACCTCTTTCATTCCCCATACGTGCCATATGTCCTGCCCATCGCAGTCTATGAGACTTAACTGTTCTTATTATATCTCATTCTTGTCTACTTACTGGACGCTCTCCTTACGGTTTTCCCTCAAGGAGTGTCCACGCCCTTCTTTCATTCCCCATTCGTTCGACATATCTTGCTCATCGCAACCTACGAGACTTAACTGTTATTATACCTGGTTACCCAAAAAAATGTTATGTAGCTCATTGTTATTTGGTATTCTCCATTCGCATATATGTTCACCTCTCTTTGTTTCAAAATTTTTCCTAAGAACTTTATTTTCAAATATTCGTAATATTTCATCCTCCCTTAGTCCAAGTTTCGCATCCATATAATAAAACTGGGAGAATAACAATATTTTATATATTATCAATTTAATGTTTTTTTAAAGAAGTTGGGATGATAAGAGTCTCTATAAGGCTTAATAGCATTATAGAATTTCATATACGAATTCTTTTAATGTCAAGTTTACAGCTTCTATTTGCTTTCTGAAGCAAAACCAGCTCAAGGATCGAAGATGCAGAACTTTATATCATTTCAGGAAAATGGCTTCTATTTTAAGTTTCTTATTTATAAATTACATAAGGTGGTTTTTCTTTCATCTCGCTCTGAAATTTATATTTTATTTTTAGTACGAATCAGCAAGAAACCGACTGCAGGCAAGGTTACGCTGTTACACAATAATTCAGATTATAAAATCTCTGACTTACCTTCTTAAACAGGTCTCTCTATCTTTTTCTATTAGTGAACTATATCATAAGTTTAAGTATGATATTGTTCTTTCGCAGTATTCTAAAGTTGCAAATTATTAAGTTAGGGTCTCGACTTGTTCTGCAAGGTGTAAAATAAATGAAGCCGAAGACATTTATCCAACTGTCCTCTGGAATCCTCAAGCAAAATTATAACAAATACAATTTTTTTGTGTTCAATGATTTTTTTAGAACATAGTATTATTAATTTTATAAGAAATAGTTATTTGACTCCAAATTTGGGAGTTTACTTGTAAGCTAAAAACGAATTTATTCCTATTCTTTGGCTCTATCGTCCTTTGAATTAAACCTTGACTTCCTGATCACCTCCGTCCATAGGCCTACTTACCTGTCTTGAGACTTTATTCTGTATATTTCAAAACCGTGTTGCTTGATGTAATCTCACAGATAATTCATTTATCGTAATCTTGACGTTGCAACTCTTCATTTTTCAACTATTTAGACTTCTAAAGGACACCGGGTACTCTTCTGGTCTTCCAACTACACTTTCCAACTTATGTGGCTTCTAAAGTAATCTTGGGCACTCTATCATCATTGACCCTAATCGCATGTCCTAACAATTCCATTCTTCTTATTTATTGTGATATCAGTTACAATATCAACATCTTAAAACTGATTTAGAGAAATATAATTTTTATTTTTGTCACATGAGTTTCCAAAATATTATCAAAATAATTTTTAAATCATACAAAAACAAATTAGGTAAATTTGATGGAGGTTGAGTGTTTAACATTTATGATTCAGTAGATTTATATTAATAAAATGCTTTGGAAAATTGTTGGACTAAAAGCAGACGAACAGACACATACATGACATAACAGTGAGCTACATGACCTTTATGGGTAACCAGGTATAATAGGAAGAGTAAAATCTCACAGAATGCAGGTGGAAAGAGTGGGGAATGAAAAAGGAGCATGATAACTTCTCTACGAAAATCAGAGGGTAAGAGCCCGTAGGTAAGCAAACAAATGAGGTGGGAGAATAATATTAACCATCCATCCATAGTAATTCTGCCCGAGGGCAGGTCTTTCATTGCAATCGTAGCATTTACATGCTATGCTTTGCAGCTTTACTAGGGAATTATATGTGTGGTAGCTGATCATCCGATATCATGGCAGCTACCGCCGTCTTCAGGAAACCAAACACCATTCCTCTCTATCAATCCATTGATCTTTCTCCAATCCTCTGATATTCATAGCTGCTTGTACCCCTTCTATCCAAGTTTTTTTCGGTCTTCCTCTCTTCCTCCTTTCTATTGGGATCCATTCCATAACAATTTTAGGCAATATTTGCTCTGACATTCTTTTGACATGGTCATACCACTGTAATCATTTCTTTTCTATGTCTATGATGTCCGGCTCCTCTTGTACACCCACAATTTCCCTTATTTCTTTATTTCGTATTCTATCCATTCTAGATTTTCCAGCTGATCTTCTTAAAACATCCATTTCTGTACTTAAAATTATTTTCATTTCCCTGGTAGGGATTAGCCAGACTTCAGCACCATAAGTTAAAATGATCTGAATTATAGTTTGATATAGGCCTATTTGTAATTTTCAATTTTTTGTAATCTTTTTGCTCCACCAATCAGAGTTTAAAGCATTTATTGCTTGTTTTGTTTGAGCGATTCTATTTTATATTTCCACTGTGTTATCGCCTAAATGGTCTAATTTTGTTCCTAAATAAGTGCATTCAATACTGGGTTTTGGCAGCTGATATTAACCATAATTTGAGGGAATTTAATTATATAGGAATAATTCAAAAACATAAGTTCAGGTTATGAATATATGAAGAATTTATGTCCGTGCAGATATTGAAACTCTCTCTTCGATAGTGTCAACGAGTTAGAGGCTTCTATTACATGTGTATAATCCTGCCTCCTAACTTTAACAGTGAGAAATAAAGTAATCTTGTAAGCCCATGTTTCCCTTAACAGATTTTGGTGCTCTCCCCCTATAGGGAAGAAATTGAACCGTACTAATTTAGTTACACTTGTTTTTTATATAGATGTCATTTTAGTGGTCCGTGGTCAGCGTTCCTCCTCATACTGACATATAGGAAACCAAGTTAGTGCTAGGACGGGAAAATTCGGTAAATTTTGCTTAGATGTCTTTTCATTCAGGCTTAAGGATCTTTTACGAGTGAAAATCTTCAGACACGGGACCCACGGCTTAAAGTCCCTCCCGAAGGACTTGCTCCTTGGATTTTTCCATCCTAAAAAAAAACCCATCGACCCCGGTCGGGTTTGAACTCGGGACCAGAGGCAAGGAGCGTAACCACTAGTCCACCGCGGCCGATTGAGAAATAAAGTAAGAAATGAAATACGAAACACAGTTACGTAATATCAATATAAAATCGATCTGGTCTTGAGTTGTTTATAGAGTGAGAAAAAATCAACCTCTCTTTATGTTTTAGGAAGCAAAAGGTTAAAGAGGAGATAAATTTAAGATAGTGAACCCAGGGTGTAAAAAAAAATACCTGAACTACGCTGTTAAATTTCGAGTGTTTAAAAACAAAAGACGTATCTGTAAAAAGATAAACTTTCTCACAATCCCCGATTCAGTGTTCTGAACTGTGTTAATGTATATCCCTTCTAATGATATTAAATTAACTCCAACTCTATCATTGTAATTTAACTTTAATATAAATAAGCATATACCTGTACTTCCGCGATCCCGTCTTCATTTGACTTTTTGTTGAATTGGTGTCGCTGCGTCTAAACATTTTTAACGTTTCTGATGAAGGTCATGGCATGATAACAGAAACATTAGTTAAGGAGAGCCGTTGAGAAGAGGAAGTAAAAAAGAACTCATAATAAAAAATATATCTTTGATTCTAATTTCCTGACTTTTAATTTTTTACACCATTTTATTTAACCTCACTTTTCTGTTTATGAGGGGCAAATCTTACAATCGATTGTTCTTTAACACTTCTATATATCCGTTCATGCTTAAATTTTGCACACGCCTTTGGTACTAGTGACAGCACAATATAGTACATTCAATATTGTAATATGTTCAAAATGGCGTAATACCATTTTCTTTACAACCCCTCGAAATGCTTTACAAATGAAAGTGCTTGACGAGTAGAAAACAATACTTTTGAAAGTGACGACATATTTTTGAGACATGTAATAGATTAAAAGAAGAAAATAAATTATTAATCAATTTAAAACAAGCTTTTATTTATTGAACTAAAAAGTATATATTTTTTTTCCAAGTCACCTTTGATTGACTGTACATAAAAGCTCGGGGCGCTCAGATTTTAAATGTATAAGAAATTATTATTGGCTATTTAACTCATGCCACAAATTGGAGTCAATGACCAATCACATTTCAATTATTTTTTATTTACAACCAATCACAGTCGTTTTTACCTCGATTTTATCAATTTAATTTTATAACTTTAAAATCAAGCTCCTCCTTTTTAACATTCTAAGTAGGTCATAGCATTTATTTTGCAGTGACTGCATATGACTACCAGTGGCTACCAGATTGTATATATAGTACACGAATGTTAGCAGTTAGTGCTTGCGGAGATAATATAAAAATATTTGTAGCAATTAATTATACCACAAAAAAGACACTGTTTGCACTTTCTTAAACGTATTATTTTCCAGGAATTTACTTTTTAGAAAAATATAATTGACATACTTACATGATAAGACATCAGAAATTAATTAATAATCTATAATGTTGATTATAAATTTCTCCACTAGGGTTCATTCGTACAATAGTGTGATCCTTTGGCAAGAAATAATATGATCTGGTTGCAGTGACGAATAAATGAAGCATAACATTTCTCATTTGTTTTCAAACATCGCCATTTACATTAAATAAATAAATATTTTAAAATAACTATATTTAAATAATGATTTGTGAGTAAACAGATTAATTTTATTCGTTAAATAGTCCTAAAAAATGTGACTCTTGATTTCCAAATTCTCTAGATAAATTCACGAGTCACTTCGTGAGTCGTGAATTTATCGATAATTTGGAAATTACTCGTGGCGTTAGTTATGATAAAAATCAGTAATAGACCGTAAAATATAAACACGATCAATAATGATTTCTTAATAAATATTGAATTTCAGTTTCTTAAACATTTAATACCTGAACAAGCCAAGCATTTATGCATAGTGACTCTGGATGGAAAAATTCTTCTTTTTAGTTGAATGAATAAAACCTTATTTAAATTGTATAACTTATTGTTAATTATGGATATATTGAAATTTAAAATATACACGCAATTTTTAAATATCTTAAACAATTCAGTCTAAAATAATTTTAAATAAATGAAGTTTGGCCATCGCAGACCTGTATTAAGATGCAGTTGCCTAAATCTTCTGCAATGGTACCTGAGAAAGTTTTAAATTTTAACTACAAATAGGCCTAGCCAAGCCATTATATATAAATCTGTTCTAGTAATTTTATTGTTGTACCTGTAATATAGGATGTAATTAAAATTATAACTCACTTTTATTTCATATAAGTATTGATAAATACATGGTTCTTGAAGAACTATTGTACTGAGTCTGCTGCAGGAGCTTCGCTACATACTGAGTAAAGTTTCTTGAAAATTGCATAGTACTAACACGAGTGGTTATTGAGACTTGTACCATTATGGCACTTTTAGGTATTATTTATAAATTGGATTCAGACTGAATGATTTAAAATAGGCCTATATAAAACTATATAATATACTTATAAAGCTAAATGCGTCATTAATTTTCACATATTGTATTATTTAATCAATTGAGTTGGTGTTTACTTGATGAAAATCCATATTTATTAATTAAATAAAAATAAAACGTAGTTTTATTTTATTTTCATATTTATTATATAATTCAGTGACAGCTGTTTCGGTACACTGTACCTTCTTCAGACATGTTAACAAATTATGAATTGTGTTCCAACTGATTTAAGCAACAATACAACAATATTTATTTAAATTTTTTAATTTAACAAAGGGGATTCATTCAAATCAAGTTGAGAATTTAACAGTTTTTTACTACTTTTAAACTTATTAATTTCTACAGCCTCCAAAAGATAAAGGAACACATGAGAGCATATAACAGAAATTTAGAAAATTCAAACTATGCTAACCACCTATTCCAATTTAATCATTGTTTCGATCCAAATTTTGAAATTTTACATATTTGTGATAAGGGTAAGAAGTTAGATCTTTTGGAGGCTGTAGAAATTAATAATTTTAAAAGTAGTAAAAAACTGTTAAATTCTCAACTTGATTTGAATGAATCCCCTTTGTTAAATTTAAAAATTTAAATAAACACTGTTGTATTGTTGCTTAAATCAGTTGGAACAAAATTCATAATTTGTTAACATGTCTGAAGAAGGTACAGTGTACCGAAACAGCTGTCACTGAATTATATAATAAATATGAAAATCAAATAAAACTACGTTTTATTTTTATTTAATTAATATTGTATTATTGTCGGATAATTAGGCTCAGATATATAATTAATTGATTACAAATTAATTTTTACCCGTCTTCTCAGCCGGACTCAGTCAGCTTAGAATCTCTCGGACGGAGCAACACCTGGATAACAAAACCTTTAACGTTAATAGGTTCGCAAACGGTATAAGTCTTCACGGCAATTTATTACAAAATGACAGTTTTCAGATACTATATTTTGTTATTAATCATTTAATTATATAAATATATACTCATATTTATTATTATAAATGGATTTTGAAGATTAAACCCCTTTCCCGTTCCCAATTTCTATCTTCCTTGATCAAAGATAACTTTTTCTTGAAGTCCCTTTGAAGAAATAACGTCTTTAACTTTTTGATATCATGATCATATTGATCTTTCCGAATACCTCTTCCGGCTGGTATCTATTGATATATTTTTAGGCCATCGTTTTTGCTCTATCCTCTTTAATTGCCATCGCTGCCATTAGAGGATAAATTCCAATTATAAGAAACCATATTTACAAAATTTCTACTTTATAGTATGTATACTTCAATTACATTTTGAAATTGTTTAATGTATTTACAAAATGTATTTCATCAATTTCAAAAATGAATCATCTAATGAAAGTTATATATTATAAAAAAATGTTAAAATCAGTTTAACTCCATATTTTCAATTCTGTCTACCTCTTTTTACTCTGGTTTCGTTCGTCTTCTAATTTCTTCATTCCGAATTCTTTGTAATCATCCCAAATGATATTTTTCAACTGCCAAAAGCTATTATGTATATTTTTCATTCATAACCCGTACTTCACTGTTGTAATATAAAATACTTTCAACCAATGCTTAACCCATGTATAATTTTGGGCTCCTAGAAATATTCTTATCCAATCATATTAAATTCAGATATCCCAATACATTTATTGCCTGTTCATTTCGTAATTGATACTCGTAATCTGATATCAAATTAAATACACGTAAATGTATGGATTGACATGTAATGACTTTCAATTGAAAGAAGCCCAACTATAAAGAATTAATCAGCAGTAATTTTCAAAATATATCTTGTATACAATTTTCAAAATTAGGCTACACATTATTTC
The DNA here is from genome assembly GCA_030220185.1 of Diploptera punctata. Lineage (NCBI taxonomy): Eukaryota > Metazoa > Arthropoda > Insecta > Blattodea > Blaberidae > Diploptera > Diploptera punctata. Next base: position 521,871 of record JASPKZ010007245.1, on the reverse strand, counting down.
TTGGCATTTCCAGAGATTCTTTAAATAGTTAATTCGAAAAATATATAGTATTATAACTTCTTTATGTATTCTCGTGTTCCCATTTCAGGAAATAAGTTTATTATCATAACATAGTATTTAATATGAGCACACAAGTACTTGACATTTTCACAGAATGATGAAATGAGAATTTCTGCTGCTTTTACTTGGAATATTGAATTTAATTTGACCACATTTCGATGGTTAGATATAACGCATTGTTTTCGTAAAGCATTAGGATCTTCCAGTTGTTGGATGCTTGTTAACATTTGATCAAAGGAGCGTGGTCATATACAAAGGTCTGTCAGAATCTTCTGTAAAATTATTGTCCTCTGACATCTAGCATAATTTGATGCTACAGCAGGACAAGATGAGACTACAGTAGGATTTTGTTGAATTTCATTCTTTTAATTACTCCTTTGTAGTATTAAACTTGCAAACAAGTTTCATTTTTCCTCTAGTGACCTTTCTACAGCTCAGTTTTTCATTTATTTCTTCCTTTAATGAAAGAAAAAAAATCACATTTCTAAAGTATCTTAGTAAATTTTAAATGAGGAGCTAAATCATTATTTTTACTCGCATTTTTAAGTTGATAACATTTTTATTGCTACATCTTAAATAAATGAATTCAGTAAATATGAATGCTATGGGGGGACACCCCCCAGTCCTCTTCAATAACTGCCTCTGCAAAAATAATACATTCATATCACCAATAAATCCACCGCTGTGGTCTCGAGATAGCGTGCTGCCTTGTCACGCAGTGGGCCCGGGTTCGATTCCCGGTCGGGACAGGCTCCTGGGTGACTTTTTTTTCGGGGGTTTTTCCTCACCTGTAAGACAAATGTTAGGAAGCTTAGGGCCCAACGGTGTCCGAAAATCATCTGGCCATCATCATCATTTTTATCATTATCATCATCATCACCCTTCATCGATGTGGAAAACAACGGGAAGCTACCACACCTATAATTCCCTAGTAAAGCTGCAAAGCATAACATGCGGTGAAAGACCTGCCCTCGGGCAGAATTACTATGGATGGATCACCAATATATACTTACTTTATTACAAGACCAAACAAAAACGAAAGATTTCACATTATAAAAATGTATTTTAAATAGTTTTGATACAGTTTGCATTTCATTCTGCCAATTAGCTATAGTGATTGATACGACTTTTGATTTGTTCCCTTGTTACAAATACCAATGCAAATGACTGACTGCATATTCGTAATTGTAAATCTGTGCAATTATTCATTTTTTTCTAAATTTTGGATTTAATTTTACTCCTATTTTGTCTTGGAATAGTCTCACCAACCTCAATATTTCACATGAGCAAGTCCATTGTTAGTAAAATGTGTCGTTTTCTGGCAGTTGTTGAATAAGTAATGAGCAGTGCATGTTAATATATTTATTTAAATTAATTAGAAATGGAATTAAGTTATGTACATTGCAGGAATTAAGGTTTTACGCTTTCATTTATATAAATAATAATAATAATAAATAATAATAATAATAATAATAATAATAATAATAATAGTAAATAAATAAACAATGTTATATTGAAGCTGGCAGACATAGGGTCATAAAGACTTCTCTTTCACTCAACCAGCGAATAATAACATTATACAAATATTAAATACAAATTACAATTTTAAAATACAGACTGAACAAAGCACAATGTGGATGTGGTCTAATATTAGCTAATACTAACAAAACATGGATTAGAAATATAATAAGATAAGAAAATCTTTCTAGATGAATATGTATAAGTATATTACAAAGTGCTTAATATAGTTGTTATGCAGGTAATATTTTCATTGTGTGGAATTTAAGATATCTGTTCATCCATACATAGTAATTCTGTCCAAGGGTAGGTCTTTCACTGTAATCATAGCATTTTCATGCTATGCTTTGCAGCTTTACTAGGGAATTATAGGTGTGGTAGCTTCCCGTTGCTTTCCACACCGGTGAAGGATGATGATGATGGCCGGATGATTTTCGGGGACCGTTGGGCTCTAAGCTTCCTGACATTTGTCTTACAGGTGAGGAAAAACCCCGAAAAAACCTCACCCAGGAGCCTGTCCTGACCGGGAATCGAACCCCTGCCCGCTGCGTGACAAGGCAGCACGCTACCTCGAGACCACAGCGGTGGACTATCTGTTAATTTGGACTTAAATAATGATAGTGATTGACAGTCCCTGACCTGACTGGGAAGTGAGTTCCATGGTCTAGTCGTAGATATTGTGTAAGATTTAGAGTATTAACATGTCCTGTGCTGTGGTATATTAAGAAGTATCTTGTGATCTTGAGCCTAAATTGTGTAATTCCGGTCTCAGCTTGGTAAAGATCTCAACTCATCCGCAATAAATCATTTTCAATGATAGTAACTTAAATAGAGATTGATGGAGATGCTAGAGAATTGAAGTTGAGAGATTGGTGGACCATGTTAATTGGAGTAAGATCCTTGATGAGACCAAGACTCAGCTCTGAGTTGTGGTACCAGTGATGATGTAACGTAAATAAATATAATGAAATTAAAACACGTTTATCTACTTTGAGTATAAATATTATATTTCCTATTGCATTTATAAAATATAATTAAGTAATGTTGAGTGATTCCGGGTTATGTGGCCGTGGCCCATAGTTGGTGTTGATACCAGACGTTTCGCCCTCAACTGCGGAGGGCATGATTACCGGCCGTGAAAGCCTGCATTCAACCAATATAATTAAGTGCTTATACGAATTATTTATGTTGAAAATGTTGAAGTTTTTGAGATCTCCACTTAGCGTAAAAGCAGTTAATTTCATCAGACTATTGCTTAACTATTGAATATTCCCAGAAGCGTTTAATTTTGTTTCTGTGGTTTGTTGGCTAGTCGTCGATTGGTTGGTGAGATAATGGGAATGTTTGAGAAAACGTAGTTTAATTTCTGATTCTCTCTCGTGCGCTGCAAGGCAAATGCGGTGCCATAGAAACAAAGTTAGACGCCCTTGGCTTGGTGCGAACTTTCTGGTTCCACATAATGGACTCTGCGGTATGAAGCTTTGACCGCCATTTTCCATCGTCTTTAAACTTAGTTGCTAAATTCAAGTCGATGACGAACCACAAGACAGCAATAACTTTAGCGACAAATTAAATTAAAAATAAATACTTTATTTTAAATTAGGCGACTCCGTGGCGCAAGCGGTTAGACGCTCACCTCTCACCGCTGGGGTACCGAGATCGAGTTTCGGTCACTCCATGTGGGTTTCGTAGTAAACGAAACGGAGCTTGGACAGGTTTTTCTCGGGATTTCTCCCGTTTTCCCCTGCCACAATTTCATTCTACCATTTCTCCATACTCATCTCATCCATTTAATTTATTTCGTTCATCTGCCCCTGTAATGGTGCTGTCAGGCGTTTTCGGCCGGCAACCTTGTCATTTACATACCTCTATATATATAGGGGCTCATTTCATCCCATCCCTCGACCCGAACCTGAGTTGGACACGAGTTGAGGATATTTATTTAATTTTAATATAACCATTTTGTGACATGAGATTTGCTCATTTTGGTGATTTTCATTCTACTACCCCGCACCGTAAAGAGCAATTTAAGAGGTCCGTCGCCGTGGCGTAGTCGGTAGAATCCCTACCTTCCACTCCGGCGACCCGGAGTCGATTCCCGACGAGGTAGACGATTTAAAATATCCACCTTGGGTCTGGGTGTGTGTCCTGTCCTTGTCTCTATAACTTAAAAAACCAAAAGTAAAACAAGAACGAAAACAGCGTAAACGAAAATAGCAAAAAAAAAAAAAAAGCACCAAGTCTTTGAATCAGAGCTATGGGACTTGCGCTCGTTCGAGTCCCCATGGGGAAAGAGATTTTTCTCGTGGAAATTCGACCAGTTTGTAGAACTGGTACCCGCCCAGCATCGTGAGAAATTTGGGTAGCTGCAATAAGCTGCGACTCCAGGCTGAGAAAACCAGCCGCAACAGCTGGAATTCCGACGAGATGACCACACGTCACTCCTATACTGGTTACATGATCGTACACCTCTATGGTCAACAGATGTGAATGTGAGGTCAGCAGCCGCTCGTGTCATGAAAGCGAGGAGGAACTGTATAAGTAAAGGGGTCTGTAGTATAATTTAATATAGTTGATGTTTATCAATGACATTCCGTGGCAAACAACCAGTCAGATCGAAAATAATTATCAATAATCATAAATAATGAGTTAGAAGAACAAATCTCTCAATTTAATTATATCAGATGTGATGTGTCAGACAGGAATAATTCTCTTATAAATAAACTGCAACATCTGTATGGCACAATACACAGAAATCTATGTATTCAAATCAAAAGAGATGATAATTATAGTTCTATAATTGTGTAGCTGATGTACAATTCAGAGAATTGGACACTAAATGTGTGTAAAAACTATTAATCAAAATGGTTTAACTAAAAAGTGTAAACAAATCAATACAATAATTATTTTATTTAAAATAAAGCAAACTTTTATACATATATAGCAAGATCAGTGATGAATAGAGCGTAAATTCACATGTCATACATTTTAAGACTATATTTTGAGATCCAAGTAAGTAAATAACATTTATATTAGGATTTCTTATTATGTCTAAAAAGTCATATTTCTCTTTTTTTTTAATTTTGGTTGTATGTGTTCTAATTTCTGTAATAATGTCATATTTTAGATATATTTCGAGGTTTTTTATAAGTCGTCGCGAAGGATAAATAACCGAAATAATATACTGTAATAGTAACGGGTCATCCATCCACTTATTTTATAAGATATATATATATATATATATATATATATCTAGTAATAATAGAGAATATAATACATATATATAAAAAAAAAATTTATTGGATTCGTCTGGTGGTGTAATGGATATCACACTGAGGTACAGACTCAGAGATCCGCGTTCGAATCCCGTCCAGGCATTTATTTTTCTTATCATACCATATTAAGCTTGCATTGCTCAATGTTAAATATTTAATTATAACATCGATAAAGCGTCACTGCTATAAAGTAAAAATGTTCTCTTTAATTTGCTTACTTGTTATAGTCAGCTACTAGATGGCGGTGAAGACCGAGTTCTCGCGACATCTAGTAATACTTAAGAGAAAAGTGTTATCATACGCTACATTTTAGTTTTTATGTTGGCGTGTGATAGAGGGTGTAAGAACTGAAATAGTTCTTTTTGCACAATCATTTTAATAACGTAAACATATGTAAGTAGACATAGTACAAAGTAAAAATGTTTTTGTACAAATCCATATCAATAGCTGTAAGTCAGGTTTTGCAGCCGAAGTAAAGAATATCATTTGTACGTTTGCACTAGAAATCTAGTTCCTAGTTGCTTACAACCACGACCTTATTTGCATATTTAATCCAAGTTTAGCAATCACGTAACTCACCTCATATCAAATCAATTCAAGTTGAGAGCCTTGTTAAGAGAATTCCAATTAACTACCGTGAGTCTCCTACAATGCTTAGCTTAAACCCCAGTCTTCACGCAGTATTGGGATCATTTTAGTTCCAATTTGTAATCAAATGTTCTAGCTTTTCAAGAAATTCACTGCTTTGAACAACAATATTTTAACAAATAAACAAAAATTGACAGTTTTTTAATGCATAGAAATAATAATATTATTTTAAAAAATGCGGTTTATTCTATTATATTATTATTTATTATTGTTATTATTATTATTATTATTATTATTATTATTATTATTATTATTATTATTATTATTATTATGTATTTGGTGAAACCAATTATGTTAAACAAATCATTTTTCATACCTCGAGTACATGACTAACTCACTGGCTCTATCGAACCCGCACGTTCATAACAGCGCGGACATAAGCTCTCCATACATCCATATCCTGAGCTACTGTTTTCCAATCATCTACTTTCCTCAAATCCTGGATAATGTTATTCTTCTGTCTCATTTTTGGTCTAACAACTGGGCGTTTTCCTTCTGGTTTTCCTAAAAGATGCTTCCATGCATGTACGAGTCGCAGCCTATGAGACTTAACTGTTCTTATTATATTTGGCTTTCTATACATATCATGTAGCTCAGTATTATGTAATTTTCTCAATTCACCTATACCTCGAGTACATATTATCTTTTTTTATATGAATTAGATATTACTGATAAAATCCGTAAGTACAAAAAATAAGAATAATAATAATTAACAAAATCATGAGACCTTCCATAGAACAGAGGCATACAAGAATACGCCTATATAAAACATTAGCAACGCCAGTATTACGTTACGGGAGTGAGAATGGATAGTGAGAAATAAGGACATCCATTGAATCACAACCAACGGAATTAAGTTGTCGAGCTCAACACCAGGTTATTCTTGATGAGAACACAAAACAAATGAAGAGGTCTTAAATGAATCAATTATCCATTTTATGGACATTTGCAGTACAATTGGAAAATTGATGTACAACTTATGTCCATGGACAGAATCCCAAAATACATGCTTCACTACTGTCCACATGCAAAGAGATCTTTGGCCGTCCGAACAAGAGATGGGTCGAATATCTAGACTTTAGAACGTAAGAGGCCATCATATTTTACATTTTATGGAAGATCTTCATAATGATTTGCTAGACTTTATACACATGATACAAATCAAGCACAAGTTCACTTCTGAAAATATCACTTTTTGTTAGAAGAAGTAAAATGATGAATAAAAAAAAGGTGGAATGACATTTCAGGACGTTGTTACTCAACACTCGTCTTTTAAGAGGATTCTCGTATAGTTAAAAGGCACTTTTGAAACTAGAATCCTAGCTTCATATTTCACAGTAGACTATCTTATATTGGTTTAATCATATGTTTTAAATAGTTTATACGGTTACTCCTTCTAAACAAATCTTACATAGGTAATCTAGCAAAAAAATTGGCTTGTTTCCAGAATATAGTAATTATGATTATGATGATAATAATAATAATAATAATAATAATAATAATAATAATAATAATATAATAATAATAATAATAATAACAATAAACTCTCGAAACGCATGTTATTATGCACCACAGAAACTCCTGTCATCTCGCCACCTCTCAAAAAATCATATACTAAAAACATATAGAACTGGTATCCTTCCATATACCGGTATCCTATAAGCCTATGGATGGGGAATATGCTGTCTTATTTTGAGAGACGAAAAAAGTTTACTAGTATTTGAGAATAAAGTGCTTAGGAATATTTTTGGACGAAAGTGAGAGTGACAGAATAATAATAAAAAATCTATGTAGTAATGAGTTACATGATCTTCATGGGGAAATCGGATGTAATAAGTACAGTTAAGTACCGTGCCCTGCGATGGGCAGGATATGTGAAACGAATGGAGAATGAAAGAGGAGAATGTTAACTTCATGTAGAAAAACAGAGGGGAAAACTGAAGTGGAGAATAATATGTACCATGATTCGAGGTAGATGAATTATACAAAGAATGATTGAAAAATATTAGTTCAAGATAGGTATGTATGGAGAGCTTTTATGTCCGTGTTGCCATGAAGCTCCGAATTCTATAGTGCCAGTGAATTATTTAATTTAATATTAACAATAATAAAAATATTCACAAAACAATAATAATAATTCTGCTAAGTTTTATTTATGGTGGGTTGCATGAAAACATCCTTCATTATTTTGTTCATTAACTTTATCGTATTTCGGAACTTTCTAATAAAATATTTGATGGAGCACTAACAGTGAGCAACAAAAGAGAAACTTTTTTTTTTGTCTAAGAAAGAAAAATATGTTATTCTGATAGTATTTTTTCTCCTGAATTCAAATATGATATCGGGTTTTCTCCATCACGCAAGGTTTCCACGAAACAGGCGTTTATAATTTCAAACATTTTATTATTTTCTACATTCGTAACTACACAATATTCGAACATTCGGACTCACCTAGAAAGTAAGAAATGACGATTTTCTGCTGTATTTCGCCTGTGGGGCATCCCTCTTGATGGTCCAACAATAATCGGCCAGCATATTAGGATTCCATTTGCCTTGATATCTCTTTTCCATAGCTGAAATCTCCCGAGTTAGCTTATTTGGTTTTATTTTACAATGTACAAATGGACGAAAAAAACATTTATTAAAAAAATAATAATTTAAATCCATTAATTGGAATTGAAATAAAAAAACTGTGGGTGATGGAGAAATTCCGAATACATATTTGAAAACACGATAAAAAACTGCATTAAGTACAATTATTGATACTCATGAGACAAAAATGATGTTGACCAGTGTAATTAATTCAAAGTTTATCCACGATATTTGGAACTTCATGAATGGCCATCGCCCTCTATATCACATCGAAGCTTGTTTTCCGATAGAATAACGCCACTTTGAATTCATTTGTTTCCATTGTTATGTCATTGGCTTCTCTATAATGAAATAATATTTCATAATGAGCCAGAGGAGATAAGCTGGATTGCAAAAGTTGTAATCTAATCTAATATATAAATAATAGTCATTTATAACTTTCAATAGCACCACTTGTTTCTTTCAATACTCTTTAATACATTGTGCAATTAGCATCTAATGAATCAATAATTTGTTTGTACGATAGTGTGTTCTGTCGTACTTACAGCATTGGCGACCATGATTGAAAGTTGAATTTCCTAAATTTCGGTGTTGCCAACCTATAAATAACTAAATAAATATACTGTAATATTACAAATTACCTTCCTAGTGCGGGAAGTAAAACCACTGTCCTTTATATATACTACATACAATTTATTTATAAAAATACATACATCTATATCCAAAAGATAGTGTTAATATGCATTATACCAAACAAATCACCGCATTTTAAATGAAACTGAACTTTATTTGAAACAATATAAAACGGTAAATTCGTACTTGCCACCATTTTTTGATTGATTGGTGTCAGGGCCTGCTGTAGTCTCAACTAAATTATTTTCGGCATTTACTATATAAACATTGGCCAGACTGTTAGCATTAGCCAGTTGTTTATAATGAACGTATATATTTCCAACAAAGATGCTATTATTTTACTATTATTTATTATTTTGAAAATACCATTTGCAAAAAAATAATGTACAACGAACGTTTGTGAAGTGTTTTACAGAATCTCGGAAATTAAAAACATCGCTCGGTTTTTAATCATTCTCTCACTTCTGTAAAAACCACTTTCCGGCCTCGCATTGTAATACACCCTTTTAACTTGTAGAGTTAGGGTCACCAGATTACGTTTATATAACACTTTGGCTAGACCAGTGTTGACCTATGGTAGTGAAGCATGGACACTAAAAAGACAACATGAAAGCAGAATAACGGCTTGTGAAATGAGATTCATGCGCAGAACAGCGGGTTACACCAGATGGGATCGGAAAAGGAACACCGATATCTTAAAAGAATTGAAGAGTACGCCAATTTTGAAATATATTAAACAGTACCAACTAAATTGCAAATACCATCTTGAAAGAATGAGTTCAAATCGGATCCCCAAAGCTGTTTATAATTATATACCAAGAGGATGAAGATCTCTGGGACGTCCTATGAAACGCTGGATGGAAAATTTTCTATAGGATCGTAACAGGCCTTGGCTTAATGCTTTGAAGGAAGAAGAAGTTAGAGTCATACCTGAGTTATATATATATATATATATATATATATATGTATATATATATATGTATATATATATGTATATATATATATATATATATATATATATATGTATATATATATCCATCCATAGTAATTCTGCCCGAAGGCAGGTCTTTCACTGCAATCATAGCATTTTGATGCTATGCTTTGCAGCTTTACTAGGGAATTGTAGGTGTGGTAGCTTCCCGTTGCTTTCCATATATATATATATATATATATATATATATATATACGTGTGTATATAAAGTTCGACAGAGCCAGTTTCTTAGTTAGTCAGTTTAACAAAAAATCACCATTTTTGCTCAAACTAACGCTGTTAAAACAAATATTAACGCTAATATTAAAATACTGTATATTAAGAATGTCGCAGTTTACTAAGTACACTTGTTTCAAAATTTCAGGGAAATATAACGAATCTTTATTTAGAATGTAACACGGCGATTTCTCTAAATACAGAAAAGAACACTATTTTGAAACCACTGGAATATTTAATTAAACATTTGCTGGGCTTATATTTTTTAAAGGAAACTTATAAAACATGTTATATAGGTATTTTAGTCTCTGAGACGTCCATTTGTGATTCAATGTTTGAGATATGATGTTTAGTTCCTGATTTTTATTCTATTTTAATTACTAAAAAACTTGTATTTTTAATTATGAATTATTTTATTAATTTTTTTAACAATATGAATCGTGCAAAATTACGTTTGCATAAGGAAATACAATCCCTAATCTGTTTGATGTCTGGTTATTAATCCCTAATTAAAAAATAAAAGTTGTTTAGTAATAAAAAACTTAAAAATTTTAACTCGTGATCGAGAGATCTAAGAACAGATGAATGTCTCAGCACCTAAAATATGTATGATAAGCATCCTAAAAAGGATAGAATATAAAACCACAACTGTTTAAAGTAACATGCTTGTTACAAACTGTTGGTTTTCTTAGGGCTTAAAGGACCTTCGGGGCTTGGAATTTTGGTAGCATGAGGTTCTAGTAGCCGAGCGTTAGTATGTGGATGTATTAGTTATAAAGGCATACGTGTTTTCGAACATAAATAAATGGATTCTTAATTTTAACTATTTTATTTCTAGAGTATAATGATTACAATAACCGTAAGTATTCTAACCCTAAATAACTAATATAAGCTTATATTAAGAAAACCTTCATTCTAACTTTCTTGAGATTCGAGAGAGGGAGATGTGGGTTTATGATTTACCCTAATTTACATTATAATAATTTTCTAATAACTCTTACACATATGAAAGTATTTAAACTACTTGATTCCCTTTCTAAATGTCCTAGGTACATTATATTAAGGAAAATGGTATGCAGACTTACCCATCACCTCACTCTTCAACAGACACGAGTCCCATATTTTGCAAGGTTTATATACTAAGCTTCTCTCCTCCCAGCTATAACTAACTGTACTAAACATCCCGATAGTCTAAATGCAGAGTTTTAGAATTAGCCTTGAAAACTTTGTTCCTGCCATAAGTCAAAATTCTGTCCTGAAATATATGTCTAAATGCTTTATATTTCAACAACTGTTTTTTATTTGGAATAATTAAAATAATCTATGAAATAATTAAATATCTATGTAAAATAATCCATGTATTCGTAACAATGCTAGTGGTCATAAAATAATATAAGGTACTACACTGACAACTTATTGGACTTACGTACAAAATTTTATAGAAAATGCAGTAACAATATGTTAGATATAATACATAAGGAAACCGCGAATAAAATAGTAGTTGCGTTAAATTGCCGTGAACGTTTCCATAAATCAACAGCGAAAGTTCCATACATTTCCTTTGAAGAGATTCTGAGAAAACATGTACTTTATAAGCAGCATTTTAATATTAGCGACATGGACAGTATTGATCTCCTTAAATAACATCAGGCTAGAAAAAATGTGAGGAAAAATGTTAACACGAATTTGTAGATCTATTTTCAGTAATAAATATATACATAACCTGAACTAATGTTTTACAATCATTCCCTGTATAATCTACTTCCCTCAAATCACGGAAATCACCTCATTCTTGGTCTACCAACTGGGCGTTTTCCCTCTGGTTTTTCTACAAGAAGCTTCCATGCACCTCTTTCATTCTCAATTCGTGCCACATGTCCCGCCCATCGCAGTCTAACTGTTCTTATTATATCTGGCTTCCTATACATACCATGTAGCTTAATATTATGTAGTTTTCTCCATTCGCCTGTCTTTTCTTCACTTTTTGGCCCAAAAATTTTCCTGGGAACTTTATTCTCAAATACTCGTAATCTTCTTTCCTCTCTTAAAGTAAAGAGTCCATAATTCGCATCCATATAATATAGCTAGGAGAATAACAGTCTTATATATTTTCAGTTTAACTTTTTTAAGGAATTGGAACGACAAGAGTCTCTGTAATGCATAATAGCATGCATTTCCAGAATTTAGCCTATGTTTTAATTTCTTTGTGCATCTCATTGCTTTTTGTAATTATTGTCCCTAGATATTTGAATTCAGCCACTTCTTCAAAATTTCCCTCACTTGTCATTAGTTGTACTTTTCCATTATATAATGCACTTTTATGTTTGAACATATAAATAACTATCGTCAACTCGTGTCCAACTCGAGGTCGGGTCGAGGAATGAGATGAGTTGAAGCCCACTATATAGAGGTCTGTGAATTACAAGGGTACCAGCCGACCATACCTGAGACACACCATCACGGAGGCAGATGAATGAAATGAAATGGATGAGATGAATATGGAGAAATGAAATTGTGGCAGGGGAAAACGGGAGAAAACTCCGAGAAAAACCTGCCCAAGCTCCGTTTCGTCCACCACGAAACCTACATGGAGTGACCGAGACTCGATCTCGGGATCCTAGCGCCACGGAGCCGCCTGTGTGAACATATATTTAGTTTTATTGATGTTTACTTCCAGTTCTAATTTCTTAGTGTTACTCAATTGAGTGTTGGTCCTTAATATCTCCTCGCTATTTCTAAAAGAATAGTAATCCTACTAACAACTGATGTTGATACATCAAATAACCGCAAATTAGTGTAAAATACTTGCAATATCAATCAGACCTTCAGTATATGTATATATACCATTCACATTATAATGAGCAATTAGTGATATTACATCGGGAAATGTCCACTAGCTAATCACGCGTGAAATGTACCAGACATTCATTACAAATTCCAATACATATCCGTACGCAAATTCCAACTCTGATCTCTGTGAAATAGTTCAATCCATTCATAAAAATAAACCTCCCTTCCATACACAGTAATGTACTCATCAACCAGTAATGATAACTTAATTAAAGTTTAATATAATTATTAGTTAAAATGAGGTGTAATAAAATTGAAATTAACACAGAAAGTAAATAATATATGAACGGGTTGAAGTTTACAATGGTATATGGATTTTCTAAACATTAAATTGTAACAACTGTAGAGCTATAAATTCAATATAATTCAACCATTTATATTAGATCTTGTACCAACTTCTCTCAAAAAAACGTTAAAATGAAAATATATAAAACTGTTATTCTCCCGGTTATGTTATATGTATACGAAACATGGACTCTTACTTTAAGGAGGAGAGCATTTGAGAATAAAGTTCTTAGGAAAATTTTTGGACAAAAGAGATATGAACAGACAGGCGAGTGGAGAAGACTACATAACAGCGAGCTGGAAGATCTATATAGGAAACTGGATATAATAAGGACAGTTAAGTCTGGTAGACTGCGATGGGCTGAACATGTGGCACGAATGGGAAGTAAAAGAAGGGTATGAAAGCTTCTTGTAAGAAAACAGACGGGGAACGCCCAGTAGTAGATCAAGAATGAAGTGAGAGAATATCATAAAGTAAGATTTGAAGCAAGTAGTTTATACAAGGGATGATTGGAAAGTATTAGCTCAGGATACGGATGTGTGGACAGTATATGTCCGCGCGGTAATGAACCTATGGGCTCGATAATGCCAGTGAGTTAGTTAATTAGTTAGTTGTGTTAAATTTTGATACAGGTAACATCCCTAAAATTTCAGTACTACATTATTTACATCCCTCATGGAGACATGGGTGCTCCCTTAGCGGGAGTTTATTGGCCAAGCTAATTTAACTAGGCTTACTTCCCTACATACGTTATTGTGTTACATGTGGTGAGCTCGTCGCCTCAATGAGTCAAGGTATTAGGTAGGGCCTACTTGGATAAGGAAAATGGGTTACATTTTGCTCAGATACACTAAATTAAGCTTGAGGTTCTTTTAGGAGTCTGAAAATCTTCAAACTTGGGAGTCAGGGAGGATTGTCCCTTGGATTGTTCTATCCTAAATATCCATAAATTCTGACCGGGTTTGAATCCGTGATACTAGGGACGAGGACAAAATAGTAGGCTACTTCTTGCGTTGTTTATTTAAGGAAAACAAATATGACTTTCACCGCCTGTAACTTTAACCCTTCCAAGTTAGGATAGGTAGCATTTTATTTTATAACGCTCTTTAACATCTCATTGCGTTGCTCTTGAAATCTGTAGGCCTACATAAAAGGGTCGAAATAATTTGTGCAGAGGTTTTTTATTTCTATTCCAAATTCTGCATACATATTTACCAAGTTATTTAACAACACGTTTTCAAAATTTATCGGGTCATCACAATTTAGGAACAAGATCACAAGACTCTTCTTTACTTTTGATACCACAGCACAGGACATGTCTACAATATACTCTGAATCTTACACAATATCTATGACTAGAGCATGGAACTCACTTCTCAGTCATGTCAGGGACTGTCAATCGCTATCATTATTTAAATACAAATTAATGATATCCTAAGGGAAACATTAACTGCATAACAACTATATACAGCATTCTATAAATAATCATCTAGCAAGCTACGTGCTTTATTTTATAATCATTTTAATTTAATAATATTCCATGTTTTTGTTAGTATTAGCTAGTATTAGATCACATCATCATTGTATTTTGTTTAGTTTGTATTTTAATAATATCTTAAAATTGTAATATGTATGTAATTTTTGTATAATTCTACTATTCGCTGGTTGAGTGGAAGAGAAGACCTTATGGACTTAACTCTGCCAGCTAAAATAAAGCATTATTATTATTATTATTATTATTATTATTATTATTATTATTATTATTATTATTGTTATTATTATTATTATTATTTCATGTGTGTGTTATTTTTAAGTGCAGTAAATCTACAATGAGGAAATCGAGGGTTTATTTATCTTCAGAGGGAAGTCATACCTAGGATGGTATGCCCTTAAAAATACAGCGACCCCGGGTCGGGATTGAATCCATGAATCACGGAACTAGAGTGGAGAATAGTAACCATTACTATTGATTAGATACTGTATTAGAAAAATGTGAAATATTCCAGTCGAGAAGGCACAAATTAGTACGAGAAAAGTGGCGATTTATTTCAGGAAAGAATATAAGTAACATTAAAAAAAAATAACACTAAGATGAAAGTAAAGAATATTACAAACATTTACTGTGTAGTGAAAATAAATTAAAACAAACATCTCTTATAGTTTAGTAGTATTTTGTAAATATTTTAGGTTGAGAAAGAACCAGCTGTAACGACCCGACATGCTGATCCCTTTACTATAAATAGATAATCATCCGCCTCACAAATGGCTCGGTGTATGTCAAGCCAGTAGCCGGCTGATAGTCAAAAGATCTTTTAGGCATGCCGAGGCCTGTCAAGGTATATATATATATATATATGGGTCTGTTAGTCTGTCTGCCTGTCCTTTATGGACTCATAAACTGCTTGACCGATTTGACGGATTTTTTTCCATCATTTAGAGAATTTTTCTGGGACAATTAACGTCTGTTTCATATTACCGTACGTACTATAGGGCCGGAGATAAAAAAGGGGGGAGTATCGCTTCACTAAAAAAGGAACTATTTGGGTGCCTAAACCATAAATACACCAAATTAATGTATACATAATTGAATATCTAAAAAAATTCTACAAAAAAGTCCGCGACAGCGTTTGTCCATCCTTTACGGATAACTCACAATAACCACTTTTGGCTTTCAGCTCATTGATGCCAAGAAAATCGGATACGTAGATTCCCGGGCAACACTAGGTATTCAGCACGGGCGGAGTATCTAAAAATATTTACGTTATAAATTTATAATCTATTTTTTCTTTTTACATATTCAACTAAACATAATAACACATTAAATTTATTTAGGCGTAGCAGAGCATGCCGTGTATTAGCAAGTTTATTTTTTACAAATATTCACAAAAGATTTCGTAAATTTTAAGATATATATAATAATAATAATAATAATAATAATAATAATAATAATAATAATAATAATAATAATAATAATAATGATTTATTTTAGCTGGCAGAGTTAAGGCCATAAGGCCTTCTCTTCCACTCAACCAGCGAATAGTAAAATTATACAAAAATTACGTACATATATATCTGTCTTTAAATATTAAATTTCGTTTTTCTCAACTGTAAATATTTGTAATATACCGTACTTTATTTCACTCTATGATTTTTGTTTAATAATTTAAAAGTTATCAACCGTTAAAATTAATTTACATTTAAATTTTATTAATGACTTAGTTTAGGTACCGGTACATCTTGAAACACCTCTTATCAGAATTTTCCTCGGTGATCTAGGAGTTAATTTATTTGGTCTAGTCCGAAAGTCGCGCCGATCGTGGTCGAAATAATTTATTAAGATAGAAAAAACAAAGAGACATGTCCGCCGAGAGAGATTTTAAATTCACAATCTGAACATTTTCGGGCTCGTAAAAGAACCTCAAGCCTAAATTAGAGTCTCCGAGCAAAATATAATCAGCCTTTCCCACCCAAGTATTACCTTAATTGCCTACTATGTGTCTCTTTGCGACGATGAGTTGACCTTTTGTCACTCGCCAACATCTGTAGAGAAATAAGCTTAATTGAATTAGCTTGGTTCAGTAACTCTCACAAAGCCATATAAGTTGTACTGATTTTTTTATGAAACTTGGTGTCTGGGGATTGTATTGCCACGTCTGAGTAAAGCAGCGATGAGTGAAGGATATTTTTTATGGCTGCTGAACAAAATCTAACATCACTATTAATTTTTCTCGGCCAAAAAGTAAGTTATTTTAACTATTTAGAGAAATGAAATAATTTCAAAGTGTATTTTATAATCAAGTATAGCTAAAGGTTTAGAGTTCTTCTTCTCCTTCCTCTTCTTCTTCTTTGGCTTTCTCCTACTTACAGGTTTGCAGTCTTCAGATTCAATTTATTTCTATCGTTCCTATCTCCTTCTTCCAAATTCCTGTCATTCACTATATTTCTGTTATAGGTTTTCCACTTCCATCCTGGTCTGCCATGTTTATTTTTCCAAGGAGTGACTATTGGTATATATATATATATATATATATATTTCCATCTTTGATTTTCCATTCTTTGTACATGGCCATACCATTTAAGGGTTGATTTCTATCCTCTTAACAGATGTGGTGGCATTCATTTTTCTCCAAAGGAATTAATATATTTTATCCTGTCTTGTTTTTTGAAGACTTCTTCTAAGATAATCAAATTCAACTGTCATAATTTTATTATTTTGTAATTCCGTCAAAATATTCTGTATTATGCTCTTATACATTTTCAATTTAGTTTCCTTTGTAATATATTTGTTCCAAATTATTCCATGCAATGTCTTAGTTGCATTTTTTATTTTAAAAAACCACATTTTTTTATCTTCCCTGTTTCGAGTATGAAGTCATCCACATCCTTTCCCAAACACATATATTCTGTTTTCTGTAAATTTATTTTCAGTCCCCATTTTGTATATTCTTCCATTAGTTTATTTATCATATATCTCATATCATCGTCATCCCCTGCAAAAATTATTTGATCATCTGCAAACAATAATGAATGTAGTATTTTTCCTCCTATAGGAATACCCATTTCAGAACAGTTTTTATATCATAAATCAAGAGCCTGGTCTAGATAAACGTTAGAGTTAATAAACAAAATCTAATGACATGTTACTATTTATTTTTCCAAAGTTATTTTGAAAAAAGGAATTCATTTCAAACTGTATTTTTGTTGATTAGTGTTATCAGAATTTTACTCAAACAGCAAAAATTGTAGCAAATATTTCTAATGGACGATGTGAAAACATTCAATTTTGTAAAGTAATATTGAACACTGCTGAGTTCTCTCAGTTTCCAATGAATTATTCAAACAAACAAATGTGTTCTTGCAATAAATGTTCTATGTACTACATCCACTTTCAATCCGACTGGTATTAAAACATCATTCCAGGCTTCCACAATTTGGAGTTATGGTGTTTATGATACAATTGTCACTTATTATCATTCAGATAATACGTCACTTTTTATATTTTCTGTTTTAGACCATGGACTCAATGACAACTACAAAATGAAGCAGCCATGTGTTTGTAAATATATTACAGGATATTGTTTCAATTACTATAATTCTCTCCTTTTTATATGATAACAACAGTGTCGTGCTTTCTTTACAGTTGTTATTAATTTTTAAATGTATACAGCATCTCCTGTGTCCAATATTATGTTTTGATTTTCTTCCTCCATTCATCTCGATCCTTCCAGTCACCATCCTGCACCTCTAACAAATACATAATTACCTCTATCAATGTCTTCTTAGGTCAACCTCTTCTTTTCCTCCGATTTGGAATCCACTCCAAACTCCTAACTGGCAATCTAGTGATTAGTCACTCGCCCTCCACCTCTGGGATCCGAGTTCGTATCTTGTTACTCCTTGTGGGGTTGATAGACGAATCAGAACAATAGCATAATTTTCTCGGAGTTTGTCCCGTTTTTCTCTGCTTAAAAGTCCACTAGTTTTTCATTTTAATCTCATACAATTCGATTAATATCCTCTGCTCCACTGATAGTGCAACAAGCCTTTTCGGACGGAATCATGTATATCACATACTTTCATAATAGGAGCTTCATCTCATCCCATCCCTGTACCTGGCATTTCGCCGGACACGAGTGGATGGTTTACATCTTACAGTCATTGTGATTGTTGCAATTTAATGTAAAAGATAAAGTGATCCCACAACAAGGCCTCAGGAGTTCCTTGGGGTAGTACCTAGTTGGTTAAGGCTCCCACTTTTCTAGACAGTCGGTTCTTGATGTCAGCCGGATTGTCAACCCTACATGACGGTCGCCTTTAACCCCAGAATAAGCGTCTGTACTAATTTCCTTGAGAGCCTGACTCGACCCCAGGGTCATGGCGCCACCAGAAGGTTTAGGCCAGTTTAAAGAATCAGGTCCCCCATCGGGTCTCGAACCCCGAACCTTCCGGGTTGTAGACTATTGCCTTAACCAATTACACTACTCC
This sequence comes from Diploptera punctata, assembly GCA_030220185.1. NCBI lineage: Eukaryota > Metazoa > Arthropoda > Insecta > Blattodea > Blaberidae > Diploptera > Diploptera punctata. The sequence continues at coordinate 502,817 of JASPKZ010007245.1, read as the reverse complement.
ATGCCCCAGTCTGTCTTCGTTGAGCGGAAAAGAAAGTCGCATGTCCTTAACTCCGTCGATTAAACAAATAAAAATAGGAGAAAGTGCAGCCCGTGCATTGGAACACGCACATACGTATTTTATAAATAAGTGTCCAATGAATATACATATATATCCCAACTGCGCCAAACATTTATTTTTCTTATATTAGGCCTATGTGATTCTCCATCATGAGAGGCAGCGGGACATCGGTGCAACTGCCATCTCTTGTCTACTGTAACAAGTAAGCATATAAAAAGAATATTTAAATTGTTATAGCGATAAAATTTCTTAATTTCGATGTTATATATATATTGTAATGAGGTAGCGTTCTGCCTTGTCACGCAGTGGGCCCGGGTTCCATCCCCAGTCGGGACAAGTTTCCTAGGTGAGGTTTCTTCGGGGTTTTTTCCTCGTCTGTAAAACAAACGGTCCCCGAACATCATCTGGCCATTACAATCATCATTGTCATGTTTAGTATGAATGTATATGTGAACTGTGTATTTCGTCTTAATGTTGTGTTGTCTCGGAGGAGGTCCTGAATTGAGCTGATCACTCATTCAGGAAGGCCCTACACGTCCTTGTGTGGTGTCAAAAAAGTATGCATGTGATTCACAGTTAAAATCCCTCTCCCGACAGGTCGTGGCACTGTAAGGACCGGGGGGCGTGTGGCACGTAAAAGTACCTATAAAGTGAGAGGTTAAACTAAAGAAGAATATATCGCAATTGTGAAACTAGTTTTAAAAATGTGGATAAGTGTTTCAACTGAAACCAGGGATCTGATAGCTTAAGTTTATAACGGAAACCGTACATTTATCATAAGTCTAATGGTTTCCCAGAAATGTTCACAAACAACACTTTAAAGGATAAATTACATCCATTTGGATTTGTAGCCAAGATACACAAAGAAACTTGGTTCAGCACTTCCCGACACGTCAAGCTGTATCCGACATTAAGCACTGAAGGTGAGAATAACAATAAATATCAACTTACAAAGTCGTAAGATAAACAACCTTACTACAAAGTAACTCCCAAAACTAATATTACATACAAGGACTACCTATAAATCGATATAATTTACCTTCTTCCTCTTTCCATTTATATTATGTAACCATGGCAGTTTCCTAATAATGGCCTGGATTTAATCCATACTGTCTGTGATTTTGAGTTGCTGGTTCAAAGCCTGCTGGAATCTATAGATGTTTAATCACCTTAGATCCAATTTTTATTCCTCATTGAAGAAAATATTTTTTTTTATTTCAGATAAAATTGATTTTCCAGAATTCGTATTTGATATTAAGGAATATTCACAATTCTTAGGCATTTTGGGTGTCTGTGGGTCATTTTGTCATTAATGAAAATCAAATACTTCACTCTGATATTCAAATAAAATAAATAATAGTTTTAAAAAACTACAAGAACACGCTTTATTAGAAAACTAAAAAATGAAAAATAATTTTAATTTCCAATACGCTTGGGATAAAATTAAAGTGGTCAACAAAAAAATCATCTCCAACACATATAGAATAAAACTAGAGTTATCAACAAAAAGAAAATAATTTTACCATCAAAAGCGTGGGGTGCTCTATATCAATTAATATATTTGATAATAAACAGATATTGGTAAAAGTAAGCTCTCTAAGAAGAAAATGTAAACGTCATAAAAAGCACCCCACGCTTTTGATGGTAAAATTATTTTCTTTTTGTTGATAACTCTAGTTTTATTCTATATGTGTTGGAGATGATTTTTTTGTTGACCACTTTAATTTTATCCCAAGCGTATTGGAAATTAAAATTATTTTTCATTTTTTAGTTTTCTAATAAAGCGTGTTCTTTTAGTTTTTTAAAACTATTATTTATTTTTTTATTTTTTAGTTTTAATATTTTACAGAATAAGATAAAAATGTAAATATCTTTAAATTCAATACCATTGTAGTATGAGCTAAAAGTAATACTCTTCTATAAAAAAATCCTCCCAGCCGGATTTAAACCAGCGACGTATGGTTTACTGAAATTATATACCACTAAGAGTTCACTGCTCTACCAACTGAGCTCTTACAACGATTGACTAAAAAGTCGACAAGTCCGCAACCTATTATACCAGTTTTCATTTTTTTTTATTTTCGGATGATTCTGGCCAGGATTTTAGAAACAAAATATGAAATTATTGTATTGTCACGGGTCCTCTACACGTATACAAAGTTTCAAGTCGATCCAATGTTTCTAAGTGGGTGAAAATCGCGTTGAAGATTCCTTTACATTGATACAAAAACACTTTTTTTTTCTGATGATTATGGCCAGGATTTTAGAAAATAAATATGAAATTATTGTATTGTCACGGGTCCTCTACAAGTATACAAAGTTTCAAGTCGATCCGATGATTTTAAGTGGGTGAAAATCGCGTTGAAAGATTCCGTTACATTGATACAAAAACACTTTTTTTGATTTTCTGATGATTATGGCCAGGATTTTAGAAAATAAATATGAAATTATTGTATTATCACGGGTCCTCTACAAGTTACAAAGTTTCAAGTCGATCCAATGATCTTAAGTGGGTGAAAATCGCGTTGAAAGATTCCGTTACATAGATAGATAGATAGATAGATAGATAGATAGATAGATAGATAGATAGATAGATAGATAGATAGATAGATAGATAGATAGATAGATAGATAGATAGATAGATAGATAGATAGATAGATAGATAGATAGATAGATAGATAGATAGATAGATAGATAGATAGATAGATAGATAGATAGATAGATAGATAGATTGATAGATACAGGTGAAGCTAATATAAAGCGTGTAAAAATAGAACGGGAGAGAGTTAGAAGGAAACTATTTCAAATTTAGTATTTCATACTGAGAAGTTTAATGGTTATATATTTATTTATTTAGTAGGTTTCATCATGTTTCACATCTCCCTGCATCCAATTAATCTACTGTCACTCTCCTCTACATATATCTGCCATTCCAATCCCCATCGTCCAATACTTTTTTCCTCTTCCTGCTCAAAACACCATCAATCCATGTTATTTTTGTCCGTCATCTTCTTCATTAAAGTTTTAATAATTGTATAACAGTACCTGATATCTCAGTCGTCCTCAATAATTTGCAGGTTGTTTTATATGAGGCCTTTCGATAACTTATGTATCATCTTCTGCTTTCATTTTGGTACTGACTGTTGTTGGTAATTATTTTGTACAGAGGATTTATGCTGGGTATGTTCTCGTACCAACAACAGTCAGTACCAAAATGAAAGCAGAAGATGATACATAAGTTATCGAAAGGCCTCCTATAAAACAACACTGCAAATTATTGAGGACGACTGAGATATCAGGTACTGTTATACAATTATTAAAACTATAACACAGTGACCTCAACGGAGTTTCATAATGTATTTTAAAAACATTGAGTCTTCTTCTTCTATCAAGTGAAACCATTCTAATATTCTTCTTGGGAATCCGTCTTCTGTCATTCTTTATACCTGACCATACCATTTTATTTTTTTGTATTTTATGAAATCCACAATTTAAGTTTGAACATTCGACGTATTCGTAGAAGCTAAGGAAAATAACCATTCCGCCAGGAACATAGATGTACAAGGGATTATAAATAAAAAATGGTTATATATTATTAGTTAATTAATGACATTAATTTCATCATCATCGTCGTTCCAAGGATTAGGCAATTGCCTGTTCCGACTTCATAATGCATCACCCCCGTGTTCTAGGTTTTCCGACATCAATTCTTCCTTCTTCTTCTTCTTCTTCCTCTACGCATGAAAGCTGGCAGCTTGTTGCGTGTTCATTCACTACAGGTCCGGGGATTGGTGACGTCCTTCCATCTTCCAAGTCTTCCTTTTGCTTCATATTTCTTGCTAACATTAATTGCAACTGATAATTAGCTTATTTAGAATTTTAACACTGTATTTAACTACATATCTTAATATAGTAGAAATGGGCTGGGAATAAAGCTTATTTTATAAATGTCTAAGATGTTAATTATATAATTTTTACCTGGTAAGTCAGTCGTCCTCAACTAAATTATTAAACTTCTTTAACTTATTATAATATGGAGGCCTTTCGAAAACAACGTTTCATCTTCTGCGTTTTAACTGGAACTGATGGCTTCCATATTAGAATAACTTAAATAAGTTTAATAACTTAGTTGAGGACGACTGACTTACCAGGTAAAAATTATATAATTAACATCTTATTACATAACCTCAACAGTGCTTTAATATGAATTTCAAAAGTGTTGATATAAATGTGTGTTCTAATGCCTTAATAATATAATTTATATAAATATAAAATAATTTAAATCATCCCTTCTGTCCAGAAAAACCAAACTGAACTTTATAAAAAATACTGGTGAGGCTAATGGTAATAGAATTCAGCTGAAACTTGGATACTAAACATAGAAAATGAAAGTGCATTAAGGGTATTTGAAAAAAAACTGAAATATCTGTGGGCTTGATTGTGAAAGTATAATATGAAGAAAAATAAATAATCAAAAAATAGAACATATTAATAAAAGACAGGGTATTGTAAATTTATAAAATCACTTATACTGAGTTGGCTAGGACATCTTAACAGAATGAATGAAAATACAATAGAATGCTCAAAATATCTTAAATAGTGTCCCGTTTGGAAGAGAAGTAGAGGTAGACCAAGAAAATTTGCTAGATGTCTCATTGGGTTGTTATGTTAACCTCATACCATTCATGACATCTGTGTGCAAATAAAAGTAAATAAATTAACATGGTCTAGTATCTCCTAACAAAGGAGAGGCTATGACTCAACATTGGGCTCTTACGCCATTATAGATATGTAGAGAACCAAGAAAAAGGTGGCTACAAGAATTTGAGAGCGACCTTGATAAAAAAAGTTACGGAATGCGAAAAGAAAGTCACGAAGAGAGACGAGTGAATAAGAATTGCGAAGGAATCTAAAATCTATCCTGAGCTGTTGAAGAACTAATATTAATTTATAAAGATTACAATATAAGTTCACTATTGCAAGTGTTTGATAAAGTCATTAGTTTAAGCCTCATTTATTTTTTCTCAATAGCGCTATCTAAAGAGTATTTTCATTCTTGCTCTCATCCATTCTATTGTATATTGTAGTAAGTTGGTCACTGGAAAATATCGAACTTTTTTTTTCACGTTCGTTACAAATAACACTGGGCTTTAAAGGGACCCTTTAAGGACCCTTTCCATCCATCAATCCATAGTAATTCTGCCCCAGGGCAGGTGCATTTCCATGCTATGCTTGCAGCTTTACTAGGAAATTGTAGGTGTGGTAACTTCTCGTTTCTTTCCACACCGGTGAAGGATGATGATAAGGATGATGATGATGGCCATATGATTTCGGGGACCGTTTGGGCCTTAAAGTTTTCCTGACATTTGTCTTACAGGTGAGGAAAACCCCCGATAAAAACCTCACCCAGAAAAACTGCCCCGACCGGGGATAGAACCCGGACCCGCTCCGTGACAAAGCAGCACGCTACCTCGAGACCACAGCGGTGGATTAAGGTTCCTTTAAAGTATAAAAATCCTTACATCGGAACATAAAAAAGACGTGCTTGTCACAGATTTACGTTATGTAAATATACTCAAATTTGAAATAAGAGCGCTCTGAACAAAATTTGTAAATCCTTTTATGCCCAGATTTGAATTTCGACACTAATCACCAGAATGTTATAAAGGCTTAAATAAAATACTAACTTCTTTTTGCTGCATATAGTAAATTTTATAAATAATATTTTCCCCGAATAACATCGAAAATGGTGATACATTAACCCGCGCCGTAGCCGAGCGTTTTAAAGCATGGCGCCTTGGTGCATGTAAATGTTTTTATTTACTTGAAGCTTAGAATATAGGCTTTGGTAAAAATATGACATGTCTCATGAATCCGCCCCTTAATGATGATCATATGATGTTCGGGGACCGTTTGGGCCTTGAAGTTTCCTGACATTTGTCATATAGGTATTGAATACCCCCGAAAAACCTAATCCAGGAAATTTATGTCGACTTGGAATCGAATCTGGACCCTCTGCGTTAAAGATTACAAAGTTACTATACCACAGCGGTGGACAGTCTAATTATTATGCGATTAAAATATCGCCACCTGTAAACTTTCATATTGTAAATATGACTGTGAAAACAATGCCTAATCTCTCTACTCATAGCTTCAATCTCACAAGTTTGAAATACGACGAAAGTCACGTACTTGTATATTTAAAGCCAGCTCTCTTTGTCTTGCAAATACGGTCGATGTAACCACACAAGAGTTCTTAATAACCACGTCCTTCCTGCACAAATTCCCGTGTGCTCAACCCCGGTTACCATGGCAACACGAACAAACGGCACAATTCATCAGCCAGGCACCTAGGTCAGGTGGCACGTGCGTCAACTCGGAATTTGGGTCAACTCTGTTAACGCAGATCAAGAAACGTAATGTTCTTCAATAGATGCTATATAACAATTAACTTCCTGCTTTAGAGGAAGTTATTTCTGGATGGTTCCTGGTTCAATGAACCTCACAAAATATATCATTCTGAAAGTAAGAGCATGTTATTTATAAATTGTCCTTAGCATTAAAGTCTCTAGATTTTAATGGTGTCAGCAAATTTTATCTGCCAACTATTACATTTTAAATCATTTTCGCATAAACATGTTAGTATCGCGGGCCAAATGGAAGAAACATCTAGGTACAGCGGCCATGAACCCTATTATAGCTGTTGTGGATTACTATCACCATCATCATCATCATGGACAAATTCGTTTTAGGCCATATGGCCTGTACGGTAAACCTAGCGAAGATGGTCTTGATCTTTCCACCGATGTTTTGGTCTTCCTTCGTCCCTATGTCCAGTTGGGGTATATTGGAATGCCAATTTTGGAAGTCTATTTCTTGCCATTCTCCTCAGATGATTTTTCCTATTATAGCTGTTGTGGATTACTATTATTGTTATTATTATTATTATTATTATTATTATTATTATTATTAATATTATTATTATAAGTCCACCGCTGTGGTCTCGAAGTAGCGTGCTGCCTTGTCACGCAGCGGGCCCGGGTTCGATCCCTGGTCGGGGCAGTTTTTCTGGGTGAGGTTTTTATCGGGGTTTTTCCTCACCAGTAAGACAAATGTCAGGAAAACTTTAAGGTCCAAACGGTCCCCGAAATCATATGGCCATCATCATCATCCTTATCATTATTCATTATCATCATCATCATCCTTCACCGGTGTGGAAAGCAACGGGAAGCTACCACACCTACATTTCCCTAGTAAAGCTGCAAGCATAGCATGAAAATGCTATGGTTGCAGTGAAGGACCTGCCCTCGGGCAGAATTACTATGGATGGATGGAATATTATTATAAAATTATGAAGTAATTACCTAAAAGGTCCGTCTCCTCAACTTTATCAGTTATTTAACTCTAGCGCTTTCGGGACTAGTCCCATCATCAGTAGGATTCAAAACTGCTGATGATGGGACTAGTCTCGAAAGCGCTAGAGTTAAATAACTAATAAAGTTGAGGAGACGGACCTTTTAGGTAAATATTCCATAATTCTATACTTTAATTTTGAATAGTACCTCAACGGAACATATCATGAAACTTATAAAAGTTGACTATTATTATTATTACTATCATTATTATTATTGTTATTATTATCATAAGCGCGTGTTAATTAGCTACTTTTCTTGTTATATTGTTATAACATATTTCACAATCCCTTTTTCCATTACTGATAGACTAATATTATAGGCCTACTCTTAGCATAGTCTATTTAAATTTATTAGAATGCTACAGGCCTACAGGGGTCGAATAGAAACTGGCGAAGGGCCGTATTTTGGGGGTCCCTGTTTTAAATGCAGTATATATATCCTCAACTCGTGTTCAACTCAGGGTCGGGTAGACGAATGGGATGAGATGAACTCCTATATTTATAGAAGTCTTTGAACGACAAGGGTGCTGGCCGACCAATCCTGAGCCATCGTCACAGGGGCGGATGAATGAAATGAACGGAAATGGCTGAGATGAGTATGGCGAAATGGTGGAATGAAATTTGTGGCAGGGGAAAACGGGAGAAACCCCCAGAAAAACCTGCCCAAGTTCCGTTTCGTCCACCACGAAATCCACATGGAGTAACCGAGACTCGATCTCGGGACCCCATCGGTGAGAGGCGAGCGTCTACCTCTTGTGCCACGGAGCCAAATGCATTCTTATATATTGTTCAAAAGTAGGTAAATGTAAAGTGATCCCACTACAGACCTTAGGAGGTAACCCAGGGGGTGGATGTGGGACTCTTAAATAAAGAAATGAAAAGACCTTAGGAGGTCCTTGGGGTAGTAGAAGGATAAGACTCCCGCTTTTCTGGACAATCGAAGTTGATGTCAGCCTGAGTGACGGCCGCCATTACCCCCATACCAATCACCTGATTCCCATTTATGTTAGAGGCTGAGTCGAACCCACGGTCATGAAGTCGCCAGAAGGTTTTTGTCAGTTTAAAAATCCTGACATCACCGGGACTTGAACCCACAACCTTCCGGCTTGTAGCAAATTGCCTTAACCAACCAAACAATGGTGTGCCCTTCAAAAATACATATGAGTTATAAACACGATCTGTCTGTCTATACCCGTACATCTACACGTTGGGCAAGGGTGCTCCCTTGCGAGAGTTACTTAACTATTCTAATTTAGTTACGATTATTTCTGTGCCGATTTCGATGAGTGACAAGTGGTTACCTCATCGCCTCGAAAATACCTAATAAGCAACTAAGATGTTACTTGGACGGGAAAGACCAATTAAATTTTGCTGAGAAGCTCTAATTTAAGCTTGAGGTTTTTTACAAGCCCAAAAATCTTCAGTCTCTGGACCCATGGCTTAAAAACCATCCCGAAGGAGTTGTCCCAGTGACGCGTCACTGCTATAAGGTAAAAATATTCTCTTTAATTTGCTTACTTGTTATAGTCAGCTGCTAGATGGCGGTGAAGACAGATTCTCGCGACATCTAGTAATAATGGAGAGTATAATACATATATAAGAAAAATAAGTGTTTGAATTGGATTCGCCTGGTAGTGTAGTGGATATCACGCTGAGGTACAGACTCAGAGATCCGGGTTCGAATCCCGTCCAGGCATTTTATTTTTCTTATCATTCCACATATATATATATATATATATACAGGGCAAGTCAAAATGTTGTGCAGGTTTTCAGAAATTTATTATGTTAAATGTAATGAACATATAATATCGTGAGACATATTGTATGAAAGGTAAACTCAAAGTTTAGTTGTCCACTTCTAAAGTTCCGCGTTCACCCGCAAGATGTCAACAGCAGAGCAGTAAAGGAAAATGGCGTTGACTGGGGATCAGAAGTCTTTCTGTGTGCTTGATTACCATGTAAACAACTCTGTGACTAGTGTTCAACGACATTTCCGTACCAGATACGATAAAGACCCGCCGGATGGGAGATCCATTCGTAAGTGGTACACACAATTTAGGGATTCAGGCTGTATCTGTAAACGAAAATCTACTGGCCGTCCGTCGACGAGTGAAGAGACAGTCGAACGCGTTCGCACATGCTTCGTGCGGAGTCCACAGAAATCCACCTACCGGGGAGCGACAGAACTTCAACTACCACAAAAAACTGTATGGCGGATTCTCCGGAAACGTTTACAGATGAAACCCTACCACTTGCAACTGGTTCAAGCCTTAAAACCCGCCGATTATGCTTTGCGAGCGTCCTTCTGTGTTGATTTTCTCGCATTAATGGAAGAGAATGAGTTCCATGAGAGGGTAGTTTACAGTGATGAAGCGACTTTCCACCTTTCAGGAAAAGTGAATAGACACAATGTAAGGAATTGGGGAACTGGTAACCCCCATGCAACTCTGGAACATCAACGCGATTCTCCGAAAGTGAATGTCTTTTGTGCCATTTCCCATGCAAAGGTTTATGGGCCCTTTTTCTTTCATGAACGTACTGTGAACGGACATGTTTTCCTTGATATGCTACAACAATGGCTCCTTCCGCAGCTTGAAGCGATAGTCCAGATTTCATTCTGCAGTTGGATGGTGCCCCTCCACATTACCATGGCAGTGTTCGAGACCATTTGAATACGGCTTTACCACAACGCTGGATAGGCCGTGCATCTCAGGGGATCAACAACTCATTCATTGGCCACCTCGTTCACCAGATCTAACCCCGTGTGATTTCTTCATGTGGGGTCTTGTAAAGGATCATGTTTACGTACCACCACTTCCAACAACACTGCATGAACTGCGTGCCCGCATCACAGCAACCATTGCTGATATCGACCGCGGACTGCTACAGAAAGTTTGGCAGGAGATTGAATATCAGCTTGACATCTGTCGTGTAACAAAAGGCGCTCACATAGAACATCTGTGAATATTTAAAAAAAAAACTTTGAGAGTTTACCTTTCATACAATATGTCTCACAATATTATATGTTCATTACATTTCACATAATAAATTTCTGAAAACCTGCACAACATTTTGACTTGCCCTGTATATATATATCAATTTTTGTCATGATCTACTAGGTACGATCGATGAAGATATGCACTTTTTTTTCAAATATATTTTCATGAAAATACGATCCATGAAGATATGCACTTTTTTTTCAAATATATTTTCATGAAAATAACTTGAATATATTTATTTCTTCGGACCAATCCTCCGAGATCACTCCCAGTAATCCACTTCAACATATGCCCTGGATCGAACTCAAGCCTTCGAGAATACTCTAAGGAATACATTCCCGCTACACCCCTATTCCTTGCAGTAAGTAGGGTAGTGACAGAAATACGATTGTTACTTCTTGTTACCTGTAACTGTGTAAATAAGAAAGTAAAATGTTGTTTATCATGTTCTCGGGTGATTTTAATAAAAATGCCGACATACAATTCTTAACCACTGACTTGTTGTTTTTGTATTAACATTTCCACAACTAATGTGATACAAAGACATTATTTAGTAATATCATATGCAGGGCGGAGGAAATATATTTAATGTTAAGGGAGTAGTTTACTAATAACAACGAAGAAAACATAATTGTCTCATAGAAAGTAGATGTTATAAAGAGAAAGAAAGACAATAATAAAAGGGTATAACCTATAACCCACAAAAGTAATTGTAAAAATATTTTGTTGAGCTGTTAGATAATTGTCTATCACTGTGGTCTCAAGATAGCGTCGCTGCATCGTACGCAGCGAACCCGGGTTCGATCCCCGATCAGGAGACTTTTTTTTCGGAATATTTCCTCACCTATATGACAAATGTCAGGAAACGTTAAAGGTCAAATGGTCCCCGAACATCATCTGGCCATCATAATCATCATTAGAATATTCGCCAAGTATAGTATGAATATGTAAGTGAATGGTGTTATTCCGTCTTAAATGTTCGTGTTGTTTCGGAGGTGGCCCTGGATTGAACTCAATCACTCACCTCCATGTCCTTGTGTTGTCAAATAAGTGATCCAGAGTTTAAATTCCTCTCCCGACACGTCGTGTCCCTGTAAGACCGCGTGGCGTGGGGAATACAATCGTACCTACAAGGTGAGATGTTAAACTACGATAGATAAGAAGAAGTTAAAAATAATTCAACATAATTATATTTTCATAACTTTAAAATTATTTTGTTGTCGCTACTCCTTTCATGAAAGTTAAATTGAAAATATATAAAACTGTTATTCTCCCAGTTATATTATATAGATGCAAAACATGGACTCTTACTTTAAGAGAGGTAAGGAGATTACGAGTATTTGAGAATAACGTTCCTATGGACATTTTTGGACCAAAGAGAGATGAACAGACAGGTGAATGGAGAAGACTACATAACAATGAACTACATGGTCTTTATCGGAAGCCAGATATAATAAGAACAGTTAAGTCTCGTAGACTGCGATGGGAAGGGCAGTTGGCACGAATGGAGAATGAAAGAGGGGCATTGAAGCTTCTTGTAGGAAAACCACAGGGAAGAATCCCAGATAGTCCAAGAATGCGGTGGGAGAATTACATTAACTATCATTTGAGGGAAGTTGATTATACTGGAGATGATTGGAAAACACTGGCTCAGGATAGTTTCATGGGGTTCGATAATACCAGTGAGTTAGTTAGTTAGTTAGTTATAACTTAAAATTATATTTTTTTAAACATAGAGTGATAACTTTTCTTCATTACTGTCTAGTGAAGTGAGTAATGGGAAAAGTTTTATCATCTCGTTTGAAACATGGTATAAATATGGAATTTAAACTTTTCCCCTTCACTAGGTTGAGTTGCCCTAAATGTTGCAAATTATCTGTTTTCTACACTCTGTAGGGCCTATAACTTACAAAAAATAAATAAGTTACCATCTGAGCACATTTGTATTTCTTCATGATCAAAGTAAAGAGAATGTTTTATTGTCAAGTTAACGTGCATTCTAGCTTCAAAGCTTGAATTCATGACGTCAATCTGGTTAATTAACCTACACAAACATCATAATTATAAAGTATATATTTCAGATAATTATAATGCTATCGCCTGGAGCTATGCTGAAAGTAACGTATACAGACATTTTACACTCAACAAATCCATTAGAGAGATTTTGCGGTAGGCAGCAGAAAATGTAAAGTATTGATTGCTTCTGCCTCAGGAATAGCAAGTTAAACATTTATATCGGAAGGTCGAGGGGAATGGAAGTAGAACGAGAGATGCATTAAATATAAACTTATTTTATTTCATGTCATGTATTTTTTTCAGTACTTTGCGATTTCACAGAAAGGCTGCAAAATAGAATATTACAGTACCATATACATGTGAATAAACCATGGTAAACTTATTTAATAATTAAACAAAAAAGAGTAATCATTATATATTGAAAATTAGATGGACATAAATAATTTCATAACATCAATTTTCATTACAAGGCTAAAATAAATAAATGGTTTCACTTTACTAAATTTGTTTTTAATAGTTCTGAAAAATTTTGCATTTTATTTTTTCAGTTGGCAATAATGCTTGAAATGACTTTTATTTGTTGCATTTTTAAAAATAATAATACAAATAAATGACTACACATTCGTAATTTTTAGTTTATGCAAAAATTAATTTTAGTTGACTATATATATATATATATATATATATATATATATATATACATACATACACCATACATACACACAGGGTGTAACTAAAGTCCCATTGCAGGCTTTGAGGACGTGTAGTGCGGACCAAGATGGTTACGTTTAGTATAGGAACTCATGTCCGGAAACGTGCCGTTATCCCGCTACACGCCGCAAAATACCACAACACATTCAACTCTCACAAATTTTCAGCGCCAAAGACTGTAATTTCTCCCGACTTGACCCCGCTAGACTACTACGTGTGGAGTCACATGAAATCCCTGATTTACGAGATCCCTGTTGTATCCGAGAAAGACCTTCTGGCGCGGGTAGTGGCTGCGGCGGATGTTGCAGGACCAAGGATTGATGATCATGAGTACCAAAACATGGTACGGATGTACCGTATCTGTGTTGACGTACGTGATCGTCACATCGATCTTTCTTCTGGACCCAGACAACAAGCAGCAGTTGTCAAATAGAGAGAGCAATGTGTGTTGTATTTTGCGTGTAACGGGAAAACGGCACGTTTCCGGACATGAGTGTCTATGTTAAATGTACATGTCCTCTTACGGTCTTACTAATAAAAATCTCTTATATTGGCTTTCAGCAGTTGTTTAGTTATTCAATGTATAAGCCTTATGTAGATGATGTATAATTTCCTTACTAATAAACGTTGTGCAGGAGCTATATACCAATACAACTGTTACACACAATACGTCACATACTCGTCATCACTATGAAGTCAGAACATATTACGCGCAGTTTATAACAGAAAGAAAACGACATCAACTAGTGATTAATTGTGTAAGAAATGAGTATGGATAAGAATATAGAGAGATTCCCTAATTGGGAGGTACGGAAAAAATAAGTGTGTTTTAGTTTATATACATTTTCCTTCAAGCTACGTCAAATATATCGTAGAATTAGTTTCACAGATAATGTGCTGCCATCTAACGTCAAGAATTTCGAACAATTCTTGGAAGCTAATAAGTTTTTCCCATTACTTATGAATTATATGCAGTATTTTAAGATGCGTTAGAAAACGTTCAAAATAGTAGGAAATGTTACCGACAACAGAATAACGCTTTAAGCGAAAAAAAAATTCCGGACCGATCGGGAATCGAATCTACGACCTCACGCACCGTAGTCAGATGCTCTAACCACAAGACTATCAAGCTAACATACAACGTGCTGCAATAATAGTACCTCTATAATGAAATACATTTTTATATCGGTATGTGTATTACGTATTAATGATGCAAGAACGTCTTGTTAAAATAATATTATCAAGCATTTAAACTACATTCAGGTTAATCTTGTCTACAGCAACTATTGTAGAACATATTCTTTTGTGAATCAACGTTCAACTTTAAAATATTATTAGGCCTAATCGAGAATGAATGTAACAAAAGGCATTTTATGATGTCTTTATTTTCCTACCCAGAGCTTTATAAATATTATTTATGTCCTGTGTATCCATCAAACAGTCGTTAAAGTTTTGCATTTTGCGTTATATTTAAGGAAATATTCATCAATATCGTAAGAAAACAATCAGTTGATATGAAAGTCCGACATTTTTTCTAGTTATACAATCCTTAAACAAGGCTGGAGGCATGTATAACGATTCCCATGTAAAGTTGTACATCTCTTACACACTGAGCAGCTAATAAAGTGTTTATTAGTAAGAATTTTCAACTGTAATGTGTATAAACCTTGTATAAAAGTTATATATCGTTTATTAGTAAGAGGGTTAGTCTGTAATGGGAATTTAGTTACAGAGTTTCTCTCTCTCTCTCTCTCTCTCTCTCTCTCTCTCTCTCTCTCTCTCTCTCTCTCTCTCTCTCTCTCTCCCTCTCTCTCTCTCTCTCTCTCTCTCTCTCTCTCTCTCTCTCTCTCTCTCTCTCTTATTATTCGCATTTTATCTTGAAATAATTTCACTAACTTCTGAACTCCGGTAAGAGAAATTTCTTAGTGAGCGTATTTACGTAGATGTTTTGTTTTCATCAATTGTTGAATATACACTGTGCCGTGTATTAAATATTTATTTAAAATTCAATAGGTTATATACATTATATGTTAATATATATTTATAGTCCACCGCTGTGGTCTCGAGGTAGCGTGCTGCCTTGTCACGCAGCGGGCCAGGGTTCGATCCCCGGTCGGGGCAGTTTTTCTGGGTGAGGTTTTTATCGGGATTCTTCCTTACCTGTAAGACAAATGCCAGGAAAACTTTAAGGCCTAAATGGTCCCCGAAATCATATGACCATCATGATCATCATCCTTCACCGGTGTGGAGAGCAACGGGAAGCTACCACGCCTACAATTCCCTAGTAAAGCTGCAAGCATAGCATGAAAATGCTATAATTGCAGTGAAGGACCTGTCTTCGGGCAGAATTACCATGGATGGATATATTTATAAATACATGAAATTCGACATAATATGAAATACAATTATAATAGAATGAAAACTTTTTAAGAATTCGTTTCCAAAATTAACTCATCCGTAAATCCTCATATTTAATTCTTTAACGTTAATAACTATTTTTTATATGACTAACGAAAAAGAGTCTGTGTCTGTGTATTTTTGTGTAAATTTATAAACGTAGAATAGCATACTTAACCATTGCTTTAACAAAAGGATAAATTGTAATTGCTTAATCAAATTGAATACGTTTTTTTTTATTTATTGACTTCCTTAAAATTTAAAGTTGTCATTACAAACAAAAATTTAACATGACACAAGAAAATAACATATAAAATATAAAAATATAAGATAGTAGGAAATATAAAACATTACTAGTTAAATGAAGTGTGAAAATGTATAAACACGAAGTACCATGAAATGACATAGCCTATCTATCGCGTATATCAATAAATACACGGTGATTTATTAATATCAACATAGCAGAGTTGGAGCTATATAAAAGTGTAGCTAATAGCTAAATCTGATGTATAAAAACATGGACTTCATTGCCGATCGCAGTGCAGTAATTGGAGCAGTAATATTGACAATATTATCATGTATATCGCTGGCGTCATAATCATTGCCTAACTTCATCGTTTCGGCTGCCTCAGCAATGAAAAATCAATGAAGTTCATGTTTTACTTGTAACCGATAGCAAATGCTTGTAGTGTATGAAAATATAGAACGACCAATTAAACAATACTTTACATCTAAATATTTAATTCTATAATATTTATTGTTATTATAATGCTCCATGTTTATAATTTATTTCCAAGATTTTGGGTCAAGGAACATTTATAGCAAATTTCAGGTTTTTATATCATCGGGAATTACAAAAAGATGTCCTGGTTACTTTTTGAGGATATCGACGTCACTCCATGCATATATATATATATATATGTCCACAGTCCACCGCTGTGGTCTCGAGGTAGCGTGCTGCCTTGTCACGCAGCGGGCCCGGGTTCGATCCCCGGTCGGGGCAGTTTTTCTGGGTGAGGTTTTTATCGGGGTTTTTCCTCACCTGTAAGACAAATGTCAGGAAAACTTTAAGGCCCAAACGGTCCCCGAAATCATATGGCCATCATCATCATCCTTATCATTATCACCATCATCATCATCCTTCGCCGGTGTGGAAAGCAACGGGAAGCTACCACACCTACAATTTCCTAGTAAAGCTGCAAGCATAGCATGAAAGTGCTATGACTGCAGTGAAGGACCTACCTTCGGGCAGAATTACTATGGATGGATATATGTCAACCGCTGTGGTCTCGAGATAGCGTGCTGCTCCGTCACGCAGCGGGCCCGGGTTCGATTCCCCGTCGGGACAGGCTCCTGGGTGAGGTTTTTTCTCACCTGTAAGACAAATGTCAGGAAGCTTAGGGTCCAATGGTCCCCGAAAACCATCCGGCCATCATCCGCATTATCATCATCATCCATAACCGGTGTGGAAAGCAACGGGAAGCTACCACACCTACAATTCCCTAGTAAAGGTGCAAAGAATAGCATGAAAATGCTATGATTGCAGTGAAAGACCTGCCCTCGGGCAGAATTACAATACAATATCCATCCATGGTAATTCTGCTCGAAGGCAGGTTCTTCACTGCAATAATAGCATTTTCATGCTACTCTTGCAGCTTTACTAGGGAATTGTAGGTGTGGTAGCTTGCCGTTGCTTTCCACAGCGGTGAAGGATGATGAAGATGATGATGATGATGATGATAAGGATGCTGATGATGGCCATATGATTTCGGGGACCGTTTGAGCCTTAAAGTTTTCCTGACATTTGTCTTTCAGGTGAGGAAAAACCCCGATAGAAACCTCACCCAGAAAAACTGCCCCGACCGGGGATCGAACCCGGGGCCCGCTGCTTGACAATGCAGCAAGCTACCTCGGACCACAGCGGTGAACTATACAATAAATAAATATATATATATATATATATATATATAATCATCACACACCATTCATGAATATAGGCCAATGTTGACCTGTTTCGGTCGACAGGGCATAAAAGTCGTTTTTATGGACGTCCACGTTGTCGTCATCCCCGTGGGCGATACCGAAAAACTGCATTAGGGATCCTAGTTGGTGACATTCGGGATACATGTTGCAGCCATCTGTCCCTGTAGGCGAATATATTTTCTTCTAATTGTTGCATATGGAGTTCCTTTAAAATACCTTCATTCCCCTGATGGTCAAGCAGAGCATATCCGGCAGTTCCGCGCATGAATCTCATTTCTGCAGCTCTAGAATCTAGTGAAGCCTTTCTTTTTTAGAACTCAGATTTCACTTCCATACAGGGAAGTCGGGAGGGCGGGAGTTTATATAATTTAAGTCTTGATTGTTTTTGTACAGAATGTGGTTTTAAAATATGCTTTATTAAGCCTAATATTTGAAAAAAAAAAGTGTGAGTTTTATATTAAGATCTTTCTCGTCTTGATAGGAGATGTTACATCCTAGGTAGGAGAAGTTATTAACTTGCTTTAAAATCGTATTCTAAATCACTATATATACAGGGGTTTTCAGAATAAGTATTACAGACATCTAGGGGTTGTAGAGGGGACATATTAGATCAAATTTTCATAAGGAACCCATGTCCGAAAACGTACCATTTTGATGTAAAATAAGTTTGAAGATAAAAACACAATGGGCTAATATCTTGTGTGTTGTGTTTAAGAATAAGTATTACAGACTTTTAGGAGTTGTACTACACTTGTCGAGTCGGAGGAAGTTCTTTTTACACGAATTCTGGTGGCAGCAGAAATTAGAACACACATCAGGTCTTCTGGGGCGTATGTATGAAAACATGCGTCGCAGATATACTTTATGCAACGAAAAACAGGGTCGCCATATAGAACCAAACTTGTAGTACAACCCCTAGAAGTCTGTATTACTTATTCTGAAACACAAGACAAAAGATATCAGCCCATTGTGTTTCGATCTTCAAACCTATTTTATATCGAAATGGTACGTTTCCGAACATAGGTTTCTTATCAAAGGTTTAGTATCAAATCCCCTCTACAATCCCTAAAAGCCTATAATACTTATTCTCAAACACTCTGTATATACACAATGGATGTTTATATGTGTATGAATGTATGTATGTATGTATGTATGTATGTGCCAACATGTTGCATACCTAACACATCAACACATCACTCTGTACACTATTGTATATCTGGCTTAACTTGGCAAAAAGAGAGATGTAGATATAAGGGTAGGTCATTGACCGCTTTCGCCATGGTATAAAAGAAAGAACCCACCCTATTGTCAGTTTTCGTCTTCCCCCTTTACCTATTAACATCTGGCAAAGAAATACCGACAACACTGGTGCTAGTGAGAGAGGTGAGCACAGCTGTCTCTTTCTACAAATTTCTCGCAAAGTTAAGCCAACGAATTATAGTAAATCATCGGAGACCATGGAGTCCTTGTATTATGTACTTGTATCAGAACACTCGCACTGTTAACTCTCCATTTAAAATTATTAAATAAATTTCCTATAGTTTGCCCTCTATCTCACTCTTTCTTTCTTAGTTTAGCCTCTCACTTTTTAGATGTTTATACATACTTACGCTGCCGGGCCTAATGCCTATTCGTGATGAGGAAAGGTCCTCGAAACTTGTCTTGTCGAGGATACAAAACATGAGGTGAGGTGTGAAATCTGATTCATTTAATAATTGTTTAATAATAAAACCTTAGTTACATATGGTAGTGAAACTTGGGTCCTAAAAGAAACAATAAAACAGAAATTATTAATTTTTGGAAGTAAAATTTTAAGAAGAATGTTTGGACCAAAAAGAGGAACTGATAACAGTTGGAGAATCAAAACAAATAACGAACTAAAATTAATAAAAAATCAGAATATAGTAAACCATATAAGATTTCTCAGAATTCGTTGGCTTGGATATTTGATAAGAATGGGTGATCAGAGACTGGTCAAGAAGTTCTATAAATGGAAACCTATATGAGGCAGAGCACTTGGTAGACCGAAGATCAGATGGGAGAATGACACAATGAACGATCTAAAGAAAATGAAAGTGACTAATTTGAAACGGCAAGAGACAGTTTGGCATGGAGCAGGATTGTTGAGAAGGACAAAACTTTCACTTTTGAAGTTGATGATGATGATGAATTAAAACCTCATAGTGTAACTTCCTAATAAACATTTAATATAACATTATTATTATTATTATTATTATTATTATTATTATTATTATTATTATTATTATTATTATTATTATTATTATTATATCGAAATGAGAGAGAAACAAATAAAGTTCAATTCAGTAGAGGTTGAACGAGCTCTTAATATCCTTTTTTATCGAAGCAATATGTTAGAATAATATTCTGCGATACTGTTATTTTTACCATTGCCTCTCGAACTGTGACGTGAGTGAGTTTACTGTTGATATTAAAGCATAAGGCACTCTTTTCGTTATCACTTTCATATTTCAGGAAAAGTATCATTGTATATACAATTTGAAAACCTTCTCTTTATTTTCCCTCTTCAGTGAATTACAAAGGATTGTAGCTATTGTGGCTTTCTAATGAAAACATTTTTGAAAAAATAATTACAGATCTTCATCCATTCTAATTAGTAGACATAAAAATGATCGTGACAAAAATGTATATACAGGATGTCTGTAAAGTCACTTTTCCATTTCAATGAAGGAAGGCGATAATTGAAAAATCGATGTTATTGTGAAGTATTACACATATTCTAACCGTCTTTCTGCATTACTGCCATCTAGGTAAAAACACATACCGATACTCCATATTTCAGCTGTGAAACGAAATGTAGACATCAACTTTTACACCGTATAAGAGCTTACTGTTTCTATGATACGATTCCATAAATCACGCAGACGTGATAAGGACGTTTTCGTAGAGTGAAACGTAGAATTTTCCACACTGTGTTGCGAGGGGCATTCAACTACTTACTGAGGCGTCGAGTTGGTGCGTTCGGATTATCACTGGCAATTTGAGCCTGCTACACTGTTTCTGCTGAAACATGTGATAGTCTATGATGGGCCTCATTATACACACACTACCGGTACGCTTAAATTTGTCTACAAGTAGACGAATGTGTGAGCTGGTTTACGAAATTTAAGGGTAAATTCAGCTCTGACGTCTTCATATGACAATCCGCGTACCCGTGCACAAGCTAAAAATGTTGCAAAGAAAAAAGTGGTTGTGTTTTCACGGAAATGGATAGTAACTGTATATGCATATGCATAAAGAGTTATGTGTGTGTGTTTTAACGTTCTAGCGGCAGCAAATTAAAAGATCGACGATCATATTCGGACATAATATGCAGGTAACCTGACCGTTGTCAATTTTTGGTAGCATCAATATGTTTCCACGTAATAACATTTGATTTGGTTGATTTTGGCAATTTAGAAGGACTGAGTTCTCTTCGATGGACTTACTGCTTGGGTGGGAACATGATCATGCAACATTGAAAGCCATTGAGCTCTGCAGATCTAACTACTTTATTATTAAATCCAACTTTCGTACTTACACAATTCCTCACAAACCATGGAAAATTCCAACAATACCTACACAGAATTGGAAAAGCAGCCTCACCGAAGTGCCCATGCTCAGAAGACGACCAAACAGCTTTGCATCTTTTACTTCACTGCAAGCTACAAGAAAAGAACAGACCAGCGCACATCAAGGACCCAAATATAGTGCTAAGAAAAGTTATTAAAATGCCACAAACAATCAAATACATAAATGAAATATTCCAGATACTGAAATAATCCATATTAATTGTAATCCATTAATTGTTAAACCATATAAAGTGTAAACTAAATATCCTGCGATATACCCACAGGGTAAAACGCAGGTTGTAAAAACTTGTTCAAATTAAAAAAAAAAAATATTTATAATACAGAACAGTACACAACATTCTGCCATCATGCAACCCAATCTCAAGTTGGTCGTCTGACCGTAGTAACAATATTCATAGGTGCCCATGAATTATAACCTAATAAGTATATTTCCAACATACATAAAGTATCGATACTAGTAAAATGCATGGTAAGTTTCCGTTGAGGTATTAGTTCACAGTAATATAATGTGCGGTTAAAAACTATAAAATAGTTACCTTGTAGGTCCGTCTCCTTAACTTAAGTTCTTTTAAAACTCTGTAGGCCTTTCGGGACTAGTCCCATCATCAGCAGAATGCATTAGGTCCGTTCTTGTTGGCCCTTGTTGAAGCAGTGCTTAAGTTGAGGGGACGGACCTACAAGGTAACTATTTTATAGTTTTTAACCGTACATTATATTACTGAGATATAAAGTATTAACATAATACTGTATGTTAATGTAACGATATTTCAACAATAAAATATATTTAATGACGAAACCAATGTCAAGTTTAAAAAAATCGATTTTGACCAATGTAAATGGTAATTTATATGGAGGAAAACACAACGAGGATATATACCCATCAATAGGAACCTCAAACTCGATGCTAATCTTTTTGCAGACGATTTAGCTCTTCTGGCACTTTCCGAAAATTATTTGCAACGATCAATTTATAATTTACAAAAAATAGGTGCCAAATTTAATATGGAAATATCAATTAACAAAACTAAAATTATGGCATTTCATGGGAAGGACCCCATACAAAGTAAAATCTGTCTCCAGAATAAAATTTTAGAGAGATCTAATTAATTTAAATATCTTGGATATTATCTCTCTATCTGGGATGAAAAGGATATCCCTGAAAAAGTTACTAGTTATAATAAAAGTTTAGGAATTATTAATCAAGTTATGAAACCATCCCTTGTACAAAAAAACACCAGATTACGTTTATATAACACTTTGGCTAGACCAGTGTTGACCTATGGTAGTGAAGCATGGACACTAAGAAAACAACATGAAAGCAGAATAACGGCTTGTGAAATGAGATTTATGCGCAGAACAGCGGGTTACACCAGATGGGATCGGAAAAGGAACACCGATATCTTAAAAGAATTGAAGACTACGCCAATTTTGGAATATATTAAACAGTACCAACTAAATTGGAAACACCATCTTGAAAGAATGAGTTCAAATCGGATCCCCAAAGCTGTTTATAATTATATACCACTGGGCCGTCCTATGAAACGCTGGAGGGAAAATTTTCTATAGGATCGTAACAGGCCTTGGCCTAATACTTGGAAGGAAGAAGAAGAAGAATTTATAATTTTGGCATAAAAATAGTTATTGATATACCTAGGGTATAATACCTAGTAATGAGGGCGTTAGGCTTATAAGCCCGAGGGCCTATGGGCGGAGTGTTTGTAAGTCGCCCAATGGCATAGTCATTAATAGTATCCTTGATACATATCAAACTTTATGGCGGGGTAGCTTGGTAGGTAAAGGAAAGGAATACATTCATTAAAACATGAGATTTAATTAAGAACATTTGGAAGATCCTCAGTTTTTAATAAGTGAATGATAATAACAATGAATGGTACTAGTGAGTTTTTATTTATGAATTCGAATTGAATTATCATGGGAATTCGAATAAGTTTAACTTTTAGTATATTGCAATAATGACACCAGCCACATGGGCTAGTCGCCAGAATTTCTGGCTGCTTAATACTCAAATAAATTACACGCGTTATCAATAGTATGATACTAGTAATTTTGAACATTTGAGTCTCTTATTAAAAAGTCTCTTCTTCAAATACCACTGCCCACCAAGGTTTGAGTCTCGATTGGGACGTCCCAATTTCAAACTCCAGTACCACCAATATATTATATATTTCATACTATGTTTCATTTTAGCAAATTCCGAAGGAATATACTACACTTCATGGGTTCAATTCCTGGTCATACCACAGGAATTTTATTCTTAAAAGTAAATATTCCTGTGGCCTACCATAGTCTAGATTTAGGTTAAGTTTAGATTTAAGGGCTCTCCTAGCACTGCATCTTTCTTTTCCTATCATATCATTGGTGTAACGTAACTCCGCCTTCCAGGCGCCCCATCTTGAGAAGTGGGTTACAATTCCGCTAATACTCGTACCAAGGGAGAATATAAGAAATGTTATAAAGTCAGTCTGGTATTATTGATTAAAAACTGTTTACACATTTGAAAATATTCATTTATTATAGGCTAATAGTCCACCACTGTGGTCTCGAGGTAGCGTGCTGCCTTGTCACGCAGCGGGCCCGGGTTCGATCCCCGGTCGGGACAGTTTTTCTGAGTGCGGTTTTTCCTCACCTGTAAGACAAATGTCAGGAAAACGCTAAGGCCCAAACGGTCCCGAAATCATATAATCATCATCATCATCATCATCATCATAATCATCCTTCACCGTTGTGGAAAGCAACGGGAAGCTACCACACCTACAATTCCCTAGTAAAGCTGTAAAGCATAGCATGAAAATGCTATGATTGCAGTGAAAGACCTGCCCTCGGGCAAAATTACTATGGATGGATGGATAGGCTAATACATTTTAATCGTGAGAATCTTAAGTTCGAGCGGACGTTATTAATCATTATTCCTGGCAAGTTATTATATCCAATAAACCAACATACACTACATCACCACGTATCACGAAATTCCATTATATTGGTAGTGTTGGATGTAATATAGATAAATCATTATTTTCTTATCCCACAATCAATATTATTATTGCATATATGACACGGCAGGAAATGTACCTGTAGAATAAGTGTTCATAGCTTTGGAAAACAAATTAAAGAAATGTACGCTATCAATATTTGTTATATGATGTAACCATATGTAGTCTGATAAGAACAGTGTATGTGTGTTTTCATTTCACATCAATGAATCATATTTAATGAAGAAAATCTAATTCCTAAATCCAATTAAATGTCTCTTCATTATGGTTCAGGTATGACAACAAATAGAACGACCACACCTACTATATCACAAAATCTAAACCGCCACTTCCATTTCTGTTCCTGGAAAATGTTCATATTTAAAATATGTAACTCTTCCAAAAGACAAAAATATAACCCATAAAGCTAGTTAGCGCAGAGGGGAACACTTTATACTGGTATTTGGGAAGTCACGAGATATTTTTTTTTTATTATCATGAGCGATATTTTAATAGAAACGCTATTCGTTTATTCTGGCTTCAAGTTTCGCTTTTAAATGATAATAATTAAGAGTATACAAATACGGAAATATGACTCAATACTACCACAGGTACATTAACAATACAACTGTTCTTTCCAAGTATTTATGGCAGAATAAAGTACAAACATATTGTTCCAAATTTTATACTAACACATGTCCTCACTGGGCACGGAAAATTTGGCCAATACCACCAGAGATTCAACATAAGAGAAAATGCAAGTTGTCATTATCATCATCATCTGCATTCATGGATTAGGTCTGTTGACCCGTTCCGACTTCAGCCCATCTCTTTCCAGGTCTGCCCACATCTCGGGTGCCTTTAGGTTTGTATTTTGTTATTTGTTTTGGATATCTTCATTCATTCTGGCTAAGTGTTGCTTCCATTTTTGTCTGTATGTATCTATTTTATCAGTTATTGCAAATATTGCAAGTTCCTGTCTTATGCAAGTTGTAATTGTGGTATAAGCATGAACACTGAAGGCCTCCATGTTTGATAATACTGTCGATTATGATATGCGAATATGCCTAAGGATCGGTTTCACCGACAGAGGTAACTGTATTACGTCAGTATGATAATAATAGTAATAATGATTAAATGAGTATATGGGACATTAGTTTATACTTTATTTGGTGAATTATTTTAAGGAATTAGGCAAGGGTTTATTCGCCTGTTTATCAAAAACATCGCTTCGTGGTATAGTATGAAGTATCACCTGCCCTATGATTTAATTAAATGGCCGCAGTATACTGACCGTGCA
The DNA here is from genome assembly GCA_030220185.1 of Diploptera punctata. Lineage (NCBI taxonomy): Eukaryota > Metazoa > Arthropoda > Insecta > Blattodea > Blaberidae > Diploptera > Diploptera punctata. The sequence continues at coordinate 477,336 of JASPKZ010007245.1, read as the reverse complement.
ATGGTAGCATAATCATTAGTCTCTTGTTTTTCTCATATATAATACATAGCTTAAACTGGCGTAATACAGTTACCTCTGTTAGTGAAACCGACCCTAATGTGCGGAAGCTCTAAAGACGAAATATATATGCTAGGAAATTGTAAATATTTGGAACATTACAGGCATTAATGTTTGCCGAAAAAATTTCCTTAATTCAAATCGTAATAGTTTTGCGTGATGTGAGTAAATGGTAAACCGAGATTATTGTTTTAATGTGAGCAGATATTTGGAAAATAAACAGAAAATAAGACCATTAATCATTCGTGATTAAATATATAAATATAATGTAATTATTAATGTTATTATTTAGATTAATTTATTAATACATAATGTAACAAATTTAATTTATCAATATATAATGTAATTCATTTTAATATTATCTATTGCTTTTTGTTTGTTTTGTATTATAATTAGACATGCATGTGTCGGTACGTATTGTCACAAGCAGATACGGCTTACTGCACATGCGATCCATTTGTAATTTTCCTTTGCATAATATACTTTACTCTGTCCTACTACATGAATAAATTTTGTCATGACCATTTTCGCTGTTCACTAGGTAAGATCGATAAAGATGAGTTTTTCTTTACTATTATATACCACCGTACCACTTGTGAATATTAAATCGGAGAATAAGCGACTGCTAGTGTCATATTAGCCAATGTGATAACACATGTTCCCGTTACAGCCTATTGTCAACATGTTTAATCACATTAGTGGGCAAATTAGTGTTAGATGGGCAAGTTGTTAGTTTGGGAAAGTTAGGGTTAGTAAATGGGCGAGTTAGTACGTCAGATTGGTTTAGCGTTCACTTGTTTTTGAGTGGGTTTTTGTGATAAGTTGACTATATTGTCTGAGCAATAACTAATACATATTATATATTGCAAACATGCTGATTTTAAGTTACTTTGAGCTCAACCTCTCACTTCATTTTAAGGCATTTCTCGCACTTTTATGGGAAAATATCATTAAAGATAATATATATATACATAGTAATTATGCCCGAGGTCAGGTCTTTCACTGCAATCATAGCATTTTCATGCTATGCTTTGCAGCTTTACTAGGGAATTATGGGTGTGGCAGCTTCCCGTTGCTTTCCACACCGGTGAAGGATGATAATGATGATGATGGTGGCCAGATGATTTTCGGGGACCGTTTGGGCCCTAATTTGTCTTATAGGTGAGGAAAAAAATTCTAGGAGTATTTATTGACAAAAACTTAAATTGGAATACACAAATAAACCATACATGCAAAACAGTATTCTCAATAATACATTCATTAAATCGTGTACGAAATTGTTTGCCATTCGCCCTTAGGAAAATGTTAGTACAAACACTTGCAATGCCCCATTTTGATTATTGTGACACTCTTTTTACAGACTTAAATATTATTTCCACTCAAAGACTTCAACGTGTTCATAATTCTTGCGCACGTTTTATTTGTGGTATTCGCAAATTTGACCATGTTACACCGTACTTGGAACAATTATCGTGGCTTCGTCTAAGAGATCGTAGAACTGTCCATTCCTTATCCCTTCTCTATAAAATACTTCACACATCATCGCCTAATTATTTATCACGCCGCTTCATTAGACTATCCGACACACATAATATTGACACTCGATCCCATCAGCACATTGTCCTTTATATCCCGCCTCATCACACTGTATATTATTCATTATATTTTATGGTCTCACTTACCAAAACATGGAATTCCCTTCCGTCCTATGTCAGAGACTGTCAAACTATAACATCCTTCAAAAACAAACTAAAGAATTATTTAATAACAAACTAACTTATACACCTCACTGATAATATTCTTTTAGCAATATTAATATATTTAATTATTTATGAAAATAATATTAAGAATAACTAATATTTTTATTTGTTTTGTTTTAAATATTGTATAATCGTAAAATTAGTTTTCTATATCTCATTATTTTCCTTTGTTTTTTATATACACTAGACAGGGACAATTTAATATGCCTTGCTTGTATACATTTTATTATTAGTTTTAGTCTTAATTTTAACTAATATTAACTGGTTGTATTATAGATCGTAATATATTAGATATTATCTTTTGATCAAATTTTTACTTAGTGTTTAATATTAGAGTTAATTAAGATTGTTATATTCTGATGTAATATATGTTTGTTCTGGTGAGTGGAAGAGAAGGCCACATGGCCTTAACTCCACCAGGCTAAATAAATCTAAATAAAAAATAAATCTAAATAGAAAAACCCCGAAAAAACTCACCCAGGAGCCTGTCCCGGCCGGGAATCGAACCCGGCCCCGGTGCGTGACAAGTCAGCACGCTACCACGAGACCACAGCGGTGGACATATAGCCTCTATATAGATATATATATATATATATATATATATATATTATCATGGTTTTTCGGGTCTATCTATAAGCTATTGGATCTAGGAAGATCTGTAAAGTTCTAAAAAACATTTTCTTGAGAACAATCTCAATGGTTCAATAAGTTATATAGCTATGTTTTATATAGCAAATTCTGAAAAAGAAGCAATTGTAACAAATTTGTTCAAATTAAATATTTTAGTTGTAAATTTAACAGACAGAATTACAAACTATGAGTTTTGTTCCAACTATTTTTTGTTATCTTGAAAGCAATCACGCGAAAAACCTAGTCATAACATGTCAGCGTTCGGAACATTGTGAGATAGAGTCCTTGCTATTCGACATATGAAGGACAGTTTATTTTTTCTGTATCATCGTAAAAGGTATTACATTTTGACAGTTTATCGAAGAAATCGAGCAAATAATGCGGTTCAAGAGACAGATTACTTTGGGGATTGAGGAGAAAACATTCTATACCACAATCCATTAACATTTCAAAGTAACACCCAGATAAATTACAGGCGTTATCGATAGCATAATACTAATAATTTAGAACGTTTGAGTCTCGTATTGGTAGGTACCTACTTCAAACACCACTGCCTACCGTTTGAGTCTCTATTGGGAGGTCCCAAGTTCATATTTCAGTAACCACCAATCTATTTTCTATTTCATAGTATGTTTCATTTTGCCAAATTCCGAAGGAAAATTGTATTTACATAGTTCTAATTAAAACTTTAAAGAATTGAGATTCTACCCTACCATGCCACCTACATTAAATCAAACAAAACATTCGAAAAAATACACAATTCATTATTGCAGCATCTGATTAATTATCTGAATTATATATATTAGGATGTCGCAAGACATAAAGTAGATATTTTTTGCAACATCAAAAACGCATACCGTCTATATAATGTTTGTTTGACACTAATTAAACTCAAATAAATTTTGTATTGTTAACACTTTCAGAAGATGACCTCCAAAGATCAATATATAATTTGCAGAAAATAGCAGCCTCATAAAATATAGAAATTTCAACAGACAAAACAAAAATTCTGGCATTTTGTGGGAAATACCCAATACAAAGTAAGATCTGTATCAGTAATAAAACATTAGAAAAATGCAATAACTTCCCACATTTAGCTTACAATCTTTCAATCTTTGTAGAATTGGTTATACCACAGAAAATTAATAAATACAGAACTATGGGCATTATAAATAGTGTGATGAAACCATCCCTTGTTCAGAAACACACCCGCATACGTCTTTACAACATATTGGCACGACCTGTACTCAGCTATGGCAGTGAAGCATGGACACTGAAGAAAGCAGATAAAAGCAGAATAACGGCTTGTGAAATGCGATTCATGCGAAGAACGGCGGGATATACTAAGTGGGATTTAAAAAGAAATTGTGAAATCTTAAAGGAACTAAACACTAAGCCAGTTTCAGACTATATTGATCGGTATAAGTCCAATTGGAAACGACATTTGGAAAGAATAAGTAATACTAGAATCCCAAAGGCAATTTATAAATATGAACCACACGGCTAATGATCTATAGGCCGTCCAGCTAAGAGATAGCATGAACAATGTTATGTGAGACTGTAACAGGCCTTGTGCCTAATACTTGTCAGGCAGAAGATGAAGAAGAAGAATAACAAATATTATTGCGATTGGATCATGACAACCCGTGCCGACTTCATGCTAAACATAAGACATGAAAATATGTACTGAGTTAGTATAAAGGATTCTAGAACTAAACGTTTTTAATAAATAAAACATCAATATGACCAAAACGTATAACTACTTACTATTTTTTTTCTCTTTTTCGTTTACACTGTTTTCTTTCTTCATTTACCTTTTTGTTATTCTCACACATAGACACAAGGACAAGACACACACCCAGACCCAAGGTGGAGATTAAAAGTCCCCTACCCCACCGGGAATCGAACCCGGGTCGCCGGAGTGAAAGATAGGGACTCTACCGACTACGCCAAAGCGACGGACGCTTTTTTTTTTTTACAATAAAACAAATGTTCAAATTTCGATCATTTTAGTTAGCAAGCACTGACAGGTTTCGAAGCAAATCGGCACGGATTCCCGTGAACCTACGTACACCAAATTGCACTTTCAATTGTTTTAACATTATACAAATAAATTAAGAGGGTATGCGTTAAAAATAAAATACTTTAATTATTTGGGACACCCTATAATTACACAGCCCATAGGCTTATTGTTTGTATTTATATCAACTAAATAACTAAACCCAAGAGTAATCAAATTACTGTCACGTACCAATAAATGGTCTAACATGCGCATGAAGAAAAATGAAAAATATCGCTTTAAGAGTCTTCGTATTTTTTATATCTTAAGATATACGAAAATGTGTCCATGGCTGTGGCCTCGAGGTAGCGTGCTGCCTTGTCACGCAGCGGGCCCGAGTTCGATTCCCGGTCGGGACAGGCTCCTGGGTGAGGTTTCTTTCGGGGTTTTTTCCTCACCTGTAAGACAAATGTCAGGAATCTTAGGGCCCAACGGTCCCCAAAAATCATTCAGCCATCATCATCCTTCACCGGTGTGGAAAGCAATGGGAAGCTACCACATCTATAATTCCCTAGTAAAGCTGCATAGCATGAAAATGCTATGATTGCAGTGAAAGACCTGCCCTCGGGCAGAATTACTATGGATGGATACGTAAATGTCGATTTTTTTAATGTCTGTGTTGTTTATCAAATATGCACTTGGAAAGCTACATTTTATCTACGTATATTACTGTGCATTGTTTGCTGTTGTGATAAATCCTTAGTGACAAATGAGGTTGAATTTTCAGGTTCTATAATCTGTGTCATATGTTTGTTATCACAGCTCATATCTTACCATTATCATTGAAATCCTTTTTATATGTCCCAACATAAAGAGCGGAGGTTTACTATGAAATTTTATCACAATGATAAATCCAGACGTGTTAAATCCACATGTATGACTTCATTTTATTATCCAGATACTAGAAAAATACTTTTTATACTCGTGCATACACGCACCTTCCATATAAATTTATGTTAATAAAAATTATATGCGTTATAAGGATTGAAAATGGGGGTTTATAGATGAATGAAATGTTCATGCTATCCCGGAATTTGGAAACGAGTTCGTAAAATGGAAATGAATAGGAAATTTTGAAGAAGTGACTTAATATCTATGAACAATAATTACAAATAGCAATGAGATGCACAAATAAATTAAACATTGACTCATTTCTGGAAATGCATAACAGGGACTCTTGTCATCCCAACTTCTCTAAAAAAGTTAAACTGAAAATATATAAAACTGTTATTCTCTCAGTTATATTATATAGATGCGAAACGAGACCTTTTATTTTAAGAGAGGAGAAAAAAATACGAGTATTTGAGAATAAAGTTCTTAGGAAAATGTTTGGACCAAAGAGAAATGGACACGCAAATGGAGAAGACTACATAACAGTGGCTACAAGGTATTTATAGGAAACAAGATATAATACGAACAATTAAGTCACGTAGTTTGCGATTAGTAGGGCATGTGGTACGAATGGGGAATGTAAGAGGGGCATTGAAGCATCTTGTAGGAAAGCCGGAGGGAAAACGTCCAGTTGGTAGACTAAGGATGAGGTGGGAACTAACATTAACAATTATTTGAGGCAAGTAGATTATAAATGAATGATTCGAAAATGTTAACTCAGGATAGGAATATATGGAGAGCTTATGTCCGAGCGGCTATGCACCTATAGGTTCGTTAGTACCAGTGAATTAGTTAGTTATTCGTAAAATCTTATAATCCTTGAAATCTAAATAATTCATTTCATATTATATTGAATTTAATTATTTTTTATAAATAAATTTTAACATGCACTGTACACTGTACATAAACCTATTGAACAAGAGACATATCAAAATACGCTCACAATGATCTTGCTCATAAGAAATTTTGAATTTATATTTGCTCTAACCTCGACTTCTTCATCATTACTCAGTGTAAGTACATATATTAATTGGTGTTTCTCGTATAATTTATCATATTTATATTATTATTATTATTATTATTATCATTATTATCATTATTATTATTATTGCTGTTGTTATCGTATAAAATATTGTTTCCATATGAAATTTACATTCGTATAATTAATATATTCTTAACTCTATAATTAATATAGTGTATAACTATATTGTCAAATATTTATTTGTATTTGTGCTGGTTGAGTGGAAGAGAAGGCTTTATGGCCTTAACTCTGCCAGAATAAATAAAACGTCGTTGTTATTATTATTATTATTATTATTATTATTATTATTATTATTATTATTATTATTATTATTATTATTATTATCGTAAGTATTATTATTGTTGTTATCGTATAAAATGTTGTTTCCATATGAAATTTCCATTGCTATAGTTAATATATTCTTAACTCTTTATAATTATTATAGTGTATATCTATATTGTCAAATACGTATTTGTATTTGTGCTGGTTGAGTGCAAGAGAAGGCCTTATGGCCTTAACTCTGCCAGAATAAATAAAACGCCATTATTATTATTATTATTATTATTTTATTATTATTATTATTATTATTATCGTAAGTATTATTATTGTTGTTATCGTATAAAATGTTTCCATATGAAATTTTCATTGCTATATTTAATATATTCTTAACTCTTTATAATTATTATAGTGTATAACTATATTGTCATTTGTACTTGTGCTGGTTGATTGGAAGAGAAGACCTTATGGCCTTAACTCTGCCAGATTAAATAAAACATTATTATTGTTATTATTATTATTATTATTATTATTATTATTATTATTATTATTATTATTATTATTATTATTATAAGATAAAATATAAATAAAAGTATTACATACAAAATATATCTAGATCATGCCATCAGATGTTTAGAGTATAAGATGACATACAACTCAATAGTATTAATGAGCTGTTGGTATATGTTAATGAGGTAGTATTATTAGGTGACAGGGATAAATACTCAAAGTAAACACACATTGTATTAAATAACACTAAGAAACTGGCACTGGGAATTAATTAAAGTATTTAATAAACTAATCCACTGGCACTATCGAACCCGGATGTTTATTGCCGCGCGAATATAAGCTCTCTGTACATCCCTATCCTGAACTAACCTTTATCGAATCATTCTCTGTATGATTTACCTCCCTAAAATTATGGTTAATGTTATTATCCCATTCCATTCTAGGCGCTTTCCTCTGTTTTTGTGCAAGATGTTTCCATGCTCCTCGTTTCTGTACTTTTCTTGCCACATGACCTGTCCATCGCAATCTGTCAAACCTTAACTCTTCTTTTTATATCTGGTTTTACATAAATATGTTGTAGCTCACTTATGTAATTTTCTCTATTCACCTTTTTGTCTCTTTCTATGGTCAGAAAATTTTCCTACAATTGAGGCGCTCAGAATAATAACGGCAGATCCCAACTGACATCGAATTTTGAGATAGGAGCATGACCGTGCACAGTTGCATTCTACTTTTCATGTGATGAGGTATCAAACTAATTGGGAAATACCAAAGCTATCATTTGCCAGAATAAATAAAACATTATTATTATTGTTAATGTCCACCGCTGTGGTCTCGAGGTAGCGTGCTGCCTTGTCACGCAGCGGGCCCGGGTTCGATCCCCGGTCGGGGCAGTTTTTCTGGGTGAGGTTTTTATTGGGGTTTTTCCTCACCTGTAAGACAAATGTCAGGAAAACTTTAAGGCCCAAACGGTCCTCGAAATCATATGGCCATCATCATCATCATCATCATCATCCTTATTACCATTATCATCATCATCCTTCACAGGTGTGGAAAGCAACGGGAAGCTACCACACCTACACAATTCCCTAGTAAAGCTGGAAGCATAGCATGAAAATGCTATGATTGCAGTGAAGGACCTGCCTTCGGGCAGAATTACTATGGATGGATTATTGTTATTATTGTCCGTAGTGGAAACGAACACATTCTCAGCGTAAAAATGACATCCCAACTATGAGTGCTTTACTTTATGTCCGCTACATGTTCATCGAGTTGTAGGAAAATAGGTAAAAGTTCACATGTTTCATTGTTTAAGTTACAGCAGAAGTACAGTGAACAGAGAAAGATAAAGAAAGCTAAATACAATGACCTGATGAAATTATTGAAATATGTACCACCCATCTATCATGATTTTTGTAACAGTCTTCTTCATGATGCTGTTGATGATAACGAAAAATATGAAGATTTGGAATAGAGCTAGATTAGGTTTTTCCAAGATGATAAATGAAGGAAAAGTCAATTTTACATCAATATTTTCTGTTTTGTATACTTTTTGTTCTAATAAACAACACAAAATCAGAAAACTAATAATCACAATGGTTCAAGAATTTGTACATAGACTTGAAATCCCTTAATTTAAATACCCAGAAAATGTCAAGTCATAATGTTAACTACTCTCCACGTTTTGAAAAAAAAAAAACAGAAAATTACATTTATCTCAAAATTAACTTTGGTTGGGATCTGCCGTTATTATTCTAAGCGCCTCAATTTTATTCTTAAATTTTACATATATGATGGCAAACGTACTTGTTTTGACAACAGTGAATTCAACCTAAGAGCTAGAAAATGTTAAATATAAACTTAGGGTCGTATGTTAGAACATTACTCTCTACTCAAATTACTTCCAATCACTAGTGAGCTGATTCACCGTGAGCAATTGCTGAGAACGAATTAACGGCCGACTTAACGGTCATGCACTCAGAGTCGACGTTTTCGTAATATTGGCAACGAATTACCCAGAATTCTCAGCGATAAAACCACTTCCGTTATTTTCGTCTGCTATAGAGGAATGCATTTATGCTTGCATCCCGCAAATAATACCGTATACAAACACGTCTGCGACACGCAATATTACGCCGATTCTCCTGTTCTTCCAGTTGAATTCTTTGGTAGACTCTATCAAATTCCTCTTCTCCGTGTATACCGAAAACATGATCGAAGTCTTCAAGGTCCGACATCTTGGATAAATGTTGGATAAAGCAGCAAAGTACATCGATTACCATCGGTTCCCGTTCGGTTCCCTTCGGGATTTTAATTTGAGTTGCTCATGTAAGGTACCTCCGCAGGTAGCTTACAAATTTAACCAATTATTATCGCATGAACAGATTTCTGAGTAAGCAAAATCGTATTAGCATACAACTTGCTCAGCAGAGAAGGCATTTTACTGTCTAATGCGTCCAAACATGCGACCCTTAGTGTCATATAATTAGAGAGCGGAATTTGTTCCACGATGACTATACTGGAGCGACCTTGAGGGTGTAGAATGGGGTGTATCACATGTCTGCATACTTATCGGGCGACTCTACTGTAATATAAACATTAGGAAGCAATATAAGGTTATGCATTGCTTACAAGGTAATGAAACGTTTTAAGACAAATATTGCCCTATCGCATGTACATTTGTTTTCGTTTTGGGCGAATTTCACTTCACGTAAGATCATATACGCGCATTACCAACTACCGACGTACTCTACAATAACTCAATTCTTAACTAAATGAAACGTTGTTTACTGTGACTGCCTTTCTACATGACAGAGCTCTCTTCATAGCCCGGTAGGTATGCAGTTATATGATACACCCCATCCTCCTCCCTTGCGCACGTTTTCGTATAGTCTATACTAATACAAGTAAACCTTTGACATTGTAGAACAGATTCTGCTCTCTAGTCATAATATAATATGGAGGAATTTAAATGTGGTTTTTAGGAATAAAAATTAGGTAGATGACGTTACACCAACTATTTAACTCATACCTCAAATGGTATTCAATGACCAATCACGTTTCATTGAATTTTGTTTTACAACCAATGACAGTCGTATTTCATCTCGCTCTTAATCGATTTCTCTTTATCAGCTCCTGCTTTTATGATAAAGAAAACTCATCCTTTTTAATATTCTGAACAGCTCAGAGCATTATTTTTCTCCAACAAATACATTGAATATAGCAAATAATGAACAGATTCTTGATTTTAATGAGTTGTTTACTAAAAAATAAATTAATAACTTATAATGTTGATTATAATATACAGTTTGATATGTTTCATTATTTCTCCATTAGGGTGCATTCTTACAATATTGCGATCCTGTTTGGCAGTAAATAATATGATCAAGTTGCAGTGAATATACATAACCTTACATTTCTGTTGTTTTCAAACATCGCCGTTTAAATTAGATATATAAATATTTTAAAATACAGGTAACTATACTTAAATAATGACTTTAGAGTAAACAACTTAATTTTATTCGTTAAATAGTCCTAACAAATGCCACTCTTGATTTCCAAATCCTTTAGATAATTTGGAAACCACTTGTTGCATTACTTATGATAACTTTGAGAACAATTTGTTGACTGGGAGTTCTTTTAAAATGATGTCATTGTCTATAGTGCACTTGATCATTGTAACTTTATGTTGTGAATTAATGTTTTTCAGGTACACGACGGAGGGTGCAGTAGCTGTGGATCGCTTTGAACAGCGACGAAACAGAGTAGTGTTCCGGGTTCTCCAGGCCGGACGCACCAACATGCCTGGAGCTGGCGGCAGACTCAGGTTACCCTCACTGGGAACTGAGTCCACAAGCTCCAGTAGTGGCAGTCAAGGAAGTACCGGAGTCACAGAGAGAACGAAACAGAAACATCGTGTCGTACTCATGGGGTAAACTATTTTTTGTTTACTTTTTAGTGAAACATAAAGTCTCTGGACTTAAAATTAAGGTTTAAATAAATTAATATATACCTTACGAAAACCACATATTGAATTCCGAACTTTCTAAGGCCTTCCACTTGTCGCTATCTTCAGCCCTATATCCAGTTCCCTAAGACTAATCTCAATATTATCCTGTCACCTACACCTACAATTTCCTAATGCTATTTTCTTTAAGTATATGTATCCAAATAAATATTTTATTTAATAATAATTATAATAATTGAATCAATAGTAGTATTCACTATACATAAATATATATGAATTATTAAGAAATTTAACAATTATTAATCAGTATTTTTATAGTATTGATGATAATAATGATGATGATAATACGTAGTATAATAATGAGTTTACAGCTATTACCGCCTTCCTATTCCTAGTCTACATCTCCCAATCGCCCGTATAACATATACTAAACAAAATAACCTGATGAGCATCGTCCATGAGCAATTATTAAAGTGTAGGATCCACAATATCTTGAGCATCTTCCTCTTGAAGTGAAATGATAATAATAATAATAATAATAATAATAATAATAATAATAATAATAAATAGGGAAAATTTAAAATAATAATCTCATCCTTGCTGTCATGTTGTAGGAGAAAGACAGCATTAAACTCATGAAACAAATAAATTCAACACATTTAATACTTAATTTATCGAATAATTGAAGGGTCCAGTAGAAAAGAGGCACATGTCACTTATCTATACCCCAGTCACCATATATCCGGCTCTGAAGTTTAGGCTATAGGAGGGGTAAAGGGAGAATTCGCCCTCTTTATGCCAATAAGGAAATGGTTGTAGTAGGGGTAGATGCTGCCACAACCAATCATTGCTCTTGACGCAGCTATAGCGCGCTAGTAAGGTTTGAAATTGCTGAGATGTTGTCAGCTGTATGAATGCTAACCGCATACACAAAGCGGCCACTCCCACTGAATATCCGTATCGGCAACACTGTCGTGAGAACGTCAAGGCCGGAGAATCAGTGGCTGCAGTATAGTGGTCTTGAGCTTTTGGTATAGCCTACAAGGAGACGCCATGTGCCATATAGTATCACAACTAGCAAATTTCAGCAGGAAACACGCTCTAGTGATATATGCCTCTTATTCACTTCATAAATTTCGATGTTTTCAATGAAAAAGTAATGAGTCTGAAATTTTTTAAAAGAGGGTTAAAATGCTAATTATGAAAATTGGAGGAAAACTTCTAAATATGAGGATGTTTTAGGTATACCTCCCAATTGATTTTTTGAAAGCTTGACCACCCTACTTTCTTATTTCTTTTAAACTTACTTCTTCATCCCTCAGCCTGGCAAATAGTTAGCCCTGTCAGATTCAACTTTTTATTTCTTTAGAAAAATACAAAAATAATATTTACTTTATACGTCATAAAATTTATCCTTCCAAACGCACTTATAAGTTTTCAAAGAAATGAAAGTATTTCTGTTCCATGAAAGGTCATCTCCCCATGAATGGAATTAATCCATTTAACAGTGATATGTATAGAAACTAAGTGAATTATGTTATACTTAGATTTAATACTCGTACCAAATTTATGTACCGTATATTCAGACTAGTATTGTCAGTTTTGTTTTGCAAATATACTGGGACTTGAATGAAAAAAGCGGGATCGGGACGAATAAATCGGGACTTAGAAAAAATATACAATAACGTTTAAACCATTTTACGAAAGAAATATTCCGTAAACCAGAAAAATCTGATTACAAATTCTTTCTGAAGAATTCCATTAGTTTACGCAGTTCTGCGTGACAGATTTTTAATTATCATTAACAGTATTATATATATATATATATATATATATATATATATATATATATATATATATATATATATATATATATATTACTCGTACAGTCGGTTTGGTAAAATTTTAATTTAGTTTTAATAGTATAATTTCATAATTGTTTTATTCTAATGTAACATATGTTAGTCCAAGCGAGTAAAAAAAATAGCTACATTGCCTTAACTCCACCAGATTATACGAGTACATAAATAAATAGATTCATTATCATCATCATCCATGTAATTATTAGGCCGTGTGGCCTGTTACGGTCTCTAAGAGGAATTTTCCATCCAGCGCTTTTTTGGACGTCCCAGCGATCTTTTGCCTTGGGGACAGTAGCGAAGTATGGCTTTTGGAATTCTATGAGACGGCATTCGTTGAAGATGGGCTTTCCAGTTGTTCTGGTAGTTTTGTATATGGTGAAGAATGGGTTCTACATCCAACTCTTCCATAATTTCCTCATTTCTTTTATGGTCCCACTTTGTGTAGCCTGCTGTACGGCGCATAAATCGCATCTCATTTGCTGTTATTCGGCTTTCATCTCGTCTTCGTATTGCCCATCCTTCACTACCATATCTTAATATTGGTCTTGCGAGAACTTTATAAAGCCATAATATTGTGTTCATCTGTACTAAAGATGATTTCATTATACGTCTATTGTTAATTATTATCCCCGTTGTTTTTGTAAAATTTGTGATTTTATTTGAAATAGCAGCTTCATCTTGAAATGTTAAATTATAACCCAATAATTAAATTCGTTTACTCCTTCGAAAATTTCATCATCCAAAACAATTTTGCTAGGTATAGGGCATTTCCCACAAAAGGCCATCACTTTAGTTTTCTTTGTATTGATTTCCATATTGTAAATAAATATATTAAAAATATGAATTTCGAATAATGACAATTATTTATACATTGTGCTTAAAAACTGTTACAGATCTGCACGGGTGGGTAAGACTTCAATAATATCGCAGTTCCTCTACGATAGATTCTCCCCTCGATACCGGGAGACAGTAGAAGAGCTGCACAGGGGTGAATATGAGCTACAGGACGGCGCCTCACTCACCCTTGACATCCTAGACACGTCCGGAGCATTCCAATTCCCTGCAATGCGCGCCCTCTCCATCTCAACAGCAGATGCTTTCATCTTAGTCTATTCAATCGACGATTCCGAAACTTGGGAAGAAATTCGTCGACTCAGAGATCAGGTAAATCATCACCATATGGTATACAATAGCCCTATTTGGGTCACAGCCTTCTTCTGAAGTTTCTGCCAAGGTTCTGTATCAAGACCAAGCCTTTGTAAATTTATTTTTACATCATTTAATATCCCATCTTCCCATCTATGCTTGGTCCCCTGCCACAGTTTCAGTAAGGTAAATTATTGGTTAGATTTTATCACGTGCTTTACATTACATGTAAATTATTAACAAACACGTGCTGGATTACACAGTGATTATAAACAAGCCCTAAAACTCGGAAAACTTCAGTTTTTTTTACCTGTTGATAAAAAATAATGTTATCCACAATTTTTCAGAGGTTCCAACGAATTCGATGCCCGAAGATAAAAAATGCAGTTTTGGTATTAGACATCATCAAACTGTTTGATAAAATAGTAAAAAAATTAGTTTCATTTACTTAATAATAATTCCCATTTGATAATAAGAAATTGTAATTGCAGTCCGCCGTGCTAGGTAGCATTATACCTCTTAACTATCGGATCCGGGTTCATTCCCGGAGGTGTTGGAAATTTTAATTGTATTTTTTTATCTTGGAGCTGGAAAGAGTTCTTTAATCTCTAAATTGTACATCAAATCCCTAAATTTATCAACTAACCCTCGAAATTACGGATAAAGAGCCGCCATAAATGAAGAGATATACATAAGGGAAACTAAACTGAAAATAGTACCAGACTTGAAATACCTAGGCATCACGCTACAAACAAGCGCAAAATGCTTCACAAAACATATCACAGAAAAGACAACCCAGGCAATAATGGCAATGCACGAAATAAGAAACATTAGATCCCTCACCTTAGAGACGGCAAAGTTGTTATTTAAAGTAAAAATTCTACCAATACTGACTTACGGCATAGAAATCATCTGGACACATTTAACAATGAAGAATCTTTCCTCTCTAGAAAGGGTGAAAGCGAGATATATAAAGGCAGTATTAGGAGTGTCAAAAGTAACGCATTAAAGACTCGCATATCTACTGGCGAAGGAAACTTTCCTCATCGACGACCTCAGAACAAGCAGACTCTTACCCAGCACCAGCGAATCTCAGAAGCTGCTAGCAACATTGAATAGAAAAAGAGAAGAAATATACCCAGAATTCTATAGCACCGGAGCCATGGTGGACCGTGCGTGGACAAAAGAAAATTTTGAAATGAGACACGTCATCACTAGGCTGGTAATCCACGGATTCCACCACCTGATATGCAAGAACAAAAAATTCCACGAACCAAATATAGACTGTAAATGTATGCTATGCGAAAAAACATGTGACCGATATCACATTGAGCTATGCACAAAAAGAACAAAGACAATTTGTGAATATGCAAACATGTAAATTTAAAATGTATCTTACTTTAATCCTGGCTATTTGGCTGCAATCAAATTATTATAAATCCCTCAATTATATTCCAAATCCCTCCACAGTATATATGTTAAGAATATATGTGGTTCTATTAATAGTGATTTTTCAATCCGAAGGGAATTTAAACTTAAAAATCATTGAATCTGGCAACGCTGTAGACTTATAACACAAATAGTAATAACAGTAGAAGTGGATCTTATCGACTTATTTCGAAAAAAGATAATAATGCATTTATATTCCGGGCCTCTTTGGGGTTCGTGCTTTTCAGTTCCATAATTAAATAATTACATACATATGTCTGAGCCTACGGTACATACACAACACACAATCTACACTTATACATAATAAACATGTAAGCTAATACGAAAAATTTATCTTTTCCTGCTATATCTATATCTCTCTCATTGTAGCGCGACGTCAAATTTTATTTACAAAATAGACTTCAAAAATAACACACACATATTCGCTGCCCCCAAACATAGAAGATGCACTATAATACTACGCAACTAAGACAACTCAGTATATAATACAGTTGAAGACCGGAAACAAATAGAATAATGACGTTCTCGTTAATAATAGTACAAATGTCTTTACACAAGGTGCCCAAGCTGAGCAAAACATTTCTTCCTCTTACTTGTGTTTTGCACTCTTTTAACTTTACTATCTAACCTCTCTTGGTTAACTCTTGTTTTTCGACCCCAACGCTATTAGGGCATCCGAGGGCTAGGGAGTCATTCCTTTCTTCCATTTCTTCTTTCCTTTATTCTCTTTTCTTCTCCAGAAAAGCCTGATCAGAGGCTATAAGATGGCAGCCCCATACTGGTCTTGCCTTCCTTTGGCCAGCAATCAATCGAAGGGACTATTATTATGCTTTCAAGTCTTATATGAGAATTTCCCAGACATTTTCTATAGGATCGTAACAGGCCTTGGCCTAATACTTGGAAGGAAGAAGAAGAAGAAGACAAATGTCTTTATTGGTCCCTGGATTTCCCATCTCTCAATTTCCTCACTGAGCCAAAAAAAAATTGGACGTTTTCACTACATCACATTCGACCCAGCCTGAGAGATCTCAACAAGCCAATATCCTACGATCCGACCTGAAAAATCTCTTCGGCAGAATCTATAATCTAAGTTTCTCTGTCTCTCTATATAAAATGCTGCATGTTGCCAATTTTCACTCATTGTCACAGGACAGTTTAATGCCTTCCTTGATTGTTAAATTATGGGCCAATCATCTCCCCAAATGGAACCATGCAATGGCACTTTTAATATCTCCATGCAAATTGGAAGAGTGGTTTTAGGCTTGTGCAGGTAGGTATGTGCGCATAAAGTGTCATCTATTCTTTATTATTTAGTTCAACACAAGTTATTTATAGGTAATCTAAAAAGTCATACATCAAATATGAATGCCGTAATTATACAACGAAGAGTCAATTTATTTATTAATTAACCTTTATTCAACGTTGATTGGGACTTGTTCGGTGTTTTTACCAAGTGATCAGTATAAATTCAGGCAACGACTAGAACGGAGAGCTTACTGTACTAAAAAGGATAGATATAAACAGCAATGTTGCCGATGTATGAATCACTAGTTTCTAAATTGAAAAAAAAAGAACTAACTTATAGGTCCTATCCAAAATAAATGTAATCGCATCCAAAAATGTATCCTAGTCCCTCCCAACAATAATAACAAGGGTATATTATTATAAATCCAATAATAATAAAAAATCAGAAACCTTTAGATTACCCTACAAATTTCATTTTTTTAGAATTCAACGTGCCAAATATTAAACAAATATTCAAGCATACATTGCTTACTTATTTTCATAAAAATAAAAACAAATTTAAAGAGCACAATCGAAGTTTTTACAGTACCAGACAAAATACTACTTCTTTGCTACATGTTCCAAAATTTTATACAACTTCTGGATCTAACCATAGTAGATATCTAGGACCCAAATTATATAATGGATTTATTAGATCCAATCCAGAACTAAGTAAACTAAACACAGCTAGTTTTAAAAAAGCAATTAAATTGATAATGTTTAATTAATTAAGTGAATAAAATTAATCATTTGAATATTTTAAAATAATAAATATAAAGCATCTATTTTTGCTTATATTATTATAAATCAATATATAACTAATTGCTTTCTTCTGTATTATTGGTTATAATCCATTACATTATATGATTTATATTATTTTATGTATATCATTCTCCATTCCATTAATTCTCTTGTTAGAATAAGTCTTATTCCCAATACATTATTATTTTTTATTTGTATGTGTCATAATTTATGTAAAAATGAAACTGGCCCTAACTTTAAATGTGTATATTCTATTTGTATTATCCATGTAACTGAACTGCACCCGAGCACGAGCACTTGCTCATTCGGGTGTCAATACTGTGTATAACATTTATTTGTAAATAAAATTTATTCTTATTCTTCTTATCTTATTATTATTATTTCTCAAGAAGTTATGTCTCTGAGGGAACAATACAATAAGTAAGTGCATATCACCCACGTAACGTGGTCGGTCGAAGTGTTACGTAGACTGAAAATAGATCATATTAATGCTGTCTATCCTTCAAGTACAGAACCTGATGCACCAAAAGTAAATTGAATGACATTAGAACACACACAGACATAAATTATATTTTTTATGTAAGAGAATACAATAAATAGCCTCTTCATGAACAGCAGAGAGGATTTATGTAACTTTTGATATTCTTTTATGTTTCTTAAAAATACAAATGTGCTATACATATTTTTATTTGCAATTACTTGTATTAAGATGTTAATACTTTATTTGCAGATTTTGGAATCAAGGGGATTACGAGTCCCAATTGTAGTGGTAGGCAACAAGTGCGACTTGGCAGAGGAAGGCAAGCGTGCAGTCCCTCGTGAAATAGCCGAGACAATCGCCTTGTTCGATTGGGAATGTGGTTATATCGAATGTTCGGCGAAACAAAATCTTCACATCATCGATGTATTCAAAGAGCTCCTCGTCCAAGCCAAAGTCCGCTACAATTTGAGTCCCGCTGTGAGGAGGCGCAGACAGTCCCTTCCAAACTACGTCACTGGAAGTGGCTCTACAAAGAACAAGCATATGCTCAAGAGGAACTCATGTACAGTAGCTTGAACTTCATAATATTAAGAAAAATGAACCATTATTGAGTCCAATGTCATCATGAGGAATGATTTATTGGCGTTTTTTGTAATAATTATCTGCCAGAATGATATGGATGTCATGTTTTATGTGCAGAAGATTTGAAATGCGTTAGTGTCTGCGTTTTTGAGCTTGGATACACTAGATTTTGGATGCATATGGAAGAAGAATGCCAAAATTAATTATCTTTAGCTTAATTAAAAAAAATATTTTGAAAACGTTATTAAAACCGCACCATTTTTAATAAATATAATTTTTAAAGTATCTTAATTATTTGTATAATTTAACGAAAATCATTAATTCTCATTTATTTGGAATAAGAATTGTTTAAAATAATGCAACGTCACAATAATAATTTAAATTATACATAGGATCAATTATATGTTTATAAAAATTGAATCCAATCTAATTATTAACGGTTTAAAAAACTGTGAGTGTGGAAAATTGATATTTATTTAATTAAAATGCTAGATAAATAACAAAGTAGTATATAGACTACATTTTACTTTTGTTACAAATTGTAATAGCTTCTCATTTAATACTCAATCAAAAATATTTAAACATTGTTTAATAAAAGGAAAAAATAACCATTGGTAACTTTTACTACAGAGAGAATTCTATACGAAATTACATATTAAATGTTTTCTGTAAAATGGTGCATTTTGTCACAATTTAGTTGATAATTATAGTACTACGAAATAATGTAAGAATTAATATTGAAAAGAAAGAAAATATGAAGATAATTATTTTCTGAAAATATTGTGAGGAGTCTATGACATATGACAACGTACTGTAGCTGGATATCGTATAAGAAAAGAAACGAAATTATTGAAAATTCCAATATATAGGAAGGAACAGCTTAATTTGGAATTTTTGATACTGCGCCAGATTTACGTGCCGGGAAAAATATTCAATTTTTGTAAAAGTACCTAAATATTGATATGTTATATCTCTCTTTCTGTCTCTCTCTAACTTCTCCCACCTGCTTTATGCATCTACGTATATTTGTCCTTATACCATCTGCACATATTCCCTTTCGCAAACTTAGAGTTAGTTTCAAAAAGTAATTTAACAAAGTTGAAATAATATATATTTTAATTAAATAAAATATAAAAATATGTTTTCATTATTTTTTAAATCTACTTGTTTGTATAATTTTTGAAACATAGGCTGCTCCGTGGAACAAATGGTTAGCCACTATCCCTACACCTCTTCACCTCCAGTTCGCATCTCGGTAAGTCCTTTTGATCGAATCAGAGCCAGGATACGTTTTTCAAGGAGTTTCTTCCGTTTTCGTCTAACAAAGGCTTTATTCCACCACTTCTATATGCACGTCTCATCCATTTTGTTTTACCTCCCCTGTGCTAGTGCAACAGGCCTGTTCAGCTTGCATCCGTGTATATCACAAACCTTGAATAACGGGGGTTTCATCTCATATTATTCCTCGACCTGGCAATATGCTGTGCACGAGTGGGGAGGTTTACTTTTACTTCTTGAATCCTACTGTGGATTTGCGCAAGGGAGCTTGCGTAAACGACGTGAGAATAATAAATCAGGTGAGAAAAATTACAGACAGGAAGAAAGACGCAACAAATCGATACTTAGGTGCAACCACAAATATTTAACCGTTTATACGGTTCAGTTAGAAAGCTAGAATATAGAAAAGAGATACATTTGTTGTTAGTGTAGATAAAGCATGTAATGACTGGATTTGAAAGCGAGTCACAATGAGGGAAATGACGTAGCAGGTAGGGAGGGTTTTTAAGAAAAATATCAGATTTCACACCAATATCAGAGTAATGTGGTAAAAATGATTGTAACTCCTCAGGAAATTGAAACTAACATAATTTTATAATTAAATTATGATAGTTGAATAATAAATAATAAAAACCATAGTTATATAGACGCTTTTTAAAAATTAATATTTACATTTTACATGCTCTTCTACTGAAATTCACTATCTTTTTAATATGTTGCTCAAATGAAACTAAATTAGAACAATTAACTATTAAGTATGAATATAAATTATTTGCACTATTATACTAATACATTAGAAACTGTTTTATTAAGTGTGGTATGAGAGGCGCTTCCATTAGTGGTTTATTGTCCAAATTTTTGTTCCATTTTTGTGGAACTGTTTAAGAAGATTCAATGACATTTTACAATGAAAAGGTTCATATTTTTTTTTAAATCTTTGAACCGCTTTCATGAAGATGCTGTAATATACTATTATTCTAGAAAATAATATAATTTAAAAAAATGCTAATTATAGGCCTATACCTGTAGAATGAGAGTATCTTCGTGTACAAGATAAGAATCTATGCACTATAAGAAGTCATTACGTTGTTCTTAATCTGTTGCAGAGAAAATAAGATATATGTTTGGTTAATTTAACACTAACTGGGATGTCTTTCATTCTCCCCTTAAAGAGCAGTTTTAACTACTCAAAATGGCATATAAAAAATTTGAATGAAACTATAACTGCTTAATATGGAGAATTTTATAATTAAAAGCATTATAACGAAAATAAACAACATTAGAAGTGTTGATTTGAATTTATTACATACCGGCACTTGTAATTAATTCAATGTATTATTATATTTGAAGAGTTGGCGTTCGTATCCCAACATGCTAATTAAACTTTAAAATGCAGGTAATAGATGGCGTAGGAGATCAATATGCATCTTAATCTAAGCTACTCATTGAATGATAATAAAGTAGCCTATGTAGTTTATTATTATCCGGTTACGGCGCAGCAAAGGGAGGAAATTAAATCAAGTTAAGCGTATGTCTGCATATTTATATGTAATTATACATGTTTGAGTTTTCTATTGTAGATAAAAAACTCTGAACCAATTTTGAAAAATGGGGTGGCAATCGATTCTTCATTATCCTAAGAGTGTCGTAGGGTATATTTAAAAAAATAAAACTGATATGGCGACGGGTGGCGTAAAAAAGTATGAATAAAAAATATTATTCACGGACTTTGTAGAATGTAAAGTAAAGTAAAATATTCCCACTACAGGCCTCAGAAGACCCTTGGAGTAGTGGGAGGTTAAGGCTCCCACTATTTCTAGACAATCGGCACTTGATGTCAGCCGGGTTGTCAGCCCTGCGTGACGGCCGCCTTTACCCCAGAACAAGCGTCCGGTACTCATTTCCGTTAGAGGCTGAGTCGACCCCAGGGCCATAGTGCCACCAGAAGGTTTGGGTCAGTTTAAAAATCCTGACCCCACCGGGACTTGAACCCTCGACCTTCCGGCGCAGTGCCTTAACCACTACGCTACGGCGTAATATCATTTAATATGTCTTTTGAGTTTAAAATGAGGATTCTTCGATCATTTCGCAGTTCAAACCGTCATTTCAGAAATAATTTAAACCAGTCTACATTGGAATCAGGCCTATGTGAGTTATTTGGATCACATTGTTTTTTTTTCAGATTAATTATGGATTACATCTAGGCTGTTAGGGAAAATAAGTGTAAGTAAACAAATAACATTTCACATGAAAGATCTTCCATTGATTTAAAAAAAATCGTTGGACGAAGGTATTTTCACTGTGCACATAATACATTCTAGACTAGTGCTACTAAGACTAAATGATAGAACTCCCTCCCAGCTCTGAGGCAGTACACCTATCTCATTTTGGTCATTTCCTGACATATTATTTTTTCGTTAGCAGTCTATATGTGATACAAATAAAAAACAAAATAAACAAGCTAATCATCGATGTCAAGGGCCACTGAAAAATCAAAATCAAAATGAAAAGTTCGTCACTATCAACATTTATTGGGTTAAACTAAAAGGTAAAGTTCTGGTCTCATAGGCTACTCGTAGATTCCAGTTGTAAAGTTGGGTCCATTTCTTCTTCCCCTACAGACATTTGTTTTACCTTCTGGCTTATAAACTAAGATAATGAATTCTTGATATTCGTTCGGGTTTCATTCACTGAACGTATTCCCTTCAGTTGTTCTACATTGCTCTGTTTTATCAACTAGTTTAAAACAATTATATACTCACTTTTCTTATTATCCTAAACATGCCACCGCTACACTTATTGAAACCCTCATTTCTGTTGCTTCTACGGTTTTCTCTTCTGAGTCCAAAACTCGCAAACATATCGCAATATGGGGGCAGGCGTTACTTTGTAGAACAGTAATTTAGATTATCTTTGAATGTATTTTAATGATATTTTAATTGGGCAACTTATGAAGTTAAATAAAATAAGTTTATTAAAAAGGCTTTAGTAGATATCACAACCTGAAAAGTTAAAACTATTCATGTGTTAAATAGATTTAAAAACTAAAACCCGACAACAAAAATTCTTAAACTTTGGTAAACCGAAAAAAAAATCAATGTTATAGCAATCGGAGGCAAATTTTCATTATTTACGTGTTCTTGGAATTCGCCTCCGACTGCGAAAACAATTAACTACTGTATGCTTCTTTTGCACTTTTCAGGTTTGTAAATTCTAAGAATTCTTTGTAGTCGGGTTTTAGTTCTTAATTTTTTATTTTTTTACTGATATAAGTTCGTCTCACACAATCGTAATTATTACGGAATGAACAATGGAACAGGAACTAGCTTAGTGTAATGTTACTAAATCTTCGATAAGTATAAGAACATGTTTGTATATGAACGTCAACTTTCTCTAGTGATTCTGAATATAAAATAGAAATATAATTATTGTTTACGTATTTAAAAAAATAATATTAAACTATCTACATTATTTAATTTCTTGAGGGGAGAAAGTATTCATGTAGATTGTTCAAACAATTGAAATACTATGTGGGAATCATAATCAATATGGCTAAAGTTTTACTTCGTTTTATAAACTTTAACTGTTATAATAAGCGTTTAAGAAATCCAGATTAATACCCGTAACATAATATATATTGTATTACTTAATGTAAATAATTTGTGGTTTATATGATGTATCTAAATGGATTTCATTCTGTGTGTACTTCTTCACCGTTAAAAACATTTATTTTATTACTGATACATATGTGAGAGCCTTATAAGATACATATTCTATATCTTCATCTAAAGAACTGTAATTAATTTTTTTAGTGTAATGGCTATGATAGGAACCATTAGTCATAATGACAACAAAGATATTTATTTTTATTCTTAGTTTAGTATCTTCAGTTTAGGTAATTTTCGTGTCCTATGGTAACCGGGCCTTACAGTGACACGACCTGTCGGTAGAGGATACAACTTTGGATCACATTAATACTT
Organism: Diploptera punctata; assembly: GCA_030220185.1. Lineage (NCBI taxonomy): Eukaryota > Metazoa > Arthropoda > Insecta > Blattodea > Blaberidae > Diploptera > Diploptera punctata. The sequence continues at coordinate 453,341 of JASPKZ010007245.1, read as the reverse complement.
TTTTGATCATACAAGGACATGAAGGGTCTAATCTCTAATTACGAATCAGCATAACGCAGGGCCACCTCCTGAAACAGAGCCCACATTGAGACAAAACATACCATTCATTCACAAATCCATGCTATAAAGACGAATATGATAGAATAATTATAATGGCCAAATGGTATTCGGGACTATTTGGACCTTATTGTTTTCCAACATTTGTCTTACAGGTATAGAAAAACCGGAAAAATCCAAAACCAAGAAATTTGTCCCGTCTGGGACAATCTTTCTTTATTTCTTCATCTCAGTTTAACCTTTCACCCTTTTGGGTACTCTACATGTCATACGCCAAACGAGCATTACAGAATACATTAATATTAATTATAATAATTAGCAATACAAGAAATAATTTAAAAGGTTTATGTCACGAACCTTGCATCCGTTCCTCTCTCTCTTGCTTCTCAGTGTTTTATCAGTCCGTCGCTGTGGCGTGGTCGGTAGAGTCCCTACCGTCCACTCCGGCGACCCGGGTTCGGTTCCCGGCGGGGTAGGGGATTTTAAATCTCCACCTTGGGTGTGTGTCCTGTCCTTGTGTTTATGTGTGAGAATAAAATAAAAGTTAACAAAAAAAAAAGGTAAAACAAAATGTAAAACGAAAAAGGTAAAAACAAGAAGGAAAAAAAATCATGTTGTGATGTTGACGTTTTAAGGTGTTCAGGTGTTCTCCATCTATCTGGTTGTGAATTACTATTATAATTAATATGATTTTAGAAGTTAATTCAACTTTATTATCTACAAATGTATTTACAGTATTACAGCGCGAGTAGCGGTGTTTAGATATGCACGGAATTTCTAGAAATTAACTTCCCAAATGTTTACATAACATTTTCAAATTCACTTGATTTTTTTTTTCGATGTCACTATATTCACATAAATAATTTGCTGCTACAAATGTCTCTTCTTTAATTTATTTCTTAAATCAGTTCTTTACATTCGCTGTTGGCTTCATTCAAAATATTTACTTCTCTCTGCACTCATGCCAGCTTGAATCTTTTACAATACGACTGGCCTTCGCGCCCTCGCTCGCAGTTCACTGTCTGTTAATTCCTCGCACCTCTTTATATATGGGATGGTCGGAATTATCTGAAATCGAATCTGGAACTCCTCTTGAATAGAAGGTTTGAGACATCAATTCTTCCAGAATGGAGGTATTAGACGCATGTGGAAATTTATCCGCGGGCCCACCGATTCGTTAGTCGCCATTTAACGATTATCCTTATACCATAAAAGACGACACCCGACTCTCGTCACCGCCAATGAAATTAAAAAACCAGCCCAACAATGCATCACAGTATGTATTAGTATTTTTAGATAATTCATTCAAATGTCTTTTAACTTTATTTTACATATAATTTATTATAGAAAGGTGACAATTAACTAGAAATTATATTGAACGACTCTATGAATCAGTGTTTTCCATTCTTTTAATGCGGATCTCTTTGAACTCATGAATTTATCTGCTGGTAAAATAAAAAATGGAAATTCTTTACTTATTTAAAGAATACATGCCATCCGCGAATTCTCTGACAACTGTTGATGGATCTCCGGAGATCTGTCGTGTGCAGTTTCGGAACTGTTGTTATAAACCATAACGTAAAACACAAATAAGATATTATTGCTTTAAATTTGATAAAAAAGGTCCGTTTTTATTACACATTGAACTGATGTTAAGATAAATGCGCCGATTAAAATTCCCAGGGGTTTCAAAATTGTCTCATGGAATTTCGACCAGTTAAGAAATTTCTGCCTACCCAGCATCGTAAGGTGTTTGAGTAGCTGCAATAAGCTATAAAGTCTGAGGGACCCGACATTCTGACCAGTTATCACCCTATACTGGTTGGAAGATCATCCACATCTGTAAAAGGGTCGTATGGATGTGAGGCCAGTTGCTGGATGGTAGACCTAGGTCTATTGTGATTATGGAGGAATGAAACAAATAACAAGAATCATGCAACTTATTTGCATTTTTTCACATATTGAAAACTTAGCAGATCATAGTTTTCTTCTTCCAAACTTGTATTAGACCAAATGTACTGTTACGGTCTCATATATTTATCGTCGATGATAATAATAATTAACTTGTTTCATCGAGCTGCATAAATATAAAGTTTGTTTGGGGATCCAACTTCTATCCATTCTTCTAACATGGCTTATCACTTTATCTTTGCCATTCTGTAAAACTGTTTCTGTTTAAGTTGTTTCTAAATGTATTCATTCCTTTTTATATATATATTACTTCTGTGATCTGTCACAATTTATAAATATTCCCTTGACTTGATTAGTAAGTTTATAAAATTTGTTATGAGTCCATAGATTCTCATTGTATTCGTAAAGTTTTATTTTTTTTACCTCTGTGGCTTTTTTCCGCGAGCTAACTTTCGTTTGCAGCGTCCAGATTCGCATATCTATATTAAAATCTAACATATAACTTAAGATAAATATTTCCAGTAAATACAGTCAAGAATATCTTAGTTTTTATCTACTTGTAAAATAACATAGCTCGGGTACCGTAGGACATGTAAAAGTGTGGTGTTAAAAAAGGGAACGTTAAACTAAGGAAATTAAAGAAGAAATAAAATAATATAAATATAGTTCGATTTCCATAGAAATGTAAGTTTATTGTTAATTAATTCTTACATGATTCTACATTATTATACTTGACTAAATGTTGTAAGGCTCACACATGAACTCTCTGTTTATAAAAATAACTTGAATGTCCAAGGTCTTTCAAATTTATATTTCTTTATATCACTGATAAATATTACGAAGGAAATTAAGATTCTTGATTTATTTTTGTATTTTAATGTATGTTTCATGTATAATAGTGTTATAATATTATGAAAGAAATCCATTTACCAAAACAAAGTTTCACAAAAAATTCTTGCACATAAATTTCAAAGAATCCACAAGGAAAGTATCTACAAGTAGATATATACCTTTTCAATACGAGAATCTTTATGCAGACTTATAGCAGTTGCCAGATAAAATTAATTTTATTTTGAAACGTTCTACATCTCCATTTTTAATTATTCAATTAGGTACTTCTACCAAACTTATAAAATGCGTTCATTTAATGATAATGTTTTAATTTATTTATTGTATTCCATTTAGATAAACAAAAGGGAGTGTTTCAAATTGATGTCCACTATTTAGAACGTTACTTCTCAGCGAAGATAAGATACAGAAATACAGTTCATAGTATTTTATATTCCTTAAATTCGTACATGTTCAAAACATCTCTCTTCCGCCTCTGTGCATTCTCAACAAAGACTTAGAACAGAGCGACACACCGAGTGGATTTTGTTAATTCAGTATCATTAAAGACATGTTCTTCTTCTTCTTCTTCCTTCCAAGTATTAGGCCAAGGCCTGTTACGATCCTATAGAAAATTTTCTCTCCAGCCTAAATAGTACGATCCTTCCGCGAAATTCTCGTATAAGACTTGAAAGCATAATAATAGTCCCTTCGATTGGTTGCTGGCCAAAGGAAAGCAAGACCAGTGATGGGGCTGCCATCTTATAGCCTCTGGTCAGGCTTTTCTGGAGAAGAAAAGAAAATAAAGGAAAGAAGAAATGGAAGAAAGGAAAGACTCCCTAGCCCTCGGATGCCCTAATAGCGTCGGGATCGAAAAAACAAGAGTTAACCAAGAGAAGTTAGATAGTTAAATCTGAAATCTCAGTTCCTACAGAATGTGTTGTGTGGTTTTGTGACGTACACTTTTTTTTATTTAAAGTTCCCCAAAATCTACAGGGATTTAATAGTCCGTCACCGTGGCGTTGTCGGTAGAGTCCCTACCTTCCACTCCGGCGACCCGGGTTCGATTCCTGGCGGGGTAGGGGATTTTAAATCTCCACCTTGGGTCTGGGTGTGTGTGTCCTGTCCTTGTGTCTATGTGAGAATTAAAGAAAGTTAACAAACAGGTAAAGCAAATAAATATTAAGGTAAAACAGAAAGGAAAACCAGTATAAACTTGTCCGTCGCCGTGACGTAGTCGGTAGAGTCCCTACCTTCCACTCCGGCGACCCGTGCTCGATTCCTGGCGGGGATGTGGATTTTAAATCTCCACCTTAGATCTGGGTGTGTGTGTCCTGTCCTTGTGTCTGTGGGAGAATAAAAGGAAGTTAATAAAACAAGTAAAACAAAAAGAAAAAAGGTAAAACAAGAAGGTAAAACAGTAATAAAAAAATACAAGATAGCGGTGGGAACTCCGTAGCACTTTCTCTTCGTCCTATCCATTTCTTATTGCATGTGAGGTCTAGAAAATTATTATAGCCTACACAGTAATACGAAAATGAGTTGGAGTTTTGTAAAACTTTTTCTCGTTTTCATGTTTGTTTATCTTATTTTTCCTCTTTTTCATCTCGAGGCCTTTAAACCAAATGTATGAGGTTGTGTCGCTTCAGAACATGTACCACTTTCTGTGGTCTCGAGTGAGGCCTATATACGTCAAAATGCTTGTGTATTGTGTACACATTAGGAGTATCTTATGGAATGCTGCTTACTCTGTCCGCTTTTAATCTTATTATTATACATTGCTTTATTTGTTTATAAACAGATGAATACGTTCCTTATTTCTGAATTTTAAAACTCAGGATTTCTGGCTTATTTCGTTGGTGGTAATTCCTACTTTAAAGAGTGTATATAACAATTTGAGACACTCTGTAGGTATAAAAAAAAAGAGAAAATGTGACAAACCACATAAAACACAGGAATAGTATATTACTATAGAAATTAAGGAAAAATCGAAAAATTATTTTTTAAATATTCATATGAAAGTATGTAAATGACAAGTTCCAATAAGTGGACCATAAGAAAATAGTGTTCAAGTTATGTCTTCGTAGAATAATAAAATAGTTTTGTGAAACTAAATGAAATAAATTTTGTGAATAAGATTAACATGATATCCTCTCAGGTTATCCCACTATATTTTGACTACTGAAGATATAGGGTAATTTAAGAAATAGGGTTTCTTAATTTTTTGCCACGCAAATCAACACTCGAAATGAATAGAAGTGGCATTGTGGAAAGGGATAAATTTAGTCCTCACATGCAGTCCAGGCTTCTTGTTAGCATGCAGACGTTCTGAGCACGTATAACATTCAGACTAAAGAGTAGAGTAGATGTAAATAAAATACACGTACCTCGGAGCTTTTAATTGGCTCTTGTTCTCATTACAAATTGTAATGAGACAATAAAAACCTGCGAGGTCACATGGGTTTATATTTACATCTATTTTATTTTTAATTACTAGAAAGGAGTTTAGGAACGTTTTTTATAGGATTTTCAGATCTGTATAAAATAATATAGCTTTATATTGAACTTGTATAGGAAAAATAACTCATCATCATCATCATAGTACATTCACGAATTTAGGCCATTTGTTGACCTGTTTCGGCCTCAAGAGAAACACCATCCAGAAGTCTTTTGAGTGGACGTCCTGGTCTTCTTCTTCCTGCAGGTTGATATCTTAACATTAGTTTGGGTATTCTGTGATCTTCCATTCGATGAACATGTTGTATCCATCTTGACTTATAATCAGAAATTTTGTTTTCTAAAGATTCCATGTGTAATTCTTCTAAGATGTCTTCATTTTTTTGTGATCTAGTAGTGTGTATCCTGCAGTCCTCCGAAGATATCTCATTTCAGCAGATCTAAGTCTCTGTATATCCTTCTGTTTCAACGTCCATACTTCGCTACCATACAAAAGAGTTGGAAGAGCCAGTGTTTTATACACTTTCAGTCTTGAATGCTTTTGGACTAACTGTGGCTTGAAGATAGAATTTATTAACCCTAAAATTCTTAAAAATGTAGATATTTTTGCATTTACATCCTTTTCTTCTTCATATGAGATATTGCATCCTAGATATGTAAAATTATTCACCTGCTCCAAAATTTTATTGTGAAAAATAACTAAGAGGTTTAATTTAATTTTAAATTAAAATTCTTTATACCTTACCTCATATCCAGTCTTCTAATTAAACCGGTTTCAAAACCTAGGTGGTTTCATCTTCAGTAATATCTCGAACGATGTTATGTCGTTCAGAATAACTGCTTTTCACTCCATCTGTTGGTGGACCGATGAATCTCCGAATCAAATTAAATTCCCGGGGAATTTCAAAATTCATGAGTTTTTCTTTCTGGTGTATTTTTCCAAACTGTGAGTTCTATTACTGAAGATGAAGCCACCTAGGTTTTGAAACCGGTTTAATTAGAAGGTTGGATATGAGGAGAGGTGCAAAGAATGTTAATTTAAATGTAGCTTTATATATTTATTTGGTATTCTACTATCCCTTATTTCAAAATTATTTGGAATTATGGGTACTATACTATCTTAATATATTTTCAAATAAAAATTCGAGCCAAGCTCATTGCTGTATTACTTGATTCGATAAATGCAGTTTATTCTTAAATGCTAATTCAACATTAAGACAATAATTCATTGCAAGAAATATGTAATAATTTAATGACCCAGACATAGTCGTAACAATGATCCAAAATTTAAAAAATCAGTAAATTTTCTGAGATAATTAATTTTAAAATAATTTTTAAAACATAAACACACACTATTTGTTTGTACAGTAACATAATATTGTATCAAAAGTTTTATCTTACAATTAATAAGAAAACTAAACCTGTTTAGCCTCTTAAGAAACTTCTATATGGTATTTAGTGATTTATATTATATATTATCATATTTACAATTTTACAGTGTTCCCACACTGTACCAGTCTTTCTCAACTATCATGAATTATTCTTAGGTAAAATAATTACATTAATTTTTGTATAGAGAATGTGTTGAACGTGTGCCTGTCTGCAGATTTTATTTCACTTTGCATAAAAAATAAGAGGTAATTAAATGCAGATAAGTTCTGCATAATCTCTAAGGCAGTACACATTTATGTGCGAGAAACTAAAGGATTGTAATTTGAAATTTAACCTCCTCAGTAGTAATATCACCTTCACAATATATTGCAGATCTCATTTCATCTAGTCTCGTGTTCCCATTCTGGTGGTTATCACAGATACATTTTTACATTAGCTGAATGGGTGATGTGTTAAGTATAATATTCCATATTATTAGTCATTTTAAACTGACAAGTTTTAATGACTATATATATACATAGTAATTCTACAGAAGGCAGGTCCTTCACTGCAATCATAGCATATATATATATATATATATATACTAACAACCATACATTAATTGAGGCGTTGACATATGAAAGATAGTAAGTCAAAAAAATCAAATTTTACAGGGGAAGCAAAAACAATTTTGACACTTTTAAATTTAAATATATTTTGTAAAGCTAATATGGATACTTTGTACTATTTTGCAAATAAAATTTCTTGTATAGTAATGTGAAAATTATATTAAAATTAATGTTGGAAAAATTGTTTTTTGCTTCCCTTGTAAAATTTGCTTTTTATGATTTACTACCATTCCCATATCAACGTCTCGTATACTAATGTTTTATGATTATTAAAGGGCGGAGAAAGTGCGTTTATACGCGTTGCAGGTTGGTTATGCTTCACAGATATATCTGTACATAACAGAAATGCGCTACGAGAGGGCAGCTGCGTATGTTGAAAAAAACAATGTTCAAGGTAAACTTTTAGTCTATGAGTTAACATTTGAAGTGAATTTAAAATCACAACTATATTAGAATTTCATCCCATTATAGTTTTAGAGGTTAATTGGAGTAGATTCTCATTATATCGGACTGTACTATCTTGCGCTGTTGACGTGAACAAATGAAAACAGTATAACCTTTTGTACTCAACGTAAAGGAAGGTGTACATTTCTGCGCCCCTATAATGATTACTTCCTCTAAAATATTGGAGGTATTCTAGTGCAAATGACAGTCTACAGTGATTCGAAGAAAATATTTTAAAAAACACACACTGATTGTTGTAATGATATGTGATTAATATGGTTATATAGGCTATATAGACGGCGGAATCGAGATACTTATGCAGCAATAAAGTTGATGCACCACGAACTTAGATATGTGAGATCACACACGTAGCTATAATCGGTTCGGAACGAAACATAATCTTGCCTGGATAAGGTATATATTCATGTAGTCATTTTCAATCATAACCAGACACTTCTATCATTCGATGTTTTTTATTATTCATCTCATACATCTCCATGATGGATAAATCATTATAAACTTATATCTTTGTTTATTTCCGCAATGTGTCCCAGTATTATCGCCTCGCTATGATGTTTAACAATCGGCTCGCTTTGTTTCCCCGCAGTTGTTTATGTTATTAAAACACAAAGATCCCGAGTACGGCTACTACGACGATGTTGCCACATTGCTTTTTCTTCCCTCCGTTTCAATTAAAACATGGAACGTGCAGCAGTCGATCCAGTTATAAAACTAGTTGGTGCTTGTATACATTGATTGCTAAGGTATTCTTGTTACGCCGTTTATAACAATAATAATAATTATTATTATTGTTATTATTTATTTATTCTGGCAAAGTTAAGGTCATAAGTCCTTCTCTTCCACTCAACCAGCACAAATTACAAGTACATATTTACATTATATATGTATGTATGCATGCATGCATGTATATGCATGTGTGTGGTTTTTTGTACGAATAAAGTAAGGAAAATAGCTGAAAATTAATGAAAATTTGATATAGAAATAACCTAAAAAGCCATATTAACGACACGCATCGTAGGAAGAAAACTATTAATTATGGGTACAATAGTAAAACCAACTACTGGAATACGCTAAAAACTAAAATGAAGCCCCACATCAAAAGCTAAAAATTAAATTTCGTACTTGAAATCTTAGTCATTCTCAACATTTTAAAAGTATTAACCCATATCATTCTTAAATTTAAAAGATCAACATGACTAGCTCGCTCTCCTTATATTTGTCATTTTGTGTAGCATATATAGTTAAGTGTTACTATGCACAGAAAAATCCATGTGAAGTATATGACGGAGACGTGAATAAACTTGTTGATAGAAGTATCAGTATTGTTACTTGTTACAACATTCATATACTGTCATTTGCACTAAAAAAAAGCCGAAGTTTGTATAACTTCACAATAAGGTCTGTTTTGATAAAGCTGTTAGCTTAAGTTTTGAGTTGTTTTATTTTTAATTTACTCAAAAGTGTACTCTATTGAATATTTTCTTCTTACTTTCACCCATTCAATTACACTACCCGTAGAGAATATTTAAAATTACTAGTAAAAATGCTTTAGTATTGAAATAATTTCTATATAAGGAAGTTCTGCAACATGGTCGGGCGGTCTATGGCATGCCTTGGCACAGACTTGGTTTGAGTCTCCTGGGGAAGAAATGTTTCTTAAGAATTTCTTCTAGTGAATGCCTACCCAGCATCATGATGAATGTGGTTACCTCCAAAAAGCAGCCACTCCAGGTTGAGGAAACCAGCAATAACGTCTGAGATCCATGTCTCCAATGGTTGCGTTACCGTCCTTCTCTGTGATTGATAAAAGCCGTTAAAGCCTCATACGCCATGGAGTTTTATTTTATTTATGTTATACCTTATAATCAGCAGCCCTTAAGCAATTAATTAAGGTTGCAATTTAGATATATTCCAATTCAAATTCTACACGCCTTAAAAATAAAAATTTTACTGTATTCGGTCGAATCACTACTTGTAAGAAATGTGAATATTTCCTACACTAATAGTGGACTTAATTTCATTGTTACAAAAGGATGGAGTGTTTGTACAGAAAATATGATTATTTCTAGCTTAAATGAATGAGAAGATATTACATTTATTATTGGTAATTCTGGGATAGCAGTATATTATTATACAAAAAATAGGAATTATTTTGCCTACAATGACGTATCAAATGAATACTCCATGAACGTGTTCAAATTCAAGGAGTTTATATAATTACAATCCTACATAATGTGAAATATTCATTTGATTTTGTTGTGTATTACATAATTTTATAATAAATATGTATTGTCTATATATTATCTAATGTTTTTATTGTTTTCCTTCTCTGTTGTCAAGTATACTTTGTCACTTTTGGCAGACCCTATTTGGGTAATAAGTTTGTTAAATACATAAAATAATGCAAATTAATAATAATGATTATGAGAGAAATAATATTTTTGTATTTAAACATTTGAGAATGAATGCAATATTTATGTTCAGTGAGAATTTGTGTGAATGTTGACAGTGAGTGATATGGTATCGTACCAATGCTCCAACTTGTCTCGAATAAAAGAAGAAAATATCGATACCATCAATTTATTTCCCAAGAGAGTGTAACATACATTTTACAAGACTTAAATTCACTGACTTACATTTCTGTCAACCTTAACAATTTTTTTTTTCACAACTTTTCGACTTGTATCACCACTGAAAAGAAATTATTTATTTTTATCGTTGACGTATACAATACTTTAATCTGCTTTCATATTGAAACTTCATGTTTGAAGTTGCACATATATGAAAAACAAAATTAATTATCCACTGCAGGAAAATACTAAAATATTCTAGCATATGATGCTTCATTTTAATTTAAAGGTAAAATTTTCCTGTCTATATTACAAGGAAAAGTAAAGCTTAGTTAATGTATGTCATTACAAACTTAATTTATTTCCTACTCATTTTTCATTTATTTAATCTTCGAATAAATAGTTGGATTTGGGCTTAAAAATGGATCTCCATTTTTTTTTTGTGCTAAAATAATCGACTTTTCGCCTTAGCGTAGTTTGTTAAGGCCATAAGCTACAAGCCATGTCAGCGAGTTTCGACCTTAAACTAACATTTAAACAACAGTAATGACAACACAATCACAATGGCTACTAATATCATCAAACGGGATAGAAAATAGTGCTTCATTATGTTTTTGCCTGATTCGCTACTTCATGATCTGCAGTTTTTATTTTCCCTTTTATCGTTGGACATCCTTAATATTTATTTAAAAAAACTATAGAAGATCACTTTTTACGCCGAACCCAAATGGTTGTTTTAATGAGAAATATCGTGCAGAGAAAATAATAATGAATAAGTATTTAGGGAAATTCGTTAATGTGCTATAGGCCTAATTTTAAAATATTGAAATTCGCCTATCTTATTTTTTCTTCTATCTAAATACATATTACTGTGCAAGAGAGCGAGCGACATCTTCGCCATGTTTTAGTATTAGTTACCAATCAACTTACTTTTAATCTTATTTCTTGTTATTTTCCATACACTTCTCCCCGTCTTTTGCCTGATTTTGTCGACTTTGGTGGTAGTAGCGTTAGGGCTGTCCCTTTGTTTTTCCGGATCTGATCCCTAAATGCCAATGTAATATTTCAGGTTGGAGAAGAAGTTAAACCCAGCTGACAAGTGAACATTAAATAATCCTTGAAGGTATAGGAACTCTTTCTAAGATATCGCGATTAGATTAGAAGAAGTAGACATTGACACAAATGTCTACTTGAGCACTTTTATTCTTATGTCTTGTTTTGATCACCTCTTCTTCATTATCATCCTCTTCTTATCCTCTTCTTTCGTCTTTCTCAAGACGTCTATATAAGTAATTTTTCGTCTTGTCATGATCAAGTTTTTATAGATTAGACAACATTCTGCTATTTATTACGATTTTAAACTATTTATAAATATGTTTTTGTATATAAAATGTATCTCCCTAGCATTTCTCCTTTTTTTTCTTTGTTCTACCGTAGATTAGGTTCGATTGCCTTTTTTTGCGATTTTACATGACGTTTCTAAGGAAGGTTCAATGATTTTCTCCTAAATCATAGTTTATTATTCGAGGGGATACTCTATCAGCAGTCTTTAAGTATGTGGGATTTTCATTTTTCTATTTGTAACTGTGACGTTGCTTGGATGTGGGAGCGAAGTTTAGACTACATGAAAAAATAAATGTAGGCAGAATCACAGTTGGAAATATTAAGTTGGTTAGAAGAACAACTAGGTACACAAAATTAAACAAAAGATAAATACGGACATCATACAAGAATTTAAAATCTCTTCTGTTATAAACCATATATATGCAGCTACACCTTCAAGGCATAGATCGAACCCGTATCCCTCGTCAGATTTTAAATTACCACCTCAGAGAGAAAAAAGTTCTTTAGAAATATATCATGAGAACTTAACAGGGCACCTGACCTAATACACGACACGAAGATGTAATATTAAGGGAAGAGGATGGTATTAAATAAATCTATTTTTTTTAATTTGATGTAGCTGTCTCGTTTTCCGCATCTGTGAAGTATATTAATTTAAAGGAAGAGCAAATGAGAAATTAACAAAAAATATTCAATATTCCAATTTTTTAGAAAATATAGAAATTTTGAGTTTTGCATAAACATATATAACCAGTCATTTTTAAAAGATAAATTCATTATTCTAACACAGTCTGTCGGTACAACCAGTCATTTTTAAAAGATAAATTCATTATTCTAGCACAGTCTGTCGGTAAATTGATACTCTAGAATTTGGCTTATTCAGAATTTTAATTACTCATATCAAAAGTAATATATAATTAGTAAATTTTTAAAATTACTTTTATGGTAATATGTTTTGAATAAATGTGTAAATATCTTATGAAATTATTGTAATTTTAAACTTAGGTTAAATGGAAAATTTGGATTAGGATCTGGACAAAATGAATTCCAAATTTCATCCATGCATCTTTATTCTTGAAAGAATTGTAGGCCTATCAATATCTGTACTGTTATGTGCTTTAAAAACTTATGAAAACTGCAATGGAAATTAAATATAAGAGTGAAAATTCTTACTTCTTTAATGACATTTGAAATTATTGAAAGTCCATACACATAGACATAATCTACTGAAACAATTTCCTAACAGTAAAAAAGTATATATTATGTGATATTTTTAATAATCGCCATTTAAGACGTCCTCTTTCCTTAATAATAAGATGAAATCGTTATATTCCTGTCAAATTAATTATAATGTTGAAACAAATAAAATAACGAATGTGCGTGTGGGTATTAGGTATAACATAGAGATGTTATGAACTTTTCTCTTTCGAGTATCCTGACCTTCCTTCATATGAGAAATATACGATTATTGGATTGACTGAGTTTACAGAATCTCCCTGAGGTTCTGAGGAGAACGCACGTGTATCTTATGTCGCAACTATACAGTCCATAACCTGAGGCTTGATATTGATTAAAACCTGACCTCGCGAAAAATATAAATAGATATTCTCAACTCGTGTCCAACTCAGGGTCGGGTCGAGGGATGAGATGAGATGAACTTCTATATACACAGGTCTGTGAATGACAAGGTGCCGGCCGACCACAAGTTGAAGAAAAGCAACATAGATAGCGTAACAAAAAAGAAAGAATTGGTCCCATTGCCACTATGGGTGGTGACCTTGCCAAGAAATCAAGAAGACATTGACAAGTTTAAACAAATAAATGGGATTTTTGACTATTTTAGAAGCAGATGAACGAAATTAAATTGAGTGGAATGAGATGAGTATGGAGAAAGTGGTGGAATGAAATTGAGGCAGAGAAAAACGGGGGAAACTCCGAGAAAACTTGCCCAAGGTCCTTTTCGTACACCACGAAACCCACATGGAGTGACCGAGATTCGATCTCGGGACCCCAGTGGTGAGCGTCTAATCGCTTGCGCCAAGGAGCTGCCTCGCGGAAAATAAATTGGTTTATCCTCGAGTAGGCCTATAAGAGTGACATTGATTCAAAATTAAAAAAATATAATAAAATGAATGGGGTAATACGAAGACATTTTGGTAAACAGATGAGAACAGAGACAAAACTAAGATTACATAACATCACATCAAAAGCTGCCCTAAAATATGGAAGTGAAATTTGGATTTTAAATAAAAGAAACTCTCATAAACTTCAAGTAAGCCAAATGCGCTTCTTACGATCATTGTTAGGAGTTAATAGACTGGAACACCAAAGGAACACTATTATCAGAGGAAAACTTGGAGTAACAAGTTTAAATGAAGATATATAAAGATACCAACAAGAATGGAAAAATCATCTGAGAAGAATGGCAAGAAATAGACTTCCAAAATTGGCATTCCAATATACCCCAACTGGACATAGGGACCAAGGAAGACCAAAACATCGGTGGAAAGATCAAGACCATCTTCGCTAGGTTTACCGTACAGGCCACATGGCCTAAAACGAATTTGTTCATGATGATGATGATGATGATGATGATCCTCAAATATAAACATTACTGTTAGAGTAATTTCCTCTGTTTATAAGGAGGTTGATTAATTTTTTAAATGTTCCTAACTAGCTCACTCGCACTATCGAATCCGGAGGTTCTTTGTCGCATGGACGTATTCTTTCCATACAGCCCTATCCTCTGCTAACGTTTTCCAATATCTCCCTCTATAATTCACATCTCTCAAATCACTTCCATTCCATTCTTGGGTAATGCACTAGGGTTTTCCTACTGGTCTTCCTTCAAGACGTTTCCATGCATTATTTCATTTCCACTCGTGCCACATTTCCTGTCCACCGCAGTCTACCTTAAGACTTAAAGAAGCTTCTCTATTTATAACTTTGAAGGTTATTAGTTTAATTTAACTTAAAATCTTTATTGTGAAAGTTAAATTAAAACAAACATTTCCTTTAACTTCTAATTATATTTCTTATTATTTTGCCCCTATTTTTAGTTTATTTTTATCTTTACTATTATGAATAATTTTTCCTTATGACTGTTATTATTACACGATTGCTAGCAAGTTAAATTATTTTTGCTTATGTGCTGTTTTCAGTTTTTACAATTATTTTGTTTTGTTAATATTTTAATTCATGTAATGAAAACTATTGGGAGAAGAATATGCAGTCTGCTTCAGAACAAATAGGAAAGAAATATGTAATAAACATCGACGTGTCCCATTCCCCTCTTTTTATCTCCCTCTCTTTCGCCGCTTCCTCTTCCATTTCTAAGACTTTGGGACCCAAAGGTTAAATTTCTAGTTGCCTACGTACTTCATTGATAGTTCTTCTTGTAGTCTTAATGTAAAGCGGATTATATCGGTAGATTTTATTAATGGCTATTTTATTTTATTTCTGGATATTGACAGGAATAATCTGTATATATATATATATATATATATATATATATTTTAAATAATAATTTTCACTTCCTGTATGAGTCCTGATATAAAATATTTCACCTGAAAGAAATATATATATCTGAGGTTCGCAGAATCGCGGCCGGGTTAATGAATTTTTCAGGGTGTAGAAACTTCAGTAAAAATACCTCAGTCGGCCCTTTGTTGCCCACTCATACACACACACACACACACACACACACACACACATATATATTACTCAAGTTTCTACACCCTGAAAAATTATATATATATATATATATATATATTCCACCGCTGTGGTCTCGAGGTAGCGTACTGCCTTGTCACGCAGCGGGCCCGGGTTCGATCCCCGCTCGGGACACTTTTTCTGGGTGAGGTTTTTATCGGGTTTTTTCCTCACCTGTAAGACAAATGTCAGGAAAACTTTAAGGCCCAAACGGTTCCCGAAATCATATGGCCATCGCAATCATCATCATCATACATATTCGTCTTATCATCCTTCATCGGTGTGGAAAGCAACGGGAAGCTACCACACCTAAAATTCCCTAGTAAAGCTGCAAAGCATAGCATGAAAATGCTATATATATATATATATATATATAGAATTGATCCAAACGCTACTGATAGACTTTCACAAGTTGTTCAGGGAACTTTGTTGTGTGTTTTGATATAAGGAACCCATGATATCCGGTGGCTCATTACCGATTAATTTCATTGCTTTAGTTTTGTATAGCTAAACCGCCTTTGTACAGTATATGTTTACTCGTAATGTGATTGTTTCCAAATTACACTGTACATCGGCATGTTCACGACAAACTTGACAGCGATGTCTCATGGACTGTCGTACACGCTCCAGCATCCCAGGAGATTGGTGCACATTATCAGTGACTGTTGCAGTTCATGAATGTTTAGACAGAAGTCGCGTGTGCCAGGCTCTTCACGTGACTCTAGAACAAAAAGTCTATGGGATACAGATCTGGTAATTAAGCTGGCCATGGAACAGGACCAGCACAATTATCCGTCTTTGCCCGAACTGCAAAATGTTTTATGGCGCCCAGTCATCTTGAAACTACATAATTCCAAGTACAATGACGGGTGAATTCAAAATAAAAAATAAATTAAATTACTGGATAGTGAGAACTAGAAAACATGGGTTCCTTATATCAAAGCGCTCAGAAAATCTCTGAACAACTTGTGAAAGTTTGTCGGTAGAGTTTGGGTTCAGTATACTGTATATATATTATAATATTATAATGATATTGTGAAAAGAAAAATTAATGTGATCCATTATTGGAACTGTGTTAAAATAACAGTATGTCTTTTCCTCAGTCGTTTCTAAGCAAATTTTATAAGCATTTCTACTCCTATATATTCTAGCTATGCGATCTACCTATCTCGGTCATTTAGATTCAATATCTTTTAATATATCAACAATATAAGTCTTTAAATTTGTTACTTCTGAACTTTCCTTCATTTCTCATTCACATCTCTTGTATGTCCGAATATTCGCATTGGGTTATATTTTCGGAGACTTAATCTCTATTATGTGAGGTTTTTATCGGGGTTTTTCCTCACCTGTAAGACAAATGTCAGGAAAACTTTAAGGCCCAAACGGTCCCCGAAATCATATGGTCATCATCCTTATCATCATCATCCTTATCATTATCATCATCACTATCATCCTTCACCGGTGTGGAAAGCAACGGGAAGCTACCACGCCTACACAATTCCCTAGTAAAGCTGCAAGCATAGCATGGAAATGCTATGATTGCAGTGAAGGACCTGCCTTCGGGCAGAATTACTATGGATGGAATCTCTATTATATCTCACTTAAGTTAATCTGAAAAATTCTCACTTCTCAGTTTAGAAATAATATTTTGTTTTTATTCGACAAAAAAGTCATGTGCTTTAGAACTGTAGCAAGAATAATTGAAATAAAGAAAAAGATAGCAAACCTACGAGTATTACAAAAATTGTGGAAATATTTGTGTGAATGGTTTAATTTATAAAAGTGTCTGTAAAATATAAACAATAATATGTACACCATTTTGAATAAAGGTAAGCCTTAGTTTAATGAAGAATCAAAAGAATTTTATATACTTTAAATTTATAAATGTAAATATTTTTCAAGTTGTTCAACTGATCTTTGTTTACAGAAGAGTGGTTGTGTTTCATAGTGTTTTTCTTTTTTCCGTATCATAATTTATCGTAACATGCATAACAACATATCATTTAGTTCCTCAGTATAACCTTCTCTCTGTCAAATACGTAAAATCTAATAATAGTGGTCTTAATGTGTGACTATAGCAACGGAAGCCGTAAGCCTGTACAGTTATCAAGGTTTGATCAGCTATAATGACATCTGAATGCATATAGTGCGTGAGATCTAAGCATGTGATTGACAGCTTATATGTATTTGGCTGCTGAATAATAATATTTTTAAAATATATATACAGTCAATATGCCCATTTCACCAATAAATGTTTAAAATGGTCAACAAGTTTCTACAGCCAAGCTGTCATTCTCAATATCTGGTCTTGAGAATGACAGCTTGGCTGTAGAAACTTGTTGACCATTTTAAACATTTATTGGTGAAATGGGCATATTGACTGTATATATATTTTAATATTGTATCACCAAGAAGATCAATTGTGTATTAAATAATATTTTTGTTTTCCCATCCAAGAGACTTACGACTGAATTTTGACATCGTTCCTGCATCATATCATGTAGTGCAGGGCCGCCCAAACTTTTTAATGGGCCGGGACAATAACTGATTGTGCAATTGATCGCGGGCCGGAACAACTTTTTTGCAACAGCAATCAGCCACCTTTTCACAAATTCGCCATCAGAAAACGGTTTTCCGTTTTCAGCAATTAGCTTCGAAACTTCATAACTCGCTTCGGTAACATTTCTTTGTCTTACACCACCACCCTGAATTAATAACCGCTGTTGTGCCGTAACTTTAGAAAGGAGCTCGTTCGCTTTTTCAGTACGCTCATCTCCATCAAATTTATCAAAATGGCTATGCTTTATTTGGTAATGTCTTTTATTGTTATATTCTTTCACAACTGCAATAACATAATTACAAATAACACATAACACTTTGTTTCCATGCTCCTTCACGAAGTACTTGCTGGTCCAGGATTAGTTAAACTCCCTATATTCGGAATCAACTTTGCGTTTTTTAAGTATTTTCTAGCTTTAACACTATTTTTACAACTAGTCCGTGCACAGGCTATTGTTTGATTGACAGTATAACAAGCGAAACAGTTAATGTTCAAAGTTTGGAGTGGGGAAAAAACGGTAAATAAGGGATGAATCATCTCTATTACTTTGTCAAGAGAAGCGGTGACACCTCAAATCCACATTCCAGAGAGATGAATTTCACACAGGGATGTCCAAACTAGATGTTACATTTTAAAATCTAAATTAAAAATATAAAATTAATTTGTTCATTTCATTCCTTACGCGGGCCATACGAAAAGCCATGGCGGGCCGGATGTGGTCCACGGGCCGTAGTTTGGTCGGCTCTGATGTAGTGAGGCATACTTTTGGACATTGAAAGCAAGAGACAACCAGTGATAATTATAAATGTCAATCGCATACTTAAATCTCACGCACTATAGTTTGTCACTCAATCTTTCGTACCGCACACGTCTCTCCATTCGCGCGTAAAGAATTCCGCCTTAGCGGCGGAATTCAAAATTTTCCAAGCCTAATTAAAAACGTTAAAATGAGAATTTTAACATTCCTTTTTTCCTAATATCAAGAATATACTTTTTTATGTAATAAATTTTCCTGGAAATGTTGATAGAATCTCATAGTAAGAATAATAAACATTTAATAATTTCATCAGTCTATTTATATCCTATATGATACACGACAACAGCACATTAGGACCAGCAGCATCAACCATCATATCAGATAATGTAGCGAAGAAGAACCTGCTGAAGATGATGGAACGGATGTTCTGAAAGGCCTACATACATAAAGAATGCATATTTTATAAGTTGAGGACGACGGATCTTACTTACGTAAGAAGGGATATTTTAACTTATTTTATTTTATGATACATAAGAGGATGGATTTTTTGTTACTCTACAAACAACTCAAGATCACTGTGATTGGTTTTATAATGATGTTATATAACTGCTTAATGCTAAAAATATGTCATTTCTAGTTGTTAAGGTTAGATGGCAACTCCGTATAAATAGTAAAAACACAATAATAATCAATTTATCATAAGGAATATTTTAGTTTTATATTCTTATAGAATATTACAACGTTAACAATAATTTTATCTTATTATTTATCCCTTTATGTTTTCAACTGAATTATTGAGTTATTCAGGGAATAATTTTGTTATTATGTTTGTATACCCCTTTTATTATTGTTGCTGAGGGATTACATCATAAATATTAGATTTAAATAGGTTTTCTCTGCTATACAAATTGATTATATATAAGTATTTACGTATATAAACAAATGTGTATTAATAATTATTAAATGTGTTATTATATGTTTATAAATGGAGTAATAATACAAACTTAATATTTTTTCTCTTATTTTTGATCCCTTAATGTTTTAAATCGAATTATGGATTTATAATATAATAACTTGTATTAACTACTTTTATTTTTATATTCATATTGATCTTAATGTTTAATACATATTTTTACGTCATTATATAAAAAAATTAATGTAGTGATAATTACGCAACCTCGTCAAATTTACCTGTTTTTGTAAATATGTTTTTAAACATTTTGATACATGGTAACACATATGTAATAAAAAACTATTTCTCTGCAAATCAGTTTGGACTCACATAAAGTATCTCAAATTTGGAGGCAAAAGTGTTTAATTTTAAAATTAATATTATTTCTACTAAAAAAATAATTAAATATAAAAATTAAATTGCATTTGAAGGGTCTAGGGAAATAACCAGCAAAGTCACTTTCTTGTCGAAATGAAATAGACATACCATTATATACCTCATGATAAGGACTATATTTTAGATGTTTGAAACAGTAAAAGATACAGTTTAGTAGTGGGTTTATTTATATTCAAATTTTGTCATTCAGGTAAAGAAGTAGGTGCGTTGTATAACTGAAATGTTTTTTCTCGATTTCAACGAAAAGTGACTTTTCTGGTTTTTCCCTGTGCCCTTAATTTGTCATAATTCCTCTTGAGGACTGCTGAGTATACGCATTCTATTACATCTTACTTTATAAATATTACATTTAAGAACACGAAGCTATTTTTCATGTTCCATGTATCTATAGTTTTAAAACTAATCGCGCAGCAAGCAGGATATTTATGAAGGTAGATACATAAATATTTGCAGCTACTTAAAACCTTTGTCAACGAAAGTTATGATCAACGTAATTTTGAAACTCCTCCATTCTTCTGTGAACATGATACTAATGTCATTATGCGGTGTGGAGTTTAATTTATATAAGAGGGCGCTTTTTGCAATATTGTATTTTGTAAATGTTCGAATATCTATGTAAAAGATCGACGGATTCCATAAATTTAAAATGTGTTACATGTAAAAATATAAATATGTTAATAAATGATTGTTTCTTCCACATGTTGAAGATTTATTTTTATTTAACTGAATCTATACCCAAATTCATAGATATATATATATATATATATATATACACACATACATACATACATACATACATACATACATAGTGTTCTGCCCAAGAGCAAGTCTTTCTCTGCAAACTCAGCATTCCCCACTCTTTCCTTAACTCAGCTTTCTTCCTTGTATCCACATACAAACCATTTATTTTAATATGATCTATCATCTGATGTCTTTTTCTGCCCCTAACTTTCTTTCCGTTGACTATTCCTTCTAGGGCATCCGTCAGTAGGCAGCATCTTCTTAGCCAGTGGCCAATCCAATTTATTTTCCTCTTTTTTATGAGTTCCAGCATTGTTCTTCCTTCACCTACTCTGCCTAGCACATTTTTATTTTTTATGTTGTCTGCCCATTTTATATGTTCCATCCTTCACCATATCCACATCTTAAAACCTTCCAGTCGCTTTTCCTCATTCCATCGTAATATCCAAGTCTCTGCACCATACAATCCTACACTCCACACAATGCACTTCACAAGTCTCTTTAACCTCTCCCATTGTAGGTACTTTTACGTGCCCTACCTCACTGGACCCAGTACAAATAAAAATGGCAGTATGAATCATGTGTTTGTCGAGACGAAAAACTCCAAAATAGACTACATAACTCCGCAGAGTAGAATTAATTCCATTCATTGCATAGATGAGCAAATTGATATTTGAGGTCGCTGTGCTAGAGCAGTTCATCCTCCCGGTTTAAACAGAATAGAATTATATAAAAAAAACTTAGCTAAACTTAGTATTACATGTTTTAATCATTTTGTGAACACATTTTTTTTTCTTGTGGTCAATTTAATGTTTACAAATGCAAAAGTCTTAATGTTCAACGCTGTCTTCTACTTGCAATGTCATTGCCTCAGACGCAGCAGACCCGGGTTAGATCTCCGCTCATAACAGGACTTCTGGAGTGAAATTTCTTGATTATTTTTCCCATCTCCAAGACAATTGTCAGGAAACTTTAAGGTCCAAATAGTTCCTGAACACGTTCTGATACTCCATGGCGCGACAGTCCTAGAAGACCCTTGGACTAAGCCGGTTTTTTGGTTGTACATCCAAATGTGTCATTTACAGGACGGTCACCAGCCAGTATTGGGGGTAATATGTGTCAGCATGTAGGATTCTCTGTACATTACCCTTAAGATGTTTCCTTAACCTCTAGCGGCTACTTATTTGTTATAGCTACTCTCACATAGATCCTCACGACGTTGGGGTGTGCTTCTGCGTTTTACTAACTGAAATTTCAAAAGAAAATTTCTTACTTCATTGGGATTCGAACCAGCACATTTCCTGTAGTTATGTATGCACTAAGACATGATGCATAGACCACTCAGCTATGACGCGGATCGCCGAATAACATCCGATCATCATAATCACAAATATATTCGCCTTGTTTATGTGTATGTGTGTCGGAGGACGCCTTTAGGATAGTTGTCATGCCTCTGGGGTCTGGGGTCGACTCAGCCTCTAATGGAAATGAGTAACGGACATTTGTTCTGATTGTTAAGGCGTCCGTCACGCAAGATGAACAATCCAACTGCCGATTTTCTAGTGAGGTGGAAGTTTAATCTCCTATCCTAATGCCATCTTAAGACCTAGAGAAACCACTTGATATTTTTATGTGTGTATGTGTTGTCTGAAATGTCCATGTTGTTTAGGAGGTGGCTTCAGCATTAAGCTGATAATTCATCTGGATGCCCCTCCATGTTCTTATGTGATCAAATATTCCAGATCCAGAGTAAAAACTCTGTCCCAACAGAAGGCGTCACTTTAATGCCATGGTGTAAAGCATATGAAACCTTACTGTAAATGGAGTTTTTTTTCAATACTGCCAGGTTTTTTTACGATATTTCTGCCATTCTTTCCTGGATTGATGGAATTGAAACCCAGTTCTGAGTTGGGGCCTCGGCGTAGGGATGTGGCGACCCCATCGCCCATTGGATTTACCAATGCAATCAGCCCAACCGAGTATTGGTGGGATATCCATAGCTAGTGACTAGGGAGGAAATGCCCATATTCTACCTCAAGAACTGAGACAGCAGGTCCGGATGCCAAGATGGTAGCCCCATCACCGGAATCGGAAGCTGTAGGCTGATAACCAGCACTCCTTAAACCCTCTTATCAAATAAATTAAGATGAAACTAAGCCGGAATGCTCAATTGTTGACAACCTTTATCATGAAATACTGTTCTCGAATTCGTATTTGAAATGTACAAACAATCTGGGAAACAAGCAAACTTGCACAGAAGAAAAGATGTCTAAATATAAACTTACTATTTTAGGGATATGTGAAGCAAGATGGAACTCCTTTGGCGAACTTATAACTGCAAACGGTAGTGCTCTTTTGTTCTCTGGAAGTGAGGATGAGCATGAGGCTCATAGAGAAAGAGTGTCAATTCTATTGAATAAATAAATAAAGAAAAGTGTAATGAATTGGTAGCCTATATCCAATAGGATATTAACTATTAGACTAAAAACGGAAGTGCTATGCATCAACTGAAGTTGTCGATGAAGATTATAAAGACAAGTTCTATGGACAACTAAATAAAACTTTAAGAGTAATAAAAAGGCGTAATATTATAACGATTATGGGTTATATTAATGCATAGTTAGGAGGGGATAATCAAAGAATGTAAATAGTGATGAGTAAACACGGCTTAGGTGTGTTAAATGGTAATTGAACTCGCTTTTTGGAACTATGTGATGGATATGCTCAGGTTATAAATTACACTGTTTTTCCCCACCATGAACGTCATAAAGTCATGGGTTTCGTCTGATTCGAGAACTCTAAACCAAATAGATCACTTTGCCATCAGCCGAAAATGTATATTCTCATTATTAGATATCCGTAATAAAAGAGGTGCAGATGTCGGCAGTGATCATCATCTTATGTTGGCAAAAATAAGACTAAGAATTTCTAAAGAGAAAGATCAAATGAACAAGTTAATCCTAAATATGATATTAATAAGTTTAAAAAACAATTAAATTAAAACGCAGTCCAACTTGAATTACAGAATAGATTCACAACGCTGCTGGAAACACAAGAAGGCAAAGCAAACAATGAAACTGATATATATATATATATATATATATATATATCGACCAAAAATGGGATAAGTTTAAAGAAGGATTTAAGGCAGTAGGTGAAAAGGTTTTAGGATGCAAACAAAAAAAAGTAGGATACCTTGCATCTCAGATATAACTTGGGATTTAATTTAACAAAAATAGGAATTGAAAAATAATCTGAATATGGCAAGAACCAGAACAAGAAAATAAAATTCAAATAATCAATATATAAAAATAAGGAAATAAAGAAAAACTTAAAATGAGATAAGAGAATATGGATTGAAAATTTGGAAAGTAAAACTCAGGAACCTGCAATGGAAAGATGGCGAGAACATTTTAATCAAATTTTAAATAATGATGTTGAGAATGAGAAAATAGAGAGGATAACAATACTAGAGAATTATTTAGAATAACCAAAATTTTATCCCAGAAGTCTTTTTTTTTTAGTAAACACATTAGTTAATGATAGTACAGGTAATATCTTAATTAATGAAATTGAAAAATTAGAAATCAGTACTGATATAATTGCTTTGTACGTCTCATTAACCAGAAACCCGTAGGCATAAAAATTCCGATGATCTTTAGTTAACTTCATCTCCTATTTCAAATAGGCCTACCACTATATTTTGTCACTGTAATAAATAAAGAGCGGAGAAATGTGCGCTTACATGCGTGGCAGGGCAGTCTCTTATCAGATATAGATACGTCACAAGTAAATCCAACATAAAAAATCCTTAAAACTTAAATATTCACATTTTAGAGTTTTTCTGAAGAAACATACGACATAACACATTCGACGCGAGAATACAATTCGTAAAAAACAATGATTTATACTATAGTCTAATTTCATATCAGATTTTATTGATGAGTTATGTGACTGAATGTGCTGATGAGGTTTACGTAGTCTCATGGCGCTGTTTACGTCAACCAATGTAAACAGTACAATCTATTGATACTCAACCTAAGGAATAACCCACATTATCCGCCGAAAGACCATATGAGGTGTAAAATCAGCATTAATAACAGTACAATACAACAGGTGAACAATTTTAATTATTTAGGATGCAATGTATCATGCTGCCAGAAAGAAAATATTAACATTAAATTAAATAAGTTTTATAGAATGTGCGGTACTATAAAACACTGAAAAATAAAACCTTGAGGAACACACAATTACAATTTTACAAAATTATATCAGTGCTTGTCTTAACATATGCAAGTGAAAATTTGACTTCAGACAGAAGAAAAATAGAAACTGCACAAATGAAGTTCTTACGTTCAGTAGCAGGTGTGACAATTTTGGACAGAAAAAGAAATGAAGATACCGGTATTAGAAAAGACTTAAATATGTTTAATTTAACAAATAGAACTGACAATATGAGAAACTGGTATGGACAGGTTAAAAGAATGCCTACAGATAGAATCCCCCGGCTGCTATTAGAGTACAAACCAATAGGACATAGAAGTGTTGGACGCCCATTTACTAAATGGGAAGATTCATTAAATCCCACTTGATTTGAAAACAGGTCAAAAGGTCTAATTTCATGAAGTGGAAGAAGAAGAAGAAGATCCGCCATTTAACAATAAATGAAAACGAAGCTCCAGGAAGGTGCTTAACCTAAATTCCAGACTATGGGCGGCCACTATAATAATCCCCTTGAACTGCTGTCAAGAAGTAAAGTAGAGGATAGCAATGTCAAAATAAGCTTTCAACAAGAAGAGAAGCATTTTCTGCGGACCTTTGGCAAAATAATTACGGATGAGGATAGTGTAGTGCTTTGTGTGGAGTGTAGTATTGTATGGTGCAGATACTTGTACATTACGACGGAATGAGGAAAAAACGATTGGAAGCTTTTGAGATGTGGATATGGAGAAGGATGGGGTGTATAGAATGTACAGACAAAATAAAAAAATAAAGATATGCTAGAGAGAGTGGTTGAAGGAATAAGAATGCTGGAACTCATAAAGAAGAGGAAATTAAATTATATTGGCCTCTGTCTAAGAAGAAATTGCCTGCTGACGGATGCCTTAAAAGAATGGTCAATGGAAAGGAGGTTAAAGGCAGGAAAAGGCATCAGATTATAGACAATATTACAGTAAAATAAATGTTGTATGCGAATTCAAAAAGGAAAGCTGAGTTAAGGAAAGAGTGGAGAATACTGAGTTTGCAGTGAAAGACCTATTATTGGGCAGAACGCTATGTATGTAAGTGTGTAAGTGATCTGAGCGAGAACTGAACATGGGACCTCTCGAACTGTTGACAGAAGCTCTGACCACAAGACTAAAGAGGTTGGTCGCATATTTATGAGGTTAAACTAAGGGGGAAAAAATCTTCATCCCCAAAGTATTTCAAATTGAATTGGTCAAAGCATTATTCTTCTCTAATCTCTCAGAACTCAGGCAGGCGTTAAAAGCAACCGCGTATGTAAATGCTGTGAAAAAACCTCAAGTGAATTTGAAGAGTTAAAAACAAGCTACTATACGTAATAGAGTGTTATATCATCTTCTCTTTACTCGTAATGTAGAGTTTTTTCACACATAGTAGAGATAAAGGGTATAATCCAGCTCATTGAACAGTAAAAGCTGTGACGTCATAGAGTATGAAGAAGACTTGGGAAAAGAGTTGTTTAATAAAACGTGTAAATTGATGTAGAAGAAACTAAACGATGTTCTTTATGAATACGTTAGAATGTTTTATTCATAAAATTCCCTAGATACATGATATTCCGTTGAAAAGAATAAAGGTAAAGTGTCCCACTATAGGCCTTAAGAGGCCCTAGGTTAGTCGGATGTCAAATATCCAATATTTCTAGGCAGTTGGGAAGAGATGTCATCCGTGTTATCAATTCTGGATGACGGCCAAGTTATCTTCCAGAACATACGCCTAGTACTTTGTTAAGATTCTATATATTCAAGTTCTAAAGATCTAACTTAAATATATAACAAATATAACTCACTCTGACATTGATTATTATTATTATTATTATTATTATTATTATTATTATTATTATTATTATTATTATTATTATTATTATTATTATTATTATTATTATTATTATTATTATAGTCGGTCTCAGTGGTCTAATTAATATGTTCCTTGTGTCTAATCCTAGGGTCGCCGTTCAAACACGGCCGTGATCGATGGATTTTTAAAGAATGGAAATATCCAAGGACAAGTCCTCCGGGAAGAACTTTAAGCCGCGGGTTCCTAGTCAGGAGATTTTCAGGCTCGTAAAAGAACCACAAGTGTGAATAAAATAAACTTCTGTGCAAAATTTACGGAACGCTCCTATCCTAGTAATACCTTGGTTTCCTAGATGTCATCATGTGGTGGAATGTTGATCCCGGGTCACTCATTGACTTCTACATGAAAACAAAATGTAACTAAATTGGTATGGTTCGATTTCTCCCCTGTAGGGGGAGAACGTCAAGTCTCACTGAGGGGCGCATGGGCATATTATTATATTATTATTATTATTATTATTATTATTATTATTATTACTATTATTATTATTATTACTATTGTTAAATTACGGTCGTTTATCCTTTAGAATCATGTGTGAAATAGTACAGCTAACAAATCTAACTTCTGTGATAGCTGAGAGGTTCCTCCTTCGGATTGAAAAAAAGCTCATTCCGAATTCTGGTCTCGCTGCACCCCATAGCACAATGCAAAGCTTCTTAATTCCTAAGAGCGCCTAGCGGTCTCTGGTATTCAGATGTAATTCCTTTAAATTAACTTCACAGATGTTTACAGAAAATTTGCAATTTCACTTTATTTATTTCACACTTTTAAACTCTATACACAGTTTTCTGCTAACAGATGTATTACAAACACTGTTATTCTGTATATTATTCAGATCTTCTCGCTCATTGACAGCTGCACTTAACACATTTACTTGTTCTCTCTCTTCTTTGTTCTTCCACATCTTCACTGATCTATCATCAAAACACAACTTACTGGTTCGACTCCTTTTATATGCGATGGTCAGAATCAACTGGAAGCCATTGTGGACTTTCATAGAATGGAAACCTCGAGAGTGCGATTTTTTTAGAATCGATGTATCTGAAAAATTATTTCTCCAGAAATCGTTTCTGGAGAGGTCCCTTGCTGGCTGCACACGACTCGAATCTAACTCCTATTGGTCCTATTGCCGCCCGCGAAATTTAAAGGCGGTAATTTGAGCAAGGGATCAACGTGTCATAGTACAATGCAAGGCTTCTTAATTGCTAACTTCTCCAGGTCATCTATAATACAAAACAATTATATCCAAGAGAAATTTATCTAATTTCTATGTTATTTTATAGTGAGTCATTACTATATAATTTACTGTATAATAAATAGCAACTTTTCTTTAATATCATTATTTACAAAATACAGATTCAAGTTTGCTTTCAAGTTAATATTGTAAGCATGTGCGTAGTGTAAGAAAAATCACACTTATTGAGGATATAAAACTAAATAAGTTCATTTTTGTGTGTGAGAGAGAGAGAGAGAGAGAGAGAGAGAGAGAGAGAGAGAGAGAGAGAGAGAGAGTTGTGTTATTTGCACTCACTGACTCAATTCAGCCATCAATTTTATCGAAGTTTATTCTCGATGTAGTTATCGAAGTACCATATTGACCTAGTTCCAATCCCAGCAGGAGAAAGGGGTTTTAATCTTCTCCCGCGGGCAGTAAGTTTGTCTACAGATATTAACAGAATTCTCATGGTAGTATCGATTATTTACTGACGTCATTATTTGAAATTTTGTAGGAATTTAAAACAAGGTTCTCAGCTATACCTGAAAGCACTTCAAATAAATGCATGTTTAAAACATAAGTTTCAAAGATTATATTTATGTTTAAATGTCTATTTTGAGATGGAAGATTTAAAAACACAGTAAATTTTGTCTCAGTCAACTCTTTCTTCTTCTTCTTCTTCTACTACAAGGTTTAGGCTATGCAGCCTGTTCCGGCGAAGTTAAAAGTGGAGTCCATCTTCTACGTGGTCGGCCAACATCTCTCGTTCCTCTGGGATTATACAGGAAGGTTCTTTTTGGTATTCTTTCGTTGTTCATTCTCATTAAGTGTTCTGTCCATTTCTTATTATTTTCGCTGATTTTATCTTCAATTTTATATATAATTAATTCTTCTCGTATAGTTTCATTCCTTATTCTATCCGCTATTGTGCATCCTTTCACATTACGTAAAAACAGCATTTCCGCAGTCTGTATCCTGCTTTTATCCCTTGATTTCATTATCCAATTTTCACTTCCATACAACAACAAAGGAACAGCCATTGTTTTATATAATTTAAGTTTCGTATCTTTCCTTGTTTTCCGACCTAAGGTTCTTTTTATGGTTCCACAAATAGCCTGGAATTTATTTACTTTATTTTCTATATCTTTATTTTCTCTATAAGTTATATCACATCCTAAATATTGGAAATGTGATATTTGTTCTATTATTTGTTATCCAGTACAATTTTTGATCTAATTCCATATTTACCAATAATGTCATTACTTTTGATTTATTTATTGATATTTTACAATTATATCTATTGGCTATTAATTTAAATTTATATGCTAACATTTGGAGCTCATTTTCAGATTCTGCTAAAAGTACAACATCGTCAGCGATTAATAAAGCATTTATTTTATCTTTATTATCGATTAATATTCCTTCATTAGTTAAAACCTTCTTCCATTCTTTTAGGATATCGTCCATATAATATTAAATAATATAGGTGAGAGTGAACACCCTTGTCGTACTCCTTGGTTTATTTGAAAAAAATGTCTTATTTTTAGTCAGCTGTGGGTCAATACAAATATTTGTTCCATAGTACAAGCTCTTAACAGTTTCTATAATCTGAATAGGGAGGCCTTTTTCTTTTAGGACATTCCACAATATTTCCCTGTTTACTCGATCAAATGCCTTATCTAAGTCTATAAATAACAAATGGGTTTCTAGGTTTTTTCTTGTCTTTTGTTTATTATCTGATTCAGGGCAAATACTCCATCGGTACAAGATCTTCCTTTTCGGAACCCGTTTTGTTCTTCTGCTAGTGTTACTTCAGTAATTCGTTGTATTCTTCAACTCTTTCATTATTATAATACAATTTTTATAACATGAAATAAACTCTTGAACAGCATTGTTATATGTTATAATTTGCTGTAATATTTAACATTTACAACAGATCTTTGATAGAAGTGTTTAGTCACTCGCCCTCCACTTCTGAGTCATGAGTTCACTTCTCTGTCTCTCTTTATGGATTCAAGTCCTGATGAGTCAATGTTTTAAAATAGCCTAAACCTTCTGACGAGATCATGATCCTGGATTTGACTCCATCCCTAACGGAAATGTTTTGGGATAAAGGCGGACGTCACCCAGGACTGAAAACCCACTGATATTATCTATAAGAGTGCGCGCCTGAACTTCCTACTTTTCCTAGGACATCCTAAGGCCTATAGTGAAATAACTTTATTTCTTTACGTCTAGAAATGGTGGAATTAATATACCTAGGAGCAATAATTAACTCCGCCTCTGGGTGGTACTTGCGCCATTCAGTGCCGGTCTCAAGCCCGGATAAAGGAGGAGGGTAAATGGCTGGTTGATGCCTTGACAGTTGTATCAATGTCGAGTAGATATCCGATTGAGGGTATTTCCACTTTTCAGCGGTTGCCCTTTTACCAGCCGGCTGCTGGCCCTTCACATCCACATGTGTCAATCACAGAGGTAGATTATCAACAGCCAGTGTAGGGGTGACATGTGGTTAGCATGTCGAGTCCCCCAGCCGTTATAGCTGGTTCCTCAACCTGGAGCCGCTACTTATTGTAGCTACCCAATTGCCTCACGATGCTGGGTGGGCACCGGTCCCATACTGGCCGAAATACCATGAGAAAATTCCTTCCCCCATGGAGACTCGAACCAGCGCAAGTCCCGTAGCTCTGCGCCAAGGCTTCCTATCTTAACCGCTCGGCTACGGCGCGGGACGTCGAGTAGATATAACTGTTAAAACCTAACTGACGGCTAAAGCATTCTTAGGAGTAGATATAACTGTTAAAACCTAAGAATGCTTTAGCCGTCAGTTTATCTGGCAGTGCTACCAGCAAATCCTATTCCGTATGGGGAAGGGTGAGAGCGAGTACCTGGCGCCTAAAAACTGGTCCTCTCGGCTAAGGCATGGTAACCCTAATAGAAGAGTTCCTAGTCCTCCTGGTTGGGATTGGACGTGGGATTGACAATTTCACCCCGTAAAATAATAATCCGTTGTGAAGCCCGAAGTTAATTAAGCTGGACTGATCAAACCATATCGACTAAATGTGTGTTGGTGGACAGTCGCCAGGAGGAGAATGCTTAGGGAGGCTGTGCCAAATATGATGATGAGGAGGAGGAAAAATAATTATAAACAAGAAATAGGTTTAGAAAGAAATTAACAATGATCTCAACATACGTTATGTCATTATTCAATTCAGAAATACTTTTAAAAAATTATCAATATTTAAAAACAAAGTGTTTAAAAAAATGTTGGACCGAAGAAAGACAAATAGACATGTTACAGAAAAAAAATTATATAATATTGGCGTGCATGGGAAACCAGATGTAATAAGAACAATTAAATATTTAGACTATGGTGGGGGAGAAACGTGCCACGAATGGGGATTAAAATAGTGACATTGAAATTCTAGTAGGAAAACTAGAGAGAAAGCATCCAATAGGTAGACTAAGAATTCGATGAGATAATTGTATTAGCCATAAATTAAAGCAGGTGAATTACACAGGGAATGGTAGAAAATATTACCTAAGGATATGTATGTTTGGAGAGTATTATATTAAAACTCCAGATTTAATAGATTCAGTTAGTTGCATTTATTTATTAATTTACATAAAAATATTGGTAGATTCAAATTATCTTGGACAGGACAGTTAAAAATGAGTTGTATGGGATGGGTAAATGTTGAAGACAGGCGAAGACTTTGGGTAGAATTAGAACGAAATTGAAGATCTTCATTAAGGCCTTATGCTCCAATTAGAATAAAAGTATATGATAATTTATTTCATCATCATCATCAACATTCGCGGATTAAGCCCATGTGGCTTGTTCCGGTTTCATAGATTCTCATTCAAAAAGTTCAATCCATCTCTCTTTTTCGGTGTACCAACATTCCTGTCTCCTTTTGTCTGCAATTAAATATAATTTTTGTTTTGCTTTCATCATTCTTTAGACATGTTCTTTCCAGTTTCTTCTAGATTGTTTTAGTTTATCTAAAAGTTTTCAAACATTTAGCCCATTTCTAATATCTTCGTTTCTTCTTTTATCTAGAAGTTTGCAGCCAACTACACTTCTCAGAAATCTCATTTAAGCTGTTTCTATGATCTTGTCTTCTCTTTTAGTTAAAATCCAAAACTCACTACCATACAATAGTAAGGGAGCTGGTATTGCTTTGTAAAATTATATTTTTTACTTTAATAATTATTTATTTTTGTTCTCCAAAAAATGACAACTATACTTTTACAAATAACTATCTAACGTTTTCGGATTTTTTAAGAATATTATTTAACTTGTACAATACGGCATCAGGATATTTCAGTTTTGTCGGTCATTGACACTTGGTACTGAGCCCCTCGCACAAAATCTGAAAAATAAAGCATTACGGTACCTTAATAAGTTATCGTACGCTTGAAGTTTTAGCGAGCAAATCCCTTGGTCGACAGTTTAAGCCTGAACTTGGATGACGAGTAAATCTCTCCTTTTTATCCATCAGACTCACTACCGGACAGGCAGATAAATTTTGCGGAAGGTTATTTATTGATTCCGTGGTAGGTCGTTAACCTCCATAATTAGAGAATTCAAGCATTTCTTCAAGGAAGACAAATGATTGTTAGTTTAACAAACAAGCTATTATTTGCGTTTTAATCGAAGTATTCCTTTCAGGATGTGGTATGGGGAAGAAGACTTGAGTGCCGCATAACGATGGCATAGATGTAATACCATTAGCATACTACTTTACAAAGGAAGCCAAAATGACTTTGTTCATTAACCCGGAAATATTTTAACCTCATTTATTTTGGGCGGCATCTTAAGAACCAACTGTTCATTGGCCCTGTGCTTATAGTTGAATAGTCTTCTAGTACATTTGCTGTCTGCGGGAGGAGGGGTGGTGGAATGCGCGCGCGCGTATATGTGTATTTTTTAAGCTGTACTGTGTATAGATTTTTT
Source organism: Diploptera punctata (assembly GCA_030220185.1). NCBI lineage: Eukaryota > Metazoa > Arthropoda > Insecta > Blattodea > Blaberidae > Diploptera > Diploptera punctata. The sequence goes on along the minus strand of JASPKZ010007245.1, from coordinate 420,311 downwards.
TATTGTTGCACATAGTGAGCAATTTTTGTTTTATCACTTTATATCTGTACATATGTTCTTTTATGTATGAGTGTAAATGTGTGTATTATTGTGTATGTACTGTAGACTTAGACTTAACTCACAATGATAATAGTAATTTTTCCATTAATGTTTTTGCTCCCCCTATGTTTTACAGCTGGAAATATCGAACCCATAGGTTCATGGCCGCGCAGACATATGACATCCCTACCCTGAGCTAATGTTTTCCAATCATTCCCTGTATAATCTACTTCCCTCAAATCTTAGTTAATGTCATTCGCCCATCTCATTCCTGGTCTACCAACTGGGCGTTTTCCCATACTTCAGTTACTTTCTATAAAGGTAATCTTGTAGTTTGACTTGTTTACATACCTTAAATAAAAGTGTCAAATTAATTTCTAGTGTCGTGCTCTACTTTTCATGTTTTGCGGACTGTACACTCTTTTTTTAATAATTATATTATATTTTCATCATATAGAGCAGTCCTTTTACATCTTCTTTGAGACTTTTTAGTAAGGTCATAGAATATGTACAAAAATACAGAAACAACTGGAAATCTCATGTACGAAGAATGAGCAGAACAAGAATACCACGTCAGATCTTAAATTACCAGCCACCAGGCAAGAGATCTTTGGGCAGACCATTCAAACGTTGGATTGAGACCGTAACAGACCACTAGGTCTATCACATGAAAGGAAAAAGAAGAAGATATTATATTTTCCAATATATTGTTTCAGTTTATTGTTGATAATTTTTAATAGTCTATACCCCGTGATAGGACCGATACTCGTAGCATTCTTGTTTATTTTCTTTTTTTTTTTAATTGGAGTCATGATCCTTGTTTTCCAATTTACTGCGTATGGATTGCTTGAAGTAAAACACGCATCCACCTGCGTAGAAATTAACTTTACCATTTATTTTGCTCGTGAGTGAGAAACATTATTTTAAGTCACAAAGTTCGGCAAATATCTATGGGTGGGTGCCACCATTCTGTTGATCAGACTAGATATTTAAGGATATGATGACAAGCCGCTACTGAACAATGTCATATATATATATATATATATATATATCCATCCATCCATAGCATTTTAATGCTATGCTTTGCAGCTTTACTAGGGAATTGTGGTGTGGTAGCTTCCCGTTGCTTTCCACACCGGTGAATGATGGTGATTATGACGATGATGATGATGATGATGATGATGATGATGGCCATATGATTTTGGGGACCGTTTGGGGCTTAAAGTTTTCCTGACATTTGTCTTACAGGTGAGGAAACACTCCGATAAAAACCTCACCCAGAAAAACTGCCCCGACCGGGATCGAACCAGGGCCCGCTGCGTGACAAGGCAGCACGCTACCTCGAGACCACAGCGGTGGACATATTTCAACATGATTCAAATACATCTTGTACCAAGCTCAAGGTGTTAACATTATTTTTAAAACCATCAGGTTTTATGCCCACCCTGTATTATGTGCTAAAAGTAGGAAACAGGTTCTTTGTTATAATATGCTTGTCAATAAATTGAAAATGTCAGGAAACACGTTTCAGTTTTGTTGGTTACAAACGCGATAACGAGGATCTGAGTTCTTTGCCCTCTCGTTTGAAGGAGAAAAATTGTTTGCACTTGTACGAGTTCAGTAAAGAGGAAAGAATAAAAAGATGAGAGTACAATGTTCTTTATGGAATCTCCGAAATTCTTATTTATCTGTGTCTATGGAAATGTGCAATATAAACGCAACAGAATTTACTTATGACGCAAACAAGAAAACAAATGGTTGGAGTAAGGTTATTCATCCTTCCTTATTGTAAGTCAAGAGAAGCAAAATGTCATTACAGCATAGCCAAAGTTTTATATATAGTTCAGTTTTATGTTAAAAAAAGTGTAGACCTACAGGAAAAAAAAATTACCTCACTGTTTTGTTCTTACGTTCCACGCTGTAGCAGAGCAGTTTAAGGCATGATGCTACGAGACTTGCACTGGTGCGGGTCCTCTGGAAGAAGACTTTTCTCATGCAATTTAGATCAATGTGCTATTATGCATTGCAGAGACTCTTGACGTTCCAACTCCTTTCAAAAACGTTAAACTGAAAATATATAAAACTATTATTCTACCAGTTATATTATATGCATGCGAAACATGGAGTCTTACTTTAAGGGAGGAAAGGACATTACGGGTATTTGAGAATAAAGTTCTTAGGAAAAATTTTGGACCAAAGAGAGATGAACAGACAGGTAAATGGAGAAGACTACATAACAATGAACTACATGGTCTTTATAGGAAGCCAGATATAATGAGAACAGTTAAGTCTCATAAACTGCAATGGGCAAGACATGTGGCACGAATGGGAAATGGAAGAGATGCATGGAAGCTTTTTGTAGGAAAACCAGAGGGAAAACGCCCAGTTGATAGACCAAGAATGAGGTGGGAGAATAACATTAACTATGATTTGAGGGAAGTAGATCATACAGTGAATGATTGGAAAACATTAGCTCAGGATAGGGATGTATGGAGAGCTTATGTCCGCGGGGCCATGAACCTACAGGTTCGATAGTGCCAGTGAGTTAGTTTATGGGACCGGTACCCATTCAGAATCGTGAGTAATTTGGGTAGTTACAATAAGTACAAGGGGCACGCCGTAGCCTAGTGGTAAAGGCAATACGCTACAAGCCGGAAGAGTCCCGGTGAGGTCAGGATTTTTAAATTGACCAAAACCTTCTGGCGGCACTATGGTCCTGGGGTCGACCCAGCCTCTAATTGAAATGAGTATCAGATGCTTGTTCTGGATGTAAAGCAGTGGTCACGCAGGGCTGACAACCCAGCTGACATCATGTCCCGATTGTCTAGAAAAAGTGGGAGTCTTAATCTTCTACTACATATCCGACGTACGGTAACACATGTTTTGCTCCACTCCTCTTCATTAGATTTTTCTGCGATGCAAATATCGATTAATTGTCGGGATCGATATCAACGTACTGATATTCATCAGCAGCAGCAACAAGGATTAGACAGAAAATAATGTTCAGATATCATGTTAGAATTGGTCTAGGCCTATTCATCTTTTACTGGGTCTTCCTACATTCCTTCGTCCTAGTGGTTTTTAATGAAGAATCTATTTCAGAATTCTATTGTTATCCATTCTATTGATGTAGTCCATCCATTCATCTCTGTATTATGCAATTCTATCTAATAGTTTGAACGCATTTAGTTCATTCGCATATTTTCATTTCGTTTTCGATCTGTTATTGTATAGCCGCCCACACTCCTCAGAAACCTGATTTCTGACTTGTCTATTCTTCGTTCGTGGTTTTTGGTTAAGTCTCAGTGTTCAGACCCACATAATAGTGTTGGAACCGCCATTGTTTTATAAAAAATTTAAAGTGTTTCCTTTCTAGTTCCTTTGAGACTTCGTTTTATGGCGCCACACATATAATTAAATTTAATTAATTTTATTTTCAATGTCTTCATTTTTTCTATATGACACATTGTATCCCAGGTAATTAAAATTGATCACGTGTTTTATTATATTATTCTGTAATTGGATTTTTTTACTCGTAGTGGCTCATACCCTCGAAATGCTAAAACTTTTGTTTTTAGAGTAGATATCAATACTAGTAAAATTCATATCAAATTCCGTTGAGGTGAAGTCATATGATGAAAGTTAAAAATTAAATTTGACCTGTTGGTAGGTGCCGTCGTCCTCAACTTTGTTATTTTTTGACGATCTCGTATAATGGGTTTGACTGGGGTGCATTCTCATTGAGAAATGAGGTGTTGTTTGTTTCCTTTATAATTTCGAGGTCTTCAAATATATTTATCCTAGCTGGAATGTTTTCTCTGTGGATTATCGTGAGAGTGTTTTCATTTGTGTTCATTCGATGACCTGCGATAATGAGATGTTTAGCATAGCTTGATTTATCACCCGCGTGTATGAAATCTTTTAGGTGTCCTTTATATCTTGTATTGAAATTTCTGCTTGTCCTGCCAATGTAAAATTTATTACAATCTTAACAAAGTTGAGGACGACGGCACCTACAAACAGGTAAAATTTAATTTTTAACTTTCATCATAGAGTAGATATTTTCAAGTTATATGTTTCACATATTTTACTTTGTAAATTGCTAATATTATTATTGTTATTATAATTATTACTAATGTAAGTTTCACTAGTATTTATAGCCTAATGTTATTATCGTGGGCTAATGGTGTTTTGAGCACCATAAGGGGAAAGGAATGACAGATAGATGTGGAGGAGAATTACAGTAGATTACTTGGGCGCAGGAAGATATTATGGAATATTGTGAAACCTGCTAAATAAATACACTATTATCACTACTGCTATGATCACCAATTCTTTATTATTATCATTATTATTAGTCCACCGCTGTGCTGCCTTGTCACGCAGCGGGCCCGGGTTCGATCCCCCGTCGGGACAGTTTTTCTCGGTGAGGTTTTTATCGGGGTTTTTCCTCACCTGTAAGACAAATGTCAGGAAAACTTTAAGGCCCAAACGGTCCCCGAAATCATATGGCCATCATCACCATCATTATTATCATCATCCTTCACCTGTATGGAAAGCAACGGGAAGCTACCACACCTACAATTCCCTAGTAAAGCTGCAAGCATAGCATGAACATGCTATGATTGCAGTGAAGGACCTGTCCTCGGGCAGAATTACTATGATTGGATCATTATTATTATAAGTATTATCAATATTATTTTACTTTATTATTATTATTATTATTATTATTATTATTATTATTATTATTATTATTATTATTACTAAAATGTATATCACTATTTCGTTCTATGATCAGTAAATGTGTACCCATACAAAAAAGGTTGAGAATCCCTGTTTTAAGTAATCTAATATATAAAAATGAATGTTTGTTTGTTTGTTCGTACTTTATGCGCGGCCATACCGTTGATCCGATTGTGATGGGGCTTTTTGCAAAAAGTTCAGGAGGTTCCCAGGATGAACATAGGCTATAAGAGTTGCGACACTCAACTCCTACACCCTTAAAAATCGCCATTTGTAGTGGAAAACGTGAAAAAAAAGTAGCTTTATGGACACTTAAATGGCTTACGCTGCCTGAACCATAACAAATACACAAAATTAATGTACACAGAATTGAATAACTCAAAAATCTCTACAAAGAAGTCCCCGACAGTATATGTTTATCTCTTACGGATAACTCAAAATAACCATTTTTATTTTTCATTGATACGAAAAAGATCGGGACAAGTACGCAGATTCCTGTGCAAGCATAGCTACACATGACGAGCATTATTTTACGGATAACTCACAACAAATGTTGTCTTTTAGCTCATTTATGCCAAGAAGATCGAGATAAGTAGATTCCCGGGCAACACCAGGTAATCAGCACGGGGAATCATAAAATAATTACGATATAGGCCTACATTTATAATTATTTTTCATTCTACTTATTCAACTAATCATAAGAAGTTCACTAAATTTAGTCTTTCAGCTCATTTATGCCAAGAAGATCGGGATGAGTAGATTCCCGGACAACTCCGGGTATCTAAAAATAATTACGATATAAATGTTTCCTTTAACTTATTTAACTAAACATAAAAAACATTAATTTTCGTATTTCAGCTCATTTATTTCAAGAAGATCGGGATAAGTATATTCCCGGGCAACGCCTGGTAATCAGCACGGGGTATCTAAAAAAATATAACTTTATAATTATTTTTCCGCTTACTTATTCATCTAAACATAAAAACACATTAATTTTCATTTATTTAGGCGTAGCAGCGCACGCCGGGTATTAGCTAGTAATTGTATATTAATTGGACTATAAAATTGAAGAGAGGAAGACATTTTTATTCAAAAGCTTTTTATTTTCATTAGGAGTATAGAAATAAATAGATTACTTTTGATTATGCCACGTGCTAAGGATTTACAATATCAAACATCTTTGCAATTCAAGTGGAGTGATTGACCCTAGAGGTTCAATTCAAAACTATGTCAACTTTTTCTTAAAGCCACGTGCCTGGCTGCGCTCCAAACATCCCCATATACTATAAAACCCTTGGTTGAAGTAAACTAGGAGAAAATTTAGCAATGGACTGACAAGAAGAATAATGATAAGAATTTAGCTCTCTGCAGAAACACTGCAGTGTTATTGTTCATTAACATGAGAAGCTACGCTTTTGGTCAAATTTTACTTCCATTTCCGCAAATACGTGATTTTTTAAATAAAGAGAAATGATGTAACTCTGTATGAAAATGTTATTGTTTATTCTAAAAACTTTCCTCTCTTTTACTTCATTTTCATTTATACATGCATTAGCATCTTATGCCATGTAGCTTTTAAAATATTTAGGCTTATTTAGGAAGCTGTATTTTTCAATTACTCTATTTTATACTAGCTAATACGCGGCGTATGCTGCTAGGCCTAAATAAATCATAATGTGATTTTACCTTTAGTTGAATAAGTGAAAGGAAACAATGTAAATTTATATCATAGGTATTTTTAGATACCCTGTGCTGTTTAGCCGGCGTTGGCCGGAAATCTACGTAGTTCGATGTACTTGGTATAAATGAGCTAAAAGACTATATTCGTTATTTTGAGTTATTCGTAAAAGAATACCCGTTGTGCGCTGCTGTACTTTCCCGGAATCTACTTATTCCGATCTTCTTGACATCAATGAAAGACAAAAATGGTTATTGTGAGTTAGGCCTATCCGTAAAAAATAAACATATAGGCCTACTGTCGCGGACTTTATTGTAGAGTTTTGTTTTTTAGATATTCAATTCTGTGTACATTCATTTTGTGTATTTGTTATGGTTTAGGCAGCGTAAGCCATTTAAGGGTAAAAAAGGAGGTTTTTCACGCTTTTAAGGATGTAGGAGTTGAGTATCACAACTCTCTTATAGCCTATTTAATCCCAGGAATCTCCTGAACATTTTGCAATAAACCCCATCACAATCGGATCAACGGTATGGCCGCGCATAAAGTACGAATAAACAAACAAACATTAACTAACTAACTCACTGGCACTATCGAACCCGTAGGTTCATGGCCGCACGGACATAAGCTCTCCATATATCCCTATCCTGAGCCAATGTTTTCCAATCATCCCCTGTATAATCTACTTCCCTCAAATCATAGTTAATGTTATTCCCCCACCTCATTCTTGGTCTACCAACTGGGCATTTTCCTTCTGGGTTTCCTACAAGAATCTTTCATGCACGTCTTTCATTTCCCATTCGTGCCACATGTCCTGCCCATCGCAGTCTACGAGACTTAACTGTTCTTATTATATCTGGCTTCCTATAAAGACTATGTAATTCACTGTTATGCAGTCTTCAAAACAAACATTAATTTTTATATATTAGATTTAGTCTGGTTGAATTAAGGGCGTGTGACCTTCTCTTCCGCTCAAATAGATGAAATATAGGCTATTTGTTTCATTAAAATATAACTAACTTACTGGCACTATCAAACCCGGAGGAAATACGCTCTCCACATATCCCTATATTGAGGTAATGTTTCCCAATCTTTCTCTGCATAACTCATCTCCCGCAAATCATGGTTATATTATTATAGGCCTACATTTTCATTCTTTGTCTATTTAATGGGTGCTTTACCTCTGATTTTCCAACAATAAGTTTACATAACCCTCTTTAATTTTCCAATCGTGCCACATGCCCTGCCGACGATCTCAGATTAAAATATAACAATGATTACAGTATTAGATACAAAGTGAACATTTTATTAATTTGACAGTAATAAGAGATATTAATAATATTGTTCATTATCATCATCCTGGGAAGTAATAGGTCTAGGGGGCAGTTACGGTTTCATGCCATCTTCTGTGCGGTTGACAGTCAGAACGTATGTCGGTATCCATTTCCGTTAGAGACTGAGTCGAACCCAGGGCCGTAGTGCCGCCAGAAGGTTTGGGCAGATTAAAAATCCTGATCCACGGACTCGACGAAACCTCCATTTTCCGGTTTCTAACGCATTAATATAAAGAGGCAATGAAAAAGTCACTTTATGACAGAAGAAATAATGCTCTAGAATATAGATGATTGGAACGAAAGTAGTATATATATAGTAAAGGAAACATAATTGCACTTTATCTCTTAGAAAGCCCTTCGTGTAATATGAGGAAAAGGTTCACACCTTTCTGTATAATTATCACGAGATTACAACCGGATTATCATCTCTACGTAACACCGCCTTTACTCTCAGAAGATTCGTTTGAAGCTCATTTCCGATAGAGACTGAGTATGTCCCAGCGCCATGAATCCGCCAGAAAGTTTAGGTCAGTTTAAAATTCTAACCCAATAGGGACACGAACACCGAACCTTCGGATTTGCAGTGTATTGCCTTAAACAACTAGGCCTACATACGGCGTGCCTCCATATATATATATATATATATATATATATTAACTAATTCAGTGACCCTGTCGAAACCCGATGGTTCAAGTCCGCGAAGACATATGTTCTCCATACCTTTCGGTTCGATAATGTTATTGAGTTAGTTGATTAGTTATGGCAAATCAAATGTAACAAGAAAGTTAAGTCTCGTAGGCTGTGATGATCAAGGTATGTGTTACGAATGGGGAATAAAAGAACGACATAGAAACTTCTTGTAGGAAAAACAAAAGGAAAACCTCCGGGTAGGTAGACCAAGAATTAAGTGGGAGAACAACATTAACCATGATTTGAGGGAGATTAATTATACAAGGAATAGTTTGACAATTCAAATACCTAGGAACAATAATCACAAACAGGAATGAGATGCACAAGGAAATTAAACATAGGCTCAATTCTAGAAATGCGTGCTATTATGCATTACAGAAACTCTTGACGTCCCAACTCCTTTCAAAAAACGTTAAACTGAAAATATATAAAACTATTATTCTACCAGTTATATTATATGGATGCGAAACATGGACTCTTACTTTAAGGCAGGAAAGGAGATTACGAGTATTTGAGAATAAAGTTCTTGGGAAAATTGTTGCATCAAAGACAGGTGAATGGAGAAGACTGCATAACAGTGAATTACATGGTCTTTATAGGAAGCCAGATATAATGAGAACAGTTAGGTCTCGTAGACTGCGATGGGCAGGACATGTGGCACGAATGGGGAATGAAAGACGTGCATGGAAGATTCTTGTGGGAAAACCAGAGGAAAAACGCCCAGTTGGTAGACCAAGAATGAGGTGGGAGAATAACATTAACTATGATTTGAGGGAATTAAATTATACAGGGGATGATTGGAAAACATTGGCTCAGGATAGGGATATATGGAGAGCTTATGTCCGCGCGGTCATGAACCTACGGGTTCGATAGTGCCAGTGAGTTAGTTATAGTTTGACAACATTAACCCTGAATGTGTGATAAGCTCTCTATTCATCCCTATCCTGAGCTAATATTTTCCAATCATCTCCTGTATAATTCACCTCACTCTAACCATGTTTAATATTATTCTCCTACATCATTCTTGACTTACCATCAAGGTTTTCCTACAAGTTTCCGTGCACCTCTAATTCTTCATTCGGTGCCACGTATATTTCTCAAACAGTCTACGAGACTTAACTGTTCATGTAACATCTGGTTTCCCATAAAACGTAGGTTGATGCGTTGCCGGTTTCTAAACCTTGTTATAGTTCAGCAGTCACCTTGCAGACGCGGTTATGAATAAAGTTGTTTCTCACTCCAGTTGAAAATTGAGTTTGATTGATGATGCGTTGACATTATAGGGTTGTTCAATCAATCCTTAATTGGATTAGTCTTTCATATGAACGTATACTTTGTTCTTATTCTCTCTGAAGATAAGATTAACGTTTTAAACCTTAATTTTTCACCATTAATTACGTGATCCAAGGAGAGGGTGATATAATAAGTGCATTGCACCCTCTCGATTCGATCAGAAAATCGTATAGTCAAAGTGAAACCTGGGACTTGGAAAGATAATTAAAACTGCATAAAGTTATGATTCTATTTTCATTTATACAGAGTTTCCCAAACATATTTAATCAAATCATCACAGATACAGATAGTAGTGACATCAAAACCATAAATTATATTTGTTAAGGAATTAGTTTAGTTTACGCATTTCCTGAGCGACGGACTTTTCTTAGCAATATTGGTTTTATTGTATCTGAAAATTGTTGAAATTCGTCTAATTTTATATTCGATTCTAATCTCGTATTTTTAAAAGATGCACTTATATCCGTTTCTTTAGCGTTCCTCTCGTGATATAATTATTTTTTCATCATTATAAGAAGAGCAGTTCTCACATATGGATCCAAAACGTGGACCATTAGTAATATTAATGTTTTGATAGGGCGATTTTGAGAAGGGTGTGTGGACCAATATGTAAGAACAAAATGTTTCGAAAGAGACATAACCTGCTGTAAAATCTTTTTTTACGCGTTAGTGCGCTTTGTCGTACTTACCAGCAATGGCGATCATTATTAAAAGTTCAACTTCCTACATTTTGGGGTTGCCAACCTAAATAACTATACTGTAATATTACATTTACACCCACGTGCGGGGAGTAAAACCACTGCCCTCTATCTATACTGCATACAATGTACCGGTATACTGAAAATATCCAAAAGGTAGTGTTAATATACATTATACGAAACAAATCACTGTATTTTAAATGAACTTAACTTTATTTGAAACAATATATATATATGGTATGATAAGAAAAATAAATGCCTGGACGGGATTGGAACCCATTTATTTTTCTTATCATACCATATTAAGCTTGCATTGCTCAATGTTAAACATTTAATTATAACATATATATATATATATATATATATATATATATATATATTAATGCCCACAGTTTTTTGTCCTTAGACATTTCTGGTGTTCTCTCCTGGCAATGGCGTAATTGTAACCCACTTCTGAAGTTGGGGCGCCTGGAAGGCGGGGTTACATTGCCCTGATGAAATGATGATAAAGATAGTGGTGCGCCAGGAGAGCCCCTAATCCTAAGCTTAATCTAAGATGAATATGAATGATGATGATTGCGATGGCCATATGATTTCGGGGACCGTTTGTGCCTTAAAGTTTTCCTGACATTTGTCTTATAGGTGAGGAAAAACCCCGATAAAAACCTCACCCAGAAAAACTGTCCCGACCGGGGATCGAACCCGGACCCACTGCGTGACAAGACAGCACGCTACCTCAAATTTGAAACAATATAAAATAATAAATACGTACTTCCGGCCATGTTATCAATAATTATTCTCAAGGCCTCCTGTTGTTTCAACTAATAAACATTGCCCACACTGTTAACGTTAGTCAGTTGTTTATAATGAACACAAATATTTCCAACAAAGGTGTTATTATTTTACTATTATTTATTATTATGAAAACACCATCGCGCAAAAAATAATGTACAACGCACGTTTGTGAAGTGTTTTACAGAATCTCGGAAATTAAAAAGCTCGCTATCGCTCGGTTTTTAAACATTTTTCCTCGATTCTGTAAAAACCACTTCCCAACCTCGCATCGTAATATACTATTAACAATCCCGACGTCAGCAAACACTTCAAGATTGCGATGCCATCAAATACAATACTTGCAGAAAAAGGGAGTAAAATTATGCAGAAAGTAACAAATGCATTTTCTTACGAATCAAGTAAAATAATTATAAAGAAATCATTTTAAGATAGTTACAATTTCAATCTATTTGAAAAAGTCGGAAACACAAATATAAAAATACTGTTGGAAAACCCATCTATATTTCCGAAACTACCACGAAAATCTGCGGTTAGTATACTGAAGCTTACTACAGGATATGACAGCTTAGGAAAACATCTTCATATAATTGCTATATTAATGTCTCGTGAGTGTATATTGTGTTCTCAAAGTGTGAAGATGGACAGAGAACTTTTAACAAATTGTGTAGCTCTTCAAATTTATCAAGATATGACATCCAAGTATTGACTGGGAAGCAAGACCGAGAATAACTTTGTTGTTAACTCCAGAGCATTAGCTACATACATGCATCAAATACATCACTTTGAGGTGGGCAAGACACTTAATGAGGATCAAGGACGAGAAAATCCAAAAATATAACGACATTATTGTCTCTCTGTCTTAACTTGGCAAGAAATTTGTAGAAAGAGACAGCTGTACTCACGTCTCTTACTCGCATCAGTATTGTCGATGTTTGTTCACCAGATTGCATAAATAATCTTCTATTTGCTGACGATATAATCTTAATACAGAAAAATGAAGACGACTTACAGAAATCAATGCATGCATTAAATGAAATATGTAAGTTATACGATCTAAAGATTTCTGTAAGTAAAACGAAGACCATGGCTTTTAGAGGAAGAGATCCAGTGAGATCCAAAATTATTTTAGAAAATCAAAGTATAGAACAGGTGTCTAGGTTCAAATATTTGGGCTGTGATGTTGGCTACAATGTGGAAAGAGATATTGACTCCAAAATAAATAAATTTCAGACGGTATGTGGAACAATACAGAGAACATTCAAAAATAAAATTAGAAAAGAAACAAACATAATAATGTATAATGTTATGGCGGTTCCCACAATATTGTATGGATGTGAAACTTGGGCTCCAGTGAAAAGACAGAAGGATAGAATACAGACGGCAGAGATGCGGTTCCTAAGACAAGTAAAAGGATGTACAAGACTTGATAGAATATGGAATGAGGATATAAGAGAAGAATTGAAAGTACAGCCTTTATTGGATAAAGTCACGAATTACAGACAGAAATGGATTGATCACATGGATGGAATGACTAAGGAGAGATATCCATTGTTAGCAAGAAATTATCAAGCAAGAGGAAGGCGTGATGTTGGAAGACCTAGAAGACGTTGGGCTGATGCATTATGAAGTCGGAACGGGCAATTGCCTAATCCCTGGAGTGATGATGATGATGATTGTTCACCAGATGTTAATAGAGGAAGGGGGAAGAGGAAAAATTCCAGGAATGTTAAGAAAACTAATAACAGGGTGGGTTTTTTTCTTTCGTAACTGGGCGAAAGTAGTCAAGGATCTGCCCTTATATCTCCATTTCTCTCATTGCCAAGTTATGCCGGCTATATAATAGAACTGTGTAGCCAGAGGGGTAGATAAATGGTGGATTACACAACCGAAGTCTAAACGGCTGCCCCAGTTTTCTGACTTTTATCTTTCCATAACAACCATAAAAACTGAAAATCTACAGCTGTTAATTAACTAACTAACTAACTCACTGGCACTATCGAACCCGTAGGTTCATGGCCGCGCGGACATAAGTTCGCCATACATCCCTATCCTAAACTAATGTTTTCCAATCATCCCCTGTATAATCTACTTCCTTCAGATCATAGTTAATGTTATTCTCCCACCTCATTCTTGGTCTACCAACTGGGCGTTTTCCCTCTGGTTTTCCTACAAGAAGCTTCCATGTACGTCTTTCATTCCCCATTCGTGCCACGTGCCCCGCCCATCGCAGTCTACGAGACTTAACTGTTCTCATTATATCTGGCTTCCTATAAAGACCATGTAGTTCACTGTTAGTAGTCTTCTCCATTCACCTGTCTGATCATCTCTCTTTGGTCCAAAAATGTTCGTAAGAACTTTATTCTCAAATACACGTAATCTTGTTTCCTCCCTTAAAGTAAGAGTCCACTTTTTGCACCCATATAATATAACTGGTAGAATAATAGTTTTATATATTTTCAGTTTAACGTTTTTTTGAAAGGAGTTGAGACGTCAAAAGTCTCCGCAATGCATAATAGCATGCATTTCCAGAATTGAGCCTATGTTTAATTTCTTTGTGCATCTCATTCCTGTTTGTGGTTATTGTTCCTAGGTATTTGAATTCAGCCACTTCCTCAAAATTTCCCTCATTTGTATTAGCTGTCCACTTCCATTATATAATGTATTTCTACATGTGACCACATATTTAGTTTTATTGATATTTACTTCCAGTCCCAATTTATTAGTGTTATTCAGTAGTGTGTGCGTGTTAATTGAAAAAAAAACAAATTTCTGAATCATGAACATGGTTTCATAGCAATTTCTGTGATTTTCCAGTTATTTTATAGTTGTTATGGAAACAATAAAACATTGGAAAACAAGTACAAAATTGGAAAATTGGAAATACATATACGAATCCACTATAAATTTTTACAAACTTATACACCTTGCCAAGGGGTCGGGGTTTAGACTTTGGTTGTGCAATCCACTCAAAGACAGAGACTGCGGTGGATGGAGGAAGAGAATGGGAAGCTGCATCATTTGTAATGAGAAACTGGAGAAGGATTGCACTGGATTGAGACAGATGGATGATGCCCCGAACTCAGAAGCAAGTTGTTGCTCCGATTATGACTATTATCATTAAATGTTTCTAAACATTTTGAACTTGAAAATTATAAACATCAGATAAATGGGTCAAGGCAAGTTAGACGCTTTCCTGTGATAACGTGAAATGAGACAAGCAACAGAAGAATCCTTTCCAAGAAGATTTAAAACTTTCCTTTCATTAAAGAAAAATTTGTATGGCATCTGCGTTAAAGCTCGGAAGTGGTCGATAAACCATCTGTTACTCAGGGAAATGAACATCTTTCTTTGTTCTGCAATTCGTCATTCTTAGTTATACCGAGTGTCTCTAACATTTCTTCTTCTTCTTCCTTTGGCTCTGGTCCTCTAAGAACCTTGGCCTCCTTCATAATATCTGCCCATTCTTCCCTATTTGTAGCTTTCTGTCTCCATCTTCAGTTGTCTTAAGTCTTATAATTAAATTAATATTGGAAAGTAAACATTATGAGGTTATATTATTAATAGTGAGTGGAGAACATATTTTTATCTACTCACCTCATGTATTTTCAAATTTCTTTGATACCGACGGTATCAATAAATATCGATCTATGAATTTCGATATTCCGGTGGATAAGAATTTAATTACAAAGTTTATAATCCCGACGAAAGATGGCAGCACAAGAGGTGATGTCATTAGAGAAAACAACAATCACAGAATTTCATCAGTGGAAGCCATGACTGAAGCGGGACATGATATTGTCTGAAACCGTCGGTATCAAAGAAATTTGAAAATATATTAGGTGAGTCGATAAAAATATGTTCTCCACTCACTATTAATGTCTTCCTCAACCTTATCTAATCATCTTAGTTTCCGTCTTCCAACCTTTCTTCTTCCTTCCGGTTTCCCTTCTAAAAATCTTTCTTCCGCTACATCTGTGGTACTCTACCAGTTATCTTGTTAAGGAAATGTGTGCCTCGAAGAATATTTTGCGGGTATTATTGAAGGAGGACGGCTCTGTGGCACATGAGGTTAGACACTCACCACATCCGGAGCTCAAGTTCGCCTCTCGGTCACTCCATATGAGATTCCTGGTGGATGAATTGAAGCCTGTGCAGGTTTTTCTTGAAGTTCTCGTTCACCCCGGCCAAAAATTTCCATTACATGTCATAAACTTCATTTAATTTCATCTGCCTTGTGATGGTGCGGCAGTCTGGTTAACCGGCAACCTTTTATATCAGACCTACGATAGTAGGGGTTGCATCTCATCCTTAATCTGACATTGCCCCGGAGAAGATTATGGAGGCTTGTTAATTGGAGAGGGTGTAATTACAACAGAATCATCTTATATAAGTAAAACCAGTTGGGCCGAATGGTTTTAACCCAGATATCAGTTCGACCAATATACACCCAGTGTTGTGGAATAGGCCTATAATGCGAGAGGTAATTGAAAATGTAGTTGAAGAAGTTTTATAGATTGTTATATTTAAACATGTTATTATATTTATCTTCTTCTTCTTCACTTCCTGGTTTAGGCAAGAGTTGCCTGTTCCGTCTTCACTAATAGATCTAAGACCATCTCTTCCGAGGACGTCCGACATCTCTTCTACCTCTTGGAAAATAATGGAAGATTTTATTTGGTTATCTTCTTTCTTCCATTCTTTCTACATGTTCTTTCCACTGTATCTTGTTGTTAAATATCTTTTCTTTTATGGAGTAGATCTGCAGTTCTTCACGGATATTCTCGTTTCTTATCTGGTCCATTCTAGTGCAGCCTTTTACTCTTCTTAAAATTTCATCTCGGCTGCTTGGATTTTACTTTCTTGTTTGGTAGTGGTAATCCAAGATTCACTCCTATACATAAGGACAGGGACAGCCATTGTTTTATAAAATTTTAATTTTGTTTGTTTATGGGCTTTATTATTCAATGTTCTATTTATTGTACCACAAATAGCTTGAAACTGATGTGTTTTGTGTTCAATATCTTTATCATACCCATAGCTGATGTCACATCCTAAATATTTAAAGTGGGATACTTGTTCAATAATTTCGTCTCTAATTACTATTTTTGCACGCAGAGTATTTCTTCCACAAAATGCCATTACTTTTGTTTTACTTATTGAAATTTTAAAATTATAATCGCTATATATTGCATTTAGTTTGTAAGCAGCCAATTGTAACAGATCTTCATTATGGTGTAGTAAGACCAAATCATCGGCGAAAAGTAAGTTATTAATACTTGAGTTATTGTTGAACTCGGACGGACTATTATATTTATACAACTTTAATAAGACCCATTATAACATATGATACCGAAACATGGGTCTTAAATAAAAATACACGCAAACAACTAGCAGTATTTGACAGGAAAATCTTGAGAAGAATTTTCGGAGCAATTGAAACAGTCAGATACAACGATGAGATATATGAATTGTATAAATAATTGGATTTGGAGACATATATAAGATGTCGAAGTTGAGATGGTTAGGACATATCATAAGGATATAAACCAGAAGGAAAGTAAAAATTGTCTTCATCAACAATCCAGACCGAACCAGATTGAGAGGAAGACCAAGAACAAATTGATGGAATTGTGTACAAGCAGACGTGAAAGGATTTGGAATAAAGAATTGGAGGGAGTTGGTGATGGATAGAGAAGGATGTAAGAAGGCTATAGAGGAGGTTAAGCTCCAATCAGGCTGCAATACCAAATAAGAAGATTATGATTATATTGTCATCATCATCATCATAGTACATTCACGAATTTAGGCCATTTGTTGACCTGTTTCGGCCTCAAGAGAAACACCATCCAAAAGTCTTTTGATTGGACGTTCCCTGGTCTTCTTCTTCCTGCAGGTTGATATTTTAACATTTGTTTGGGTATTCTGTGATCTTCCATTCGATGAACATGTTGCATCCATCTTGACTTATAATCAGAAATTTTGTTTTCTAAAGGTTCCATGTGTCATTCTTCTAAGATGTCTTCATTTTTTTGTGTTCTAGTAGTGTGTATCCTGCAGTCCTCCGAAGGTATCTCATTTCAGCAGATCTAAATCTCTGTATATCCTTCTGTTTCAACGTCCATACTTCGCTACCATACAAAAGAGTTGAAAGAGCCAATGTTTTATATGCTTTTAATCTTGAATGCTTTTGGACTAACTGTGGCTTGAAGATAGAATTTATTAACCCTAAAATTCTTAAAAATTTAGATAATTTTGCATTTACATCCTTTTCTTCTTCATATGATATATTGCATCCTAGATATTATGTAAAATTATTCACCTGCTCCAAAATTTTATTGTCCAGTACAATTTTATTTCTGACAGTATCTACACCTTGAAATGCCATAATTTTTGTTTTTTTCTGTAGATATCTTATTATATTGTAATATTACAAATATATTGTTATAATTACAAATTAAAGAACAAAATGTAAATATTTGTAGCATGAAATGTGATCGAGGATATAAAGGAAAATAATCGACATAACTTAATCTGTGGCCCGTCGTTATATCCATATACTATACTAGCTAATACCCGGCGTGCCCTGCTACGCCTAAGTTAATGGAATATTAAGGGTTAATTAAATTATATGGTATATACTGCGACGAACCAAAATGGCGTTGCTAGAGTCAATATTTAATTTCGAATGTCAGGTAAACCCCCACTTTTAACTGTCGGATTTCGCTGATTTTTGGATAAAACATACTTAAGTTTATTTTAATACGACATATTGAGTTTCAATACTAGTAAAATTCATATCAAATTCCGTTGAGGTGAAGTCATATGATGAAAGTTAAAAATTAAATTTTACCTATTGGTAGGTGCCGTCGTCCTCAACTTTGTTAAACTATTGTATATAGAATTAACTGGAGCGCTTTCGGAAGTTATTTTCCATCTTCTGCAGATTGAGTTTCCGTTACTTGCTGTTGTTGTGTACGGTGATGTATACTCCAACTGTTTGTAGCAGCAACTCTACAAACACTTAGAGTATACATCACCGTACACAACAGCAGCAAGTAACGGAAACTCAACCTGCAGAAGATGGAATATAACTTCCGAAAGCGCTCCAGTTAATTTTATCATCATCATCATGAACAAATTCGTTTTAGGCCATGTGGCCTGTACGGTAAACCTAGCGAAGATGGTCTTGATCTTTCCACCGATGTTTTGGTCTTCCTTGGTCCCTATGTCCAGTTGGGGTATATTGGAATGCCAATTTTGGAAGTCTATTTCTTGCCATTCTTCTCAGATGATTTTTCCATTCTTGTTGGTATTTTTGGATATCTTCATTTAAACTTGCTACTCCAATTTTATATACAATATTTTAACAAAGTTGAGGACGACGGCACCTACCAACAGGTACAATTTAATTTTTAACTTTCATCATACTGAGTTGCGGTGTAAAATATCGAAAATTGCGACCGCTACAACAAATTAATAAATTTCGTTTCAGGTGAACCCTTACACCTAATGGTTTTAGAAATAATAGATAGTGGCTAAACATACTCTTTACCTGAAAACCTACATCTACAAATTGTTTAACATCGATTGAGCTCTTTAGAAGTCTATTAATCTCAGATATATCAACATCCATATATATATATATATATATATATATATATATATATATATATATTCTCTCTTTAATTTGCTTACTTGTTATAGTAGCTACTAGGTAGCAGTGGAAACCGAGTTCCCGCTACATCTGGTAATAATAGAGAATATGTATAAGAAAAATAAATGTTTGTTCTGGATTCACCTGGTAGCGTAAGTGGTAGTGCACTGAGATATCAACTCATAGGTCCGGGTTCAAATCCCGTCCAGGCATTTATTTTTCTTATCTTGTCATATTAAGCTTGCATTTCTCAATGTCAAAAAGGTTTAATTATAAACATCGAAAAAGCGTCACTGCTATAAAGTAAAAATATTCTCTTTAATTTGCTTACTTGTTATGGTAGCTACTAGGTGGCAGTGGAGACCGAGTTCGCGCTACATCTGGTAATAATATAGAATATGTATATAAGAAAAATAAATGTTTGTTCTGCATTCGCCTGGTAGCGTAAGTGGTAGCGCACTGAGATATTAACTCAGAGTTCCGGGTTCAAATCCCGTCCAGGCATTTATTTTTCTTATCTTGTCAGATATATATATATATATATATACATACACAGTATGTGTAAATAAATAAATAAATAAGTATATATATGACAATAGTGTATGCTCGAGAAACTTCAAAATATTCATAAACATAAACTGCCTTGAGGCGGTGGGAGTGAGGCAAAGTTTTTAATTTCTGAGCAAAAGTATCTGTACTTTTATTACAATATTGTACATAAAAATACAACAAAGATGGAACATGTATGGACCAATTCATATAATAATAAAATTAGGTTAATACATTGTGATCTGTAAGTTTTCTCCATGATGTTATGGTTATAGTCCAATATCAATGCATTATTTTTCTTTTTTCATTCATTACATAAACAGTTTAAATGCACAACAATATAGTAACGAATGTACTACGCAAATATATCCCCGTGATGTAGTGAGGATCAAGATCTCCTCAGGATCTAAATCTAAGTCGCTTTTATCGACAGCAGATCTGAAAGAGAAACATTTTTTAAGTTAATTTAAAGAAGTGATTAGTTCTAAATGTGTTAAGCCTTAAATTGGTAATGTGTCCTATAGGATACATCAATTGGTTTAATTTATTCAATATTTTTAAGAAAATAGAAGGAATTGAAAGAGTAGAAATTACTTAAACTTGTGTCGAATCACACAATGTACCTAATAATAACAGTTATGCATGATTTCGTTTTCACTGCAGTTCAACACATTTAAATAACTGAGAAATTAGTTTTTTAATACAATAAGAAGTAACATTAAGAGGTTTGTTTAATAATTAAAACATTTTGTCTGTTCATTCTTACCTCTTAGAGTTGTTTTTGTCGAACATCTGTTTCAGAGCTTCTTAGCATCGTCAGCGATTACAGACTGAATTGTCTCATGTTGTCGGCCCTGATTCTTGATTCCTGCTCTCTTTCCCTCTGGTCCAATGAATTTACTAATGAGGTTCCTTTCTACGGGAATTTCAAAGTTCATAATTCTTTCCTTGTTCTTCTATAGGCCTATATAGATTTTTTTTCCCATATGGTGAGTTCATTTTTGTTTTCTAACTGTTTTGATAATTTTGTGTTACATCTATTTTGTGTGTTTTTTTTGTCACTGCTCATGTTTGGTCAGAAAAACACAAAATAGATGTAAACACAAAATTATTAAAACAGTTAGAAAACAAAAATGGCCTCACCATATGGGAAAAAATCGATATAGGCCTACAGAAGAACAAGGAAAGAATTATGAACTTTGAAATTCCCGTAGAAAGGAACCTCATTAGTAAATTCATTGGACCAGAGGGAAAGAGAGCAGGAATCAATAATCAGAGCCAACAACATGAGAAAATTCAGTCTGTAATCGCTGACGATGGGGCTAAGAAGCTCTGAAACATATGTTCGACAAAAACAACTCTAAGAGGTAAGAATGAACAGACAACATGTTTTAATTATTGAGAAATTAGTGTTTTGCCAATTGAAGGGTTAAGGAGAATACCGGAAGATGAACTCCTACACCTTGAAATTCTGCCAAGTACACATGATAAAATTTTCATTTTCTACATAATAATAATAAATAATAATAATAATAATATAAATTATAACAAATAATAATAAAGAATAATAATATTAATAATAATAGGGAAAATAATAATTTTTACTTGAGGTTATACAATTTAATTAGGCCTGCACTTATATAAACTTAATAACGAAAGGGTAAGAAAATGAAAGATTAAAAATCAAAATATAAGAAATTATATAAATAATCCTAAAACATTATTATGCATTACCATATGTTCGTCTGAGAAAGTTTTAAATAACTCTTGTTTTAACAGCTCGTGAAAATGAAAACTCTTGATATAAGAGGATAATTTAGAGCGAGATGACTTAGACTGCGGAAAGATTTGTAACGTTTCAAATATATGCGACGGGTCAGTGGATTGAAGAAACCCCAATCTGCTGATGGTACAAACTGATCAAGTAAGAATTATAAATTACGCTTTTCGTGTAGAAAACACAGCAGCGATTTTTCTTAGGTTACGAGTATTTTAGATTTATTAATTTGATTTGTCATTTCTTACCAATTACTTTCATAGTTATCAGATTGTAGTAGGCGCCTCTGTGGCGCAAGCAGTTAAGACGTTCGCCTCTCACCGCTGGGATCTCGAGATCGAGTATCGGTCACTCCACGTGGGTTTTTTGTGGATGAAATGGAGCTTGGGCAAGTTTTTCTCGGAGTTTCTCCCGTTTTCACCTGCCACAAATTTCATTCTACTATTTCTCCTCACTCATCTCATCCATTTCGTTTCATTTCGTTCATCCATTCCTGTGACGGTGCGTCAGGGATAGTTGACTGGCACGCTTGTAGTTTACAGACCTAGGTGCTTCATCTCATCTCATTCCTAAACCCGACCTTGAGTTGGACACGAGTTGATGATTTATATTTGAAGAGAAAATTTTTCGCCTAGACCGGGACTCGAATCCGGGACCCTTGGCTTTCCGGGCCAAGTGCTCTACCAACTGAGCTAACGAGG
This sequence comes from Diploptera punctata, assembly GCA_030220185.1. NCBI lineage: Eukaryota > Metazoa > Arthropoda > Insecta > Blattodea > Blaberidae > Diploptera > Diploptera punctata. The sequence continues at coordinate 398,363 of JASPKZ010007245.1, read as the reverse complement.
CGAGTTACGATCTAGACGCAAATTTTTCGCTTATATACGTTGTAATTCCCTATCGCCAAATGCATTTGCGTCTAGATCGTAACTCGCCTCGGTAGCTCAGTTGGTAGAGCACTTGGCCCGGAAAGCCAAGGGTCCCGTTCGAGTCCCGGTCTAGGCGAAATTTTTTCTCTTCAAATATAATTTATCTTTCATTGAGCAATGTTAAATCAATAATAAAAACATCACGAGTTGATGATATTTAGTTATCAGACTGTAGTATCGAGGTACTGGTTTATTTATATTCAAAGGATATTTTATAGTGTGCATCGAAGACAGAACGGTACATTCGCTGTTAATTTCATAGTTAACTCATCCAAGTCCCTATTCCTGATTATTATTATTATTATTATTATTATTATTATTATTATTATTATTATTATTATTATTATTATTATTATTATTATTATTATAGTCGGCCGCGGTGGACTAGTGGTTATGCTCCTTGCCTCTGGTCCAGAGGGTCGCTGGTTCAAACCCGGCCGGGGTAGATGGATTTTTTAGGACGGAAAAATCCAAAGAGCAAGTCCTCCGGGAGGGACTTTAAGCCGTGGGTCCCGAGTCTGAAGATTTTCAGGCTCGTAAAAATCCTTAAGCCTGAATGAAAAGGCCTCTAAGCAATATTTACCGAATTTCCACGTCCTAGTACTACCTTGGTTTCCTAGATGTCAGTATGAGGCGGAACGCTGACCATGGACCACTCAAAGTGACATCTATACGAAAACAAGTGTAACTAAATTAGTACGGTTCAAATTCTTCCCTGTAAGGGGAGAGAGCGCCTAAATCTCTGTAAAGGGAAAACATGGGCTTACAATACAATACAATTATTATTATTATTATTATTATTATTATTACTAATATAATTATTATTATTATTATTATTATTATTATTATTATTATTATTATTATTATTATTATTATTATTATTATTATTATTATTACTATTCCATTCCATTAACTTAGGTTAATCCTTCACCTAAAAGGAACTTCTTACATCCCATACGCCACCCGGGCCTTAGAGTGGCATGACCTGTCGGGTGAAGGTTTTTAAACTAGGGATCTCATACATACTTTTTTACCAAAATGAGTAATCAGCTCAATATCAGGGCCTCCTCCGAGACAACACAACATGGTGACGAAACACATTCATATTAAACATGATGAATATGATAATGATGATCATAATGCCCAGATGATGTTCGGAGATCATTTGGGCCTTAAAGTTTCCTGACATTTGTCTTATAGGTGGGGAAAAATCCAGAAAAAAGTCATCCATGAAACTTGTTCCGATCGGGGATCAAACCCGGGCCTGCTGAGTATGAGGCAGGGACGCTACCTGAGACCACAACCGGTAGGCACTTACTTACTTACTTACTTACTCACTGGCACTATCGAACCCGTAGGTTCATGGCCGCGCGGACATAACCTCTCCATACATCCCTATCCTGAGCTAATGCTTTCCAATCATTCCCTGTATAATCTACTTCCCTCAAATCATAGTTAATGTTATTCTCCCACCTCATTCTTGGTCTACCAACTGGGCGTCTTCCCTCTGGCTTCCCTACAAGAAGCTTCCATGCAAGTCTTTCATTCCCCATACGTGCAACATGACCTGCCCATCGCAATCTACGAGACTTAACTGTCCTTATTATATCTGGCTTCCCATAAAGACCATGTAGTTCATTGTTATGTAGTCTTCTCCATTCACCTGTCTGTTCATCTCTCTTTGGTCCAAACATTTTTTTGTTCATCTCTCTTTGGTCCAAACATTTTCCTAAGTACTTTATTCTCAAATACTTTCCTCCCTTAAAGTAAGAGTCCATGTTTCGCATCCATATAATACAATTGGTAGAATAACAGTTTTATATATTTTCAATTTAACGTTTTTTGAAAGGAGTTAGGACATCAAGAGTCTCTGCAATGCATAATAGCACGCATTTCCAGAATTGAGCCTATGTTTAATTTCTTTGTGCATCTCATTCATACTTATGATTATTGTTCCTAGGTATTTGAATTCAGCCACTTCCTCAAAATTTTCCTCATTTGTCATTAGCTGTCCATTACCATTATATAATGTATTTCTACGTGTGACCATATATTTAGTTTTATTGATATTTACTTCCAGTCCTAATTTCTTAGTGTTACTCAATGGTGTGTGCGTGTTGTCCTTTAGTATCTCCTCGCTATAACTATTAATATTAAGTATTATTATTATTATTATTATTATATTTTCCACCACTATGGTCACGGGTTAACGTAATTCCCTCGTATGCAGCGGGTCCGGATTCAATCCCCGATCGGGACAAGTTTGATGACTAATAATTCTTCGGGATTTTTCCTAATATATAAGGCCAATGTATGGAACTTTTAAGGACCAAATTATCCCCGAACATCATCTGGACATCATAAACATCATCCACATCATATTTGCCTTGTTGGTATAAATAACTAAATGAATGGTGTCCCTTGTTTATATTGTCTCAGAGGAGGCCTTGACATTGAGTTGATCATTCATTGCAGGAAGACCCTTCATGACTGTGTGATCGAAAAAGTATGTGTATAATCTAGGATTAAAAATCCTCTCCCTGTCAGACCCGGTGTTGTAGGACATGTAAAAGTACCTTGGGCCCTAAATTTTCCTGACATTTCTCTTCCACTCAAGCAGCGAATAGTAATATTATAAAAAAAAATATTAAATATTGTTATAAATATAGATTAAAGAAGAGAAAATGGGAATCTGGTTAAATATTAGCTAATGCTAATAAAACATGTCATGAAATAAAATAAAAATAATATAAAATAAAATAAAGTAAATAAAGCTCCCTGGTGAATATTTATAGGTAGCCTATATACAAAATGCTGAATGTAGACCTACTTGATATACAGTTAATATTTTCATTGTGTGGAACTTAATAATCTTAAATACCTAGTGACAAATCATTGGTGATATTATATAGTAATTGTTAATAATACAAACCCTTGTTGTTTTTTTGAATTTACGCTGGATAAGTAGACTACGAGATCATTTGGAATGTTCTCAAAATCATCGACGGCCAGATTGACATTTTCCTTGTTGTCACCCAAGTTAACCACCACCACAAACGGAGGATTTTCTTCCAATTCTCTGCAAAATTAACATTTATCTGTGAGGTAACAGATCTATGGCATAACGGACTGAGAGAATGGAGAATTTCTATCAGTTCTGAAACATAAGTGCTTATAACAGAGAATACATACGAAAACCTAAGTTCAGTCTAAAGAAGTCAATACCAATAATGCATTCTTTATAAAGAATTAATATTATTCTCTTTTGAAGAAAATTAATATAAATAGTATTCTATTATTATTTTATGACAATCCGGCTGATTTCCATGAAGCTTCTCAGTAAGATAAATGTCTCCTGGAAGCGTTACGAACGCTTCGCAGGACAAGGATGGTGGAAGGGCTGCTTCCTCTGAGCCTCCAAACATGCTCCTCTGGGTATCCACCCCCCAAGAGAGGGCTACTTCTTCCGCTCTTCAAGCCCTACAAGTTTAGCTGAAGACAGAAGGATAGAATACAAATGGCGGAGATGAGGTTCCTAAGACAAGTAAAAGGATGTACAAGACTTGATAGAATAAGAAATGAGGATATAAGAGAAGAATTGAAAGTACAGCCTTTATTGGATAAAGTCACGAATTACAGACAGAAATGGATTGATCACATGGATGGAATGAGTAAGGAGAGATATCTATTGTTAGCATGAAATTATCAAGCAAGAGGAAGGCGTGATGTTGGAAGACCTAGAAGACGTTGAGCTGATGCATTATGAAGTCGGAACGGGCAATTGCCTAATCCCTGGAGTGATGATGATGATGATTATTATTTTATACAGACTACTGTAAAAAGTAAATTTATGGTGGTTTTTATTAAAATGAGGTGGCTCCGTGGCATAAGCGGTTAGACGCTCGCCTCTCACCGCTGGGGTTCCGGAGATCGAGTCTCGGTCAATCCATGTGGGTTTCGTGGTGGACGAAACGAAGCTTGAGCAAGTTTTTCTCGGGGTTCCTCCTGTTTTCACCTGCCACAATTTCATTCCACCATTTCTCCATACCCATCTCATCTGTTTCCTTTCATTTCATTCATCTGCCCCTGTAATGGTACGTCAGGCGTAGTCGGCCGGCACCCTTGTCATTCACAGACATCTATATATATGGGATCATCTCATCACATCCCTCGACCCGACCCTGAGTTTGATACGAGTTGAGAATATTTATATTTTTAATTTATTTTATTAAAATGACAATTTCAAAATTAGAAATTATTAAATGAGGATGAATTAGAGACATCTAAAAAGATACATTTCCTGTTGAACTTATACCCCTAGAATCCAGAATTGAATTAAATAACACTTTGCTTCAAACATAATAATAGTAAAATTTAAAATAAAGAACGAAAAGAAAAATGAATCCCAGGATATCTAAAGTTACTCTACTAAATAATTTAAAATATGGAAATTGTGAACTTCCAGCCATCTTAAAGAGATAGACCCATAGGATCTGAAGGTATTGTACAAGATAATCCCATTGTGCCAAGTATTTATCTGCTCTTCTAAACAACTGATTTTGCCACGTTGTTGAAAGATGTATCCTTGGCTGTAAACATCAGGATGGATTTCTTCACCAAATTACCTTCTTCTTCCTCAGCTCTATAGTGCAGGGTAGGTTTTGATTTCCTTAACAATCTTCCTCCACTCATCTCTCCTCACGAGAAAGTTTTTCCGCTCCCATTCATTTTACAATCTGCCGTACTTAGGTGGCATGCCTGCTTCATGATCAGCGGACCGGGTTCAGTACTCACTAGGGTTGTAATTTAATTGTAAAATTTTAAATCTCAAGGGCAGGATGGGTGGTGGCGTACAATTTTTAATCCCTAGATTTTGTACCGATTCCTGCATTAAATGCAAATCTCTCCATAGTAGAGCGGCTAGAATAAAAGCAAATATTGTTAATTTGCATATGTTGAGAAGACATGTGGTACCGATGATAGCGATTCGTCCGTTGGATTGTACTTTAGACCTGGCGGCCCCTTGGTGCTTTTCGACAGGAGTAGACATCGTGCTGGCATCATGTTTAATTGTATTATTTTCTTCATCATCATCCCTTATAAAACACACTCTACATTACACAAATACCTAACATGTACTCATACTATATTCATTTATGTTGACAATACAAGAATATCATCATCTACGTAAAAGTAGTCTGCTAAAGTAGTGTTAAATTGAAAATATATCACATTAACCGCATCTATCTGCCCAACGCGAAACCCAAAGCACAAGATGTGCAGTGGGTGGCATTGGAACATACACACTTTCATTTTATCGAGGTCACACTAATTCTTGAGGCCTTCTATTCTTTTGTTTACTTCTTCTTTACTTCCAAGGATCACACTAATACTGATATTCTTGGGCATCCTATTTTCATTAATTCTACAAATATGTCCTAGCCAACTCTATATAAGTGATTTTATATATTTTACAATGTCCTGTCTTTTATAAATATGTTCTATTTCTTGATTTTTTCTTATTCTCCATATTCAGCTTTCAAATACTGGTACATAAGTTATATTTTAATTTTTTTTTGTTCAATGTCACCTGTTTGTCATTCGACATTTCAGGTATTCTCTCCTGGCATTGACGTATTGTAACCCACTTCTGCGGTTGGGGCGCCTGGAAGGCGGGATTACGTTGCCCCAACGATATCATGGGTGATGACGATGGGTAATGATGCGCCAGGAGAGGCCTTAAACCTAAACTTAATCTAATGAGGTGAATATGATATTTATGATAATGATGGCCAGATGATGTTTGGGGACCGTTTGGGCCTTAAAGTATCCTGACATTTGTCTTACAGTTGAGGAAAAACCCCGAAAAAACCTCACCCAGGAAACTTGTCCCGAGCGGGGATTGAACCCGGGCCCGCTGCGTGACAAGGCAGCAACGCTACCTCGAGACCACAGCGGTGGACATATTTTCATAATATATTTTTCAAATAGCCTTAATGCAATTTCATCTTATATAGGCTCTCCTTAGTCTATGTTCTAGTCGCATATGTTCCTACTGGTCTTCAATTAAATGTATTTGGACAGAAAGGACGATTTAAACAATTTTAATGTTTTTATTATTGATTTCGTACATCTCAATGATGGATAAATCATATTTGAAGAGAAAAAGTATAACCAAGGGTCCCGGGTTCAAGTCCCGGTCTGAGCGTATACTTTTTCTCTTCAAATATAATTTTAATGTTGTTTATTTTTTATTATTTCACTCACCTCATACTTTATGAAGTATGAGGTGAGTGAAATAATACAAAATAAACAATATTAAAAGACCTCATAGTGTTATTTCCTATCTACATAACTTAATTTTACATTTGCTTCATAAGTTTTGTATCCAGCCATTATCATATTATTTAAATATTCTGAACAGATGGATCTACATTTCCTGATCGTTGAATTGGAAAATGAAACTTTATTCCATGGCCTTTGAGATCACCCAACTTGAATATATCGATTATTCCGTATGAGTAAGAGTGTACGGTACTGTGATAGACATTAAAATCATATCGTCATAAAGTGTTTTCTTATTTAAAAATATTCATTCGACCGTTTCCTACTTTTTTAAATCACGCTTTTACTGATACTTTATACAGAAGTCGGAGAATCGATACCCGTATATAAATATCGTATGCATTACAGAGACTCTTGACTTCCCAACTCCTTTCAAAAAACGTTAAACTGAAAATATATAAAACTATTATTCTACCAGTTATATTATATGGGTGCGAAACATGGACTCTTACTTTAAGGCAGGAAAGGAGATTACGAGTATTAGAGTAAAGCTCTTAGGAAAATTTTTGGACCAAAGAGAGATGAACAGACAAGTGAATGGAGAAGACTACATAACAGTGAATTACATGGTATTTATAGGAAGCCAGATATAATAAGAACAGTTAAGTCTCGTAGACTGCGATGGTCAGGACATGTGGCACGAATGGGGAATGAAAGACATACATGGAAGATTCTTGTAGGAAAACCAGAGGCAAAACGCCCTGTTGGTAGACCAAGAATGAGGTGAGAGAATAACATTAACTATGATTTGAGGGAAGTAGATTATACAGGGGATGATTGGAAAACATTGGCTCAGGATAGGGATATATGGAGAGCTTATGTCCGCGCGGCCATGAACCTACGGGTTCGATAGTGCCAGTGAGTTAGATAGTTAGTTATACCGATAGAACATTTTAAATGCGTTTCAATTTCTTTCCGTGATAAAAGTCGAGCTGAACGTATAACTCATCATGCCTTGGTGCAGAATTATAGAAGTTTGACTGGTTAATACCCCATGACGGAAGAAATTTCCTCATGTAATTTTGGCTAGTGTGTCCACCAACATTAGCCTATGAGTAATTTGGGAAGCTGCAATAAATAGTGGCACTAGGTAGAGAAAACCAGCTAAAACGACACAAGAACCCGATATCCTGACCACATGATACGCATATACTGGGTGTATTATCGTCTACCTCTGTAATTAAAACATGTGGATGTGAGGCCCGCACTCGCATGATAGATCCAGGGTCTTCTGGGCCTCTTGCGCCATAGAGCTTATTAGTAAAAATCCTTCTCTCTGACAAAGATATAATGTTATGACAGTAAACAACTTAATATAAAATACTATAACGATACTATAACCGTTCATATAATTAGTGTCGTAATTCAAATCTGGGCGTAAAATGGCCAACAGATTTTGCTCAGAGGCTTCTTATATCAGTTTGAAGTTCTTTTCCGTGCAATAAATTATAACGCTAGACCCTGATTTCACTTCCATTCCAAAGAGACCAAAGGGGCCACTTCGAAATCATTGACGAGGATGGTGACCATTAAATGTTTTAAAGTGATGATTTAAAATTTCAATGCTTCCTTAAAATATCTCGAGGCACCCTAAAGGGTTGCAAAACACCGGTTAGGAACTACTCAAAGTTAACATTAAGTAGACCTAATGTATTTTTATATTTAAAAATATACCGATAAAAAGAGAAACGAAGATATAAGAACAAAACTTAATATATTTAATCTCTGTGAAATAATAAAATATTATCAAAATGCTTATCTTCAGCACGTATTACGAATGAATGAACAGCGCATACCAAGAAGAATGTATAATTATAAACCAAAAGGGAGAAGAATGTTGGGAAGACCATTGAAGAGATGGAAGGACCTATAATGAGATCGGAACAGGCCATTGGGCTTAATCCTTGTTGTTGATGATGATGATGATGATGATGATGATGATGATGATGATGATGATGAAAAATAAAATTATATATGTTATGTTCAACATAAAGTTTCACCAACCTGCTGAACGCCAACACTTGTTCACTTAGTGGAACAACTTTAAGAGATCCTCTCTGAATCGTGGGAAAATTTCGAACAGCGACAGCTTTCTGATACACTTTGTAATGACTTGTTACAGCTTCAACTTCAGCTTCCAGATTCAGTGTCAGGTAATTGGGATTCACTGGCAGCCAAGTCTTTGTGCTTGTGGAGAAACCTAGGAGAAAGCATTAAAAACGTTAGTACCGGTTTGTTTTTTGTTTATTATTTCTTTTACATGTTCATTATTTTCAAGTTTCAGCATTTCGATTTTTTTTACTTTTTCAGCAGTGCGCTACAAACCGGAAGGTTGAGGATTCAGGTCCCGGTGGGGTCAGGATTTTTAAACTGACCCAAACCTTCTGGTGGCACCATGGCCCTGGGGTCAACTCAGCCTCTAACTAAAATGAGTACCAGATGCTTGTTCTGGGGTAAAGGCGCCGTCACGCAGGGCTGACAACCCGGCTGACATCAAGTGCCGATTGTCTAGAAAAAGTGGGAGCCTTAACATCCTACTACCCCAAGGGCCTCCTGAGGCCTGTAGTGGGAACACACACTTTAGTATTGTTTCAGTCGTCTGTAATTTGATGTGACTGTATATTTCTTACTTCATTCCACAAACACACACACATATATCATATATATATATATACTACATCCACTGCTAGACTCCGGAACTCCCTATTTCATAAGAGAACAAGGACTGCCACACCTCAGCTTCCCTTAAAAAAATTAAACTACCTCTTTTTAACTGCTCTCTTAGCCTCTCAATAATTAATGCTTTGTGTATGTTCTTTTTCTCGTTGTTCTTATTATATTGATTTGGTTAATTTTAATTAGATCTACTAGCATATTTAGAAGATAATCTACAGAAAGGTCTGTATGAACTTAATAAAATTACAGAAGAATATGGATTGAAGATATCTACAGAAAAAACAAAAATTATGGCATTTCAAGGTGTAGATCCTGTCAGAAGTAAAATTGTACTGGACAATAACATTTTGGAGCAGGTGAATAATTTTACATATCTAGGATTCAATATCTCATATGAAGAAGAAAAGGATGTAAATGCAACAAATATCTAAATTTTAAAGAATTTTAGGGTTAATAAATTCTATCTTCAGGCCACAGTTAGTCCAAAAACATTCAAGATTAAAAGTGTATAAAACACTGGCTCTTCCAACTCTTTTGTATGGTAGCGAAGTATGGACGTTGAAACAGAAGGATATACAGAGACTTAGATCTGCTGAAATGAGATACCTTCGGAGGACTACAGGATAAACACTAATAGATCACAAAAAAAAGAAGACATCTTAGAAGAATGACACATGGAACCTTTAGAAAACAAATTTTCAGATTATAGGTCAAGATGGATGCAACATGTTCATCGAATGGAAGATCACAGAATACCCAAACAAATGTTAAAATATCAACCTGCAGGAAGAAGAAGACCAGGACGTCCACTCAAAAGACTTTTTGGATGGTGTTTCTCTTGAGGCCGAAACAGGTCAACAAATGGCCTAAATTCGTGAATGTACTATGATGATGATGATGATCTAATGCTGTAGTCTCCAGGTAGCGTCGCTGCTACGTACGCAGCGAGCTCGGTTCAATCCCTGATCGGGACAAGTTTCCTGGGTGATTTTTTCAGAATTTTTCTTCTTAGGAAACACAAATGTCAGGATACTTTAATACTTAAATAGTCCTCAAATACCATTTGGCCATCATATTCGCCTTGCTTAGTGTGAATTTTATGAGTGAATAGTATGTCTCGTCTTAAATTTACACGCTGTCTCGGAGATGATCTGATCCCTCATCCGAGGAGGCTCCCCATGTCCTTTGCGTGGTTAAAGAAGTATGTAAGCCTATGTGATCAAGAGTTTAATCATACTTTCCCAACATCCCGTATCACTGTAGGCCTAAATCCCAAGTTATAAATATGTTTGTTTCTTGGGAACATAATCATATCTCCTTTCCTCCTGTTTATTCTTTATATATATTCACTTATTTATGTGATTATAGTAAATATATTTATTATTAGTACGTATTTAATTGTATGACCTTATACCTGCAGTATTTATATTCACTCCACAGATACAAGTTTTCCGACAGTATATTCACATTATCGAACGCGGAGATTCATGGACGCGCGAATTAAGGTCTCCTCACAAACCTAACTTGAGTTAACATTTTCTATCATCCCCTGTACATTCTACCTCCCTCATATAATGGTTAGTATTCTTCCTCCTCTAACTGTATGATTGGGATACATAATAAATTAAACCGATATCAAATGATGTGTGGCACCATAAGAAGAACCCTCCGAAAGACTAGAAGAGAAACTCAGCTCAGGTTTTATAAAATTATGGCTGTTCCTGTTCTTTTATATGGATCTGAATCATGGGTACTTACAAAAAAAGATATCTCACACATTCAAGCTACTGAAATGAAACTTTTAAGATCCGTAAAAGGGATGTACACGCATGGATATATTACATAATGAATCAATAAGAAATGAACTAGAGATATGTCCAATACCCGACAAACTAGAAGAGCACAAACACCGATGGAAAGAACATTTAGATAAAATGGACAAAAACAAAATTACCTAAAAAGATCAACACCTACAAACCACATGGAAAAAGATCTTTGGGACGGCCAAGGAAACGATCGACTTGAGACCGGAACAGATAGCATTGACCTAATCCTGGAAAGGAAGAAGAAGAAGAAGATTATTCCTCCTCATTCATAGAATTTGCCTATAAGAAGTTTCCGCGCCCCTATTTCGTTTCCAATACTCACAACTTGTCTTCCTTACATAGACTACGAGACTTGATCTTAGAATATATACAGGCATTATGTTTAGTTAACATAAGAATACGCAGATAAATTAATTAAATCATAAAATTTACTAGTTATAGAGAAATGCAGACAGGCATTTTTAGATGAGGAATCCAGGTCTCAGACAAAAATTTTCCATTAAAGTTGTTAGCATTTTCAACACCTCAGCCATTATTAAAATAAAATATGAGTATAGATTTGTATGAGCTATCTTCAGACCTCGGTTAGGGATTCGATGAAATATAATCATCAAAAACTAACGTTTGCAATGCATTGAATATACATGGCGTCATGACTAGAGTCCGGATGTTAGGCACTTAAAAAATTCAAACTAGGCAGGCAAAAAGGCACTGAAAATCATTAATATAGGCACTATAAAATTCAAAATAGGCTCTTAAAAATAGACTACAACATACATTTTTACAGCCTTGCGTAAAGAATATAAATATATGCTATCAATAGCATACGAAGATATCAGAGATGATTTTGGAACTTGTTTTGCCTTTTTTACAATGAGCATACGTATGTGTTGCGGTGTGTACGTGCTGCGAAACATGGTACTTCTTCGCGCAATTCACTGAAATTTTACACACTTTGCAAAACAATATTGAACCGTCACTTGAGAATATTTCCGCACCAAATTCTTTCACGAAATTGGTCAGTTTGTCTTACTGTTTACTGTTGTCCATTCTTATGGCATAGTAAAACAACTGTTCTAAAAGATTAAAAAATCCACATACATTTGTCGCACCACTTTGTCTTTGAAACACCCGTCTGTGAACGAAGACTACAGACTGAATTCAGTGTTACCAACATCAAAAATAATATTGCCAGTCACTTAAAGGTTTCTATGCAATGATAATTATGTGCCATGCAGTTTGTCCATTTCAATTAATTCATTGAAATACTAAGTTAATTTCGAGAAAAAATGACAAATAGGTATTTACAGGCATTGTAAGCTGAAATAGGCATTTATAGGCAAAATTAACTTAATGAAAAACAACTCTAGGGTCGTCGATATGAACTTATATGAAGTCACTTTTACGATATCTATAATAAATAACTGTAGGCATTTTCCCTAACATCCGGTCTCGAGTCATGACCCTTGGGATGGGGTGACACTGCAAGCGTGCAGTTAGTTTCATAATAAAATTAATTGCTACATTATATGCAATTATTTTCTGTACTAGATATATAGTGTATATGGTTATGTCAGTAAGTGTGGACATTTATTGCGTGCCCTGCTCTTCCTGAATGTTTACATTTTGTGGCAAAGAGTAATGGTACACTCCATCTCCAATTCGCCTCAAGCTACCAACAAAATGGTCCGCCTTTTTGTTAATTTCATGTAGTTCGGTACCCTAGAACGGAGCTCCGATTAGCATATCATCTTCCAGGCCTTCTGTGAAAATGTTGGTAACCCAGCACTGTAATCCGTCCCAAGTTATATGTTTGATTCTTGGTTCCTCGTAAGAATAGTTCATGCTTTCGGTTATAAATTTATTTCCTGAAAAGTAGCGATTTTATATTTAACCTACTTCCTCTGACCACAGAAATATATTAGAACTTTTTAGTTATCGGAGCCATATAATTAATTGGTTGATCAATTAATTAGGGTTCTGCAAGAACTATACTAGTTATCAAAAGTTAAATTTGGGAAATAACATTATGAGGTTCTTAATCATGAAGAATTAGTCATTTTTTACATCTCACCTCATAGTTTTATGTTTTCTAAAACACGAGAACTGCAGTTTTCAAAAGGAAACATCCCTTCCACAATGTTGGTTGAAAATGGAAGGGATGTGTTCTTTTGAAAACTGCAGTTCCCGTGTTTTAGAAAACATAATCTATGAGGTGAGATGTAAAAATGACTCATTCTGCTTGCATCTTATCGTCTAATTATTCTTCTCTGCTTTCATTTACAGGGTTAACTGGACAGATGACTTTGATAGCCTATAAATTTAATGTCACTACATATTCACTTATTTAGAAAAAAAAATGATGGGAAATGAAAGCTATTGAAACTCTTCTCGTGAGCTTAGTTCATCGACTTAACCCATTTTTCATAAGGCTGAGTTTTTGGTTGATTCTAAATCTGCTATTCAAGTTATACCAAATGATGATAGACTTAGACTTCTGACAATATTAACATAATAATGCAGAAAAACACTGCAGTTACTCAACAAATGAATCAAAATAATATAATTTCAATGCACATCACACATAAAGTTGAAAGGAGATGAACTTGCAAACAGAGAAACTAGCATTCTACAGCCATATCTTGGCGAACTGTCAATACATAGAATAAAATAAAAATAAAAGTATACAACAAACAAATAAAATAGTTCCTCAATAAAACTCAAACCATAGCAAAATATATGAAATGGTGTAATGTAAAAGTTTTTTACAATTCAATAGCTAACAGCGAAACGAAGAAAGCGTTTCCAAGTTACAATTGGCCACCTGATATTTACTGCCTCGTTCACCTGACAAAATTAATTATTTGACATCAGAACAGTATGGAATACAGCAAAATTTGACGAACATAATTTCCTATAGGATCACCGATTAAATCAAGACAGATGAAACTGCAAAAACCTTGTAGAATAATATTTGGATGCTAAATGCCTATAATTTGATGATTACTACTACTATATTTAATGGAATCGTGCTCACCGGCGCTAGTAGTATTGTCCCATTGGAAGGGAGTTCTGCAGGGGTCCCTCGAAAATAACTGATATCTGTCTGGTCCAGCATTAACTCCAGCAGGGTCTACAGTGTCTTCATAGCTGATGATTTCATCCACCATTCCAATCTCGTCTCCATTATAAGTAATACCGGACCCGGGAAGTAACAGCGAAATTACATTCATGATATCTATCTTTCCAGGGCCAAATCTTGTGCCCACTCTCTTTTGATCATGATTTCCAATCTGAGAACAATGACACTTGGATAAAGACACAGGAAAACATTTATGTTCATATTAAATGGTTCTTGATAGATACATCAAGAGCAATTATTTATTTTTACCACCCTAAAATAGTATTTTTACTTAAATCCTTTAATTAGGATGTAAGTTCGTCCACTTTGCTTTAAAGCAGTACCGGTATGCAATCCTCTCAGATCTAAATTTGGTTCTTAGATTTTAAAGACAGCTAAAAAAATAATTGGATGGCGTTATGTATCAACCGACTTTGCGCCATTATCTAAGTTTCGAGAAAAATACGTTTAAAATTTAAGTCAATCTTCACTATTTATTGTAGCGCCAAACTAACAATATAGAATATTGCAAGTTATGTTCTTTGTTTGACAGTTATGTATCAATAATTTAAGAGCAGGAACATTTAGCGCTTAGCTGCATGATGCAAAATTTAGATTAGCATTTATGAAAATCTGGTTTCGTAGCCGTTTATTGTAAAACATAGAAGCTGTGATGCGATAATGGTGTTTACATTTTTCTTTAATATTAAGGCTATATTTGGCGCTGGAAGTGTGCGTTCACTTATTTCATGAGCCAGTGCAACACATGACATCAAAATCTCTATTTAAAAAAAAAGGGCGCTTAGCCTGTTTATGCATAACATTGTCCAATTACAATCAACTAGAGTACACAACAATGATTTAAGACAACTAGTACAGTATGTTTTATTTAAAAATTGCTGAGTGGTATATTTTTGTTAGGGAACTTATCACGAATATGTTATACGTAGTTTAGACTCTGAGACATTAATCTGTGATTAGGCTTGAGGTATGGTATTTAGTTTCCGATGCTTTAAAATTATTTTCATTAAAAAAATAATGATATTATTTTAAAGATGGGAAAGCCAGTTTTTTATATTATTAATTATTTTTTCATCATCATGAATCGTGCAAAATTATGGTGTCGCAAAAAAAAACTTTTTTTTTACTGCCCACAAATTATTCCTTAATTAAACATTTAAGTTTTTTTAAATAATAAAAACACAATAAGAATTAAAAATGTTTCGTGCCTCAAAAATATAATTGAAGAAGGATGTGTCAGAGCCTGAACTCATGATAGGCCTAAATTCGTGAATAAGTATCCTAACGAAAATATAAAATCAGAATTATTTAATGAAATATGCTAGTAGCTAACTATTATTAGGTATTGTAGGACTATATCATTTCAATTTTGAGTATTTCATACAGTCAAATGTGCAATTGAAATTTAATAAATATATTCAATATTATACATTGTACAAAATAAATAAGATACATTAGTTAAAAATCCTGATTCTGGAAAATGTGACTGCAGTTATTTGTTGTATTGTCAGCCACGTAAAATAATGGGATGTATTTTTATATTCCAAGAATCATTTGATCATTAATTTAGTAGTTTCACATTCAATTAAAAGTTTATTCAACCACATTTAGATCTAATATAAATATGACTGCTCATTAAATAGACATAAACATCATATTGATACATAATCAAAATCCCCAATGTGATATGGTATTTAGTATTAATGTTGATTAACAAAAGGAAACCCCACGACGCGATAGACCTTGGAGGTCCATCCTACCAGCCGGCTGCAACCCTCATATTCATATGTGTCGCTCACAGATTTGAATTATCAACCGACCAGCAGAGGGGTGACATGTGGTCAACATATCATATCCGCCAACTACTATAGCTGGTTTTTCACATGGAGCAGCTACTTATCATAGCTATACAAATTCTTCACAATGCCGGATAGGTATCGATCCCATACACTGGCCAAATTACATGACAAAAATTAAAATACATATAGATAATTCATTAATATTAAACGCAGCAGTAGAAAAATACACAGTATAAATAATATCAATAAATTTTGATCATATTAATGAGACAGCATTATATATATATATATATATATATATATATATATATATATATATATATTTATATTTATTTATTTATTTATTTGTCCACCGCTGTGGTCTCGAGGTAGCGTGCTGCCTTGTCACGCAGCGGGCCCGGGTTCGATCCCCGGTCGGGACAAGCTTCCTGGGTGAGGTTTATTTTTCGAGGTTTTTCCTCGCCTGTAAGACAAATGTCAGGAAGCTTAGGGCCCAACGGTCCCCGAAAATCATCCGGTCATCACCATCCTTATCATTATCATCACCATCCTTCACCGGTGTGGAAAGCAACGGGAAGCTAGTAAAGCTGCAAAGCATAGCATGAAAATGTTATGATTGCAGTGAAAGACCTGCCCTCGGGCAGATTTACTATGGATGGATGGATTAATTAATTTATTTATTCCGCCCAAAAGTGAACAGTTGATAGGAAGTTCGCCAATACTAATATTGTCTTATTAAAACTTTAGCGGAAAAATGTTTTGATAACATAATTCAACGTAAATAAATTTTTAATTGTATCTTCTTCTTCTTCTTCCTTCCAAGTATTAAGCCAAGGCCTGTTACGATCCTATAGAAAATTTTCCCTCCAGCGTTTTATAGGACGGCCCAGAGATCTTCGTCCTCTTGGTATATAATTATAAACAAGCTTTGGGGATCCGATTTGAACTCATTCTTTCAAGATGGTGTTTCCAATTTTAGTGGTACTGTTTAATATATTCCAAAATTGGCGTAGTCTTCAATTCTTTTAAGATATCTGTGTTCCTTTTCCGATCCCATCTGGTGTAACCCGCTGTTCTGCGCATGAATCTCATTTCACAAGCCGTTATTCTGCTTATGTTGTCTTTTTAGTGTCCATGTTTCACTACCATAGATCAACACTGGTCTAGCCAAAGTGTTATATAAACGTAATCTGGTGTTTTTTTTTTGTACGAGGGATGGTTTCATAACTTGATTAACAATTCCCAAACTATATTTAATTAATGTTGGGAAGTAAACATTATGAGGTATAATCATTAAAATTCATCGGAGAACATATTGTTTAAACAACTGACCTCATAGGATTCATGGAGGCTGTAGAAATAAAGAAATTGAAAAGTAGTAACAAACTGTTAAATTCTCAACTTGATTTGAATGAATTCCCTTTGTTAAATTTAAAAATTTAAATAAATATTGTTGTATTGTTGCTTAGATCAGTTGATATGTACTATAATAACACAATTCATAATTTGTTAACATGTCTGAAGAAGGTACAGTGTATCGAAACAGCTGTCACTGAATTATATAATAAATATGAAAATCTTATTTTGATCATAACAATAGTTTTATGACATTTATTTTATTGAAGTTTAAAATTTGATACTCACCACCCAGTTAGGCCACCCCCAGCTAGGCATATTATCCATCCATTCATGGATCGTGGTATTGAAATCATAAGCAGTGGAATTGATGTTAAGGTCTTCAATCATCACAAAATTAAATGGGAATTGACCTCCAGGCCTTTCTTGTGTTCCATAATATTCCATTACTTTTTTAAGTGGAGCGTATGTTTCCAACATCAATATTCTGTAATAATATAAATAAATATAACCTCACGTTAGGATATTACTAAATTTCATTAAAATATATTTAAATACTAACAATACTTGTATTAATATATATGAAAGTGTTTTTGGAGTTATGGCATATCTGACTTTTGTTCGGTGTGATGGCACTTGAGGCACAGCTGGCGTTTAGGATGGGAATAAGAATATCAATGAAAGTAAATATATGCCACACTTAATATTATTTTGTTATGAGACCAAAAGTTATTTATGGATGTGAGATCCGGAGAATGATGGTTACTGATGTGTCATTGCTTAGAACTTTTAGCGTAAAATTTTGAGGATAATTTTTGGGAATATAAGGAGATCTGATGGCACAAGGAGAATTTTAATGAAACCACGGACTTGATCAGCTAAACAAAAGAGCATATGCAATACGATTTGAGAAGAGCCGACGGATTGCCTATATAGGCATTCAATGAGATTAGAGGACGAAAGAATTCCTAAAAGAGATTTGTTGTGGAAATTTGATGGCAGACAATTAAAAAGTAAGACCAAGAATCAAATTGATTGATGATGTAGATGACGTTTTGAGGATTATGAAAGTGAATATGGCAGGAAGGAGGAGTATTGTTAAACAGTATAACACTTACCCCAGGTTATAAAACCGATTAAGAAGAGAAAAAGAATATGGTCAAATGTTTAATAATATGAATTATTAAATGAGAATGGATACTTAACAAAAATAAATTTTTTTTTAAAGAAGTGGCGGAATTCAAATACCTAACGAATTAACTAACATATGTCCAAGGCCACGTGAACATAAGCTCTCCATATAGCCATATTCTGTGTTAATATTTTCCAACTTTCTCTGCATCAAATAGGCCTACCTAGGAAAAATAATTATAAAGAGGAATGAGGTGCAGAAGGAAATTAAATATAGTCTTATAATTCTGAGAACTATCATGTATTAAAGAGAATTTTATTATCCCAAATTATTTTTTAAAAATGTTTAACTAAAAATGCATTATATAAAATGATGCTCCTCTAATTATATGGATGCAAAAGTCTACTGTTATTTTAAGAGAGTAGAAAATATTACGAATATTTTAAAAGAAAGTGCTTAGGAAAATTTTGGACGCAAGATAAACAGACTAATTGGTGAATGGAGAAATCTAATAAACACGCTATCTGTAAGGGAAAGTATATGTATTAAGGACACTTTAGTAAGGAAATCTGGAGGGTATCATCCAGATTTTTTTAAGATCGTAAAAATCCTGAAAATGGTAGCATTGGTCCTGTGTCACAGATTTATGGCACGTAAAACGAACTCAAGCAAAAATTAAAAGTCTCTGAGCGAAGTTTTTTAGGCTCTTTCAGGTTCGTATTTTATTTGCAGGCGGTAATTAATGGTTCTGTTAAAAAACGTTGTGAAATAAAATATTATCTCGTGCATGAGTTAATACATTGATTTCCTTGAATTGAGTACCAATGCGTGTTCACAATATTATGATAATTAAAAATATAAATGTATTTTTGAACAACATAGCATCTATTCTAATTATACTTCCCTGGAATTCATTTTTTAAATTATATCTAGAGGAAACAAAAAAACACAGCATAAATTACACGGTTGATTATATAGGTTTGTAAAAACATACAAGAATCAATTAAATTCTGTATAATAAAGTAAATTGTTGCGTCATGCGTAATGCGAAGCCCAGAGAAGAGATGAGATAATACCCATATTACTTGAGGCCTGTTATATGCAAGGATTGCCGGCTGACCAACCCTTCCGCGCCGTCACGGGGGCAGAAGAAATCAAACGGAATGAAATGGATCATGGGAAAGTAGTGGAATGAAGTGTTTTAGGAACGATTAATGGAAGAAAAAAAATACTAATGTCAATTATTTCGGTAAATGTGTAATAGCTATATTATTAAATTATAATTTTTATGAAGAGGAAAGGCCTCTACCTACCATGCGCAAACTGCTGGAGAAATGAAAATAAATTATGGATTTCCATGGTGTTACCAGCAGTCTTAGAACTATAATAAATAAGAATTTTAATTTGAAAGTCCTTTATTTAAAGTAGAAATATAAGAAAGGGAAGAATTTTTGAACTGTCAGTATGCAGAAAATATTACAATTTGGGGAGTTATAAACAAGGAACAAAACAACAAAGTAATAAATGGTGCTTAAAATAAGAAAGTTAGGATTGATGACAAATTTTGAAAAAAGTGTGTCAATGAAAAATAATAAGCAATTCTTTGTAACGAAGGAAATTAAATGTGATGTTCATATAATAAAACGAAGTCAATTTAGTTTGCATATATAGGAAATAAATTTGAATCAGAAAGAATGCAACAAAAGGAAATTATGCAAATAATCTAAACAAGTGAAAGATTATATAATTTAATTAAAGTCATTCTATCAAAATGGAAATTGAAGAAATAATTTCAATTTTATATATAAAACATATTAACTACCTGTATTAAAATTTTGCAGCAGGAACATGGATATTAACAAAGAAAGATAAAACAGAGTGTAAGCAGAAGAGATGAGAATTTTAAGAAGTATCGAAGGAAAGACTCCATGAGGTAGAATTAGAAATACCGATACCAGAGAACGACTTGATATTAGACAATTACAAAAATGTATTGCACAGGAGAGAAATTTTGAGAAGGGTCAAGGAAAAGACGAGACGAGTTCGAATTAGAAATATAGAAATCCGATAACAGTGTACTATTAGATTATTACGAGAATGTATTGAACAAAATAGATTACAATGGTTCGGACATATAAACGAATGGCAATAGAGAGACTACCAAGAATTAAATTCGAAAAGAGAATAAAAATAGAGTGAGTTTCACTCGACCTGCGGCCGATAGCGGGAAAAGTGACTGCAAACATTGAGTCATCAACTCGCGCTGCCCACACATGTCCACGCTAGTGGCAGCAAGTCGAGTGAAACTCGCTGTATATTAATCATCATTGGGAAGATTAAGATTGAGGTGAAGAGTTAATATAAAGGCAAAAGTGCTGAAAAGATACAGATATCTAGAGGAAACCAAGTCGGATGACCCACGTGGAAAATGGAAAAAATTGTATAGAAGAAGAAGAAAACTATGAATATTGAAGAATAATTAAAGAATCTAAAAGAATAATAGTCGCAAAGAGCCAACCAATGTACACTAAATTAATATAAAATTATGGAATATTCACCTAAAAGGTCCGTCTCCTCAACTTAATTAATCATTTAACTGTAGCGCTTTCGGGACTTGTCCCAACATCGGCAGGATTCAAAACTGGTGTATACATGCAACCCCCTCTACCAGATCTTCAGTGAAACACCAGTTTTGAATCCTGCCGATGATGGGACAAGTCCCGAAAGCGCTACAGTTAAATGATTAATTAAGTTGAGGAAACGGACCTTTCAGGTGAATATTCCATAATTTTTATATTAATTTTGAATAATACCTCAACGGAACACATCATGAATCTTATAAAAGTTGACAATGTATACTAACTTGCTTTCTCCGGTCTCTGCTGTCTTCTGATCGACAACTTCTCTCCATTGCTGCACCATGTCATAAGTTCCAGGAAGATTTTGTGTGTAAATATGATTCAAATAATTTGCTTCCGTAGGCAATGCACTTGAATCCCCAGAAAGAGGCTCGTCCCTCAATTCCTGATCTTCAAACAAATATGGTACAGCATCTACCCTAAATCCATCCACTCCTTTGTCCAGCCAGAACCTTATGGCATTCTGAAAATTGAATTTGTATTTTAAACATGGTGTTATCTTTTTTCACTGCAAATAAAATATTATGTGACTTGCAGTAATTTTGCTATCGAAATATAAATAAAGATAATAATGGGACTCTATTAAAGGCAGAGAGCAGTATGAAATTAACTTTTTTTTTTCTGTTTGACGTAAAATTCTAATTTTCCAGGTGTGCGTTGTATGTACTAAAACAAAAAAGAATGGTAAATTTTAAAAAATTGGAGCTCTGAATAAAAACAATCAAACATTTCAGTTTTGCAAAAGCGTATGTAACTCAGTCATTTTGAGTATAAATTCTAAATTCTTTTACAGTTCTGTTGGTTAATTGGTAGCCTAGAATTGTTTTAGAAATTTAATAACTCATATCAAAAGTAAGATATAATATCAGGAAACTTTTAAAATTTAGTAGTTTTGTAATAATAATATTAATAATAATAATAATAATAATAATAATAATAATAATAATAATAATCCTGAGGCGCAACAACTTGAAAGGTGAAATTTTTGGCCTTCTCAACAATCCTCATCTGTCTCTTGCCATATTCAAATTAGTCGTCGCTTTTATTTTCTTTAGATCGTTCATTGTGTCATCCTCCCATCTGATCTCCGATCTTCCAACTGCTCTGCCTCCTATAGGTTTCCATTTATAGAGTTTCTTGATCAGTCTCTGATTATCCATTCTTATCAAATGTCCAACAAACCAATTCTGAGAGGTCTTACAATAATAATAATAATAATAATAATAATAATAATAATAATAATAATAATAATAATAATAATAATAATAATAATAATAAATAATCTTATAAAATACGTAATAATATATTTAAATTTTGGAAAAAATAGAACATTTTAATTAAGATCTAGAAAAAAAATCCAAATTCCATACATTTTTTAATTATTCAGACGTTATATTAATTTATGTGTGTCACATGACTGAAAACCAAACTTACTGAAATAAAATATCGATGAACATAGGAGCAAAAGTATTACTTTTATCGGCATATAAAAGCCTTCTGAGGTCGTATACATAACCTGAAAGAATTTAACATGCCAATAAATAGCCTTCTTGCGGGTCAAAAAAACAAGAAAATAAAAATTCACCATTTCAGACCATCATCTTCCCTTAAAAGAGATTATAAAATTTAGTTGTAAAACAAATGTATCCTCATTGATAACCTATTCCCATCCTTTACAATCTCTAATAAGTTAAGCCTCTAAAACCTTCACCAATCGCCCTCTTCCTAAGTATCGACAAATATTAGTATCCAGTATCATTGTTTTAAAAAGTATCAGTGCTAACTTTAATAAAAATGAATTAAATGTTCTCATATTCCCATATTATTCTAACCTCATTATGAAATATTTTATATCCTTAGTGCAAGAAGATCATAAAAAGTATTGAATTACAATAAGGTTGAATTGTAATAAACTGACTATCCGGCACTGCCTGGGTATATTTTCCCAATCATTTGTTATCAATCAGTTTAGTGACATCTTAGAAATTCTAAGTCCACATTTGGGGGTCAAATGCCATCGTGAATGTAGTGAATTAAATTTGTGATTCGAAAGCTATGGATTCGACACTAATATTTGTATTTTTATTGTTTTTACTGTCACCCC
The DNA here is from genome assembly GCA_030220185.1 of Diploptera punctata. NCBI lineage: Eukaryota > Metazoa > Arthropoda > Insecta > Blattodea > Blaberidae > Diploptera > Diploptera punctata. Next base: position 375,263 of record JASPKZ010007245.1, on the reverse strand, counting down.
CTCCTCGAGATACTAGGGGTCTTTTACATTATTTTTTTAGATTAAAAGTTATATCTGTATCGAGTATGGTTGAAATTTCTCCAGACTTTTCAGAGTTCAGAATTTGTTCGAATTAAACAGACTACATTTTGTTACGTATTAATACCGGTATTTAGTTTTAATGTTTCATTTGGGACTTTTGTTTAATTACTTTTTATTTGATAATGAAAACTCCAAGTCGGACATTCACAATTCAGATATTTGCCGTACACTTACCTTCATTTCCTCCACAACGCGTGGATTTTCATAGTTGAGATCTGGTTGCTGAACAACGAATTGATGGAGGTAGTATTGTTGTCTCTCTTCACGCCATTCCCAAGCCGATCCACCAAAAGCGCTAAGCTGTAAAATATATTTAATTTTAGGAAGTGATATTTTGAGGTTATTTTAATTATATTATTTTTGGTTTGATCATCTTACCTCAATATTAATGTCGATTTGTTCTTGAACATGTTTCAAAACAATTCTGTTTTACCGTCAGCTTGTCCAGACTGGTTTTATTTATGTTGCACAATCTGGATGTCGATGTCAGCTCCATCCTGTGGTTGGCCATAGAACCTCCAAACAGAATTGTTTTGAAACATGTTCAAGAACAAATCGACATTAATATTGAGGTAAGATGATCAGACCAAAAATAATATAATGTAAAATATAGTTAGTTCCATACTTCAATAAAATGTAGGAAATTCTACATTTTAAAATAAAGTTATCTTGAAAAATTATGACAAAAAAGTAACAGATTACACTTTCCTAAACATTAAACTGGTGCAAATGTATAATTTTCTAGAACACGGCGTGATTTTTAAAATAGAGACGCAGAGAAGACAGAGTAAATAATGATTATCCAAAAATACATTTTTCTAAGATACTGTATGACAATATGTTTAAAAAGTTATCGGAGAGTACAAATAAAATGAAGAATTGGACAAAACTTTGATAAATAGTCCAAGTGGTGGACTGTCTTAAAGAGCAGATGAATGCTTTAGTATTATAGTTTAAAATCGTCTCGGTATAGCGTGACTGTCCCAACTAGGATCCTAGATTCGAATCCTGACGATTCCGGAGGAGTATTAGTGATGAGATTTTCGGTGTTTTCTCGGGTTTCTCCTTCCTCGAATTACATCCCACCAACGTTTCCATTCTCCCTTCCCTCCCCTTCATGTCATTTCATTTCTAATTCATTCATTTCGTATCACCCTTCACCTCATCTCATGTTATAAAAAATAGTTTGGTGGCGCCCAGAAATGTTGAAAATATGTGATTGCGGGGATCCAATGGGGCCCATCAGGGACCTGGCTCATGATTCCGTGCCTAAGTAGTAAAAAGAGCAGATGGGGCCAACGGGAGGGTTATAGTCCCTTCTGGCGGCCACGGACCCAATCCAAAAATGGCGGTATGTGTCATGAGGAAAGAACTTGTTGTACCGGACCGGAAGATGACTACAACTCACATAACACAGTGGAATAAACTTCATTCTATTCATCCATAATATACTGGGATAGCGAAATAGATATTTCAGATCGCGATGCTTAGAGTCAGTCCACCCAGTTAGTCCTAACAACTAATACAGTTTAAAATGCATTTACAGTAAAGTAATACGTTAGTCTTTGAAAGTAAAAAAATGCATTCGTGTACTCCTCGAAATTACTTTGACTATTTAACTCATGCCACAAATGCTAGTCAATGACCAATCAAATTTCAATGAAACTTGTTTTACAACCAATGGCAGTCGTGTTTCACCTCGCTCTTTATCGAGTTCTCTTTATCAGCTCCTACTTTTGTGATAAAGAAAGTTCTGAACAGGTTAGACCATTATTTTTCTCCAATAAAATACATTGAATACAGCAAATAATGAATAGATTCAGTGATTTTACTGAGTTGTTTATTCAAAATATAAATGATTAACCTATAATGCTGATTATAATAGTTTGACGTGTTTCATTATTTCTCCACTAGAGTGCATTCTTACAATATTGCGATCCTATTTGGCAATAAATAATATGATCGAGTTGCAGTGAATATACATAACCTCACATTTCTAATTTGTTTTCAAACATCGCCGTTTACATTAACTATATAAATATTTTAAGACACCGGTAACTATATTCAAATAATTATTTTTTAGTAAAGAGCTTAATTTAATTCGTTAAATAGTCCTAACAAATGCCACTCTTGATTTCCAAATTCTCTAGATAAATTCACTTCTCTCTTCGTGAGTCGAGAATTTATCGATAATTTGGAAATCACTCGTGGCATTACTTATGATAAAGAGCATATTCATTCCCCTTACTCCACTAATCTTCTCTACCCGCATTGGATAACATTTGATATCCTTCTAGTTGTTAATACTAAAGAACCCTCAGGGATCCCCATCTAGGGGATATGTGGATGGCGACCACAAGGTGCCCAAGCTGAGCAAAACATTGCTTCCACTTACTTGTGTTTTGCTCCTTACTTTTATCTTTAACCGATCTGGTATTTCTTCCTTTTCTAGTACCAGATCCCTCTTTTTTACTTTCCTGTCTAGTCTCCCTTGCCTGACCTCCTGTTTTCTTCGACCCTGATGGTATTAGAGTATTCGAGGCCAAAGGGTTCATTTCTGTCTTTCCTATATATCTATCTATTTTAACCTCGTGGACACTCACCTTGAATACCCACATAAGCTGCATGTTCGAATGCAGCCCCATTGCAACTTATAGCATAAGTATACAATGGATTCGTGTCATCGGCTACGACTGGATACATGTAATGAAGAAGTACTTAATAGTAAAGAATTTAAATGTTATTATTCAGAAAATAATACAATTATAAATTATATAAACATTAAAAATAATTCATAAGAATTTGACAATATCTTATCAGTTATCTCTGTCAGAAAATTAATAGATATCGGCACTTGAATTTAACTTTTTTTTCGAGTAACATCTACTGATATTTTTCGAATAAGGTATTAATATTTTCAATAGGGTAACAATGTAGATGAATTCGGTATATTATTAAAATCATATTTTGAACTAACCCAGTTGGTTGGGGGCACTCTATTCCCATTCTCATCATATTTCGGATCAATCCAGACATAATAGTCCGTGTAAGGGTCGATCTTCTTTACGGAATTGATAAACCATATGCTTTCATTGCTAGTATGGTTGGGAACGAGGTCTAGGATCAATTTCAACCCTAAAACAAAAAAGAAAAATGTTTAACATTGAACTAAAAATATATTTTATTGTTTACCTATTTACTGAAAAATGAGAAAACATTTAATGTCTCACGTAAATTTGACGAATTTTGTCAATTTTATAAATATAAACGTCAGAGTCAACAATGAACTTTCCAATTAAATAGTTTCTGAAGTAGTAACTACAGACTTGTACAAAATGGTTGAATTTTACATGAACAAAAGAGTCAATGTTTGAGTTGTCTTTAAAATAGAGTATTATAATAATATTGTGAAAAGAAAAATTAATGTCAACCAGGAATCGAATCGTGGACCTCTAAATATTATAATATTATAATATGATCCATTATTGGAACTGTGTTAAAATAACAGTATTGGAAGATGTTAAATTTAAAATAGAAGCCATCTAATTATTTGACAAGAATATTGGATGAAACAAAATAAATAATGTTAAAATTCAAGATTTGCATTGGTGATCATTGATTGATTTACCTACATGGCATTTACAGTACAGTCCGGATAGCTTACTTCAATGAGAATTTTGGGTATGTAAGATATTAACATTTTAAAATAGCATTTTTGTTCTAGATATTTATAATTATATCTTACCAAGTTCCTTAGCTCTACTTTGAAGTTTGTCAAAATCATCTAAATTCCCAAAAATAGGATCAACATCTGTAAAATTTGCAATGTCGTATCCGAAGTCAGCCATTGGTGATTTGTAAATAGGCGATAGCCACACAGACCCTATACCAGCATCAACCAGATGGTCCAACTTTGAGGTGATTCCTGCCAAAGAAAACAATAGGGTACATTTAGGGCCAAAATTATGTAATGAATTAATTAGATCCAATCCAGGGGTAAGCAAACTAAACACACATGGATTTAATGAAGCAATTAAAATAATTATTTAAATATTTTTTTTAAATAATAATAAATAGTAACCTATTTGCTTATTTTAGGAATTCACACTATGAAGAACGATCGTAACGATACTAAGGATGGAACAGAAACTATGTTCCGAAACTAGTTTATAGTCAAATAAGAAGAACAATATGAGGTGAGTGATAAAAAATTCTACCTAAAAGTAACCTATTTGGTGTATTTTATTATTTCCTAATGTATTTAATTCCTTTCTTCAGTTTTGTATTAATCTATTATGTATTATTTCGTTTATATCATTCTCCATTGAATTAATTCTTTATGTGTTAGAGTGAGTTTTATATTTTGAAATTTTCTCCTAAATTTGTTTTGTTTTATTTTATTGCCTAATGTTTTTAATTGCCTTCTTCTGTCTAATATTAATTCTTCTATATTGTTTTGTATATTTTATTTACCATTGCATTAGTTTTTTATGTACCAGAATTTATTTTAAATCTTAAAATTGGTATATTTTATTTTCCCCTCTCTTTAAATAAAACTTTGAAATGTAGCCTATATATTCTATTTATATTATTTCTATATTTGAACTGCACTCGAGCACGAACCATTGATCATTCGGTTGTCAATACTGTGTAAAAAATGTATTTGTAAATTAAAATGTATTCTTATTATTATTATCTCATTTGTATTGTTACTCAAATGTATCTAAATGACACAAAGTATAGGATGCAGACAGGAAAACGGTTTTCAGAAACTTCTGAAATGCACACGGGTTTAATGCAAGGAGATGTAGTTTACCTTCTGCTATTCACTTTTGTACTAGAGCATGCAATAATATCTTAAGAGGATAAAGAGGGTATAAAACCTAATGGCATTAATAAACTGTCGGTAAAAGCCAATAATATACTATTTTAAAAGGAATTCATGATAAAATTCTCTTGAGGTACAGTATTAGTCACAATATAAAAATGTTAAATTGAATACATACCTCTAACGTTCAGTCTTCTCAACTTGTCATTTTTTAACATATGATAGGCCTATCGTAACTGCTTCCATCTTCAGTAGGAGGTTGTTTGGCTACTGAATTATAAAGAAGGAAATATAAATTTTAAAAGAAGTTGGCAATAAAACGGCTTTAAACGAGAATGTGCTTAGTATATACAACCCTCAGGATAATCACAAACAACCTTCTGCTGATGATGGAACCGGTTTCGAAAGACCTATAGTATTTTAAATGTTTTAATAAATTGAGGAGACTGAACCTTATAGGTATTCAATTATATAATTTTTTAATACAATAATATTCGGCTATATCCCATTATATAATAAGAAAATATTGGAAGCCAACTTTATTTTAAGCAATGAAAAAGAAAATTAAAAGTTTGGAGTTGAGATCTTTACATGTGTAATTATTCAAATGTACATAACTGAACACAGTCATGATAAAAATTATACGAAATGCCACTTATAAAAATAATTTTATTTACAGAGAATTTAACTTCTAAAGTCACATCATGTAACAATGTTTTAATCGTATCCAAAGAGTATATATTTGACTAACTTTCTACATTTGACATATAATTGATCTTACCATTGAGATCCCCGACTCCATCACCATCGCTGTCTTTGAAAGAGCGAGGGTAAACCTGGTAGAAAACAGTTGTTTGCCACCAATCCAAAGAGATTTGAGCTGATGTTACTAAAGCAGTGTAAGTTGTTAAAAACACAACTAGCCAAATCTTATGCGCCATGTTGTCTAAGAGATTTCCTCTTCAAACTGAAAATAATTTCTACATATTAAAGAGCATTCTGAAGAAGCGTTGTCAACATTTTTAAAGGAAACAGTACATATAAACAAAAATGGTTGTTATTCTCCTTTATAACAGAAAACGACCCCAGCTTGATTTCTGTGTCCATAGGTCAACTCCCGACAAATGTTGGTCCCACAGCTCTGAAGGCGAACGTTACCAGTACGTGTAATATGTATACCAGTTCGTGTTCTTACGTGAGTTTATTTCCATCGTCCAGTAAATACGTAAAACATTAGATACTACGGTTCGGGGGAGGGGGGAAATGTATTTCGTCATAGAAATACCCCTTCGTGACGATAAAATCAGTGTGTGTTCAATGGACCCTATTATTGAGCCTATATTTGTAGGGTTAAATTGGCAACATACTTATTTACTTACTCACTGGCACTATCGAACCCGTAGGTTCATGGCCGCGCGGACATAAGCTCTCCATACATCCCTACCCTGAGCTAATGACTTTCAATCATCTCCTGTATAATCTACTTCCCTCAAATCATAGTTAATGTTGTTCTCCCACTTCATTCTTGGTCTACCAACTGGACGTTTTCCCTCTGGCTTTCCTACATGAAGCTTCCATGCACGTCTTTCATTCCCCATACGCGCAACATGTCCTGCCCAACGCAGTCTATGAGATTTAATTGTTCTTATTATATCTGGCTTCGTATAAAGACCATGTAGTAAATTTTGTTATGTAGTCTTCTCCATTTATTTGCAACATAGGTACAGAAATTAGAACTTGAAGCTAATCTTTACGTGTTAACATACGCAGAATTATTTTTTCCTATTTTCAAAAAGACTCCGTCCTGCCAATACATCAAATGCACTCTTGGCTGAAATAAACCGTACCGGTATATTTAGGAACAGGATTATAAGTAAAGATCTATGGTCTCCTCGTAAGCCAAGATTTTACCCCTTGCGATTTATATTTATTTGGTGAACTAAAATATGTGTACAAAAATAACCAGCACAAGTTGAATAAATTTAAAGTTACGAACTGAAATTTTATAAATCAGCGCTGAAGAAGTAGCGGATGTTAGTAGAAATTTCATAAGAACATGTGAAAGACATATGGATACAAATGGAGTACATTTTCAACAACTGTTGTAACAAGCAAGATAATACAAATACTAAGAACATGAACTGAATAAAAGCATTGTACAACAACGCAAATACGCTGGTCCTTTCGGCGTACGTTGGTTGAGGTAACAACGCATCGATAAAGATAACGCTGTTTTCTGTTGTTTAGGAGAACAATATCCCTATGTAGCTAATAAATCGGCCAGCATATTAGGATTTAATTTGCCTTGATATCTCTTTTCCATAGCTGAAATCATTTGACTTAGCTCATTTGGTTTTATTTTACAATGGACAAATGGGCGAAAAAACGTTTTTTAAAAAAATAATTATTTAAATCCATTAATTGAAATTGAAATAAAAAAAACTATGGGTGATTGAGAAATTCCGAATACATATTTGAAAACACGATAAAAACTGCATTAAGTATGACTATTGGTACTCATGAGACAAAAAGCATGTTGACTAGTGTTATTGTTGGACCATCAAGAGGGATGCTCTACAGGCAAAATATAGCAGAAAATTGTCATTTCTTGCATTCTAGGTGAGTCCGAATGTTCGAATATTGTGTAGTTACGAATGTAGAAAATATTAAAGTGTTTTGAAATTATAAATTCCTGTCTCTCGGAAACCTTGCGTGATGAAGAAAAACCGATATCATATTTGAATTCAGGAGAAAAAATACTATCAGAATCATATTTTTCTTTCTGAGACAAAAAAAAAGTTTATTTTTTGTTGCTCAGTGTAATAGATCGTATAATTATATACGAGTACGGTATGAGCATTGTTTAAACTTATTATATTGTATAATTAATATATTTCGACCTCAACGGCAGATTCGGCGCAGGAGGAGTCCTTCATCACGGCGGATCTGGCGGAAGTGGCAACCCTCTAGATGGGGTTAGTACATCCAGGAGCTGGATCTAAAGCTTCGAGGTGGCAGTCCCACCAATGGTCTACTCTGCATAGCGTTGGTACCGCGATCACAATGGAAATAAAATCTTCCATTATTTTCGAAGAGGAAGAAGAGATGTCGGACGTCCTCGGAAGAGATGGTCTTAGATCTATTAGTGAAGACGGAACAGGCAACTCTTGCCTAAACCAGGAAGTGAAGAAGAAGAAGAATTAATATATTTGGTCTGTGTATTCTTATCTCTTATGGTTGTTTCTGTTGAACATATGTTTCAATGCTTCTGAGCCCCATCTTTAGCTTATACAGACTCAGATGAAGATGGGGCTCTGAAGCCTTGAAACATGTTCAAGAAAAACAACCACAAGATGTAAGAATACATAAAACAAATAGGCTATCTTAATTATTAAATAAACTTCTTAATGTTACTTCCTAATGTGTTTAAAAATATATTATATTGTATCCACAAGTCTACTATTCATTATTACAAGTAGTGTCATGCAATTCGATTAAGGTTTTTATTTATTACATGCAATGTCTCATTTTAGTCCACCGCTGTGGTCTCGAGGTAGCGTGCTGCCTTGTCACGCAGCGGGCCCGGGTTCGATTCCCGGTCGGGACAACCTCCCGGGTTTCTTCTGGGTTTTTCCTCGCCTGTAAGTCAAATGTCGGGAAGCTTAGGACCCAACGGTCCCCGAAAATCATCCGGCCATCATCATCCTTATCACCATCATCCTTCATCTGTATGGAAAGCAATCACACCTATAATTCTCTAGTAAAGCTGTAAAGCATAGCATGAAAATGTTATGATTGCAGTGAAAGACCTGCCCTCGGGCAGATGAATGTCTCACTTCTATACTTAAACTCTTTTCATTAATTGAAGGGTACAAGGCAATATATTTTATGTAAATTAATACAGTTTTTGGTAATTAAAATTACATACTTTCGAGCTCAATACTATATATTTTGTTCTTCTTTTCTTGTTCTTGGAAAACTCCTTCATATTCTTCTAAGTTTAAGAAATTAGGTAATCGCGTAGAAAGGTACCACTTTTGAACTAGTTCACTTTAATGAACTTTATTGTGTTATTACATCAATACAAATAAGGAAATATTTTGTTTTAGTATGAGTTCAAATATTTATGCCCAAGTGGATAGACGAGGGCATAATTTTTTTCAATTAATACGTATAATTCTTCTATCCATGTATCGTACTATATTTTAATTCGTGCTATGTTGAATTTCTCACCTTTAATTAAATTATTAACTCAGTTTAAATAACACATCAGGTCTACTATTATATTTCTCACTCCAGGGTCGTCATATAGAATGTTATATAAAATATGGAGGAGCTTCTAATGATTGTGAAATCCGCAAATTAAATTTCTATATCGGAAAAGGGTGGATTAATATGTTTCAATTGAAATATTATACTGAGCAAATTAGCTAAAATTTCAACAATTCTAGTGACGTCAAGTTAATTATATTGGCAGCGCGCGACTTTCATCTTTCTACTTCGGGAAAACTGTACTGCCAATATGAGGCAAGTCAATCTTCACTATTTATTGTAGGGCCAAACTAACAATACTGGATATTGCAAGTTATTTTCCTTTTTATCAGTTATGCATCAACAATTTAAGAGTGGAACATTTGGCGTTTAGCTACATGATGCAACATTTAGATTAGCATTTATGAAGATCTGGTTTTAAAGCCGTTTGTTACAAAACATAGAATCTCTGATAGTACTGATGACGTTTACATTTTTCTTTAATAATAAGGCTATATTTAAAGATTTGGCGCTAAACGTTTGCGTACACTTACTTCAGTACAGCAGATAGTATCAAAATATCAATTTTTTTAAAATGGCGCTTGGCCGGTTAATACATAAGATTTTCGATATATATATATACATGTCCACCGCTGTGGTCTCGAGGTAGCGTGCTGCCTTCACGCAGCGGGCCAGGGTTCGATCCCCGGTCGGGGGAGTTGCTTTCTGTATGTTGAAAGGTTTCTATTTATAGTAACGCGTTGTGAATGGTTTTAAGAGTAAACCATACCTATTTAAAGGTGACGGATCTGGGATTGCTACCGGTACTTCAGGATCCTATATATTCAGAATATTCTTAATATTGCTTATGTTACTACCCACATGCTAGATTTTAATTTTTATTTTAGCCAAAGTGTGTGGTAAATGGTTTGAGAACTGTAGCCCCTAATAGTTAATTTTCCACACTCATTTTAATAACATAAATATATCTAATTCATTATAGTACGAAATAATAGTACATTGATGTTTTTTTTATTATTAATTTAACATTTCTCAATGAAAGATAAATTAAATTTGAAGAGAAAAATTTTCGCCTAGACCGGGACTCGAACCCGGGACCCTTGGCTTTCCGGGCCAAGTGCTCTACCAACTGAGCTACCGAGGCGAGTTACGATCTAGACGCAAATTTAATTTATCTTTCATTGAGAAATGTTAAATTAATAAAAAAAAAACATCATTAGAGGCCTTACTGGCTTTTAAAGTAATGTTAAATTTCCAATAAATGTCTTCTTAACTAAGAAGCCGCCATTTGCAAAGATAGAAACAATGGTTTCAAAAGCATTTGACGATAGGGAATTACAACGTATATAAGAGAAAAATTTGCGTCTAGATCGTAACTCGCCTCGGTAGCTCAGTTGGTAGAGCACTTGGCCCGGAAAGCCAAGGGTCCCGGGTTCGAGTCCCGGTCTAGGCGAAAATTTTTCTCTTCAAATTTAATAGTATATTGCGATGTAAGTGTCGGAAGTATGTCTTAACAAAATCGAGCAGTTAGAAGAAGCGAGACGATGTCGAGCGAGTTGTTTCTAAGATTCTGTTAAAGACATTTCATATACAAAACGTACTGGATACTATTTTCTGGACGATGTAATATCTTACTTGTGCTATAGAATACTGTAAATATTAATTAATATGTTAGTAAAAGATAAATGAAAAATGTAACATAATTAATTACCATGAGAATGGAACAGTTAAAAGCCATAAGAATTTCACTTCCCGCACATGTTAGTTTATTTTCCAATTCAGCATTTTTTATTTTATTTTGCATAGAAAACAGGTTAGGTGTGGGAATGTCAACTTCCGATCCGTGACAAGAAGCTTGGTAACTTGATAACTACAATATACTACTTAACCTACATTACAGGCCCTAAAGTGATACAACATGTTGGAAAATGATTTTAAACTCTAGATCGCACACATACATTTGACCACACAAGGACATAGAGGACCTTCCTGGATGAGTGATCAGCTCAATATCAGAACCATTCTGAAGCATGAATATGATTTAGTAATTGAAAATTAGCTCTGAAATTACATATTTTCATAGCACTTAACTTAAATTATTTATGTTCATAATAAATTGTACCTAAGCGAATGACAGTATGGCAAGTTCCAAAACATTAAAATAATATTTAATGGAACCTGCAATTTGACTTAAATTTAATATATATATATATATATATGTATATGTGTGTGTGTGTGTGTGTTGTTATTTTCAAATGCTGGGCCTTGGCAATGAAGCCATTAGCGTTCTTGCTCTGCAATATTTTTCTATGGTGGATCCAACAGATAATACTTCACAGGTTTGTAGATGTTCTTATATATATAATTTTACTTATCTCTAGACACTTTAACATCTGAGATCATATCGCATTTAGTAATTTATTTGTTTATTTAATGATACTATGAAGTGATGAACACGATAAGATTGGTCATGGTAATGAAATTCCACCCAGAATTTATCTTGACAAAAAAAAACTCATATTCGTCGGCACCGGAACCTCCCGGTCTCAAACGATATTGCTTGAAAGAACCCTCATATTTTGTAACATTTTATTTACAAATAATAAACCTATTATTGCAGAAACGAATTATTAAGATTTGTTTAAGAAGGCCCATGGACTCCCCTAGGAACCTTATTTATTCAGAATAAATTTATAAATATGTTTTACTGATCTATTACCACAAAAATAAAAAATCATTACAAATATGGTCCAAGTAATCACAAACCGGACAAAATTGTATAAGAGTTTATTGAACCGAAATGCCACACAACTTAATAAGACACACTAATAATTTTGACCCTACTCCATTGAGCAAATGAAGCCAGATATCAGTAATCAAATTTGGTAAATTCAGATTTAAAATCACAATATAAAGACAAGCAATACACATATAATGTATTATTGGCCGATAGCGAGGAGATACTAAAGGACAACACGCACACACTATTGAGTAACACTAAGAAATTAGGACTGGAAGTAAATATCAATAAAACTAAATATATGGTCACACGTAGAAATGCATTATATAATGTAAATGGACAACTAATGACAAATGAGGGAAATTTTGAGGAAGTGGCTGAATTCAAATATTTAGGGACAATAATCACAAGTAGGAATGAGATGCACAAAGAAATTAAACAGGCTCAATTCTGGAAATGCGTGCTATTATGCATTGCAGAGACTCTTGATGTCCCAACACCTTTCAAAAAACGTTAAACTGAAAATATATAAAACTATTATTCTAGCAGTTAAATTATATGGATCCGAAACATGGATTCTTACTTTAAGGGAGGAAAGAACATTACAAATATTTGAAATAATGTACTTAGGAAAATTTTTGGACCAAAGAGAGATGAACAGACAGATGAATGGAGAAGACTTACATAACAATGAACTACATGGTCTTTATAGAGGCCAGATATAATAAGAACAGTTAAGTCTCGTAGACTGCGATGGACAGGACATGTCGCACGTATGGGGAATGAAAGACTTGCATGGAAGCTTCTTGTAGGAAAGCCAGAGGGAAAACGCCCAGATGATAGAACAAGAATGAGGTGGGAGAATAACATTAACTATGATTTGAGGGAAGTAGATTATACAGGTAATGATTGGAAAGCATTAGCTCAGGATAGGGATGTATGGAGAGCTTATGTCCGCGCGGCCATGAACCTACGGGTTCGATAGTGCCAGTGAGTAAGTAAGTAAGTAATACACATATAATATATTATTAATTCACCTATTGTCATAAGAACAGTTAAGTCTCATAGACGGCGATGGATATGTGGTACGAATGGGGAATGTAAGAGGGGCTTGAAAACGTGTAAGAAAACCAGAGGGAAAACGCTCAGTTAATAGACCAAGAATGAGGTGGGAGAATAACATTAACCATGATTTAAGGGAAGTAGATTATATAGGGGATGATTGGAAAATATTACCTCAGGATAGGAATGCGTGGAGAGGTCATGTCCGTGCGGCCTTTACGAGTTCGATAATGCCAGTGAGTCAGTTAGTTAGTCACGCAGAAACGTGCACCTATAAAAATGCAATTTAGATTAACGTAAGATCTATTGTAATAACTGTAAATAGGTCTACAATTAACTATTTTTGCTCCCATATTTCGCACCCAATATTTTTTTATTGTTATTTTTCTCCTCTACTTTTAATTTCCATTTATAGACAAACACACACACACACACACATATATATATATATATATATATATATGGCATGGTAAGAAAAATAAATGCCTGAAGGGGATTCGAACCCGGATCTCTGGGTTGGTACCCAAGCGTGTTATCCATTACACCACCAGGCGATTCCAATTCAAACACTTATTTTTCTTATATATACATTATATTCTCCATTATTACTAGATGTCGCGAGAACTCGGTCTTCACTGCCACCTAGTAGCTGACTCTAACAAGTAAGCAAATTAAAGAGAATATTTCTACTTTATAGCAGTGACGCTTTATCGATATTATAATTAAATTTTTGACATTGAGCAATGCAAGCTTAATATGACATGATAAGAAAAATAAATGCCTGAACGGGATTCGAACCCGGATCTCTAGGTAGGTACCCCAGCATGTTATCCATTACACCATCAGGCGATTCCAATTCAAACACTTGTTTTTCTTATATATATATATATATATATATATACCTAATAGGCCTAATAATTAACTACGCATTTTTTTATTTCAAATTGGGTTTTTTATGCGATAGTGCGTTTTGTCGAACTTACAGCAATGGCGACCATGATTGAAAGTTCATCTTCCTACATTTCGAGGTTGCCAACCTAAATAACTATGCTGTAATAAAATAACTATACTGTAATATTACATATTACAAAACGCGTGTGGGAAGTAAAACCACTGCCCTCTATGTGTACTGCATACAATGTATATACAAAAAATATTCAAAAAGTAGTGTTAATATACATTATACGAAACAAATCACTGCATTTTAAATGAACATAACTTTATTTGAAACAATATAAAACATATACGTACTTGTGCAACTTTATCACTAATTGGTCTCACTGCCTCCTGCAGTTTCAACTAATAAATATTTTCCACACTGTTAACCAGTTGTTTATAATGAACGCAAATATTTCCAACAAAGATATTATTTTACTATTATGTATTATTTTGAAAACACCATCGCGCAAAAAAATAATGTACAACACACGTTTGTGAAGTGTTTTACAGAATCTCGGAAATTAAAAACCTAGCAATTGCTCGGTTTTTAAACATTTTCCTCAATTCTGTAAAAACCACTTCCCAACCTCGCATAGTAATGTACTATTGTATGCCTTTGGACTGTGCCTGAATATTGTCCACTCGGATATATTAAAAATAATGTTTGTATGTACTTACACCAGACAAATAAATAAAAGTAATATAGTATCACACTAAGGCTATTAGGTTTATATAATTTAAATAAAAATATTACACTATTATCCCTGTGATTTTACTTACAAAGAACGAAACTGAAGCAATGACTTGTTTTGGAGAGTTAAACTAATAACTGAAGTTATGTTGAACATAGTAACTTCTTATCTTGAAAGTCGAAGATGACTATAGGTTTGTCCAATTATTTTTTTCAGTTGACATTTTAGGTAGCATGAACAACCAACTTCAATAGGAACAAAAGAAAGCTTAAAATAAACAGGAAACTATCTTCTTTTGTTTCCTGAATGGTGTTAATCTCATCTTGTTAACATAGGATAATAGGATAACGAATTAAAATTATTTTACGTAACTATATTTGTGTTCCTCGACCGCGGTGCTTTAGTGGTTGTGTTCCTTGCCACTAGTTCCGAGAGTGGCGGGTTCAAACCCAGAGGGCTCGATTGATTTCTAGGATAGAAAATCCAAGGGATAATTCCTCCACGAGGGATTTTAAACCGTGGGTCTGGAGTCTAAAGATATCCTGGCTCATAAAAAAACAATAAGTCTGAATAAAAATACCTCCGTGCAAAAATTGTAACCGACTTTCATCCATCCAAGTAATACATCAATTAATATATAGAGTAACAAATTTTCACGTCTCATCTCATATTTGTATACCTTAATTGCCTACTTCAAGTCTTATTAAGGGGATGTGCTAATCACATGTCACACGTTGACATATGTAGGTAAATGAGCGTAATTAAATTAGCTGGTTATGAAACTTACACTATATTATCCTGAAAACACGAGTATTAAAAAAAATATATAATAAATCTCCACAGAACCCCTTCACGAAATTTCAGGAAACTTTAAGCCCCGAATAGCCCCAGAACACCATCTGGCTATCATAATCATTAATATTGCCTTGTTTAGTATGGTTGTATCAATGAATAGGGTGCCTTATCTTTAAATGTTCGTGTTGTCACGAAAATGGACCTGAAATTGAGATGATCACTCAACCAGAGAGGCCGTCAAGGACCATGGGTGATTAAAAAAAAGTATGTGATCCATAGTTAAAAATCCTCTCCCGACAGATCGTGTTCATGTAAGGCCCGGGTGCGTTGGCGCATGTAAAAGTACCTACGATGAGAAAGGTTAAAATAAGATAAAGAGAGAGAGAAAGAGATATATAAAATAATAGATATCGTCAGTTTAATAAAAAATAACGAGTAAATTATATAATCAGCTTCGTGTACGGGCCCGGGTTCGATTCCTGGTCGGGACTAACTTGCCGAGTGAAGTTTTTTCTCGGGTTTCTTCCTCAACTGTAAGACAGGTGTCAGAAAACTACAAGGCCCAAATAGTCCCCGAACACCATCTGGCCATCATTATCATAATTATATGCGCTTAATTATATTAAGATTAAGATTAAGGGCTCTCCTGGCGCATCATTGCCACTATCATCACCCATCGTATAATTGGGGCAGCGTAACTTCCCTCCTTCCAGGTATCCCAACCTCAGAAGTGGGTTACAATACGCCAATGCCAGGAGAGTATACCACAAATGTCGAAATGACAAACTGGTGGCATTAAATAAAAAATAAATAAATAAAAATTCTTCTTCTCTTCTTCTTCTTCCTTCCAAGTATTAGACCAAGGCCTGTTACGATCCTATAGAAAATTTTCCCTCCAGCGTTTCATAGGACGGCCCAGTGATCTTCGTTCTCTTGGTATATAATTATAAACAGCTTTGGGGATCCGATTTGAACTCATTCTTTCTAGATGGTGTTTCCAATTTAGTTGGTTTTAGTTGGTACTGTTTAATATATTCCAAAATTGGCGTAGTCTTCAATTCTTTTAAGATGTCGGTGTTCCTTTTCCGATCCCAAAGGGATGTTAAAATTAACGAGCAAATTAAATAATTAGCTTTATGTACATTTTCCAAGATGATAATTGTTTTACCCTTAAATTGGAAATGTATCCTATATGTTACATTGATTTAATTTCTTTAATATTGTTTATAAAACAATAGAAAAACTTAAATTTGTGACAAATTACACAGTAACAAACAAGAACAACTTACATCTTCTATGATTTTGTTTTCATTGGTCCGAAACATTTAATAACTGGCACAAGAAATTATTGTATCGCTAATTTAACGATTAATAAGAATAATTTAATATGAGATATTATAAACTACTTACAATAAATCTTATCTTAAGATATTTACATGCTTATGATTTGAGTGTTTGTCTAGACGCTCAACTTTTGACAATTACATCCAAAATGTTTATTCTAAGCCTATATATTCTATAAAATAATATTATCTATTTATTTACTATCTCTACTTAAGGCTTATAAACATCATCAATATAGTGTGCACTTGAGATAAAAAAACACTCAATTGTTCAAGACAGGTTTCTTCAGATAAAATTTCACCTTGTATCACAATTTAGAGCAGTGAAAATTAAAAAATCGTTATTATAAGTAGGTAATTATTATTTACTTTGACAGATAATTTCCTAATTTTTAATTCCACGTACCTTATCGAAATTAACGAAATAATATTTTAAACAAACAATGATGCAAGTTTCTACCGGCAAATACATATATTTTTTCTCGACTGTAATCTGTCTGATTTAAATAAGTTTGATAAAGATTTCTTTTGGATCTAAGATGGTTAGCTTATATAAAATAGATGAGTTTTGCCAGATTTCATCAAAAATTGTATTATGACATTACCATACTTCATTAATACATTTATCCAAGCAACTACTTTTTATATTATGTCAGTACCTCCATTACAATATACAGCATAATAATAATAATAATAATAATAATAATAATAATAATAATAATAATAATAATAATAATAATATATAATAATAATAATTAAATATCAATAAAACTAAATATATGGTAACACGTAGAAATACATTATATAATGGAAATGGACAGCTAATGACAAATGAGGGAAATTTTGAGGAAGTGGCTTAATTCAAATACCTAGGAACAATAATCACAAATAGGAATGAGATGCACAATGAAATTAAACATAGGCTCAATTCTGGAAATGCGTGCTATTATGCATTGCAGAGACTCTTGATGTCCCAACTCCTTTCAAAAAACGTTAAATTGAAAATATATAAAACTATTATTCTACCAGTTATATTATATGGGTGCGAAACATGGGCTCTTACTTTAAGGGAGGAAAGGAGATTACGAATATTCGAGAATAAGGTACTTAGGAAAATTTTTGGACCAAAGAGAGATGAACATACAGGTGAATGGAGAAGACTACATAACAATGAACTACATGGTATTTATAGGAAGCCAGATATAATAAGAACAGTTAAGTCTCTTAGACTGCGATGGGCAGGACATGTTGCACGTATGGGGAATGAAAGACTTGCATGGAAGCTTCTTGTAGGAAAAACCAGAGGGAAAACGCCCAGTTGGTAGACCAATAATGAGGTGGGAGAATAACATTAACTATGATTTGAGGGAAGTAGATTATACGGAGAATGGTTGGAAAGCATTAGCTCAGGATAGGGATGTGTGGAGAGCTTATGTCCGCGCGGCCATGAACCTACGGGTTCGATAGTGCCAGTGAGTAAGTAAGTAAGTAATAATAATAATAATAATAATAATAATAATAATAATAATAATAATAATAATTAACTCACTGGCACTATCGAACCCGTAGATTCATAGCCGCGCGGGCACAGCTCTCCATACATCCCTATTCTCAGCTAATGTATTCTAATCATTTCCTGTAGAATTCACCTCCCTAAAATAATCGATAATGTTTTTCGCCCAACTAATTCTTGGGCTACTTTCCTCTGCTTTTCTTCTCTTTCATTCCCCATTCGTGTCACATACCCTACCCATCTTATTACATCTAGTTTTCATAAATGATCATACGCCTATAAGCTATAGCTCACTGTTATGAATTTGTCTCCATTTTCCTGTCTATTATATAGCATTATATTATTATTATTATTATTATTATTATTATCATCATCATCATTAATAATAATAATAATAATAATAAGGAATGTTTTACAATACGATGTGTGATTACTTTCAATCCAGGATCATTTTTTTAATTATCAGAATTCTCTGTCCTAGTGTATTTTATTCCTGAGACCATTTGTTTCCATTCCCTTTTTCTTCTTACTTCATCCATCTTCCTTCGGTTAGTATCCTATTTAAGAGTCTTATTTCATATATTTTCTTCTTCAATTTGGAATTTTTTAGTTTTTCTTTAATTTAATTATTTCGATCATCATAACTTTTCATATTGTACTATTCTATATTTTATCTCCTCCTTGAAATTTGTATTGATCAATAAATTGTATACCATTTTTAATGTTTTCTTCTGTGTCTTCTAATATATTTATCCCGGCTGGTATAATCCCTTATTACACTATTCTTGATTTTATCTCTCATTTTGTATTTGTGTCAACCGCCTCCTGATATTAATTTATACTGCTAACAATTTTGTTTTGCAACCGGCTATCCTCATTTCGGATCCAAGGGTGGCTCCTCTTTAAGGTCATCGGGCCCCGTATCCGGTTCCCTTTTTTGAAAACATAAATTACAACATAACGCATGATGTTTCATATTAAAATCATCTTTCTTCATGCACTTTCAATAAAAGATATTATATATTGAAGCAATTCTAAGAGTCAATGGACTGATAGGCCCGAAAAGAGACGGTCCAGTGAAGTTTGTGACTTGCTGTGCATTAGTGCTTGAATGGATAGAATTTTAACTTTAGGCATGTACTGATATTTTAGGAATGACAAAGAAATATTTAACCTCTTGAAGGCAATTAAAAATCTCCCGCAGTCACAAATTTCGATATTTCGCATCGAAACTCAGTTGATGCTAATAAAATAAAGTGAAGAAGGTATTGTACAAAATTAGCGAAATCCAACTATTATAAGTAGAAGTTTACCTGAAAAACAAAAAAATTAAAAATTCTCTGTAGTAACTACCATGTTTACTTCGTCACAAAGTATACAATACAATTAAATTAACCCCTAAATTGCTATGTAACCTATAAAATACATTGATTTTATTATTTATTTTTTTAATAAAGTATAATAGAAACATGAATCAGTAGATATTTAAAGCTGTATCAAATTACACAACAATATGCAATAGATTCTCTTACGGTTAGGCATGATACTTTTTGACTGCAGTCCGATGCAAATATGCTGGCATAAGAAATTGAGTTTCTCCAATTTAACAAAAGAAATACACGAGTATATTCCGTAAAGCACCAAAATCGGACTATAAATTTGACTTGTTGTGGAATCCGGTTAGTTTCCGCAGTTCCTGTATGTCGGTCTTTCTCTTAATCAGTAGTGATTCAAAATTATAAGATTTTTTTTTGTTGCTGATTTTGCTACCAGATCTAAATTTATAAATAGGTCTTCAGTGCCGGTAACGAAAATAAAAACTAAGTCAGTTTGTATGCCTTCAATATTTTTGTTTATAACAAGTAAGAGCTCAAACTCGATTTTCATCAAGAGGTGAGAACCCGTTTCTGTCGTGAGGATACCCAGAAATTGACGAAAAATGTTATATCTTTACCGAAAACTCAAGAAACGAATAAAATACAGCACAGAAAATTGTAATTACTTGAAACACATATTTTCTCATTTAAAACAAAATCACGTTTTATAAGTCTCGATGGTCGAAAGCATTCAAAATAAATTATACTTTAGAACAATTAAAGATGCTTCAATTAAATTCGTGTAATATGCAGGAAAAATTTGGTTGCCCGGAAATTTAATTTGAATCGAGTTATGAGAAAACAAAATGGCGGAAGACAAAAGACTTGACAGATTCCACACTATCTTCCAATTTAATGAGCTTAGGAGCTGAAAAATAGTTTAAGGCTTCCCAACTTCTGAAGGAAATGATACTGATCCCGAAACGTGCTCAGAAATACAAGAAGGGCTATAATAAGTAATGGGAGTACACACAGAATATGTCTGATCAAGATGCTCTGACTGTTCTAGTGGAAGCCAAATTATGTACAAATCAATATGACGTTATAAGGGCAAATGCCCCTGAAAAATTTCCCTCGTCAGGACTGTTCAAGCTGCAAACATGATTTTTTTATCTCAAATATAAACAAGTAACCGAAAGCTATCCTCTTATTCTTTTGCAAGCATTGCTTGACCATGCAGTAGATCGTCGATTTTTTACATTACAAGTAACATATCACCGAATTTTTTTAAACTGAAGATATCGACCAGCTATGTTTGATAACGAAATTGCCCCTTAGGCCACAGTTCGTAGAACCAGGCATTTGATGGTTCTGGAATAGATGATTCACCGGCTTTGATGTTCCTATTCTACTCGTTTGTAGTAAAAAAAAAAAGTCTTCTTCTTCTTCTTCCTTTCCAGGATTAGGTCAATGTGATCTGTTCCGGTCTCAAGTCCATCGTTTCCTTGGCCGTCGCCCTGTAAGGCGGTCTGTCTAGGAGAAAGACAACTCCGAAATTAAACTCTGGCCCTCAGGTTGGGGGTTTTGCAGTTTGGTTGGTTACTCGTCCAAATAAAAAAAATATTACTCAGAAGTCTCAAGTGCAAAACTTATATAACAAAATCCGCGTCCTGCATCGATAAAATATTGTAAGCCTCATTCTCCTTCAAATCAAGAGATATAACATTTGTAGTTTAACACCATATGTTCAACATTAAATTATTATTACGTTTAAAGTGACATAGTGCATGAAGGGTTACAAGCACTGCCTGAATTAGGCACCACTGCTTGGAAATTGAAAATTGAGTACAAGTTCAATCCTATCTATAATATAATGTTAAAATTTGAAGTTTTATAATACATTAATTTAAAATTTGTTTATGGTAATTTTTCTTCTCTCAATTTAAGTGCGGCTTAATTTAGTGCTAAACTCATTTTATCTACCATTGGGATTAAAGGTATTGCTTCTAGAAATATACGGTATAAGACATTTATTTTTAATCTGGCCTCCCCTAGCCACTTTTTGGATACCTACATTTAATTGAACTAGTGGTCGCCCAGCGGTCGAAATTCGACCACAATTCGTTAAAATTTTAAGTTTGTCACAAATACGTCATTACGCATTAATTTTCGATTTATTTTAAAAATACGAACGATGGGAAATATGTGGTTTAGCTTGGCCAAGCCATATTAAAAAAAACAATAACACGTCATTTGACATTTGTATACTATTTAAATTTGCATTTGGCCTATTAGCATGTGTATGGGAATATATATCCCTTCTTTGTCTCTCACTCCAACCCGTCAATGTTCTATGTCGAGGCTTAATGGAAGTAAGTGTGAAATGAATATATAAAAAAACATGTAATGAAATTACTGAAACACAGATTAGACAGGTTCTAATTTAAATAATAAAATATACTCACTTTTTTTTTTAAATCACTAATAATAAATACGCGAGAGTAAGTCAATTCACATTGCTGCTGCACAATTTTATTTTTACAACATTGCACTTTCAGTATGAACGTAAACAATTTAATGAGTACACAAATTAATGAATAATACTGTTATGCCCTCTGGTTTTCTTAGGCTTAAAGGACCTTCGGGACTTGGAAAATCTGGTAGCGTGTTTATCTAGCCGAGCGTTAGTATGAGGATGTACAGTTATACATGTTTTGAAATAAACAAATGGAGTCTTATTTTAAGCTATTTTATTACTAAAGTATAATAATTACAATCCCTAAGTATTCTAGCCCTAAATAACTAATCTAAGCCTATATTAAAAACTACAGTACTTTCTGGGATTTGAGAGAGTGGGAGTTGTGGAAGTTATAAATCTACCCTAATCTACATGTTTAAAAATGTTATATCCCTTTTTGAAAATTTAATATCAAAATAGTTAATTGTACTTGATTCCCTTCCAAAAATACATATTAAGAAAAATGGTCGGTGACTTACCCTCCAGCAGTTTACACAGACAGACACGAGACCCTCACTTCTCAAGTATTATATACTAAATTTGACCTCTAGTTACCCTAACTGTACTCACTAACATTCCAATAAACTAAATGTAGGGATTTTTACAGTTAGCTAAGCAAAACTTTGATCTGAACTGTATCACGTCTAAACTCTATTTCAACAGACTTTGCATGTCTAAACTCTATTTCAAAAGACTTTGCTTGAATAATTAAAATAATCTATAAAACAATTAAAAATCACTATAAAAGACTACGTATTCTTCTGGTATTTGGAATATACTATAGGAGTATATTTGTATGCATATAATATGCACGTATATACATAAAGTTTAATATTTTTTACATCTACGCGTACAAGTAGGAATCATATAAGAGCACGATGTATTACTATGAATTCCGCGCCGTAGTCGAGTGGTTAAGGAAGGATGCCTTGGCGCAGAGGTACGGGACTTGCGCTGGTTCGAGTTTTTTTCGAGAAATTTTCTCGTGGAATTTCGGCATCGTGAGGAATTTGGGTAGCTACAATAAGTAGCTGCTCCAGGTTGAGAAAACCAGCTATTACGGCTGGGGGACCCAACATGCTGATCATGTCACCCCGCACTGGCAGGATGATCGTCTACCTCTGTGAATAATTGTGAATAACACATATATGTGTGGCCAGCAATCGGCTGACAGGCCAAGAGCCTTTCGCGCCATGGGGTTTAGTATTACAATTTGGACAAATCCTACTAGAAAAATAATTGTTGAAGAAAGGTAGGTATTTAATTATAATTAACAAAGTATTTGTGAAGGAACTATTATTATATTATAATGTTTGCATTGGAAAGGAGGAAATGTGTAAGATAGTATCTTTTCTGACTGATCTCTCGTTATCGGAAATTAAGTAAATCATTAAATCATTAATAGATGGCTCTAGTTGTATTTTCACTCTTGAAAACTATTGATGTTTCCATCTTATTATCCGCCATGTCCTTTTGGTGTTTAAAGTACAGGATTATTGATAACAATGATTTAATATGAAACTGAATGTATCATTTAGATGAGAATTGTAAAAGGTAATTATTTAAGTATTTTTGAAAGTAATTTTGTCATTTAATCATCTTGAAATTTGAAATAATATAAAATATTTATGTGTTTGAGGTTATACTGCCACATTTAACATTATTCTTTAACACAAATATACAGTAAGGATAGATTGTTTTAAGAAAACACGGCTTTCATTAAATGCCGAAAAGTACAATTAATATTAGAAGATTATTAAACTCGATGTCTATATTTTTAATTGCCCACAGTTAACCTATTACAGTCCACATTATTTAGGCTTACAATTACTGTGATTATGGTATATATAATTCTGAGAAAACCTTAATCTCGACGTAAATGAGTTGTATGCCTATTAAAATTAACTTAATATTATTAAAAATGGTAAAAGTATGAAGTGCGACACTATCATAAATATGTATGGGAAAGCAGAGAGTAAGTTATTTAAAAGTTAGGGCAGAAATAGAATTTACCTTTCATTTACTCAATGAATTTTTTTAAGTTCTACAAAATCACAGTGCGCATGTGCAAATGCTTAATGTAACATCCACCATATAGCAGGACATCTGTGAATTTGGTATACCTGACTTTTGCAATAAATTCCCAAACATATTTATAATCATGTCATGGTGCAGAAGAACATATGCTGTTTTGAGTGCCAGGGGGAATAAATTTTCTCATGAAATTTCAGTCAGGATAGGACTGGTGCAGCCATAAGAAATTTGAGTAGCTACAATAAGTAGCAGTTCCAGGTTGTCAAAACCGGCTATAATGCTTGGGCACTCGACATTCTGATCAGATGTCACTCCTATATTGTCTAGATGATTATTCATATCTGTATAATACAAGTGGATGTGAGCCCATCAGCAGCTGGTAACTCGAGGGCTTCCTATGCCTATCACACCATGAGAAAGCAACCTATGGGCCTAAATATTGAAATGTCAAAAGGTGTCATAAGTAACACCTAGGGTAGCTATTTTAGGGCATAAAGGACCTTTGGAACATGGATTACTAGTGAACGGTAAGATAGTGTGATTTACCTATGGATTACGTTAGCCGAGCGGCATGCTGATGACTTTATAGTAGAGGGTATTCGAGACAAATAAATAACTAATTAAATAACCATCTATATTTAAAAATTATAAGAACAATTAATTACAAATAAATAAATTAGCCTAACTTATTCTAATACATATTCATGGGGGGGAGGGAAAGAGAGAGAGGTTAAACCGCAGTATGTTGAAACTTCGCCCCATACCGGGCTAGACAACCCATATTACTTCATACTACTTAAATTTATTTCTAAACCTATCCATCTTGATCTTATTATAAAGGCCCCCATTTTATCCTATTAAGAACAACATGTGCAGACTTACCACAGCTCTGCTCCAAAACTACAACACTGGCCGTTCAGTCACTTTACGCTTTTATGACTCCCACTCTGAAGGCCTAACTGTAATCTCTCTCTCTTTCACCAAGCATAGTAAGTTCATAGGCCCTAGCGGTACATTTGTCCTGTCTGTCTTTTGGAATGCGAAAACCCTGACCTTCTCATCCTTAGGCTATATTTCGTTTTTGGATGTTTCCAGAACCTCAACTTGTAACTGTATATGATTTGATATAGACCTAACTGTACTAGTCAAGGTAAATCTGATTACATATTCTGTCTAATATGAAACCTATAATATTACTAATATGAAACCTATAATATTAATATTATTTAAAATAATTAATTAAAATATCTAGTCCTAAATTATCCTATTTATAACACACTGTATTCTTAAACTTAGCCATGCTTTTTGCTAGTTGCATATTTTTCATCTTCATTGAATCTTTCCAAACTTGTTTAGAAAATGTTTAGTATTCCATCTAAACAAACATTCAGAAGTCAAGGATGATAATAATAATATTAAAATAATTACATTAATAATTATTACTTTCCACTGTAGTTCCTTTTAACTAAACACCAAGATTGTATTGAATAGAAAAATCTGGCACATAGAATTTTTTTAAGATAAATAATTCAAGCAAGAATGAACCTTTATAAACACAATGAGACTCTACAGATCCATAACAAATTTTATCTTCTTCTTCTGCTTCATGAAATTAGGCCTTTTGACCTGTTTTCACATCAAGTGGGATTTAATGAATCCTCCCATCTAGTAAATGGGTGTCCAACATTTCTATGTTCTATTGGTTTGGCGAGGAAGAAAATATTACGACTCGACCAAACTGGCAGAGGAGGAAAATTTCAACTCGGTGGAACTGGCAGAAGTGGCAACTCTTTCTCCAGAGTTTAAAAGGAGCCCATACTCGGGGTAACAGGAGTGAAGTCTCCAACGACTTAAGTCGGAAGGAGCAACCCTTTCTGCGGGGATTATACACAGAAGAGCACGTCCAGAGGCTCTAAGGTGGCAGCCCCACCACTAGACTTGTCCTGCGTAACGTGACCAGGAGACATTTACATTACTGGCAACCATCAAGTGAATAACCGGACTGATCAACCTAAGACAACCAGAGCAAGAAATAGGAATAAACGATTAGGACTTGTAGAAAAATTGAGAACTGCTACTTGGAACGTTAGAGGATTAGCAAATAAAGAAGAAGAACTTCAAAATGAGTTAACAAAAGCCAATGTAGATATTTGCCTTCTCACCGAAACAAAAAAGAAAATGAAACAAATTTTATAAACTTACTAATTAAATATATTATTGATAGTGTATTAAATTTTTACACAGATGGAAAGATGTTTATTTTATTTATTTATTTATTTATTTAACCTGGTGGAGTTAAGGCCATGTGGCCTTCTCTTCAACTCACCAGAACAAACATATGTTACATATGAATACAAAAAAAATTACAATGTATCGGTAAACAGAATTTTAAAGCTGCAAATATAGGCCTATCCGGGTAAATAAATCAAATAAAGAACTAAGAAATATACAGTAAACAAAGTCATAGCAGAAATTTAACAGTAGTAGTCAGAATGGATGATAATATTTGAATTGTTAAAAAGCCTTCGAGTGACAAACCAGATGATAAAAGCAAAATAGGAAGACCAAGGCTTAGTTTATTAAATGATGTGGAGGATAAAAGAATGAATGTTAAGAAAGATAAAAATGGAATGTCATTATAAGAGAGGCTACGATCCTTCATAGACTATAGCCTAATGTCATAGAGTGGTACAGTGAGTCTGGCAATTGTTTATTTTTCGAATGAAGCATAACTTTGAACATGTTGTTCTAATTGAGATTTTATAGAGTACCCAATTTTTTATCACACACTTGGCATAACACTATTTTACTGTCTGTGGTAAAAGCATCATCCATAGTTATTCATGTTCAAAGATTTTTGGATAGTGATGAGGCAGTTGGAGGCATTTTCACCAGTGTTCACTGACATTCAACCACAGCAAGATACTGAGTCAAATTGAATAAACTAAAAATGGTCAGACGAAATTAAAATATTCTACATTTAAGTTCATACATCTTTATCTGTCATCTATCCTTACAAATAACAAAGCATTGGGATTCAGAGAATATATTATTTTTAAACTCTTAAAGTTTATTCAGTTTTAAAAGAGTTATCTTTTAACATCATTAAGAACATTTTAAGAGAGAGAGAGAGATTTCTATCTACTTACACCCTGTTTGTATTTTAGTAATAATTAGAAATGCGCACATAGGTGCATAAAGAATAAATTACCATGTTAAATGGATTTGCTGTATGTTGACAGTGATTTTGTCCTCTTGCACCATGCTCTGCTAGCAAAAATTGCACCCTGCGTTCTGCTAACATTTTTGCAACCACTCGCGCGTTCGTGCTGGATCTAACTAATCTTTTTATAATTACCTTGAGTTTGAGAGTATAGAGTGCTTAAATCAACATACCTTTGCCCGGGCCCATAGAAGGCAAAGATTAATCCACCTTTCCTTAATAAATTATTAAACATATAGTACTGTAAGCTATGCAGTATTACAATCGTGGAAGCTAGAAGGAAAGAGGGGATTAAATTCGCTTGAGAAAGCTTTGGAACTCCATATCAATACCTGACATGACTAGCTACGCAATCAATAAGCAGAAGTTAAGTAAAAATAGCTTATCTTTAATAAGAGTCGAAAGTCGGATATAATGAAATACAAATAACAAAAGATAGTTTTCTTGACCATTGAAAAATAAGTTAAGAAAGAAATAATAACATTATTGGTTATCCAAACAAAAGTCTATAACAATAATGATAATAAGAAACATACGTACACACTTCCACTCACACCAGTCCCGCCAAGAGCTAGGGTACACGGTCCTAGTGGCCCTACTCTGGCTTAAGGGACCGATTAATCAAACAGGCTCCTTCGAGCCACTATTGACTTGACTCCGCCAAAACCTAAAAGATGATGACACTGATGTTCACGCATACAGTTTATTTGGGGATTTCACTAGCAAGGGGAGGATGCGCAGTAACACGCGGCGCATAAAGGAGAAAGGGGGGGTATGTAGGAGAGGACAAGGAAGATAGGAATTTGGCACTGTTTAATAAGATCACTGAAAAATGAAGACACGATGACGTAGTAGTTACGCAGTATTACGTAGTCTTACGTACCGAAAACATGATTTTGGTACACTCTTTGAGTACCAAAGGATATGATGTCTGTTGAACAATTTGTCACACAGAAGACACATGCAATTTTGGTCAGGAGAGTGAAAACTTCTAACATTACAAATTTTGTGGTGGAAGCCATGAACTGATGTCCACGTTACGAGTCGTAACTTGAAGTTTCTACTTGTTTGCATTATCCTGGTATAGTTAGAAAGATAGTCCTGCACCATAACCGAGTGATTAATGTAGGAAGCCTTGGCTCAGAGCTATGGGACTTGCGCTGGTTCCATGGGGGAAGAAATTTTCTCATGGAATTTTGGCCAATATGGGACAGCTGCCCATTCATCATTGTGAGGCATTTGGGTAGCTACAATAAGTTGGTTGAGAAAACCAGCTATAATGGCTGAGGGACTCAATATGCTAACCACATGTCGCCCCTATACTGGCTGGATAATTGTCTACCTCTGTAAAGAACACGTGTGGATGTGAGACCTACAGCCGACTAGTAGGCGAAGGGCCTTCTAGACCTGTTGCGCCCTGGGAAAAAAAAAAGTTAGAAAGATAAGAAAACTGTTCATCCTCTTACACAATGCTGCCAAATCCTCATGCTCAGCAGACTAACTTATTTTAATACCGATTCGATTTTAACTCGGGAGAGGTAGCACCTTAGAGATATATATGAAAAGTGGCACAGGGGATTTTCCAACCCCAAAGGAATAAAACAACAGTGTTTACTACAAATTAAATTTTTATTTTATTTATGTGTGTACAGGTTGTTCTTGTGTTAATTATACTAAAATGAAAGTAATGTTAACGTTACTTGATATAAAAGTAGTAAAAAAATAACACAAATGGGAGACCTGCCAAAATAGTTCTGTGATTTCAAACAAATTATTTATCAAATTTACTATAAGTAAAATAAAATATTTGTTAAAGATTTTCCGATTGAGGGTCTTTCCACTTTTCAGCGGTTGCCCTTTTACCAGCCGGCTGCTGGCCCTTCACATCCACATGTGTCAATCACAGAGGTAGATGATCAACAGCCAGTGTAAGGATGACATGTGGTTAGCATGTCGAGTCCCCCAGCCGTTATAGCTGGTTCCTCAACCTGGAGCCGCTACTTATTGTAGCTACCCAATTGCCTCACGATGCTGGGTGGGCACCGGTCCCATACTGGCGGAAATACCATGAGAAAATTTCTTCCCCCATGGAGACTCGAACCAGCGCAAGTCCCGTAGCTCTGCGCCAAGGCTTCCTACCTTAACCGCTCGGCTACGGCACGGGACTTTGTTAAAGATACTGATTTAAAAAGTTTATTAAATTTTTCACTTGATGTACGATGTTAATAGTTGCCTCAAAACATTGTTAGCCCTATAAATATTTATCTTATAAATATTGTTGCTACATATAATTTAATTTTAAATTGTATGGTGATATATTAATAATAATAGTAATGAAAATAATGGAAGATCACAGAACACCCAAACTAATGTTAAGATATCAACCTGCAGGAAGAAGAAGACCAGGACGTCCACTCAAAAGACTTCTGGATGGTGTTTCTCTTGAGGCCGAAACAGGTCAACAA
Organism: Diploptera punctata; assembly: GCA_030220185.1. NCBI lineage: Eukaryota > Metazoa > Arthropoda > Insecta > Blattodea > Blaberidae > Diploptera > Diploptera punctata. The sequence continues at coordinate 345,442 of JASPKZ010007245.1, read as the reverse complement.
ATGGCCTAAATTCGTGAATGTACTATGATGATGATGATGAAGAAAATAATAATAATAATTATTATTATTATTATTATTATTATAAAAACATAATAAGTCAATATGGTATTTCTGTTTGGTTCTGATGGACTTTATTATTCTTATTATTATTAGATTATTACTAAAATTGGTATTATAGCCTCACTATGATGCTTAACAAGCGGCTCGCTTTGCTTCCCCGCAGCTGTTATATGTTATTAAAATACAAAGATCCCGAGTACCGTGAGTACCACGATGTTGCCACATTGCTATTCTTCCCTCAGTTTCAATAAAAACTTGGAACGACGTGGAGCTTTCGATCCAGTTATAAAATTGTATACCGTAATTAGTGATATAATTATTATCAGTGATTTATTGTGATATGTAGCTCGAATAATAATACAATATCTACATATTATATTAGTTTAACATATAAGCAATTTCAACGTGTGGCGGCCATGAGAAAATGTTTCAGACAGAACGGTTAATAATAATAATATGTAAATTTTAGCATGATGTATGAATGTTAAATACAGGCTATAACTTACAATGTTGGAATTAAATTATTTAATAAATAAATACATATATAATTTTAATTTTAATTGTAAAAGTTAAACAATACCAAATAATAACATAAAAATTAAATAATAACATAAATAATCAATGTCTTCTGACCTTGTGTAATAAATGCCCATAGCGCTATGAGAAACGTGACAACATCGCATGTCAAGCATTGCCATGCGGCACCCGCTTTTGTATAAACTGTTAACCATCAGAGTGAGGCGATAATAATTGATTATATTATATGTAAACAAATGAAAACTATACAGATAGCTGATACCAGAGTTCACAGAAATGGCAGCAGATAATTTTTTAGTGAGGTCAATTTTTTTTTCCATGGTTAAAATCAAGAGACATAATAATAATTCCATGGCACAATAAGCCTAGAAGGCCCTTAGCCTACCAGCCAGCTGCTGGCCTCACATCCATATGTGTCAATCACAGAGGTAGAGGATCATCTAGCCTGTGTAGGGGTGACGTGTGGTCAGCATGTCGAGTCCCCCAGCCATTATAGCTGGTTTTCTCAAACTGGAACTGCTACCTATTGTACCTACCCAAATGCCTCATGATGCTGGGTGGGTACCAGTCCCATACTGGCGAAATACCATGAGAAAATTTCTTCCCCCATGGACACTTGAACCAGCGCAAGTCCCGTAGCTCTGCGCCAAGGCTTCCTGCCTTAACCACTCGGCTATGGCATGGGACATCAAGAGACATAACTGACGACAATTTAAGGCTGATTAGAAAAGAGGAAATATTTGGTTATTATACGATGATAGTATAAACAATTTATATACAAGAAGATTAGACAATGTATTGGATGAAGAATATGAAGGAAGCTCTGAAGAACAAAGTTCTGGCTGAAAAGAAGAGATTTTACAAGTAATTGATAAGAAACAACAAGCCTTCCAAAAATGGCTGAGTTCAAAACAAGAGAAGGATAAAGAGGAATATAAGGATAAAAAGAGAATAACATGCAAGGTAATCAAAGAGGCCAAAAATGAAATATGGGGAAAAAAATTATTCAAATATCAACTGTCGGTTGGGATTTAAAAGATTAAAGGAAGCATGGACATCATTGAGAAATATTAGACAACAAACAAGACACAAAACCAAAATTAATCTAATTACACCCAGAAAGGTATCAATATTATTCTGCACTATTATCAGAAAACAGAATAGAGTTTCAGGAAGACAACAATTTCCAGGAAAGAGAATGTAATATTAAGACGACAGAAGAAGAAATTAGACATCATTCAAAAAATGGAAAATCGTCTGGGCCTGGAAATGTTAATTTAGATTTAATAAAATATGGAGACAAGAAAGTAATGTTAATAAATGAAACCGATGAACAATATCCCAGAAGAAATAAAAACAGGTTATATTTGAAGAGAAAATTTTTTGCCTAGACTGAGACTCGAACCTGGGACCTTTGGCTTGCCGGACCAAATGCTGTACCAACTGAGCTACCGAGGCAAGTTGCGATCTAGACACAAATTTTTCTCTTATATACGTTGTAATTCCCTTGTGCCAAATGCTTTGAAACCTTTAATTCTATCTATGCAAATGGTGACTTCTTAGTTAAGAAGAAATTTATTGGGAAACAGGTTACCTAGTGTCAATTTACAAGAAAGGAGATAAGAAACAATCTACAAATATAGGGGAATAAATATAACATATCCTTTCATAAAAATTTTGGGAAACTTGATAAAACAATGGATTGAAAAGGATTTTAGAGGGACAGAAGAACAGAGTGGTTTCACGACAGGACGTTCTACAATAGACTATATATTTACAGTTAAAGAAATTTAAAAAAAAATGTAACAATAAACAACAGAATGTGGGATTTACGATTTAGAAAAAGCTTATGATAGTATGCCAAGTAAATTACTGTGGTAAGCAGTGGAAAAAGCAAAGATTAATCAACAAATCATACATATAATAAAAAAGATCTACTTTAATAACAAATGTAGAGTTAAAATGGGTTACAAGGGTGCACAATGTCACCAACATTATTTAAAATATACATAGATATTGTATTACAGGAATGGTCAAAGAAATGTAAACCAATGGGATTAAAATTAAATGAGAACAAATACATACATAGCTTATTATTCACAGATGATCAAATGATAGTCACTTCAGGATGTGAAGATGCAAACTATATGGGTAGAAAACTAGAGGAAGATGGGGTTTAACAATTAATTATAATAAAACAGAATACATGAGCACAGATCTTTCTGAGGAATTAGAAATAAATGGAACAAAGATTAAAACAGTGGAATATTTTAAGTATTTGAGATCAATAATTCAAAAATATGGATAATCTGAATTAGACATCGAAAAAAGAATAACAGAGACAAAGAAAGTTATTGGAATATTAAATTCTATTTTATGCAATAAGCAATATAATCGAGAGGACTAAATTATTAATATATAACACAATTGTGAAGAGTATTTCATTACCTGGTGCGGAAACATGGACGTTGAAGGAAAAACACAGAAATAAATTATTGGTCACAGATATTGACTTTTTAAGAAGATCGGCAAAAATATAAAAAATTAGATACTATAAAAAATAATACAGTAAGAGAAATTATGAATATAGAAAAGAATGTTGTACAAGAGATTGAAGAAAATCTAACTAAGATGGTATGGGTATATAATGGGAAGAAAGGACACAGAAACAAACAAAGAAGTATTGAATTGGACACCTCCTGGAAAAGGGAAACATGGTAGACCAAAGACTACGTGGATAAAGGGAATTCAAGACAACTTGAAGAAGAGAAATATGACAGAAGCAGAGACGCAAGACCGGAAGGAAAGTGTGGAAGAAAAAAAATTGTATATTTTGGTCGAGGATACCTGTGTATAAAATGGAAACAATCCTGAAATAAATAAAAATTATTATTATTATTATTATTATTATCATCATCATGAACAAATTCGTTTTAGGCCATGTGGCCTGTACGGTAAACCTAGCGAAGATGGTCTTGATCTTTCCACCAATGTTTTGGTCTTCCTTGGTCCCTATGTCCAGTTGGGGTATATTGGAATGGCAATTTTGGAAGTCTATTTCTTGCCATTCTCCTCAGATGATTTTTCCATTCTTGTTGGTATCTTTGTATATCTTCATTTAAACTTGTTACTCCAAGTTTTCCTCTGATAATAGTGTTCCTTTGGTGATCCAGTCTATTAACTCCTAACAATGATCGTAAGAAGCACATTTGGCTTACTTGAAGTTTATGAGAGTTTCTTTTATTTAAAATCCAAATTTCACTTCCGTATTTTAGAGCAGCTTTTGATGTGATGTTATGTAATCTTAGTTTTGTCTCTGTCCTCATCTGTTTACCAAAATGTCTTCGTATTACCCCATTCATTTTATTATATTTTTGTAATTTTGAATCAATGTCACTCTTATACTCTGCAAATACACTTCCTAAGTAAGAGAAATCTGACACTTGTTCTATAATTTTTCCATCAATCTCAATTTTCACCCGTTGTATGTTTTTTCCACACATTGCCATTGTTTTGGATTTTGAAGTGGAAATTTTCATATTATATTTGCTGGCAATTTTCAATAATTGATACGCTGCTATTTGTAAGCTATCTTCGGAATCTGATAATATTATTTGATCATCAGCATATAATATTGTTTGAATTATTTTATTCCTAGTTATTGAAAATTCCACTATTTACTGTTTGTTTACATTCTTGCACTATTCTGTTAATATATATATTAAATAAGAGTGGAGATAGTCCACATCCTTGTCGAACACCTTTGCTTGTGTTTATGTGCTCTGTTATTTCTCCATCTGGTAATTAATTTTGATTTTAGAATTTTGATATAAGCTTTGTATGGCTCGTATTACATGTGAGTGTATATGTTCTTCATGCAGTATCTGCCAAAGTTTATCTCGGTTTACTATCATATGCCTTTTCATAATCTATAAAATAGTATGTATAGTGGGAGATTAAATTCTCTCCTTTTTTCCATAATTAGTTGTAGGGTAAATATTGCATCTATACATAATAATAATAATAATATTATTATTATTACTATTACTATTATTATTACTATTATTATTATTATTATTATTATTAATTTATTATTATTATTATTATTATTATTATTATTATTATTATTATTATTATTATTATTATTATTATTATTATTATTATTATTATTATTATTATTATTATTATTATTATTATTATTAGCATATGTTATTATTGATGTACTGTCCAGCCATTTAGACTTGCATGTTTACATGTTTGAATGTATATCATTCATCACTGTTTATGGTAGTTACATTATTGTGACAAACACAGTACAATAACTCTTTTGTTTATGGATTGATAGTTTTACTCAAATTATGCTGCACTTGTGAAATACAGTTTTTACAACAACTTCACTAGAATCTTTACAAATATAACAGTTGGCTTGGGGGAGAATAGGATCCTGTCACTCTGCCACTGGATATTTTTACTCATATAAGTATCTTTAGAATTTGGGCTTCAAGGTTGAGATTATTGACATCAAACAAAAGCAGAAGAATGCAGTGACAGGTATGTGGACATAGAGTGACATATTCCAAGAATTAATACTAATTTTTAGAACTTGAAATCATGTGAGGTCAGAAAATACCAGCACCACCACTCCCAGGTTAAAAGCATTATAAGTTTTCTTCTTCTTCTTCTTCCGAATGCAGTATTGGGTGATGATGCCCGTTCTACGACTACAAAAACTGATCTTTCCATCGGTTGAAGGGTCTTCCGAGGTCTCTTTTGCCTTTAGGATTGAGGTGGTAAATCATCTATGGTAAACGGGAATTTGACATTCTCTGGACGTGTTGGAACCATTTAATCTAATAATTTTGTATATGTTCAACCATTTCCCTACTATTCCACTGCATCCTTATCTCATCACTTTTCATTCTATCCCTTAATGTTACTCCAGTTAGTGATCGGAGGAATCTCATTTGTGAACTATTAATGCAGGATTTATCTTTTGCTCGAAGTGTCCAGCATTCACTTCCGTATAGTAGAGCTAAAAACCATAATAAGGGTTTGGATTAGGTTTCAGTGTGGGATAGCCCATGCCATTTCTCTCTTTTTCCATCGCTTTCTAAAATATTTGCAACATTATTAACCAAATAAAGTATAGTGATGTTGGCCTACTGATATGACTATGGCCTGTCAATCAGCTAAGTCTCCCAACAGAATTCAAAACAAATCATGCTGAAATTTTACCTCTTTTTTTTTTTTGCAGACGATTTAGCTCTTCTGGCACTTTCCGAAAATGATTTGCAACGATCAATTTATAATTTACAAAAAATAGCTACCAAATTTAATAGGGAAATATCAATTAACAAAACTAAAATTATGGCATTTCATGGGAAGGACCCCATACAAAGTAAAATCTATCTCCAGAATAAAATTTTATAGAGCTCTAATCAATTTAAATATCTTGGATATTATCTCTCTATCTGGGATGAAAAGGATATCCCTGAAAAAATTACTAGTTATAATAAAAGTTTGGGAATTATTAATCAAGTTCTAAAACCATCCCTTGTACAAAAAAACACCAGATTACGTTTATATAACACTTTGGCTAGACCAGTGTTGATCTATGGTAGTGAAGCATGGACACTAAAAAGACAACATGAAAAAGAATAACGGGTTGTGTGGAAATGAGATTCATGCGCAGCCAGAACAGCGGGTTACCACCAGATGGGATAGGAAAAGGAACATCGATATCTTAAAAGAATTGAAGAACTACGCCAATTTTGGAACATATTAAACATTACCAAACTAAATTGGAAACACCATCCTGAAAGAATGCGTTCAAATCGGCTCCCCAAAAGCTGTTTATAAAATGTATACCAAGGAGGACGAAGATCTATGGGCTGTCACTATGAAACGCTGGAGGAAAAAATTTTTTATAGGATAGTAATAAAGGCCCTTGGCCTAATACTTGGAAGGAAGAAGAAGAAGATTTTACCTATTGCCTAGGCAAAAAACAAAAACCTTTTTTACATAAAAATGTTAGAACTTACTATATTTTTGAAGACCATCTTAGACCATAACATATGTAGTATTAGATGTAATATGTAGTATTGGTCCACTGCTGTGGTCTCGAGGTAGCGTACTGCCTTGTCACGCAGCGGGCCCGGGTTCGATCCCGGTCGGGGCAGTTTTTCTGGGTGAGGTTTTTATTGGGGTTTTTCCTCACCTGTAAGACAAATGTCAGGAAAACTAAGGCCCAAACGGTCCCCGAAATCATATGGCCATCATCATCCTTATCATTATCATCATCATCATCCTTCACCAGTGTGGAAAGCAACAGGAAGCTACCACACCTACAATTCCCTAGTAAAGCTGCAAGCATAGCATGAAAATGCTATGATTGCAGTTAAGGACCTGCCTTCGGGCAGAATTACTATGGATGGATGTAGTATTGGATAAATAGTATATTACGATGCGAGGTTGGGAAGTGGTTTTTACAGAATTGAGGAAAAATGTTTAAAAATCCCGCTATCACTCGGTTTTTAATTTCCGAGATTCTATAAAACTCTTCACAAACGTGTGTTGTACATTATTTTTTGCGTGATGGTGTTTTCAAAATAAATAATAGTAAAATAATATCTCTATTGTAAATATTTGCATTTATTATAAACAATTGACTAATGTTAACAGTGTGGGCAATGTTTATTAGTTGAAACAACAGGAGGCCTTGAGAACAATTATTGATAAAATGGCTACAAGTACCGTATTTATTGTTCTACATTGTTTCAATAAAATTTAGTTAATTTAAAATGCAGTGATTTGTGTCGTATAATGTATATTAACACTACCTTTTGGATATTTTTTGTATATACAGTGTACATAGTATACATAAAGGGCAGTGGTTTTACTTTCCGCACGTGGGTGTAAATGTAATATTACAGTATAGTTGTTTAGGTTGGCAATCCCAAAATGTAGGAAGTTGAACTTTTAATCATGGTCGCCATTGCTATAAGTACGACAAAACGCACTATTGCACAAAAAATATGTAACATAAAACTTGAGTATAAGATAGAGATGTATGTGATTCGTCAACATTTTTGGTTGTTACAAAAGAACTTGTGAAAGAAAAAAATATATAATTTCATAAGAATCCAGACTCTAATTATAAAATACAGAGTGATTCAGTGATGTTTCAGAAAGTTTGACAAATTCTGCTGCAGGCCTTATATCACTTAGTCTATTGGATCTTCCCATTATTTTTTTTTGTCTTAAAGTTTTAGAAAACAAAAAGTCTGATTATAAGTCAAGATGGATGCAACATGTTCATCGAATGGAAGATCACAGGATACCCAAACAAATGTTAAGATATCAACCTGCAGGAAGAAGAAGACCAGGACGTCTACTCAAAAGACTTCTCTTGAGGCCGAAACAGGTCAACATATGGCCTAAATTCATGAATGTACTATGATGATGATGATGAAGTTTATATTGAAAAAGACATTTCTGAATATGGGTTCCTAATATGAAAGTTGTTCATAATACTCTCTTCTACATCATCCTTAAAAGTTTGTAACATAGTCACTGAATCACCATGTGTCTCTTTTTTTAGGAAAAGATATACTACTGTATCATATAGTATCTCCCAAAGTAGAAAACATCAAATTTATAAAATGAAAAAAAAAAAACATGGGAAATTATAGAATATAATAGATTTATTTAGCCTGATGGAGTTAATGCCATGTGGCCTTCTCTTCCACTCACCAGGACAAACATATGTTACATATAAATACAAAAAATTACAATAATAGTCATACTAAACAATTAATTATCTATCAAATTGAATAATAATGAAAATAATGTCTAATAATACAATAAAATTAAATACAATTAAAATTAAATAGTGATAAAATAAATACAGAAAGGAATAACAGCTCGAATCTACTATATATAAACAGAAAAGAAAGAAAAAAATACAAAGAAAGTAATAAACTATGATGAATTAATCTATCACTTTTTATACAAGGCATTAGGTAAATATATTAACAAATCTTAAAACTATTTTTATTAATTAATGAAAAAACAAATTAATAATTTAAAAAAAATAATATTAGTGAGTTGTTTATGTTAATAATTTTATTTTCAATTTGTTTCTGAAAGATTGTAAAGTTTGGCAGTCTCTGACATAGGGTGGAAGGGAATTCCATTTTCTAGCAAGAGAAATTGTAAAAGATTTTGAATAATAGGTAGTGTGATGAGGAGGGATATAAAGGACACTGTGCTCAAGGGATCGGGTATCTAAGTTATGTGTATCAGAGAGTTTAGTAAAGCGGTGTGATAAATAATAAGGTAATGATGTGTTACCTCAATATTAATGTTGATTTGTTCTTGGACATTAATATTGAGGTAAGATGTCCAGACCAAAAATAATATAATTAAAATAACCTCAAAATATAACTTCCTAAAATTAAATATTAATGATGTGTGTAATATTTTATAGAGAAGGCATAGGGAATGGAAGGTTCTACAATCTTGTAGGCGAAGCCATGACAGTTTTTCCAGGGATCATGTAACGTGATCAAATCTCCGTATACCACAAATAAAACGTATGCAAGAATTATGAACATGTTGAAGTCTTTGGGTAAGAACAGTATTTAGGTCAGTAAAAAGAGTATCACAATAATCAAAATGAGGCATTGCAAGTGTTTCTACTAACAGTTTCCTTAGAGCAAACGGTAAACAATTTCTCATACGGTTTAATGAGTGTATTATTGAGAAGATAGTTTTGCAAATGTTATTTATTTGTTTATTCCAAATTAAATTTTTATCCACAAATACTCATAGATTTTTTACTGTCTCACTATAAGGGATTACACTATGAGGTAAATATAAAATAGATATACTTAAAATGTGAACCTCAGATTATTCATTCAATTGAACATGTTTCAGAGACCATCCTCAGAAACTTTATACCTCAGCTCGCAGTTGAGTTGAAAATGGAGTTGATGGTTTCTGAAACATTCCAAATGAGAGGATCATAATTTATGAGGAGATATGTAAAGTTTTTGTTTCATATTATTTGTATTCTAAGGGAATATATTTCTCTCCCTGTTTTGGTAATCTATAAACCAACATTTAACCCCAGTTGTGAAAAATATTATGTTTTATAGTGATTGATATAAAGAAATATTTTTTTTACAGAGTAACTTTGTCATTGAGCACCATGTTACATACTTCATATATTTGATACAGTCAGTATTTAAATGATGTATATAGTTTTATCTTCATCAATATGGAGAACTCGTTGCAGATTGCCATTTCTTAATCAATCCATTTATGCTACTATTTTAAATGTAAGTATAAATATTTATATTATGTGTGTTTCATGCGATTCACTACACTTTTATGATTTGAATTCTGCATTTAGTAATAAATCAGAATTAGAAAAATAATTATTCCTCTTTTTACACGCTTTATATTAGCTTGACCTGTATCTATCTATCTATCTATGTAACGGAATATTTCAACGTGATTTTCACCCACTTAAAATCATTGGATCGACTTGAAACTTTGTATACTTGTAAAAGACCCGTGACAATACAATAATTTCATATTTTGTTTCTAAAATCTTGGCCAGAATCATCAGAAAATCAAAAAAAGTGTCTTTGTATCTATGTAACAGAATTTTTGATCACGATTTTCACCCACTTACAAACATTGGATCGACTTGAAACTTTGTATACTTGTAAAGGACCCGTGACAACACAATAATTTTATATTTTGTTTCTAAAATCCTGGCCAGAATCATCAGAAAATAAAAAAAATATGAAAACTGGTATAATATGTTGCGGACTTGTCGACTTTCTAGTCAATCATTGTAAGAGCTTAGTTGGTAGAGCAGTGAATTCTAGTGGTATATAATTTCAGTAATCCATAGATCTCTGGTTCAAATCCGGCTGGGAGGTTTTTTTAGAAGAGTATTACTTTTAGCTCATACTATAAGAGTATCGAATTTAAAGATATTTACATTTTTATCTTATCCTGTAAAATATTAAAACTAAAAAAATAAAAAATAAATAATAGTTTTAAAAAAACTAAAACAACACGCTTTATTAGAAAACCGAACTAAAAAAATGAAAAATAATTTTAATTTCCAACATGCTTGGGATAAATAATTTTACCATCAAAAGCGTGGGATGCTTTTTATGATTTTTACATTTTCTTCTTAGAGACTTTACTTTTATCAATATCTGTTTATTATCAAATATATTAATTGATAAATAGCACCCCACGCTTTTGATGGTAAAATTATTTATCCCAAGCGTGTTGGAAATTAAAATTATTTTTCATTTATTTAGTTCGGTTTTCTAATAAAGCGTGTTGTTTTAGTTTTTTAAAACTATTATTTATTCTTCATTTTCTTTTATATGTTTATGGTTTAATCTGGTAAACTATTAGTTGATGTTTTTATTATTAATTTAACATTTCTCACTGAAGGATAAATTATATTTTAAGAGAAAAATTTTCGCCTAGACCGAGACTCGAACCCAGACCTTTGGCTTTCTGGGCTAAATGCTCTACCAACTGAGCTACTGAGGCGAGTTGTGATCTAGATGCAAATTTTCCTCTTATATACGTTGTAATTCCCTCGTGCCAAATGTTATGAAGCCTTTGCTTCTATCTTTGCAAATTTAGTTAAGACATTTTTATTGGGAATTTAAACATTACTTTATAAAGCCTGTAGGGCTTCTATTGATCTTTTTATTATTAATTTAACACTTCTCACTGAAGGATAAATTATATTTGAAGAGAAAAATTTTCACCTAGACCAAGACTCGAAACCAGGACCTTTGGCTTTCAGGGCCAAATGCTATACCAACTGAGCTACTGAGACGAGTTGCGATCTAGACGCAAATTTTCCTCTTATATACATTGTGTCCACCACTGTGGACAGGTTCGAGTCCCGGTCTAGGCAAAAATTTTTCTCTTCAAATATAAACTATTAGTTATTATGCTTGTCTCTTATTCCAAGATTTATGGGTTCAAATCTTGCTGGGGTAGATGGATTTTTTCTGATTGAGGGTCTTTCCACTTTTCAGCGGTTGCCCATTTACCAGCTGGCTGCTGGCCCTTCACATCCACATGTGTCAGTCACAGAGGTAGATGATCAACAGCCAGTGTAGGGGTGACATGTGGTTAGCATGTCGAGTCCCCCAGCCGTTATAGCTGGTTCCTCAACCTGAAGCCGCTACTTATTGTAGCTACCCAATTGCCTCAAGATGCTGGGTGGGCACCAGTCCCATACTGGCCGAAATACCATGAGAAAATTTCTTCCCCCATGGAGACTCGAACCAGCGCAAGTCCCGTAGCTCTGCGCCAAGGCTTCCTACCTTAACCGCTTGGCTACGGATTTTTAAGAACTTAATAATCCTGAGCAAGGCTTCCATTTGAATGGTAGTAAAACCTTGGGTTTTGTGTTGCAGTTTTTGGCATGTAAAAGAACCTCAGGCCTTAAATAAGAGGCTTCAGAACAAAATTTGCCAGCCCTTTCATGCCCAGCTTCCAGTTGATATACTGATGACCTATTATTAAAGAGTGGAATTAAATAAAATACTGATATATTATATTACAATGTGAGGTTAGGAAGTGGTTTTTACAGAAGTGAGGAAATGTGAAACACTTCACAAACGTACATGGTACATTATTTTTTGGATGATGGTGTTTTCAAAATAATAAATAATAGTAAAATAATATCTTTGTTGAAAATATTTGCATTCATTATAAACAACTGACTAACATTAACAGTCTTGCCAATGTTTATATGGTGAATGCCGAAAATAATTTAGTTGAGACTACAGCGGGCCATGACACCAATCAGGGTTAAAATGGCAGCAAGTATGAATTTATTATTTTATATTGTTCCAAATGAAATTCAATTAATTAAAAATGCAGTAATTTGTTTCGTATAACACTACCTTTTGGATTTATTTTTGTATATACATTGTACGTAATATACATAAAGGGCAGGGGGCACGCCATAGCGTAGTGGTTAAGGCACTACACTACAAGCCGGAAGATCAAGGGTTCGAGTCCCAGTGGGGCCAGGAATTTTAAACTGACCCAAACCTTCCGGCAGAACAATGGCCCTGGGGTCAACTCAGCCTCTAACGGAAACGAGCACCACACACTTGTTCTGGGGGTAAAAGGTGGCTCTCACGCAGGGCTGACAACCCAGCTGACATCAAGTGTCGATGTCCGGAAAAGTGGTAGCCTTAACCTCCTACTACCCCAAGGGCGTCCTGAGGCCTGTAGTGGGATCACTTTACCTTTACCTTTACATAAAGGGCAGTGGTTTTACTTTCTGCAGTGGGTTGGTAATTTATAATATTACAGTATAGTTATTAGTTATTTATAGGTTGGCAACCCCAAAATTTAGGAAATTGAACTTTCAATCATTGTCGCCATTACGACAGCGCACTATTGTGAAAAAATAAGTCTTAAGGTCTATCAAGATATCAGAGTTGGCTCACACTAGACACTTTTAATTCAAGCTTATACAATCATTTGTTGGATAATTAAATTTTCTTTATTATACAATGAAATTTATTCTGTCATTTTTAGTTTTATTTACATTTAAATTATCTATTTCTACTTTTTTCTCTTTTTGTTGTATTTAGAGTAAAATTACAGTATTTTGTATATAGTAGTTATATTGTAGGCATACTTTGTTATCTTTTGTTTTATTTTATTGTCTAATGTAGTTATAAGACTAATAATATAAATTTTATCATGAAAATACAATAGGAAGTAATATTATGAGATTCTACTTAATAAATAAGTTTCGTCTGCCTTCATCTTACCTCATAATTTGTTGTTTCTTGTAAGACATATGTTTCAAAGCATATTAGCTTCATCGTCAGTTGGTACAGACTGATCTTCTTTAAGTTGTTGGCCATGGATCTCGACTGCTGCTCCCTCTTTTTATGGTCCAACGAACTTGCTTATTAGATTTCTCTTCCCGGAAATTTCAAAATTCATGATTCTCTCCTTGTTTTTCTGTATGTAGATTTTTTTTTTTCCATATGATGAGTTTGTTTGTTTTCTAACAGTTTTAATAATTTTGTGTTTACATCTATTTTATGTTTAGTCAAAATTATTAAAACAGTTAGAAAACACAAACAAACTCACCGTTTGGGGAAAACAATCTACATGCAGAAGAACAAGGAGAGAATCATGAATTTTTTAATTCCCGGGGAGAGAAACCTAATAAGCAAGTTGTTTGGACCACAAAAAAAGAGGGAGCAGGAGTGAAGATCCAGGACCGACAACTTAAAGAAGATCAGTCTGTACCAACAGACGATGAAGCTGAGAAGCTTTGAAACATATGTCTTACAAAAAACAATTAATTATAAGATAAGATGAAGGCAGACCAAACTTATTTATAAAATATAAATTTTATTTAACCTCATCACTTATCCAAGAAGGCATTTTATGTTCTTGTGTGGTCAAAAAATTGATTGTGATTTGTGATAAAAAAAATCCTCCCCTAACAGGTTTTGTCAGTACAAGGCCTGTAGGTACGAAGAATGTAAAAGTACCTACAAAAGTAGAACTTAAAATAGGAAAGGAGACACATATAAAGAAACTGCCAGCTAAATTAAGCTATAACGAAAAGTGGTCCAATTCTACCTATTTTTAAATGATGGTGCTTGAGGGTAAAACACATATTAGCTAACTTACTGCCACTATCGAACCCATAGGTTCATGGCCACACGGACATAAGCTCACCATATTTCCGTATCCTGAGCTAATGTTTTCCAGTCATCCCTTGTATAATTTACCTCCCTCAAATCATGGTTAACATTCTCCCACCTCATTTTTCGTTCACCTACTAGTTTTCCATGTCCCTCTTTCATTCCCCATTTGTGCCAAATGTCCTGCCCATTGTAGTCTACACTGTAGTCAAAATTTGGATCGAAACAATGATTAAATTGGAATAGGTGGTTAGCATAGTTTGAATTTTCTAAATTTTACATATTTGTGATAAGGGTAAGAAGTTAGATCTTTTGGAGGCTGTAGAAATTAATAAGTTTAAAAGTAGTAAAAAACTGTTAAATTCTCAACTTGATTTGAATGAATCCCCTTTGTTAAATTTAAAAATTTAAATAAATATTGTTGTATTGTTGCTTAGATCAGTTGGAACACAATTCATAATTTGTTAACATGTCTGAAGAAGGTACAGTGTACCGAAACAGCTGTCACTGAATTATATAATAAATATGAAAATCAAATAAAACTACGTTTTATTTTTATTTAATTAATAAGTATGGATTTTCATCAAGTAAACAACAACTCAATTGATTACTTATATTTTAATTTTATAGTGAATTTATATGATACTTTCTTCATTTAATCACACTTTTATTGTAATGTGTGCAATATGTCTATTAAATAACCCATTTTAAATTAAAATCGAGACCAGCAATATCTCAAAAACTGTAGCACTTAGGGCCGCATGCAAATACATTAGTCTCTGGTGAGTTGAGTTTTCCGTGAGAACGTACAAAGTTTGAATTAGTGAGTCGCTGACTGGTCATGCATGAAAGTAGTTTTTTTCGTAATATTGGCAAGAAATTACCCAGAATTCTCAGCGATAAAACCACTTCCGTTATTTTAGTCTGCTAGAGGAATGCATTTACGCTGCGTCCCACAAATAGTACTGTATACGACGATGTCTGCATCGTGTGATATTATGCCGATTCTCCTGTTCTTTCAGTTGCATTCTTTGGTAGACTCTATCAAATTCCTCTTCTCCGCATATACTGAAAACATGATCGAAGTCTTCAAGTTCTGACATCTTGGATAAAGCAGCAAGGTACGCAGCAAGGTTTCAAAGTACATCGGTTCTCGTCGGGTTGCTCATGATTCGTTCTCTGCAAAGTCACCTCGCCAGGTAGCTTAGGAATTTCAACAATTATTATTGTATGAACAGATTTTTGAGTATGCAAAAACGTCTTTGGTTGCAACTTTCTCAGCAGAGAACGACTTTTACAGTCTAATATGTTCATAGATACGACCCTTAAAACTTGTTCTTTTTCTAGAACATATCCCTGATAATCAGTATTACAAAGGCTCTCCAGACATGAGGAAAGAAATGTATAGTGATGCGAGGTGTCTACTAGGCAATGCTGCAGGATGGAGAAGTCAGGCTATTAGAAAGTGCTTGTGCAACAGTTCCATCTTATCTGGCATAAAAAATCCACTTACTTCAAATATAATTTTAAAAATCCCACACTTGAAACATTTGAATATGTTTGCATTAACGTTGTTGTTATTGTGTGTGTTCTAATGCCATCCACCTCACTCCTTATTCTTCAGGTTCTGTGCTGGGCAGATAGATGGTGTTAATTTGGTCTATTTTCAATTTATGCACCACTTCTGCAGACCACTTTATATAAATTATGTTTTTTTGTATTGTGTACAGAGGAGGACTATAGGATGAATGTATGTTTGTGTGTTTGTGTTTCAGTATTCAAATAAAGTTTCATCGCCACCTTCAGCTGCAGCTGTTGTTGCAAAACCGCGAGAAACAACTCCACTAAAAAATGAAATTTCTATAATAAAAACGAACTTAGAACCTTCTTTATTAAACAATTCACAACCAAGTGTCAAACATAAGGCTGTAACAGAGGATATAGAATGGCACAAAATAGAAATAGATTCTTCGAAGCTTGTAAAGCATTATTTAATGCTTTCAAAAATAAGACTTACCTGTAAGTATAACTTTAATTTCTCAATTATTTTGAAAATGTAAAAAAAAAATTGGATATCTGGAATATAGTGACTACGTATAAAATATTTAAAAAGTGAAAGTGACATAAATTAATATAATAAGCATTGTCTTCTGAGTAGATACTGAGTAGTCAACCCCAGGATCATGGAGCTGATAGAATATTTAAGCCAGTTTAAAAATTCAGATCCCATCTAATGAAACATGTGAAATTTAAATATCTAAAACTTTCATTAAGAAATGTTGTGTCTTTGGAGCAAAAGCATTAAGTAATTTTTTTAATATATTTTTTAAATATATATGAGGCTTGAACTTATGTTTTCACTGTGACATATGCATGCATGGAAATTACTTTACAAAATAAGATACTTATTTTAAATTATTAATTAATAAGATTATATTATTTTTGGTCTGGACATCTTACCTCAATATTGATGTTGATTTGTTCTTGGACATGTTTCAAAACAATTCTGTTTTATCGTCAGCTTAATGGTACATAAAAGGATAGAAAAGTATAAAAAACAAAAAATGATAAACAGAAGTAAATCTTGAAAAAGAAGAACCACCTATGAAAAAAATATAGGAAATTCACATATCACCCCTGGGTACATAATAAATTTCAAAATATATTTGAGAAGTTTAATATTAAATTAGCACCAAAAATAACTACAGTTTAAATAAACTAATAAAAAAACAACAAAAATGAAAAAACTGATAAAAATAAAAAGTCAGGAATATATCAAATTGAATGCATGGGTTGTGAAAAGATATATATAGGGAAAACCAAAAGAAACCTAAAAATTAGAACCAAAGAACACATAAGAAATATTAAAAATGGAGAAATTGAAAAATCTGCAGTTGCTGCTCATGTTTGGTCTGAAAAAACATAATATAAATTCAGACACTAAATTATTAAAACAGTTAGAAAATACAAAAGAGCTGACTATTTGGGAAAAATTTATATTCAGAAGAACAGAAACAGAGTTATGAATTTTGATATTCCGATGGAGGGTGACCTTGTTTGGAGGTTCTTTGGCCAACCACAGGATGGAGCTGACATCAACATCCAGGTGGTGCAACATAAATAAAACCAGTCTGGGAAAGCTGACGATAAAACAGAATTGTTTTGAAACATGTCCAAGAACAAATCAACATCAATATTGAGGTAAGATGTCCAGACCAAAAATAATATAATTAAAATAACCTCAAAATATAACTTCCTAAAATTAAATATTAATTAATAAGATATTTATTTACTTTCCTTCGAAGTATGTTTTTTTTTCTTCTCCTGAAAAAAAAAAACTGATATGATGCCTTTCACTTCGGCTGATTCAATTTATATTGGCTAGTGTATTTAGGAGAAATGTATCATGTTTCAGCTCTTGTAGTCATGACAACTATGGCAGGTTATGCACTAGCACCAGAGCCATTCAGTTTAACAACTTTCTTGTTATGCTCAGTGGGAACAGGTCTTGTATCTTGTGCTGCAAACTCCATCAATCAATTTTTCGAAGTTCCTTTCGACTCCCAGATGGCACGAACCAAGAACAGAGTTCTTGTTCGGCGTTTACTTAGGTAAGTACTGGTAAGTTAATAGTGAGTGGAGAATATATTTTGATCGACTCACCTCATACATTTTCAAACTTCTTTGATACCGACGGTTTCAGACAAAATCATGTCCTTCTTCAGTCATGGCTTCCACTGATGAAATTCCTTGATTTTTTATTTATTTAGTGACATCACTTCTTGTGCTGCCATCTTTCGTTGGGATTATAAACTTTGTAATTAAATTTTTATCCATCGGAATATCAAAATTCATAGATCGATATTTATTCTTCTGAATGAATATCATTTCCCAAATGTCAATTCCAACGGTTTATCCAATTGTTTCAAAAGTTTCACTTCTTTTTCAATTTTATGATGTTCTAGTAAACTATGAGCAGCAATTGCTGATTTTTCAATTTCACAATTTTTAATATTTCTAAAATGTTCTTTAGTGCGTGTTTCCAAATTCCTTTTTGTTTTTCCTATGTATACTTTGCTACAATCATTACAATTAATTTGATAAATTCCAGATTTCTTACTGTCTGGGATGTTGATTTTTTTATTAATATTTAGAAGTTAGGGATTTAGACTTACCTCATATATATTTTTTTTTTTTGTATGAGGTGAGTCTAAGTCCCTAATTCATAATAACTGTAAAAATAATAATTCAGTAAACAATCTTGGATGCAGATTTGTCCAATTAAAATCACAAATACTAATAAAAGCAATACAATCATGACAAAAAGTAACACCAATATTGATACAATAAAATAAAAATTTTTCTCTTCAAATTTAATTTATCTTTCATTGAGAAATGTTAAATTAATAAAAAAAAAAAAACATCATTAATATTGATACAAACTCGTGTTTCGCTCTTAAAAATTCATAAATGTGGTATTTTCTATTGGGTCCGAATTAATAAAAAAATTAAGTAAAATGGGAATCATCCTTCCAAAAGGAGGACACAGCATGAGGATGAAGATGAAGTAAAATGTAAATACAGTGATTTCTTGAGTCTGATATTAGGTCTGTTTGTCTCATATATGTTCTAGTATGTACACATATAAATTATTTAAGGCCTATATACGTAATAATTTTAGAAAATAGTACCTTCATAATATTTCTGTCATAATTTTCATATTTTGTTATTATGATTTCATATTTTGTTAGAATTTTCTTCTTGTAATTCCTCACTCTACTCATAGCCTAAATTGAATTTATTTTTGTATTTTGCAGCCCTCTCCATGCAGTTAGTTTTGCAGCAGTTAGCAGTGTTCTAGGACTAAGCACATTGTACTGGGGTGTAAATGGTCTTACAGCTTGTCTTGGAGCATGTAATTTATTTCTGTATACATTAGTATATACACCTATGAAGAGAATCAGTATTCTAAACACATGGGTTGGATCTGTTGGTAAGACTTCTATCCAAGATATTAAAAAATAATATATGTATTCAAATATTCTCCGAAATGTTTTTAAACACTTCTTAAAAATCAGGTTGCACTACTATGTCAATCTTATTTTGCTTGTTTATGAGGTTCAAATGCATCTCACTAAAGCTATTTTTGTGCTGTCTCAAGTGATAGCATGCCTGCATCCTGACTAGCAAGACAAGATTTGAATACCTAGCGGGATTGGAAATTTTAATAAATAAGGTGAGTCTGTTACATCTTACCTCATAAAAAGTTAAGTTCTTTAGGACATCATATTTGAAGCCCTGGCCTGAGCATATAATTTTTCTCTTCAAATATGATTTATCCATCATTGAGATGTATGAAATGAATAATAAAAACATCTTTAGGACATTTTTAATTTGTGTTGAGTTGTTTTTGACTCACCTCATACTTCTTAACTCCCTCCCAGACTCGAGTTTCTTCACTGCATTTGTGACATTCTCAATGCTGTATCACGTTCACAACTGACATCCAACGGCCTCCTCTCCTGCAGACTGACCTCTGCACCATCTGACCATCTGATGGCTGACCGATGAACTTCCAAATCAATCCCCTCTTGTTATCACTGGGTATTTCAAAATTCATAGTTATGTTTTTATTCTTGCATATGTAATTTTTTTCCCAAATTGAGTTCTTTCAGTTTTTCACAATTTAGGAAAAAATTTACATATGCAAGAATAAAAACATAACTATGAATTTTGAAATACCCGGTGATAAGGAGAGGGGATTCATTTGGAAGTTCATCGGTCAGCCATCAGATGGCACGGAGGTCAGTCTGCAGGAGAGGAGGCCGTTGGATGTCAGTTGTGAACATGATACAGCATTGAGAATGTCACAAATGCAGTGAACAAACTCGAGTCTGCGAGGGAGTTAAGAAGTATGAGGTGAATCAAAAACAACTCAACACAAACTAAAATAAACCTCATAGTGTTATTTCCTATGTACATAACTTAATCTTTAGGACATGTTTCAATATGGCTATATATCATCTTCAGCTTGTCCAGAATGAAGATGATATGCAGGTGTATTGAAACATGTCCAAAATAACTCTACCTTTTATAAGGTAAGATGTAACAGACTCATATTATTTATTAAGAAGAATAATGTTACCTGTATTGTAATTTATTAATTGGAAATTTTAATTGAAAAACTTTTAATCCCCTTTACTGACTTAATAACCTCCCTTAAATCATGGTTGTCTTGCACCATAGCCAATCAGTTTAATGTAGACAAGCTTAGCCCTATCTATATTAAACTAAACTCAAAAATCAATTAATAATTAAAAAATAACTGAAAAGTTTTAAATTGAATTTTTTTCCCATAAAACCATCTGGCCTTGATGTAGAGCTAGAGGATTTATTTGTACTAACTTGAGAAGGGAAAGAAATTTTCTCAGGGATTTTCACCCAATATGGGATGGTGCCCACCTAGCATTGTGAGGATTGTGAAAGCTACAATAAGTAGCAGCTACAGGTTGATAAAACCATCTATAATGACTGGTGGACATGACATGCTAAGTACATGTGACTCTTGTACTGACTGAATGATCATTCACATATGGATGTGATGCCAGCAACCAGATGTTAGGTCAGGGGCCTTCTAGGCCTTTCATTCCATGGAATTTGAATTTTTTAAATAATGGTTAATATTATATTCTCTCCTCATTCTTCTTGGCTTACCTACTTGGGACTTCCCTTCTGGTTTTCCTACAAGAAGTTCCCATATCCCTCCTTCATTCCCCATATGTGCCCATCATAGTCTATGAGTTTCAACTGTTGTCATGTACAATTTCTAATTTATATAATGAAATTTTGGCTTACCTACTTGAGACTTCCCTTCTGGTTTTCCTACAAGAAGTTCCCATATCCCTCCTTCATTCCCCATATGTGCCCATCATAGTCTATGAGTTTCAACTGTTGTCATGTACAATTTCTAATTTATATAATGAAATTTTGGCTTACCTACTTGAGACTTCCCTTCTGGTTTTCCTACAAGAAGTTCCCATATCCCTCTTTCATTCCCCATATGTGCCCATCATAGTCTATGAGTTTCAACTGTTGTCATGTACAATTTCTAATTTATATAATGAAATTTTGGCTTACCTACATGAGACTTCCCTTCTGGTTTTCCTACAAGAAGTTCCCATATCCCTCCTTCATTCCCCATATGTGCCCATCATAGTCTATGAGTTTCAACTGTTGTCATGTACAATTTTTAATTTATATAATGAAATTGGAATAAGAAACACACTTGATGTCAACATTAAATTATGTACACATGTGCAGCACATGTATACAGCCACTTATAAGACTGAGTGGACTTTCAGTCATTAAAATATGACAAGTTTTAGTGCCCAGTTCACAACAGTATGAATTATATGATAAGTCACTGTCATGTTCAGCTGTTGTTTTTCAGTGAAATACACCCATTTAATGACGATACGTAGCTTAACATTTAGCTCAGTGCTTGAGTGTTTGCTTCATATACATAAAATCTAAGGTTAGATCCATGGTGGATGATTTTTTATTTATTTTTTTGTGTCTTTCCTATTTGCATTTGTTTGTCTTTTAAAGACAACACACTGTTGGTTATGTGGAATTATTTACTTGCCCTACATCTGAGGGCCAATTTAAAATAAAAATCATATTTGGAGGTAATATACAATAAGTAAATAAATAAATAAACTGTGGAACTAATATTTTGATGTGATATTTAAAATTTTCCATTAGTGGACATTAATATTTTGAAAAGAAAAATTTATGCTTGAACCCTGGATCTTTCATTCTCCTTATGAGTAAGCTATCCATTCAAGCTATGAGAAATGTTAACATTTGTATTGTAGCTTTAATGGCGTAATTGATAGCATAGTCATACAAAGAACAAGAGGTCCAGGATTCAAGTGTTAATTTTTCTTTTCAAAATAATCATGTGGAACCAATAGCTTGTCCACATACTGCCAGCGTCTATCACAGTACGCATTTGCTGCAGCATGAAATCCACAAGATTCTGGAAAAATTCTTGATCTAGTACCACCTCTTCCCATGCATCAACAACTCTATTCCACAAATTGTCCTGGCTGCAGTATGATCCTGGCCATTTGGAGCGTAAAGTTACCCTCGCTCTCGCCCACACATATTCTATTGGGTTCATATCAAGTGATCCAAGAGATGGAAATCACGCCTTCCTGAACCTTTGAATCCGAAGAGCATGTTAAACCAGATGGTTATCCTGTTAGAACATTTTTCTCCCTTCAGGATAATGCTCCCGAGCAGAAGTAGCTAATACATTCTCTAAAATATGGAATCTTTAATTAAACAACTTTTTCTCAATTCTCTAAACACACGTAAACTCATAATATAAATAGCATTGTTTTGTTTGTTAGTTGCTAGTGGCTTCTTAGGATTTTGATGTTAATCTCCAATAAACTACGTGCTGCAATAGCTGATTTTTCAATTTCACCATTTTTAATATTTCTGAAGTGTTCCTTAGTGCATGTGTCCAAATTTCTTTTTGTTTTTCCTATGTATACTTTATTGCAGTCCTTACAATTAATTTGATAAATTCCAGATTTTTTTGCTATCTGATGTGTTCAATTTCTTATTAGTTATTAATAGATTACCAAGGCTAAATTTATTTATCGGTGCCAATGTAATATTGAATTTCTTGAAAATTTTTTGAAATTTGTTATGTATTTGAGGATGATAAGTAATTTTCTTAAACTGGTTTCCTTCCTTTGAATCAGATTGCAGGGTTAGTTTAATTTTTACTGGAGTTGAAGTTTGAAATTATTTTTCATACAAAAATAGCATAATGTATTTCTTAATATTTAAAGGAAATGACATTGTGAGGTTTATTTTAATTAATAAGTAGTTAGATTTTTATGACTCACTTCATAATTGTAGATTTTTTGAAGACTATAGTTTGAATATGCTACATATCATTATCAATTCCATCTAACCGTTGAATTGGCGGTTAGTGATCCTCTAGGTTGATTCCTGCTCCTGTTGGCTGACTGATAAATTTCAAAATTAAATCTTTTTCCCTGGGAATTACAAAATGTATGATTTTCCTTTTATTTTTGTGGATGTGAATTTTCTCCCAAACTGTGAATTTCTTAAATGTATCTAACTACTTCAGTAACTTGGCCTTTGTTTTGATTCTACGTTTTTCTGACCCTGTATATGTAGCTATTGCAGATTTTTCTATTTTCTAATTTTTAACATTTCTAAGGTATTCTTTCAATCTTGTATTAGAAATCTACAACTATGAGGCGAGTGGTAAAGATGTAACTATTTATTATCTAATATAAATTTTCAAAATTAAATTTTAATGAAACAGCTTTTAAGTGGAAGTAATATTGAACATATATAAAGAATCTCTCTTCTCTCCTATGCTGAGTTATACTTCAGTCAACAACAAATTACAGCATTCATAATAGTCATGAGCTTCAACGAATTCCAATCTGTTTATGTTGAAATTAAATGTTTCTTACCTCCCCTCATATAAATCTTTTAAGTTGATCGCGATTTTGAGACTATAACTGTCTCATCCTCAGAACTTTCTTGGCGACTGGTGTTATGTCGATCGGAAGAAAGGTTCATCGGTCCACCAACAGAGGGAAGAAGAAGAGTTTCTTCCAATCGACATAACACCAGTCGCCAAGAAAGTTCTGAGGATGAGACAGTTATAGTCTCAAAATCACGATCAACTTAAAAGATTTATATTATTCAATGCATAATAGCATGCATTTCCAGAATTGAGCCTATGTTTAATTTCTTTGTGCATCTCATTCCTATTTGTGATTATTGTTCCTAGGTATTTGAATTCAGCCACTTCCTCAAAATTTCCCTCATTTGTCATTAGCTGTCTATTTCCATTATATAATGAATTTCTATGTGTGACCATATATTTAGTTTTATTGATATTTACTTATGTGACTCTAAAAGTGTATTTAAATTACCTGAACTTGTGTCTTTGCAGTGGGAGCAATTCCTCCTCTAATGGGATGGGCAGGGTGTGCGGGCACACTGGAAGCTGGAGCTTGGATTCTGCCCGGTTTGTTATATGCATGGCAGTTCCCACACTTCAACGCATTGTCCTGGAACCTACGTCCTGACTACTCGAGAGCTGGTTATCGCATGATGTCTGTTACAAATCCTGGTCTTTGTCGGAGAACTGCATTACGCTACACTGGAGCAATTCTTACTTTATCGTGGCTAGCTCCTGTTTTAGGTGTCACTGATTGGTTGTTTGCTCTTGGTTCTACACCACTTAATGTTTACTTCTTGTACTTAGGTAAGCAATTAAGAATCACACAATTGGTTTTAACCCTTTAGGTGTCATGAGCCGATTAGATCGGCTTTGGTGCTCCTGTCCATTATCTGCCAGACAATATACTTAAACTACTTGTAAAGCTGATCATATCGGCGGGTGCAATTTAAATCTCTGACAAGAGATTTTGTTAGTGGCATGCAGAGGGTTAACACCTCACCTCATTTTTAATTGCTGACAGTGGGGCTCAGAAGCATTGAAACATATATTCGACAAAAACAACCATAAGAGGTAAGAATGTGCAGACAAAATGTGTTAATTATTAATTAATGTTTTTATTACCTCACCTCATATCCTTTTTCTTCTAGACTGCAGTTTCAGAGCTTATCTCCATCATCAGTAGCCTCTAGTCGACCGTTGTTATGTCATTTCTTGGCGGTTTTCTTCTTCCTTCTATCGGTGGACCGATGAACTTCTGGATCAAGTCAAAATTTGCGGGAGTTTCGAAATTCATGAGTTTATCTTTCTTTTGGATGTGGTCTGGGAAAAAATCCACATCCAAAAAAACAAGAAAGATAAACTCATGAATTTCGAAACTCCCGCAAATTTTGAACTGATCCAGAGGTTCATCGGTCCACCGATAGAAGGAAGAAGAAAACCGCCAAGAAACGACATAACAACGGTCGAGTAGAGGCTACTGATGATGGAGATAAGCTCCGAAACTACAGTCTAGAAGAAAAAGGATATGAGGTGAGGTAATAAAAACATTAATTTCATTCTTAAATTAAATTAAGCCTCATAGTGTTTTTCCCCGTGAAAGTTAAATAAACCTCTTAATGTTACTTCCTATTGCATTTTAAAATAATTCTTAATTACCTCACCTCATATTAGCTCCCTCGCCTGGACTGGTTTTGAAGATAACACTGTTGTTATATTCAGAAGAACAGAAACAGAGTTATGAATTTTGATATTCCGATGGAGGGTGACCTTGTTTGGAGGTTCTTTGGCCAACCACAGGATGGAGCTGACATCGACATCCAGGTTGTGCAACATAATGCAACATAAATAAAACCAGTCTGGGAAAGCTGACGATAAAACAGAATTGTTTTGAAACATGTCCAAGAACAAATCAACATTAATATTGAGGTAAGATGTCCAGACTAAAATTAATATAATTAAAATAACCTTAAAATATAACTTCCTAAAATTAAATATTAACACTGTTGAGATTTCAGTTGGAAGCGCTGCACATCCCCTCCCTCTGGAGTTGAGTAGACAAAATTCACAATGAAATATTTTTCCCTGAGAATTTCAAAATTCATTGACTTGTCTCTGTTTTTCTGGATGTAGTTCTTCTCCAAAACTGTGATTTCTGTTGGTCATTTCAGTTTTAGTAATTTTCATCTCTTCTAAATTTTATTATTTTCTCTCCACACATGAGCAGCTACTGCCAATTTTTGTATCAAGATAATCAAAAGTTGCATCGCAAATCAATTGGCAAAACATTAAAGACTAAAACTGAGTTAATGATACAGTATAACATTTGTGTTCTGTCCATTTTATATTTTATTATTAGGGGTATGCATTTTTTGGTAAATATTTTTCTTGCATAACGATAGTTCATTGTTCTGGATCAGATTTCCAGATCAGATACATCAAATTTTTTATTTTATGTAAAATCACATATTTTTCTTTGTATTTTATCTAAATACATACTTTCAAGTATTTAGGTTTAAAACACAGATACCAGTTGACAATAAGGAGTACATCTTTAAGAAGAATGAGTCATTTTTTATGTATTACCTCATAGTTTATGTTTTCAACCGACATTATGACTACCGGACTTTTGTTGGAATCTCCATCTATAACATTGCCATCAGATGTTGATTTGATGAACTTCGAAATCAGGTCCCATTCACCAGGAATTTCGAAATTCATGAATCTAGATTTGTTCTTTTGAATATATATCTTCTCCCAAACTGCCAATTCTAAAGGTTTTTCCAAATATTTTAGAAGTTTGGCCTCTTTTTCAATTTTATGACTCTCCAACAAACTATGTGCTGCAATAGCTGATTTTATAATTTCACCATTTCTAATATTTCTAAAGTGTTCCTTTGTGCGAGTGTCCAAATTCCTTTTTGTTTTTCCTTTGTATACTTTACTGCAGTCTCTACAACTAATTTGATAAATTCTAGATTTTTTACTATCTGGGTGTTCAATTTCTTATTGGTTATTAATAGATTACCAAGGCAAAATTTATTTATCGGTACCAATGTAATATTGAATGTCTTGAACATTTTTTTTTTAAATTTGTATTGTATTTCAGGATGATTAGTAATTTTCTTAAATTGTTTTCCTTCCTTTGAATCAGATTGCAGGATGGTGTGTGTATTCTTTTAATCTTTTTTGTTGTCTGAATTTCTTAAATTTATTTATAATTATTTCTTTTCCAAAACCATTTAAATTAGCTATGTTCAAAATGTGATTATATTTTTCTTAAAATATTCTTTATTTAGTGGAACATTTGTTAATCTATATATCAAACTGTTGAAAATTGCATGTTTATATTCAACGTTATAGATGGAGATTCCAACGAAAATCCGGTAGTCATAATGCCGGTTGAAAATGGGAGAGATGTTTCCTCTTGAAAACTGCAATTCCCGTATTTAAGAAAATATAAACTATGAAGTAAGATATAAAAAATGACTCATTCTTCATGAATAAGAACCTCATAATGTTATTTCTCATATTTAACTATGAAGAGAATATCTCTTTGAAATTACTCCTGGAAAATAAACAAAATATTAGCTGAGGTGTAAAATCTGATTAATTTAATGATAGTTAAAACATATAGATTATTTCAACAATTTTTTCACAGGTTTATTGTTTTTGTAGAAAATGTGGCATCACTAGTCAAATGGTAAAACATTATAGACTGAAACTGAGTTTAGTGAAATAGTATAAAATTTGTGTTCTGTCCATTTTATATATTATTACTAGGGAATGGATTTTTTGGAAAATTAAAATGTTTAATCTATTATATTACACTACCAAGTTAACTCTGCACGGGCAGAGGGGAAGAGTTTTAGCATTACTGTTGCCGAACTGCTGAATCTATGGAAGGGAGACAGGGCAAGCAGTCACCCAGTCTGTATATCCGATCACGTACTGAAATTGTAAGCTTCAAATGTGGGGGGAGAATCCCTAAACACTTGTGAAAGATCTTAACATGGTTGTCAAATTAGTCATTTAACCACAGAATGCTCAAGCGGTCGGATCATTTAAAATCACAGTATTTGTCGTCTCTCTGTTACCAGCCTCACCATAAATCACAAATGGCAACATGTAACAAGAAGGGCAAGAAAGGGACAAATCAACATTAATATTGAGGTAAGATGTCCAGACCAAAAATAATATAATTAAAATAACCTCAAAATATAACTTCCTAAAATTAAATATCAAAAATAATATAATTAAGAAAGGGACAGCTCATTCCTAAATGTAACCCCAAAAGTAACAGGGTTGTCAAGTTAGTAATTTTGCCACTAACCGCGCAGAATGACGGATCATTAAAATACATAGTATTTGTCAGCTCTCTACCTGCCAATCAAACAACATAATTTAGAGGACAGGAAAGAAACTTCATATAATAAAGTTGGGAATTTTTACAATATGAGGTTTTCTTAATAAGAATCAAATGAATCATGAATTCTTCTTACCTCATACATCTATGATTTTTAACACAGAACTGCAGTATTGGGAAACATCATTCCCATCGTCAGCTATTGTCATGACTGTCAATTTTACATTATGCCGGTAATTTTCTAAACTGCCATCTGGTGTTGTTTAGAAAAACTTTGTAATCAAATTTGGTTTGTCTGGATACTCAAACCAAATTTGATTACAAAGTTCTTCTAATCAACACCAGATGGCAGTTTAGAAAATTATCGGCATAATGAAAAACTGACAGTTGTGACGGCAGCTGACGATGGGAACGATTTTCCCAATACTGCAGTTCTGTGTTTTAAAACATAGATGTATGAGGTAAGAAGAATTCACGATTCTTTTGATTCTTGGAAAGAAACTGTTTGTAAAGGCCTCAATGAGAATTGAACTCTTCAGAAACAAAAACCGTAATGATTAACAAATAAAATACTTAAGTTATATAAAAACAATCTCCATGGCATGATAGGCCTAGAAGGCCCTTGGCATACGAACTTATATACATATTATTACATTACATTTGAAAGAAAATATTTGAAATTTTTTAGCAAATATTTTTACTCTTTTAATGCATTAAAAATACATCTTTTCCTAATTTTTATCGTCTAAAAATCCACACTCTATTTATTACTATTGTGTGTGTATGTGACAATTATCAATTTATTTTCAGCGTGGCAGTTTCATCAGCAGTCAGACAGTGCAAATTCACGTAAATTGTTTAGGTTTTCATTGATTCACCTTCCTGTGCTTATGATAATGATGCTTCTTACAAAAAAACATTGGACCTTTTTGAACAACACAGAGAATGGAAAAGAAATAGAAGATAACTGTGAGGTAAGTGAAGTAATGGGGCACTAAAGACAAATCTTATCCACATAACTTTAAAAAAATTGCTTTTGAATCTATTACTAAATCTTCCAATATATTTTTCTGTGCAATATTGTAAACTGAGGTTAAGAATATTTTTTCTTCAGAAGATATCTATAGAAATAAATGGTATCCGATATTTGGTGGGATTAGAAATTTTGGAAAAACTTTAGTTTGATTTCCACTATAAATTTTCTAAGTCCTGCAGAATAAGAGTGTGCATACAAAAAAGTTTATAGAGTTGATGCTAGGTGGAACCACATTTCTATGAATTCTTACAAAAAGAGTTGTTGCTAAATGGCACCATGTAGCTGTGAAATTTATATGACCAACCTTCACAATAAATTCCCAAACATTTATTCGAAATGGATGTACACTAACTTCTCCCTTCCTAACCTAAAAGAAATAAATTACATGCATATCATGATAAAATCAAATGTTTCCTACCTCTCCTCATATAAATCTTCTAAGTAGATCACGATTTCGAGACCATAACGGTCTCATCTTCGGTACAATCTTGATGACTGATGTTATGTCGATCGGAAGAAATACTACTTCTTCCCTCTGTTGGTGGACCGATGAACCTCTGGAACAACAAGAGGGAAGAAGAAGTGTTTCTTCCAATCAACATAACATCAGTCGCCAAGATTGTACTGAAGAAGATACCGTTATGGTCTCGAAATCACAATCTACTTATAAGATTTATATGAGGAGAAGTAGGAAACATTTGATTTTATCATAAATTAAACCTCATAGTGATTAATTCCTATAAAAGTTAAATGCATGCATATTATATTTAAATTAATATTGGGAAGTAAACATTATGAGGTTATATCATTTATAGTGAGCGGAAAACTTATTTTTAACGACTTGCCTCATATAATTTCAAATTTCTTTGATAACCGATGGTTTCAGACAATATCTTATCCCTCTTGAGTGGAAGCCATGACTGAAGAGGGACAAGGTATTGTCTGAAACCATCGGTATCAAAGAAATTTGAAATGATATGAGGTGAGTCATTAAAAATAAGTTTTCACTCACTATACATGCATATTATTTAACGAAATGTCCACTAATGTGATTAACACTACACTAACCTAACAAAATGAAGTTAATTTCTTGAAATATGCTGTGGAATTAATTGCGAATGTTGGTAACACTGATATCTCATGGACTTAGATTGAGCATTCATGCATCTCACGCATGCGTGCTGTGGTTCTGTAGTACTTTAAAGAAATCATTGCTTACATAGATAAATATTTAATAATTCTAAAAAAAAATGTTATAAGTAGAGCCTGGATTATATGCATTTACATGTTGCATTTGCATATTTAGACCATTTTCACCTGTTATTGCATATTTTAACTAAAAACTAGTGATAACACATATTTTTGCAGTATTTATATTTTTAAAATTCTCGTATAAGACTTGAAAGCATAATAATAGTCCCTTCGATTGGTTGCCGGCCAAAGGAAGGCAAGACCAGTGATGGGGCTGCCATCTTATAGCCTCTGGTCAGGCTTTTCTGGAGAAGAAAAGAAAATAAAGGAAAGAAGAAATGGAAGAAAGGAAAGACTCCCTAGCCCTCGGATGCCCTAATAGCGTCGGGGCCGAAAAAAACAAGAGTTAACCAAGAGAGGTTAGATAGTAAAGTTAAAAGAGTGCAAAACACAAGTAAGTGGAAGAAATGTTTTGCTCAGCTTGGGCACCTTGTGGTCGCCATCCACATATCCCCTAGATGAGGACCCCTGGGAAAATTTTCTATAGGATCGTAACAGGCCTTGGCCTAATACTTGGAAGGAAGAAGAAGAAGATATTTTTAAAATCTGTGTTTTTTATAATGAACATTTCGAGACCATCAAAAGTGTACTAAACGATTTTGATAGTGCAGAGGCTTTGGCAGTTTGTCAGTATCAACGAAGCATTAAATGATTCCAGTATTTAAAAAAAAATTTATAATTTTTTCCATATACCTGCAACTGTTAAAAAGCTTGAAACTCAAGGTTTGGCATTGATCGATTCTATTCAGTTAATGGATAAAATCCATCAACTGTACTTCTTATTGCCAGAGGTATTCCCAAGCTAACTTAAAGAAAAGTTAGAAAACATTTTGAACGATAACCCAGGCTTTGAACCTTCGTGTCAAATTAATAGTTTTATAAATAGGACGGACGAGCTTTTGCCAGAAATAATAAGTGCCAAAATAGCACCCAAATTCAAATACCACCCAATTAATTCAGTTGACATAGAATGGTCCTTTTCTGTTTATAAACATATTCTGTGCGATCGAAGACACAACCTTACTACCGAACATTTGGAACAGTACCTGATCATTTCTGTTTACAATAGTAGCAAAATGTAGAATATTTTAATTTGCGAACAGTACTTTTGCCTGATACTGATTGATAATTTATCATTTATCAGTGACGAATAATAATATTAAATGGATAATTTTTTTGTATTGTAAGCCCATGTTTTCCCTTTACAGAGATTTAGGCGCTCTCCCTCTACAGGGAAGAATTTGAACCTTACTAATTTA
Source organism: Diploptera punctata (assembly GCA_030220185.1). Taxonomy (NCBI): domain Eukaryota; kingdom Metazoa; phylum Arthropoda; class Insecta; order Blattodea; family Blaberidae; genus Diploptera; species Diploptera punctata. Next base: position 313,668 of record JASPKZ010007245.1, on the reverse strand, counting down.
GTTACACTTGTTTTCTTATAGATGTCATTTAGAGTGGTCCGTGGTCAGCGTTCTGCCTCACACAGACATCTAGGAAACCAAGGTAGTACTAGGAAGGGAAAATTCAGTAACTTTTGCTTAGAGGCCTTTTCTCAGGCTTAAGGACTTTTTATGAGCCTGAAAATCTTCAGACTCGGGACTCATGGCTTAAAGTCCCTCCCAGAGGACTTGCTCCTTGGATTTTTCCATCCTAAAAAATCCATCGACCCCGGCCGGGTTTGAACCCGTGACCCTCGGGACCAGAGGCAAGGAGCATAACCACTAGTCCACCGCGGCCGACTATAAATAGATAATAAAAATACTAATTATGTCAATTTAGAAATAAAATATCTAATGAAGTAAATATTTTAAATTTATGATTTACAACGTATATAAGAGAAAAATTTGCGTCTAGATCGTAACTCGCCTCGGTAGCTCAGTTGGTAGAGCACTTGGCCCGGAAAGCCAAGGGCCCGGGTTCGAGTCCCGGTCTAGGCAAAAATTTTTCTCTTCAAATTAAATTTATATTTTATTTTATTTTAAATTTATGTTGAGTTGTTTTTGACTCACCTCATACTTCTTAACTCCATCGCAGACTCGAGTTTCTTCACTGCATGTGTGACGTTCTCAATGCTGTATCACATTCACAACTGACATCCAACGGCCTCCTCTCCTGCAGGACGTCAGTTGTGAACATGATACAGCATTGAGAATGTCACAAATGCAGTGAAAAAACTCGAGTCTGCCAGGGAGTTAAGAAGTATGAGGTGAGTCAGAAACAACTCAGAATAAATTTGAGTTTGTATTTTTTTAACATTCTTATCTCATATAATTGTTTTGTCGACATGTGTTTCAAAGCTGTTGTTCCATAGTCAGCGGTTTTACAAACTGATTTTTTCTTTTCTTCAAGTTGTCAGCCCTGGATCTGTGTTCCAAAGAACTTGGTAATGAGGCTCCTTTCTCCGGGAATTTTAAAGTTCATAATTTTCTCCTTGTTCTTCTGTATATAGATTTTTTCCCATATCATGAGTTCATTAGTATTTTCTAACTGTTTTAATAATTTTGTATTTAGATCCAAAATAGATCTAAATACAAAATTATTAAAACAGAAGATACCAATGAACTCATGATATGGGAAAAAAAATCTATATACAGAAGAACAAGGAGAAAATTATGAACTTTGAAATTCTCGGAGAAAGGAGCCTCATTACCAAGTTCTTTGGAACACAGATCCAGGGCTGACAACTTGAAGAAAAGAAGAAATCAGTTTGTAAAACCGCTGAAGATGGAGCAACAGCTTTGAAACATATGTCCGACAAAACAATTATATGATGTAAGAATGTTAAAAAAATCTTCTTGTAAGCCCATTTTTCCCTTAACAAAGATTTAGGCGCTCTCCCCTACAGGGAAGAATTTGAACCATACTAATTTAGTTACACTTGTTTTCGTATAGATGTCATTTGAGTGGTCTGTGGTCAGCGTTCTGCCTCATACTGACATTTAGGAAACCAAGGTAGTACTAGGACGGGAAAATTTGGTAAATTTTGCTTAGAGGCCTTTTCATTCAGGCTTAAGGATCTTTTACGAACCTGAAAATCTTCAGACTCGGGACCCACGGCTTAAAGTCCCTCCCGGAGGACTTGCTCCTTGGATTTTTTCCATCCTAAAAAATCCATCGACCCTGGGAACCCGCTGCCCTCAGGACCAGAGGCAAGGAGCATAACCACTAGTCCACCACAGCCGATATGTTAAAAAAATACAAACTCAAATATCAAAGAATTGAATGATTAATCTGAATCAACATGATTAATGTAGAGGTACACAATTTAACAAAATTAAATGCATCTACTTCATGACACTTCATGTTTTTAATGGAGATAACATGGTTACATGAACAAGAGGCTGCAGAGAAAAATGGCTTGCTTTTTTCTGCCAAACAAAATATTATAAAGTGACATGATTATGATGCATTTCCTTTCTAGAACATTCCTAACATTTACTATACTATTATGGTATAGCCCAATGTTGAACTTTAGCCTCTCCTTTGTTAGGAGTTACTTGATCAAATTAATTTAGTTACACTTAATTATTAAGTAGTAGTAGTAGTAGTAGTATTCAAATGTTCTGAAGCTCTTGATTTGTCATCATTCGCTTGCGGGCTTCCCAATAATATTCAGCAATTTGGAATGGTGTTCCAACTATTTTCTGAAGATCAGCGCAGAACATCAAGTGATCCTTGTTCATTATCGTATTTGTGTCCTTGCATACTATTTAGTGTGGAGAGTCTAGTATCCTAATTCTATGTAGATGTGCTGCCAAGCAATCATGACCAGTTTCAAGATGAAATGATGCAACTGCAATTGATCGGGGGCTGTTTGGTATTGTATCTGGTTCTAGTAATGTCTTCCATATCTTGGTTTCACATTGGATTTTGTTTTGTTCGGCTATATGGAATTTTATTTTCATTTTGGTGTAGAGTTGTACTGATTTGTAAGATAGGTAATTGATCTTACTCTGTTGGATGAGTGTACCTTTTTTTGCAACACTTAATTATTAATGAGTTGGTTATTTTGACGCACCTCATATTTCTTGATTTTTATGCAGACCAGGTTTTATCGCTTTTGCGCGATATTGTTGATGCATTCCAGTGAGTTGGAATTGGAATGCATTGACAATGCCTTGCATTCAGCTAAATCTAGAAGAACCAGTTACAAAATCTGAAACTCCCACACCTGTACTAAAAGCTCTAGCAATTAGAAGCTGTGAATAAGAGATATCCACCAGAAGAATGGTTACATGTCTACACAGATGGATCTTCTATTGATAACAACTCAGGATCAGGAATTACATGTGCATTATTTTCATTTTATCAACCAGCAGGATACCACACAACAAATATTGATGCAGAAGTAATGGCTATTCATATTTCACTCCAACAATTACTATACAGAATAAATAAATTTCAAAATGCTGTCATACTCTGTGATTCTAAGGCAGCAATATATGCAATGAATTCACACAAAATGAAGTCAATACAAATTAAAGAGTGCTACAAAATGATTCAACAACTCCAAAAACTACAGAAAAGAATTCAATTGCAATGGATACCTGCACATTGTGGAATTGCTGGAAATGACATTGCTGATTTTCTTGCCAAAAAAGGCTCCAATTTAATTCAGAATACTACTAAAAGCTTACCTTTCACATCCATAAAAAGAATAATTAAAATAAATATAAAATCAAACAAAACCAAGACCTCTGTAATAAAGCCGAAGACAAAAAATGGAATATTCTAGTAAAGAATATATTATTCCAGAAATTCCATGTAAAACTACAGTAGCAATATTTAGACTGCTTACAGAACATGACTATTTGGCCAAACATTTATATAAAATAGGAATCTACACGAATTCAAATTGTCCCCTATGCAACAAAGATGAAGAAATGAACGAAGAACATCTACAAACCTGTGAAGTATTACCTGTTGGATCCACCATAGAAAAATATTGGAGAGCAAGAACGCTAATGGCTTCATTGCCAAAGCCCAGCATTTGAAAACAACAACATGTCGTGCAAAAGCGACGAAACGTGGTCTGCATAAAAATCAAGAAATATGAGATGAGTAAAAATAACCTACTCATCAATAATTAAAAGAAACCTCATAGTGTTATTTCTTACATATATTAAATTAGTTACACTTAAGTTATGTAGATAGGAAATAATACTATGAGGTTTTTTAATATTGTTTATTTTTTCTTTCACTCACCTCATAGTTCATAACTCCTCGCAAACCCAAAATCATTTGTGACATTCTCAATGCTGTGTCACGTTCACAACTGATGTCCAATGGCCTTCTATCCTGCAGACTGACCTCTGCGCCATCTGATGGCTGACCGAAGAACTTCCAAATCAATCCCCGGTTATAAGAAGAGGGGATTGATTTGGAAGTTCTTCGGTCAGCCATCAGATGGCGCAAAGGTCAGTCTGCAGTATAGAAGGCTGTTGGACGTCAGTTGTGAACGTTACACAGCATTGAGAATGTCACAAATGATGTGACGAAACCCTAGGTTTGCGAGGAGTTATGAAGTATGAGGTGAGTGAAAGAAAAAATAAACAATATTAGTTACACTTATTTGCCCATAGATATAATGAATAGTATGTGTCAACGTACTGACCCAATGAGACATCTAGCAGGCAACTAAGGTATTACTAGGATGATGAAGTTGGTATATTTTGCATAGAGGCCTTTTTATTCAGGCTTAAGGATCTTTTTAAGAGCATGAAAAATCTTCAGGCTCGGGACTCATGACTTGCTCCTTGAATTTTTCCGTCCTAAAAAAATCATTGAACCCGCGACCCTCGGACAAGAGGCAAGGAGCATAACCACTAGTCCACGGCGGCAGACTTCTTAACATTTAACGGTTTATACTTCAACACCAGCTTTCTCATTTGCTCTATTTGTAAAAGCCATTTGTATACACATTAAGGGGAGATTAAAAGATGATTTTAGTAAAAAATTCTCAAATTTGGTTTTTTGTACTTTTAAATAGTTAGAAATATTCTGCACAAATTGATATAAATCTTATTGTGGTTATTGATGTATGCTCATTTAAAGTATTTTTAATACATTTTTAAAAGTAAGGCTGCATTACAAATTTGACACAATGAACGTTTTACTTAAACTGGTTTTTTCGACAAACTAAAATTTTCATATAAAAGACCCATTTTCTCAGAAGCTATAAGAGGTAAATGTTTGAACATTTTTGAGCATGTATAATAGTACTTACATCGGTTGATGTGGAAACATTTTGATGCTCTTACAATTATTGTTTTTTTAATAAAACTTGCAAAAATTTAAAAAAAGAATTGAAATTTAAAAAAGAAATTATATTTCCAAAAGTAAGAAAAAATGTAACTCAAAAGTTCTTCTGTAAACGTATTAAACATGTATCTGAACAGTGTAAAAAATTCACATTTATACCTCAAATAGTTTCTGAGAAAATGGGTCTCAAAGTTTTACATTTTAACATTGTCGGGTTAGAGCTTTAAGGGTCGCATGTTTGGACGCATTAGACAGTAAAATGCCTTCTGCTGAGCAAGTTGTATGCTAATACGATTTTGCTTACTCAGAAATCTGTTCATGCGATAATAATTGGTTAAATTTGTAAGCTACCTGCGGAGGTAGCTTAAATGAGCAACTCAAATTAAAATCCCGAAGGGAACCGAACGGGAACCGATGGTAATCGATGTACTTTGCTGCTTTATCCAAGATGTCGGACCTTGAAGACTTCGATCATGTTTTCGATATACACGGAGAAGAGGAATTTGATAGAGTCTACCGAAGAATTCAACTGGAAGAACAGGAGAATCGGCGTAATATTGCATGTCGCAGACGTGTTTGTATATGGTATTATTTGCGGGATGCAAGCATAAATGCATTCCTCTATAGCAGACGAAAATAACGGAAGTGGTTTTATCGCTGAGAATTCTGGGTAATTCGTTGCCAAAATTACGAAAACGTCGACTCTCGTGCATGACCGATAAGTCGGCCGTTAATTCGTTCTCAGCAATTGCTCACGGTGAATCAGCTCACTAGTGATTGGAAGTAATTTGAGTAGAGAGTATTGTTCTAACATACGACCCTTAATCTCCCCTTAATGTTAAGTTAGTGATTAACTATTTTATTGTTTCAGGCTGTCTCGACGAAAGCCATCCCACAACATGAGTGAGACTAGTGATACATGTAAATATTGAACTTAGTTTGTAATTAGGTACCTTTTATTAAAGCACATCAGATGAAAAATGATTTTATCTGTTTTCCCCAGCAAAAAAGATCCTAAGAGATTCCCTCCTAATAGTCATACAAAATATATTTCCCAAAAACAAATTGGAAAATCACACATAATTTCTTTCTTTGTGGTGATGGTAATAATGTAATGGGGTAATTGTAAAACCACACCGGATGCTTGTTAATAGATAATATTAATGAGAAGTATAACTTCTGATTGTCTTTTGTCTTGGAATATATTGAAGTTTATTCACTTCATATTAATTTTATTTTACTCAATAATATATCTTTATGAATCACAATTACACACTGTATTTACATCTTACAATATTTAGAATTTTGTATCTTGTTAAAGAATAATCTGATAGAAATAGAATTTCTTTTCACAACTGTTGGTAATGGCTACACATTTTAGTACACCCAAATGATTTGAGTCGGCCAAGGTGAACTAGTGGTTATGCTCCTCTTCTTTGATCCTGAGGTTCGCAGGTTCAAATCCAGCTGTAGTCGATGAATTTTTTTTAAGATGGAAAAATCCAAGGAGCAAGTCCTCCAGAAAAAGTAAGGTTATACAAATACTCATTAGACCAGTAGTTACATGTGATTGTGAAACTTGGGTCCTAAAAGAAACAATAAAACAGAAATTATTAATTTTTGAAAGAAAAATTTTAAGGAGAATATTTGGACCAAATAGAGGAACTGATAACTGTTGGAGAATCAAAACAAATAAACTAAATAAATTAATCAAAAATCAGAATATAGTAAACCATATAAGATCTCTCAGAATTGGTTGGCTTGGACATTTGATAAGAATGGTTGATCAGAGACTGGTCAAGAAATTCTATAAATGGAAACCTATAGTTGGCAAAGCTGTTGGAAGACCGAAGATCAAATGGGAGATTGACACAATGAATAATCTAAAGAAAATGAAAGTGACTAATTTGAATATGGCAAGAGACAGATTGAGGGCCAAACTTTCACTTTTGAAGTTGTCGCTCCTTAAGATGATGATGATGAAGTCCTCCAGGAGGGACTTTAAGCCGTGGGTCCAGAGTCTGAAGATTTTCAGGCTCGTAAAAATCCTTAAGCCTGAACAACGAGGTCTCTAAGCAAAATTTATTGACCTCAAATATACTAGTAACAGTGTTCTATTTTAGGAAGTAATATTTTGAGGTTCTTTAATTAAATTATTTGGAGTTTGTTTATCTTACCTCAATATTAATGTTGTAATCCTAGTAATACTTTTGTTGCCTGCTAGATGTCTCATTAAGTCGGTATGTTGACCACATTTGCTACTCATGACATATTTGGGCAAATAAGGTAACTAAAATGAACTTGATCTATTCACTCCTGACAAAGGAGGGCTATGGCTCAAAACAATGGGCTACATCATTAATCAGTCATGAATCATCAAATGATATGAACATATTGTAGGTCTTATTCCATCCCTAGTCTATGTTGTGATATTAGATGATTAACTGAGAGTAAATTTTTTCTTCAGTTTTTAATTGGCTTTACATTTAAAATAAATTCTGTTCACCTCACCTCATATCTCACCCTCTAATGATTCCTATAATAGTTCCACAGCTGATACATATTTTCATAAGTAATGCCACGAGTGATTTCCAAGTTATCGATAAATTCACGAAGTGAGGAGTGAATTTATCTAGAGAATTTGGAAATCAAGAGTGGCATTTGTTAGAACTATGTAACGAATAAAATTAAGCTGTTTACTCACAAATCATTGTGTAACTATAGTTATTTTTAAATATTTATGTACTTGTAAACGGCGATGTTTGAAAACAAATCAGAAATGTGAGGTTATGTTCATTCACTGCAACTAGATCATATTATTTATTGCCAAATAAGATCGCAATATTGTAAGAATGTACCTAAGTGGAGAAATAATGAAACACATCAAACTATATATCATAATCAACATTAAGGGTTATTCATTTACTTTTTAGTAAATATCTCAGTAAAATCAAGGAATCTGTTCATTATTTGCTATATTCAATGTATTTGTTGGAGAAAAATAATGTTCTGAACATTAAAAATGAGGAGCTTTCTTTATCACGAAAGCAGGAGCTGATAAAGAGAAATCGATAAAGAGTGAGGTGAAACACGACTGTGATTGGTTGTAAAACAGAATTCATTAAAATGTGATTGGTCATTGACTAGCATTTGTGGCTTGAGTTAAATAGTCATTGTAAACTTATTAATACAGTTTTGCAGATGAGGTTTTGCCTGACCTATATGATATGCCGTCCCGCGCCGTAGCCGAGTGGTTAAGGCAGGAAGCCTTGGCGCAGAGCTACGGGACTTGCGCTGGTTCGAGTCTCCATGGGGGAAGAAATTTTCTCATGGTATTTCGGCCAGTATGGGACCGGTGCCCACCCAGCATCGTGATGCATTTGGGTAGCTACAATAAGTAGCGGCTCCAGGTTGAGAAAACTAGCTATAACGGCTGGGGGACTCGACCACATGTCACCCCTACACTGGCTATCATATACCTCTGTGATTGACACATGTGGATGTGAGGCCAGCAGCCGGCTGGTAGGCTAAGGACCTTGTAGGCCTGTCACGCCAGGAGTTATATGATATGCCAGGAAGATTTAAGGCTAAAATAATTCCTGAACACCATCCTATGAGGTGATATCACCCTGATGTCAATGTGTCTATGAAAAAAAATTAAATTAAAAATTAATTCTGGTTGAATTGTTTGCATCATTTAACTATTTTTGTTAGAGGTATACATCCAATAAGATTTTGTTGTCTTTTCTTTACCAGATATTGTCCATTTGCTCTTTAAGAAACAAAGCAGAGAAATAGTTCTATTACTTACTTATTTTAGGAATTCTCACTATGAGGTATATTCATTAAGATAGAATTTTTATCACTCACCTCATATTGTTCTTCTTACTTGACTATAAACTAGTTTCGGAACATAGTTTCTGTTCCATCCTCAGTATCGTCACGACCGTTGTTCTGTCATCTTGAAGAGCTGTCCTTCGCTCCTTCCATTGGCTGACTAAAAACCTTGAAACCAGGTCATTCTCACCGGGAATTTCAAAGTTCATCAATTTCTTCTTTTCGCTCTTTTGAATGTAGATCTTTTCCCTAACAGTAAGTTCTTTTGGTTTTCTATTTGTTTTAATAATTTAGCTTCTTTCTTGATAAGGTGTTTTTCAGACCATGCATGGACAGCCACTGCAGATTTTTCTACTTCCCCTTTCTTGACATTCCTGAGATGTTCTTTCACTCTAGTTTTCAAATTTCTCTTAGTTTTTCCTATGTAGAATTTCTAACATTCTTGACATTTAATTTGATAAATCCCTGATTTGTTTTCTTATTTTATTTTCTCATTCTTATTAGGTCTAATCAGTCTACTGATGCTGAGTCATTTTTGGGTGCTAACCTTATGTTGAAATCTTTAAAAAAATTTTGAAACTTGTGGTGTTTTAATGGATGATATGTGAATTTTCTGAATTTTACATTATCTTCTTTAACTTTTAGAAGAGTACTTTGATTAATAAATTTTTGTCTTTTGAACTTGTTTATTTTCTTGAGTATCATTTTTACTGCAAAACCATTTTTCATGGCTACGTTCATTATGTGTTCTTTTTCTTTTTCATAATTTTCTTTGTTCATTGGTATGTTCACTAATCTATGTGTCAAACTATTGAAAACTGCTTCTTTGTGAGCTATGTGATTGAAACCTGAAGCTTTTATGTAGTTATTTATATGTGTCTTTTTTCTGTAAATTCCAAATTCTATCTTATTTTATTCATTCCTTTTTAAGTTGAGATCTAAAAATGGCATTTCTCCATTGATTTCCTTTTCCATAGTGAAGTTTATAGTTTGACTTTGAATGTTCAATAATTCTAATGCATCATCTATCTGTTTATGATTAACTATTGCAATTATGTCATTCACAAATCTGCACCAGAACTTGAAAATTAAACGATGTCCATTAATTATCTTGTGTTCAAAATTACCCATGTATAGATTAGCTAAGAATGGAAATAAAGGGTTTCCCATCGAAAGTCCTGAATTTTGTTTATAGAATCTTCCATTATAGGTGAAAAACATATTATACTTACTTACTTACTCACTGGCACTATCGAACCCGTAGGTTCATGGCCGCGCGGACACAAGCTCTCCATACATCCCTATCCTGAGCCAATGCTTTCCAATCATTCCATGTATAATCTACTTCCCTCAAATCATAGTTAACGTTGTTCTCCCACATCATTCTTGGTCTACCAACTGGGCGTTTTCCTTCTGGCTTTCCTACAAGAAGTTTCCATGCACGTCTTTCATTCCCCATACGCGCAACATGTCCTGCCCATCGCAGTCTATGAGACTTAACTGTTCTTATTATATCTGGCTTCCTATAAAGACCGTGTAGTTCATCGTTATGTAGTCTTCTCCATTCACCTGTCTGTTCATCTTTCTTTGGTCCAAAAATTTTCCTAAGAACTTTATTCTCAAATACTCGTAATCTCCTTTCCTCCCTTAAAGTAAGAGTCCATGTTTCGCACCCATATAATATAACTGGTAGAATAATAGTTTTATATATTTTCAGCTTAACGTTTTTTGAAAGGAGTTGGGACATCAAAAGTCTGTGCAATGCATAATAGCATGCATTTCCAGAATTGAGCCTATGTTTAATTTCTTTATGCATCTCATTCCTATTTGTGATTATTGTTCCTAGGTATTTGAATTCAGCCACTTCCTCAAAATTTCCCTCATTTGTCATTAGCTGCCCATTTCCATTATATACTGAATTTTTACGTGTGACCATATATTTAGTTTTACTGATATTTACTTCCAGTCCTAATTTCTTAGTGTTACTCAATAGTGTGTGCGTGTTGGCCTTCAGTATCATATTATTGACACATAATTTAGTTAAAGTTTTATATTCGACTATCTTTCCTTTTTCAATTTTATTATTGTTCAGCCAAATCTCTAAAATTTCCTAAGCTTAATGAATATGCTAATGTTGCCAGATGATGTTCGGGGTCCATTTGGGCCTTTAAGTTTCCTGACATTTGTTTTACAGGTGAGGAAAAACCTTGAAAGAAAACCATCACCCAGGAACAATGCATGGCATAGCAGCACGCTACTTCGAGACCAAAGTGGTGGACAAATTTTATAAGAATTAAATTAATCATGATTATTTCATACCTCATACTTCTATATTTCTTTAAATACAGCACTGCAGTATCGGCAATTTCTTATCACCATCATCAGCTGTTTTCATGATTGTCAATTTTTACTTTTGTTGTTAATTATCCAAACTGCCATCTGATGTTCTTTAAAAGTTTGGATAATTAACAACAAAAGTAAAAATTGACAATCGTGAAAACAGCTGATGATGGTGATAAATTGCCGATACTGCAGTGCTGTATTTAAAGAAATATAGAAGTATGAGGTATGAAATAATCATGATTAATTTAATTCTTATAAATTTGAACCTCATAATGTTAAAAATTCCCAATTTTAATATATAAATTTTATAAGTATTGAATGTTGAAATTTGTAATTAATGTATCTAGAATAATGACATGTCATTTCCTGCTCTTGATGTGATTCTGCACATAATATGGCTTTTTGACTCTTCTTGATTTATTTGAAAGGAATTTGTTCCATTTTTAACTAGCATACTATAATGTTTGTGTATTGGAATATTCATATTCATTGTTATGCATGTTAGGGCTCTCTTGAATCCATTCTAAGTTAAGTTTTTGGTTAATTTCTACAAATAAATTGGTGTGTGTACATTTTACTTAATATTGAAAATGTATTATGTAGTCCGGTTAGTCAGCTACGATGGATTAGTGATTATGCTCTTTGCCTCTGGTCCCAAGATCACAGATTCAAACCTGGCTGTGTCAAGGGACTTCTAGCCGTGGGTCCTGAGTCTGAAGATTTTCAGGCTTGTAAAAGATCCTAAGCCTGAATAAGAAGCCTCTAAACAAAATTTACCTTTTACATTAATATTGAGAAGCTAAAGCTATTACTATGATAGAAATAAGTAAATTAATTAACACAATTAAATTATTGTAAATCAATGGTAAAGAGAAAAATTTTTGCCTGAACCGGGAATCGAACCCCGAACCTTTAGCTTTCCGTGCTAATGCTCTGTCCACTGAGCTAATTCAGGCTTCATTCCCATCCAAACAGAAATCCTTCCTTTACCTTACTCTACTGGTCCCACATTCAATTGCAATGAATCATCATTCACAAATTCACAATGAATGGCTTCTACCGAAGAAGACATGATTTACAATAATTTAATTGTCTTAATTAATGTACTTATTTCTATCATATTTATAGCTTTAGCTTCTCAATATTAATTTAATAAATGATGCTATAGCTGTGTGGAGTCCCTTCATGTCTTCTTCAGGTAGAAGCCATTCATTGTGTATTTGTGAATGATGATCATTGCAATTGAATGTGGGACCAGTAGAGTAAGGTAAAGGAAGGATTTCTGCTTGGATGGGAATGAAGCCTGAATTAGCTCAGTGGACAGAGCATTAGCACGGAAAGCTAAAGGTTCGGGGTTTGATTCCAGGTTCAGGCAAAACTTTTTCTCTTTACCATTGATTTACAAAATTTACCTACCTCATCATCCTAGTAATACCTTAGTTGCCTGCTAGATGTCTCATTGGTCAGTATGTTCACTGCATACCATTCATGACATCTATGGGCAAATAAGCGTAACTGAATTAACTTGGTCTAATAACTCCTAACAAAGTAGAGGCTAACGCCCAATGTTGGGCTGTTATGCCATTGTAGATATGTAGATAGATAGATTTATTATTCTGAGTTGTTTGACTCACCTCATATTTCTTAACTTCCGTGCAGACCATGGGTTTCTTCACTGCTTTTGTGACATTCTCGATGTGAAATTACGTTCACAACTGCCGTCCAGCAGTTTTCTCACCTGTAGATTGATTTCTGCACTTTCTGATGGCTGACCGATGAACTTCCAAATCAATCCCCTCTCATTTTCACCGTGTATTTCAAAATTCATAGTTTTCTTTTTATTCTTGCATATATAAATTTTCTCCCAAATTTGAGTTCCTTTGGTTTTTCTAACTGTTCAAGTAATTGAAAACAAGGCAAACTTACTTAAACAGTTTAAATTTAAGGAACAAAATTGATTAATGAAAGTACTCTTCAGACAGATAAAGATATTGGTAAAAAATTCAAGAAGTTCACATACCATCCTTTAGTATTTGACAAGTTTCAAAAAATCTTCAACAAATTCAACATTAAATTAGCACCGAAAAATGATTACAGCTTAGGTAATTTAATAAAAAACAACAAAAATGAAAAGATTGAAGACTGCAAAAAATTGGGAATTTATCAAATTAATTGTAAAGATTGTAAAAAGATATATATTGGAAAAACAAAAAGGAATCTAAATACAAGATTAAAGGAACACCTCAGAAATGTTAAAAATGGAGAAACAGAAAAATCTGCAATAGCTGCACATGCCTGGTCAGAAAAACGTGGAATAGAAACCAAAACAAAATTACTTAAACAATTGGAAAAACTGGAGGAACTCACAATTTGAGAAAAAAATTACATATGCAAGAATAAAAACACAACTTTGAATTTTGAAATACCCAGTTATAAGGAGAGGGGATTGATTTGGAAGTTTGTCGGTCAGACATCAGATGGCGCGGAGATCAGTCTGCAGGATAGAAGGCTGTTGGACATCAGTTGTGAACATAATACAGCATTGAGAATGTCACTTAAGAAGTATGAGGTGAGTGAAGAAAGATTAAACAATATTAAAATAAACCTCATAGTGTTATTTCCTACTACATAACTTAGCAAAATTCATATTCTCTTTTGCAATGAAGGATATTTTCTAACATTTAATCTTCACTTACAGAGGAAAATACTGTAGACAAGGAATGGGACTTGTAATGGAAAATCCATTATCCCCATTTTTGGCAAATATTATCATGGGAAAATTTGAATGACAGATAAATAATAATCAAAGCACACCCTTTGATGTTTAAATTTTGGTGTAGATGTGTGGACGATATCATTAGCAGTAGTCAATCACAAACACTTGGTAGATGCTGTAAAACTTTTGAATATTCATAATAAAACAAATTTACTATGAAAGTTGAAAATAGCTAGCAAATACCATTTTTGGACCTAAAATTGATCATAAACGAAGAAAAAAAATAATAAGATTTTGAATTTACAGGAAAGAAACACACACTGATAATTATATTAAAGTGGCAGCTTTAACTTAACCACATCACACATAAATGGGAATGAAGCCTGAATTAGCTCAGTGGACAGAGCATTAGTACAGAGAGCTAAAGGTTCGGGGTTTGATTCCCGGTTCAGGCAGAAATTTTCTCTTTACCATTGATTTACAATAATTTAATTGTGTTCATTAATTTGCTTATTTCTATCATAGTAATAGTTTTAGCTTCTCAATATTAATTTAATAATCTTTAATAGTTTAATATACAGACTTGTGAACGTCCCCATGAACGGAGAAAATTTTAATGCAGAGAAAAAACACATATTAAAAATAGCAAAAGAGAATGGTTATAGAGGTAAGATGATTCAGAAGAAAATAAATATACCATATTCAAAAAACAAAAATTGATAAATGAAAGTACCCTTCAGACAGATAAAGAAATTAGTAAAAAATTCAAGAAATTTACACACCATCCTTGGCATACAATAAGTTTGAGAAAATTTAATATTAAATTAGCACTGAAAAATTATTATAGCCTGAATAGGTTAATTAAAACCAACAAAAAATGAAAAGATTAATGAAGGCAACAAACCAGAGATTTATCAAATTGATTGCAAAGATTATGAAAAAATATACATAGGAAAAATAAAATGGAACATGAATACAAGATTGAAAGAATACCTTAAAATTGTTAAAAATGCGGAAATAGAAAAATCTGCAATAGCTGCACATGCATGGTCAGAGAAACATAGAATTGAAAAAAAATCCAAATTACTTAAACAGATAAATCTAAGGAATTCACACTTTGGGAGAAAATTTACATCCACAAAAATAGAAAGAGGAATGAATTTTGAAATTCCTGGAGGAAAAAAAAAATGATTTGGAAGTTCATCGGTCAGCCAACAGAAGCAGCAGAAATCAACCTATAGGATCACCAAATGCCGATTCAACAATTAGAAAGAATTGATAACGATGCTTAATGCATCAAAACCTAGATCTTCAAAAAATCTACAAATATAAGGTGAGTCATGAATATTACAACTCCTATTATTTAAAATAAATCTCATAGTGTCACTTCCTTCAAATATTAAATTCATGTTTTAATACTAATAAATGGAAAAGGAACACCGATATCTTAAAAGAATTAAAGACTACGCCAATTTTGGAATATATTAAACAGTACCAACTAAATTGGAAACACCATCTTGAAAGAATGAGTTCAAATTAGATCCCCAAAGCTGTTTATAATTATATACCAAGAGGGCGAAGATCTCTGGGCCATCCTATGAAACGCTGGAGGGAAAATTTTCTACAGGATCGTAACAGGCCTTGGCCTAATACTTGGAAGGAAGAAGAAGAAAAATACTAATAAATTCCATGGTAAAATTTGATTATGTTATTAGTCACAGTATATAAAAAAATAAAGATGTGTTAAAGACAGAGTGGGTGAAGGAAGAACAATGCTGGAACTCATAAAGAAGAGGAAAAGAAATTGGATTGGTCACTGGCTAAGAAGAAACTGCCTGCTGACGAATGCCCTAGAAGATATGGTCAACGGAAAGAAAGTTAGAGGCAGAAACAGACGTCAGATGTTAGACCATATTAAAATAAATGGTTTCTATGCAGATACAAAAAAGAAAGGCTGAGTAAAGGAAAGAGTGGAGAATGCTGAGTTTGCAGTGAAAGACCTGATCTTGGGCAGAACACTATGATTGAATGAATATAAAAAATATAATATGTAAAATTATGTGTTTTATGCAGTCTCCTCAAATACTAAAATAATATGGCTTGAAAATAAAATAAGACTTCTTCCAATGGTGGTACAGCCCATAGCAGGCCTTGGCCTTCTTGATGTGAGACCTCCAATCTTCTCTATCCAATGTTCTCAGTTGTGAGTTCCTACAGTTCAGGATTTGTTGACAATCTTCCTTCACTGAGTCCATCCATCTTTTCTCAGGTTTTCCGACTGGCTGCTTCCCAAACATTTCCTATGTCATCACTTTCTTAGGTATGCATTCTTTGTCCACTCTTTGAATGTGTCCAGCCCATTGCATTTTTTTAAATTTCACAAGAGTTGATAAATCAGGTTCCTTAAAAAGATCATAGATTTCCTTATTATACCTCATTCTCCATCTTCCATTCTCTTTTACTGGTCCATATATGCTCAAAATCTTTCTTTCAAAAGTGTTAATTAAATTCTCAGAGCTTTTTATCATAGTCCAGGTTTCACTTCCATATACCAATATTGGACTATGCAGGTTTTATATAGTCTTATTTTAATTTTCCTAAAGATAATTTTGGATGTTAGGATTGGAAGTAGTCGATGATATGCATTATTTGCTCTCTATATTCTATTTCCTATTTCTTATAATTCATCATTGTCAGTATTAATCATTTTGCCTAAATATAAGAAACTCTTTACTACTTAAAAAATGTTTGTGCCTATTATTAATTGTTGATCTCTATTAAAATTTGTCTGTGTTTGCGTCAAAAGTTTTATTTTTGACTCATTAATCTTGAGACCAACTTCTCTTGCTGCTTGTTATCTTCTATTTTAAATCTTAAAATAAGACTAATTTTATGATATTCTCAACTTCTAAGGCTTGAATCTATGAACGCATTAGACCGTAAAAGTCGTTCTCTGCCTGTACTCTGCTGAGAAAGTTGCATCCAAATACGTTTTTGCGTACTGAAAAATCTGTTCATGCGATAATAATTGTTGAAATTCCTAAGCTACCTGGCGAGGTGACTTAGCAGAGAAACCAATCGTGAGAATCCTGAAGGGAATCGATGTAGTTTGAAACCTTGCCGCGTACCTTGCTGCTTTATCCAAGATGTCGGACCTTGAAGACTTCGATCATGTTTTTGGTATACGCGGAGAAGAGGAATTTGATAGAGTCTACCAAAGAATTCAACTGGAAGAACAGGAGAATCGGCGTAATATCGCGCGACGCAGACGTCGTCGTATACGGTATTATTTGCAGGACGCAAACGTAAATGCGTTCCTCTAGCAGACGAAAATAACGGAAGTGGTTTTATCGCTGAGAATTCTGGGTAATTTCTTGCCAATATTACGAAAACGACGACTTCATGCATGGCCAGTTAGTGGGTAGCTAATTCGATCTTTTGCACTTGCTCACGGAAAGTCAGCTCACCAGTGATTGGAAGTAATTTGAGTAGAGACTAATGTATTTGCATGCGGCCCTAAGACTAGAAGAGAAATATTTGGACCTAGTATCCAATTAGGAACCTTTTTAGTTTGAGACTATTGAGGAATTTGTATAATTGGATCTTAGATAACAAACAATATCTTGGATGAATAGATTCATTGGATGATGTTATGCATCAACTGGCTAAGCGCGATTTTTTTAAAAATTGAAATTTTGATGCCATCTGTTGCACTGGTTCATGAAGTAAGTGTATGTACACTTTTAGCGCCAAATCTTTAAATATAGCCTTATTATTAAAGAAAAATGTAAATGCTGTCAGTCCTATCAGAGATTCTGCTTTTTGCAACAAATAGTTATGAAACCAGGTCTTCATAAATGCTAATCTACATTTTACATCATGCAGCTAAGTGCCAAATGTTCCTGCTCTTAGATTGTTCATGCATAACTGTCAAACAAGGAAAATAATTTGCAATATTCAGTATTGTTAGATTGGCGCTACAATAAATAGTGAAGATTGACTTAAACTTTAAATGCATTTTTCTCGAAACTTAGATAATGGCACATAACCGGTTGATGCATAATGCTAATTGTTATGAAACATAAAATTGAGAGTAATAAGACTTTAGTATTGCCAGTTTCATCTCGTGCAACAGCAACTTGGTCATTGAATAGAAGTAGTGAAAATTGAATGAATGTTTTTCAACAGTAACTTTTGAGGAAAAATGTTTGGGCCTACAGAAGATAATGGTGTGTGGAGAAAGAGGTTTAACTTTGAAATTTACAATGTATATAAAGATATTGATTTGGTGCAAAAATTGAGATCAACAGATTGAGATAGATAGGTTATGTAACGCAGATCCAGTAAAGTGCATTTTCAAGTGAATCCTGATGGAAAAAATTAATGTAGGATGACCAAGGACCAGATGGTTAAATAGTGTTAAGAGGGACCTGAAAGTCGTGTGTGTTAGAAACTGGAGAAATAAGGCGAGAAATAGGAACTAATGGGAAAACATTCTTAATCAGGCCAAGACTTGACCGGGACTATAGCGCTAATGATGATGATCCATCCATCAATAGTAATTCTGCATTTTCATGTTATGCTTGCAGGCTTTACTAGGGAATTTTGTAGGTGTGGTAGCTTCCCGTTGCTTTCCACACCGGTGAAGGATGATGATAATGATAAGGATGATGACCATATGATTTCGGGGACCGTTTGAGCCTTAAAATTTTCCTGACATATGTCTTACAGGTGAGGCAAAACCCCGATAAAAACCTCACCCAGAAAAACTGCCCCGACCGGGGATCGAACCCGGGCCCGCTGCGTGACAAGGCAGCACGCTACCTCGAGACCACAGCGGTGGACATGATGATGATAAGGGAGAAAATGTCTGAAAATTGTAAAACTGAGATAAATCTTCTGCCTCAATTGGTCTTGGTAATATAAGTCTTCAATCAAGTATGCACACAGTGAAAGAAACATGTTTGTAGATAATAAACTATCTCCTACAAAATGTTTTTGGCGTACATTCTTTCCCTTAGCGCACTAGAAATATCAAGAAAAATAATTTATTCTGTGACAATTAAAATTAAATAATATATTAATATCCGCAACTCGTGTCCAACTTAGGATTAGGTCGAGGGATCAGATGGGATGAAGCCCCTATATTTTAGAGGTCTGTGAACTACAGAGGTGCCGGCCGATCACTCTGATGCACCGTCACAGGGGCGGATGAACGAAATGTTATGTTTTGAGTATGGAGAAATGATGCAATTAAATTTGTGGCAGGGGGGGGAACGGGAGAAACCCTGAGATAAACCTGCCCAAGCTCTCTTTCGTCCATCTCGAAACCCACATGGAGTGACCGAGACTCGATCTCGAGACTTCAGCGATGAGAGGAAATATTCTATGCGCTTGTAAAATTATATATAAAATAAATGTTGAGAACTGAAAATTTATTGCAGTTCTGCTGGGAGTAAAAGACAACTCAAAATGATTGGTAAAAAACAAAGAAACATTATTGTGAGTATTGTAATGAATTTATTTTACAAATGCAAAATGTAGCATGAAGATTAACTCTCCCAAGTTTGCATGGATATTCACAGATACTCAAAACGGGCTCCATTTGTGACATGATAGATGTTTATGCGATGTTCCATTTATTACCAATTCCTAATAGATTGAGTTAGTTCGTGAACTATCCGCTACCATAGCTGCTATTAAATCTTCGGAAATGAGGGGGGGGGCAAAATAAATGTCATATCATTTAACCCAGTACGGCTATCGAGCGTTGTGAAAGATTTTATTTTAAAATACAATAGGAAGTAACATTAAGGCCGGTATCCAGGAACCAAGCTTTACGCAAAGAGCGACTTTTTCCTCCTCTCCATGACGTAGAGAGGGAGAAAGAGTCGCTCTTTGCGTAAAGCTTGGTCCTGAATACCGGCCTAAGATGTTTAATAATTAAGACATTTTTCTGTACATTCTTACCTCTTATGGTTGTTTTTGTCGAACATATGTTTCAAGGCTTCTGAGCCCAATCGTCAGCGATTACAGATGGGACTCAGAAGCCTTGAAACATATGTTCGACAAATACAACCATAAGAGGTAAGAATGTACAGACAAAATGTCTTAATTGTTGTGAAAGATGTTCGTAGATGACTACGTAAAAGATTGTGTCAATACGCCGGGCATCTTCTTGTGAAAAATGGCATATTTTATTTTCTGGGGCTTTGTTCGTTGATGGCACAAATGGCATCCACCACTCCGTTATCAATATATGGGCGTCCTCTTTTTTCCTTCTTTCACATGCAGCTTGTCTCCTCCGATTATTTTGCCCATTTATAGATGATGTGACTGTTGTGTGCTATTTTACTAAACTTGTTTCGAAAATATCTCTGAACAGCGGTTACTGAATGCGTTCTTGCATATTTCAGAACGCAATACAGTGTATGCATTTTCTATAGCTGAAACCGCCATATTTATTAATAGCTCCTGTAATTATTATCGGCGATATTTGTTTTAATTGTTGCAAACTGACAATTGGAAAGTTGACTTCTTTTTGTCCAGTGCTACCTGGTTCTTCTGACATGTATTGCTTTCTCTCCTAGCATAGGCGGAATTGCAATCGATTTCTTATGCTGGGACACCTGAAAGGCGGAGTTACGTTACCCCAATGATATCCATCCGTCCATAGTAATTATGCCAGTGGGTAGGTCTCTCACTGCAATCATAGCATTTTTATGCTATGCAGCTTTACTAGGGAATTATAGGTGTGGTAGCTTTCCGTTACTTTCCACACCGGTGAAGGATGGTCGGATGATTTTTGGGGGATCGTTGGGCCCTAAGCTTCCCGACATTTGTCTCACAGGTGAGGAAAAACCTCACCCAGGAGCCTGTCCCGACCGGGAATCGAACCGGGGCCCATTGCGTGACAAGGCAGCACGCTACCTCGAGACCACAGCGGTGGACTCCCAATGATATCCATCCATAGTGATTTTGCCTGAAGGCAGGTCCTTCACTGCAATCATAGCATTTTCATGCTATACTTGCAGCTTTACTAGGGAATTGTAGGTGTGGTAGCTTCCCGTTGCCTTCCACACCAGTGAAGGATGATGATGACCATATGATTTCGGAGACCGTTTGGGCCTCAAAGTTTTTCTGACATTTGTCTTACAGGTGAGGAAAAACCCCGATAAAAACCTCACCCAGAAAAACTGACCCGACCGGGGATCGAACCCGGATCCGCTGCGTGACAAGGCAGCATGCTACCTCAAGGCCACAGCGGTGGACCCCAATGATATGATAGGTGATAAATGAAAATGAAACGGCAGGAGAGCCCTTAACCTAATTTCAGACCATGGGAAACTACGGGAATAATTCCTGGAAAGTTAACCTTAAGTGCTATATTTGTATTTGTAAAATAAATTCAATATAATGTTTCCTTTTTGTCTCCTTATTTTTGAATTACCCTGTATAGTAAATTGTTTTCTTATTATGTTTTGTATCTTTCTATAAACGTATTTTCTTTAACGTAACATTATTAGATTTTACGGAAATTAGACTGTGTGATACTTTATCGTCTTTAAAAGAATTTGCTATTTTGTTTTCAATTGGTTATAAAAGCTAGAAACTTATATATTATCTCTATAAAGAACATATTCGTTTAATACTTGATGTGAAAGAATTTGGCGAAAGTTTTGCTGGAATTGCAAACTAAGACAATGCTATTTAAAAAATAATTCAGATACGATAGTAGGCCTGTTACCAACATTACAATATCAATCAATATTATATAAAATAATTTTAGCGAATTTTGAAGTTACGAAGCTATTGGGAGAGGTAGTTTATATATATATATATATATATATATATATATATAATTATTGCATATCTTAGGCGATTCTATCTAGTAGGCCTACTTTCCGAAAATGACTATGGCAAAAAATGTTCGTCTGGCTTAACTTGACAAGAAATTTGTAGAAAGAGACAACTTTGCTCACCTCTCTCACTCGCACCAGTGTTGTCGGATTTTCTTCACCAGATGTTAATTGGGGTAAGGGGGAAGACGAAAACTGAAAACACGGTGGGTTCTCTCTTTTGTAACTGGGCAAAAGCAGTCAAGGATCTACCCTTATATCTTCATCTCTCTCTTTGCCAAGTTAAGCCAGATATACAATAGCAGCAATTTTTTTCGGATTTATACTCGGCTATTAACTCGAAGAATTAAGTTCGAGTTCGTTAACCACAATATTGGGAGTAGGAGTTATTTGAAACGGAAACTTTTAGATCGCTCGAGGTCATAGTTTTATATTTTTCGCAACGAAACATATTATATGCTATTTAAATAAAACGTGGGAGATATTCTAAAAAAATAGCGAAATCCGACAATTAGAAGTGAAGATTTGGTGAAACCCAAAATTACAAAATCTTCGTAGCGTTCCTCAATGTTTGCTTTGTCGCTATATAGCTGTATACCATACAATTTAATTAACAAAGGAAAGATAGCCTATTCCGAAAACCAGAAATCGTATAAAAATTCGACTTGCTGAGGAATTCGCTTAGTTCACGCAGTTCCTGCCTTAAGGACTTTTATCAATTGAGTTCGTAATTGTTGAGATATATTTTTATCACCAAAACTGAATACACCCATTTGATACGTCATCGCTTGTGGAAGTGTATTAAATGTTGGAAGAAATAGTGTATGACTTTAGTGCACGTCTTCACTCTGAAGTGAACATTTGGAAGAAGGAAGTAAGTATATTTATTTTGTGTTTACTGTGGAACTTGATGATTAAGTTGGTTTATTTGTATAGATTGTCTCTAAAGTTACTATCTATTTCTGTGAAAACTTATTTTTTATTTTGTTTAAGTACACTGTTAGCTCTGTGCAACATGTTTAGCACGGATGAACGGGTTACTATTGTTTGTACAAGAGTACGCGGATGACGCTGAGCAACAAAAAATATACCTTTTTTTTTGTCTCAGAAAGAAAAATATGTGATTCTGATAGTATTTTTTCTCCTGAATTCAAATCAACTTTTATAATATTCATGATATGTTCCGTTGAGGTATTATTCAAAATTAATATATAATTATGGAATATTCACCTGAAAGGTCCGTCTCCTCAACTTAATTAATCATTTAACTGTAGCGCTTTCGGGACTTGTCCCATCATCGGCAGGATTCAAAACTGTTTCGAATCCTGCCGATGATGGGACAAGTCCCGAAAGCGCTACAGTTAAATGATTAATTAAGTTGAGGAGACGGACCTTTTAGGTGAATATTCCATAATTATATATTAATTTTGAATTCAAATATGATATCGGGTTTTCTCCATCACGCAAGGTTTCCGAGAGACAGGCATTTATAATTTCAAATACTTTCAATATTTTCTCCGTAGCGTAGTGGTTAAGGCACTGCGCTACAAGCCGGAGCGTCGAGGGTTTCGAGTCCCGGCGGGGTCAGGGTTTTTAAACTGACCCAAACCTTCTGTCGGAACTATGGCCCTGGGGTCGACTCAGCCTCTAATGGAAACTAGTACCCGACGCCTGTTCTGGGGTAAAGGCGGCCGTCACGTAGGGCTGACATAAAGTGCCGCTTGTCCAGAAAATGTAGGAGCCTTAACCTCCTACTACCCCTAGGGCCTCCTGAGGCCTGTAGTGGGATCACTTTTTTTATATTTTCTACATTCGTAACTACATAATATTCGGACTCGCCTAGAAAGTAAGAAATTGCGATTTTCTGCTATATTTCGCCTGTGGAGCATCCCTCTTGATGGTCCAACAATAATCGGCCAGCATATTAGGACTCCATTTGCCTTGATATCTCTTTTCCATAGCTGAAATCTCCTGAGTTAGCTCATTTGGTTTTATTTTACAATGGACGAAAAAAAACGATTATTAAACAAATAATTATTCAAGTCCATTAATTGAAATTGAAATAAAAAAAACTGTGGGTAGGGAGAAATTCCAAATATATATTTGAAAACACGATAAAAAACTGCATTAAGTACAACTATTGTTATCATGAGACAAAAATCATGTTGACTAGTGTAATCATATGAAGATGCTAGAGTTGAATTTACCTATAAATTACGTAAGCCAGTCCCAACAAACACGCGCATTCGTCAGCTTGTAAACAAATTAGCCTAAGCGTATCGGCAATGTGTGTCCTAAAAGTTAAGATTGCAACATACTATGAGAAGTTAGACTTGTGACTCTCTTGTTTTTATTCAGCACACAAACCGTGAATAGTATAACGAGAAGTTAGACTTCTGTCTTTTGTTTCGGTTTCATACATGAACAGTTGAATAATATATACTGTCTGCATTGCAATCTTTTATTACATAACAATCCTAGCCTTAGTGATGAGGCACGTCATGGACAACCACGCGTATCGGCAGAAACAGTGCAGCAGGTTTAAATTGTCAGTGATATACCGGACGCATCAGCTCGACGCCTCAGTAGGGAATTGACTGCTCCTCGCAACACTGTGAAAAATTAGTTGTTTCACTTTATTAAACGACCTTATAATATCTGCTTAATTTAGGGAATCATATCATAGAAGTAGCAGGTTTTTTTTTACGGTTTAAATGTTAAGGTCATAGCTGAAATGTTTCCACCTATATGATGGCATGTAGAAAGGCAGTAAAATATGTGTAGAACTTCATAATAGCATTGATTTTTCAATCATTGCTTTCCTTCAGTGAAATGGATAGTGACTACACTGAATATTTTTTTACGTTCATATTTTCAGTGCTTTAAGTATCAGATTCGATAACATAGAGAAGTAAGCTATGCCAATGTGTTAGTGTAACATTTTACCTAGTTATATTTCGCTGCATTAGAAATAGGTAAAACGATTATGGGGGAAAACTGCACTTAAACTAGCGTGAAATATTTTCAAAGGTCTATAGAATAACAGCGCGCATGCGCCAGAGTTTATAGAGCCAGCGATAACCCACAATCGAACACATGTCGATTACTATTCGTCGCTATGAAATTTAAATAACCAATATTTGCAATAAATCCCCAAATATATGTTAAAATATATATATTAATAATATTAAAATTGCCAAACCTTTATTAAAAAAGGTTGTACACTTACTTATCACTCCCTAACGCTGATCCAACCAGCGATAACCCAAAACAGCGATAGAAAAATCTGTGGAGAAAATAGCAGTTAGCATCACAATATTTGTCTAAGTGTCATAATATTGTGATTTGCATATTTAAATAAATACTTCAAAATTGTCTAATAATGTTATAAAAATTGTTTGAAAAAGTTTAAAATATTAAATAATTTAGTAAATACAGAAGAGCTATAGTTTACAACAATATAACTGAAAAATCAAGCGCTAGTAGAAGTGCAGTTGAGCCCGATTATAGTAAAACTGTTGGGTAAGGAAGTATCCATATCTACAGAGAATATGGACATACATCGCGTAGCCTTAATTAATTTTTTGTAACTTTACTACTGGTCTATAAGTCTACTTTGTAGAACAATATATGATACATAGGATAAGAAATAATTCAGAATCATTGAATATAATTTGTTGTATTATGATCAATTATTCGGATAAATTGTGTAACTCTCGTTAATTAATGATGCGACTTGGATCCTTGTTTAGCTTATCTCTCGAATCAGTAATTTATTGTATTTTGATTACTTAATTTGTAAGCTTTATATTTTTATGTTAGGGACCTAAATCTATTTGATCCATCTTACAATAATCAAATTGTATCGTAAATCGGAAACTTCAAAGGGTCGACGTAACAAATTACATTCTTATTAAATATGTGTGTAAATTGTTACAAATTAATTTCTTGTTAAATATATACGAAACAGATTCTTTATTACAAACCACTAGGACTAAGAAATGTTGGAAGACCCAGTAAAAGATGGATAGACCAATTCTAACACGAGATCGGAACAGACCAGCAGGTCTAATCCTTGATGCTGCTGATATATATTCTGGCATGATTCCAAAAGTCTAAAAAAAAGTTACAGTTCTTGGATTTTGGATGGGTGACCATCAATCGTACCAAATTATATCGCACCGAATTATTTAGAAAATAGATGAAAACATCTCGCGTCCCAAAGTAGGGACCATATATTACGGAACAATCGAAGGTCATATTGTTACCCTTAATAACCATGGGTTAAATATACGGTAGAAGTAATGTAAGTGCATGATTCGAGGGAAGTAGATTATACAGGGATGATTGGAAAAAAATTGGTTCAGAATAGGGATGTATGGAGATCTTGTCCGCGCAGCCATGAACCTACGGGTTGGATAGTGCCAGTTAGTTAGTAATGTAAGTGCGGAGGTTTTTAGTATGAATTCTTTGTGGCAAACTTAATAAAATGTCTTGTCTACTTTTTGGTCACTTTTCTCATAACTATTTTTGTCCCGAAATGTATTGGTGTATTAATTTATAATGATGGCTGGGAATGGTCTGAGTTTCACATAAGATGTACGTTAGGAGAAGTGGAACAACTTTTTCTTTTGGTATTTTTTTCATTCCATAATATTTTAGCGCAAATTAAAATAAATTAATTTTTATTGATATTACACAAGGTAAAATCGGCTATGTGGCGGGGATGTATTATGTATTTTATTGAAAAACAAAGGAACAGTCTGCTATGTACTGTGTAAAACTGACCAATTCTCATTATAAAATCATAATCAAACTTAATTTAATACGTAAAACCTGCGCACTTATATTGTTTGCGCGCTGTATACCTTTAGTTAATTCAAATTAAGATTTAATGGACTCTTTATTCAATCAGTCAATCAAAATGTAAACTGACTAACCGCCAATGCTATACCCACTTTTATAAGCGCTCCGTGAGACTTGGTACTTACTGATTTTGTTTCTTAACATGTAAGATACATTAATATATATGATAATAATGCTGTATTTAATTTCACAGGTCTCGTCCTGCAAAGTATATAGAACTGCTCGGCTCTTCTTCAGATACCAAAAATAACCATAATGATCGATCTTACAAATCTTCAGAGTTCAGAACATTCAGATATGTCAGAATTTGCATTTCCACGCAGAGATGACCATGCTGATAACGATCCAGATGAAGAAATAAATGCAGTTGCTTCAGTTCCGGAAACGGGTGAAATCTCAAATATTTCACAAGAACAAGGTGGCAACAAATGGTTGCGTTGGAACCAGAAGCAAATTGCTAATGTAATTGAAATATTGGCGGACTCTAATAGAAACGTACGTGACTGCATAGAAAAATTAGAGCAGATAAAGCTAAATATTCGAGTATACCTACCCAATGAGGAGTCTGTAAACTTGCCCTCCATTACCTCACTGACGCGTAGAATGGAGGTAAACAGTAATAAAATTTCTCGAAAATTGACTGTTGTCAATAGTTCATCATGTGGTTTAAGATTTTCTCCAATTTTTTTTGAGAAGAGTAAGAACACGGTTATAGAAAGTTGCCGAACATTGCTTTCTCTTTGCAATAATATGTACCAAGAATGTTCCATATTTCGTGCAATACTACCAGAAGTGCTTGATACCAATTTGGAAAATCTTAAAAAGCATTTGGATTCATCGATTGGTAACTTAGATCACGTTCTTCTGCCCCTGCAAATAATGACAAATCGATTTAAGAAAATTACAGTTCAACCTATTGAAGAAACAAATGAATTTGTAGACCTACGTATGGAAGATGACATAATAGAGTGTGCACCAGATATAGACGCGTACGGGATTGGTGCATCTGACTTCAGTAATCAAAGATCTGTTCCAAGAAATCGTATTATTCTCTATGCTCGTAAATATAGGTTAAGCATTCTGGCTATATGCTTTGTAGGTCTTAGTATTTACGCTCTGTATTCTAAAACAGTAAGGGATGAACTTGAACGAACACTTGGAGAATGAATTGGTTTAATTGTAAAATCATTAAGATTAAAACGTGTCTCTTTTATTAACGAAATTAAATCTCAATTTTAAGGGACTTTTATGTAGATTTAGTCACTGTGCTACAGCCCGATATAAACTTGTTTCTTAATTAAATTGCTATGATTTTAAAATGTGCACTAATTATCAATAAATCGACCAAAATCTCGTTTTAAATTAATTTACGTAGACTTGAACAATACGGCAAAGAGCTACATAAATACAGTATTTCTCATTATAAATTGGATTTCAAAATTGCATAAAATAATAAATTATCTAGACTTTAGTTTTAAAGACATATGTAGTCTAGTACAATAAAGCATAGAACACCATTGTAAAATTACTAGAATTTTAAAATGTGCATAAATTAACAGGGTAATCAGCCCAATCTCCTTTTAAAGGATTTTAACGCAGAATTAAACAATACTGTATATGCCTACATAATCTGGTTTCAGTGTAAAATCATTTGAATATAAAAATGTGAATTTTTAATTATTGACACAACTAAAAAAATATTTTAAGGTTTTTCGAATATTAGTAAACTCAATACTCTATACTTATCTGAAATTAAGATGAAATGGTTCTCAAGATTTTTTAATGGACGTGGATTTGAAGGAATTGACTAGGAGAGATAAACTTTGTTTCTTAGATAAGTTTTAACGAAAATTTCATTACACGATCTGCTTCAAAATGGAATTAACTTTTTTTTAGCAATCGTGAACACGACCTGAAAGAAGTTGAAAAAGAAAAGGCATTTTCCAAGAACACTTAAACAAAAACTCAACGCTTAAAGCATTTCTTTGCAATAAATTTAAATTAAGCTAATTACAATCATCGGTTACCATTGGGAGGAAAAAAAAAAGAAATGTTTCCTGACGGGCCTATCTGCAAGGAAGGTGTCTTGGTGACTTTTTAAAATTAAAAAAAAATTAATATTAATTTTGAAATTTCATTAGCTCTTTGAAATAAACTTCAGTGACCTGCAGTACTTGACAAATTTTTATTTTTCTGTAAATGTGACCTAGCTTAATGGTTATTTAAAATTTTGGTTTTCAAGAATTATAAAAAAATGCCTAATTTATCCCAGAAAACATGGGCTTAATTGAATAAAGTATAATTATTTTAAATAAATATAAAATTACAAATAAAGTTTAAGGCAAGCCAAGACCCCTGAAGTTAAAACTAGCTACTGATTTCTATCAGCTGAAGCTGCCGAAATTTAATGTTGTATTTTGACTTGCTAATATATATATAATTTGTAAATAAATTCAATGCAAACAGTGATGTATAGTAATTCATTGTAAGTAGGCCAATTTTTCTCAGCTTCAAATGTAGTGTATAATCGAAATGTATCAATTCAGTGAGAAAATATTTTATGTCAAAATGAAATTGTTAAATTTTTTGGTGCAATAAACAAATACTGTATAAATAAATGTTCTCTTCTGTAAAATGTTTGCTGCATAAAACTTGTGAAGCCTAAAATTGGAGGCCTACATTTATGAAAAATGTGGTTTTATTTTTAAATATGATCGGCATGACGAATCATTTATCTTGACTTTACACCCTTTATACAGCAAACAAATGTTTAATCATCTTTATGTCGTAGTCCTGAGAGGTCTGTTGATATATAATTTTTAACCATATCTTTCTGGATCTTCCCAAAGATTTTCTATAATTTGGTTGGCAAGCTTAATTTAAAATTGTCTTAGGAATAAAACTGTTCATAGAAACACATCGAGAAAATCATATATATATATATATATATATATATATATATTATATATATATATATATGACAATCTTTCGGTCGAGTAAATCGAAATTAATTATGAAATGTATAATTCAAAATCATATTGCAACAATACGAATTACTTAATGTCGGTTTTAATTTGATAGTATCTCCCAAGTAATTGTACTTAATTTAAAAATATATCTCAGTAAGGGTGTAAGGGTTCCGTAATAAAATCAAATTAAGTTCGAATTTATGGTCTGATTTTTCTGGTTTATGTAATAGACCTTTTATATATTTTTTAACCCTTAATATTGCTTGAATGAATGGGATGAGAGAAAAATATTTAAAAATATCGTCCGGTTAGGTTTCAAGTATTCGTTGGTTAACTCTTGGGTTTGCTAGCAGGTTCTCTTGAGAGGATTGCAAGATATTCTGAAATTAATTGGCAGAACACTAATTTCTCAAATAATTTAAATGTATCGGACTGCAATGGGAACAAATTATTTTTAATTTAGACTTCAATTAAATCTTCGCTTCTAATATAATTCGCTCTTTAAAAAGTATACTTTTATTTCAATAGCATATGTCGAGTGTTCAAACATTGTTAGAGCAAAGGTTCTTTTAATTTTCGTTTCAAGTGAATTTCTATTCCTAATCAGGTGTTGCTAATTAATTAATCTCGCTTTCTTCCTTTCTTCCTTCCTTTCTATAACTGAAAAAAAAATGCTGCCAGTAAAACATTGACATATAGAGCAAATATATTTTTATAAAACTTTCTGCCTATATGGTGGCATGGAAGGAATATTCGTAAAACATTTCAAACATATTTTTTTTTAATGAGAACAACCTCAATAGCTTAATTCCGTCGAAATTCGCTAAAAGTGTATTTACATAGTCTCCGTGGGGGAAGACATTATCTCATGAAATTTCTCAGAGAATGGGACCAGTGCCCGCCCACAATCATGAGGAATTTGGGTACAATACGTAGAGACTCGATTGAGAAAACCTACTACAACGGCTGGGGGTCTCGTCATGTCATCCCTACATTGGCTGGATGATCATCTATCTACATAATTAGCACATGCGGATGTGAGGCCAAAGCCGGTTGTAGGCCAAGGGCCTTCTATGCCTGTCGTGCCATGGAGAAGAAGTATTTACATATGCTATAAGCACACACTCAGAAAAATGTAAAAAAAAACAAAAATGTTGATATATTAACTCAATTCCATGAATTGTGTATGTCCATAGTAATTCTGCCGAGAGCAGGTCTTTCACTGCATTTTCATGCTATGTTTGCAGCTTTACTAGGGAATTATAGGTGTGGTAGCTTTCCACACCGGTGAAGGATGATGATGACCATTTGGGCCTTAAAGTTTTCCTGACATTTGTCTTACAGGTGAGGAAAACCCCCGATAAAAACCTCACCTAGAAAAACTGCCCCGACCGGGGATCAAACCCGGGCCCGCTGCTTGACAAGCAGCAGTTAAACCTGCAATAAATGACGATGCGTTTTAAATACTCTGCCGTGCAATTCTGAATTCTTTTCTCAGATCCACTGTCCCTTCTTAAGAACTCAATAGCCTCCCAAAACAAGGTTGTAACCCTAATACTTTACTAATATTTTTTTCTCCAATGTAAAACTCAACTTAAAAGAAGGGTTAGAACCTTGTTCTGGACGGCTATTCAGTTCTAAAGTAGATTAGATAGCACAAAAGTATCAATTCCGATGTAAAACTAAGTTATCTTTTTAGATCCAAGCCACTGAACTCATATTGCATTTAAAATAACAAAGGCTTAGGAGGTAGTAAATAATAAAAATCCTTCAAAATGTATGAGCTTAATTTTCCTTTTGTCCTTCGGTTTAGGCTTTTTGCTAGCCTGTTCCGGCTCCAAATTGCTGCTCTTTCCATCTTTTCTTTGGTCTTCCCAAACTTCTTCTTCCTCTTGGTGAATAATTATATGCTGCATTTGGTATTCTGTTCTCAGTCATCCTTTCTAACTGTTCTTTCCAGTTTGTTCTGTATTTCACTATTTTTGTGTTTAATTTCTCTTCTTTTAGCTGCTGTCTTATTTCTGTGTTGTTTTTTTTGTCTGTTCTTTGATATCCTGCTATTGGTCTGAGGAATTTCATTTCTGTAGCTTGTATTCTGGCAGATTGTTGTGTTGTCACTGTCCATGTTTCAGATCCGTAAATAATAATAATAATTAATAATAATAATAATAATAGGAACTGCCATTGTCTTGTATAATTTCATTATATAGTCTTTCCTGGTTTTATTTTTCAAAGTTATTTTTTAGTGATCCTGTTACATAATTAAACTCATGTAGCTTCTTTAATAGAAAAAATATCTTAAATTAACTCTAAATGGTAAAAACTATCATCCAATGTTAAATGTAATAGACAGCAGGGAAAAACTAATTTATCATCTTGTCAGTAATGTGTGATTTTTTTGTATTGGAGAAAAATGAAAGTTATTTCTCGTGATTTTGTTAAATGTTTTGTAAATGTATATATAACTAGTTGCCGGTACTGAAAGCGTGGCGTTCTATTATTCTATATTCATACTGGGAGGACAGACTGAAAAGCACCGCGATCTAATATCTATTGCGCTATCTAATATCTATAGACAGCATAATGTAGATGAGTGAAATGAAAGTCTACTCTGCGATGTTATGTAAGTTGTAGGTCGTCTTCCAGATCCGACACACAATTTGTACTCCCTTGATACATTTTATGGAGATAAGTAAAGTAAAGTAATCCCACTACAGGCCTCGGGAGGCCCTTAGGGTAGTAGGAGGTTAAGGCTCCCACATTTTCTAGACAATCGGCACTTGATGTCAGCCGGGTTGTCAGCCCTGCGTGACGGCCGCCTTTACCCCCAGAACAAGCGTCTGGTACTCATTTCAGTTAAAGGCTGAGTCGACCCCAGGGTCATAGTGCCGCCGGAAGATTTTGGTCAATTTAAAAATTCTGACCCCACCGGGACTTGAACCTTCGACCTTCCGACTTGTAGTGCAGTACCTTAGCCACTACACTACGGTGTGCCCCCTACAAAGTTAAAAAAAAAAATCAAGAAATACTGGTAAAAATCCTTTAAGAGAACAATTATTTGTCAATGTTGTTTTGTTCGGGCTATAGCTCACTCATCAAGAATCCATACTTTTAAATGATAAAATTGTGGCCAGTTTCTTACGTGTAATAATGGAATATGTCCTGTGCCATTGCCGAGCGATTTGGAACATTATACCTTGGTGCAAAGCTACGGATGAGGTTGAGTCTCCCATGGGGGAAGACATTTTCTCACGGAATTTCGGTTAATATGGGATCAGTCCCACCCAGCATCGTGAGGAATTTTGGTACCTACAATAAACATTGACCAATCTCAACCAATATCGACCAACTTCATAAAGATTTTCTTCTCAATCTTTCGAAACAAATGCTGGGTTGGGATTTCACTACCAGAACCCTTTTAATAATATTGAATGTTTGTTCGTATTTGATGTGCTGCCATACCGTTCATCCGATTATAATGGGACTTTTTGCGAAATGTTCAGAGGTTTCCCGAGAAGGTTTATAAACTATAAGATAGTTGTAATACTCAACCTCTTCATCCTTAAAATCATTCTTTGTAGTGAAGAACGTGAAAAAAAAATCTTTTTGCACGCTTAAATGGTTTATGCTACATAAACCATAACAAATGCAGCAAATTAATGTACTTAAAATCGAATATCTAAAAAAATCTACAAAAAAGTCCGGGGCAGCATATATTTTTCTTTTACGGATAACTCACATTAACCATTTTTGTCTCTCGTTGATGCCAAGAAGATCGGGATAAGTAGATTCCCGGGAAGCGTAGCAGCGCACGGCGGGTATTCTTTTACAGATAACTCACAATAACGAATTTTGTCTTTCAGCTCATTTATGCCAAGAAGCTCGGGATAAGTAGATTCCCGTGCAACGCCAGGTAATCAGCACGGGGTATCTAAAAATAATTACGATATAAATTTGCCTTTTACTTAGACATAAAACACATTAATTTTTGTCTTTGAGCTCATTTATGCTAAGAAGTTCGGGATAATCAGCACTGGGTACGGTATCTAAAAGTAGGCCTAATTACTATATAAATTTATAATAGGCCCTATTATTTTTCCTTTTACTTTTCAACTATATATAGAAACACATTCATTTTTATTTATTTTGGCGTAGCAGCGCACCCTGGGTATTAGCTAGTTACATGCATCCATAGTAATTCTGTCCGAGGGCAGCTCTTTCACTGCAATCATAGCATTTTCATGCTATGCTTTGCAGCTTTACTAGGGAATTATAGGTGTGGTAGCTTCCCATTGCTTTCCACAAGCTAGTTACAAATAAACTATGCATTGTAACCTTAAGATGTTAAAGCGTTTATAATTTTAAAAAAATGAAGCGTAAGTAGTCCACCGCTGTGGTCTCGAGGTAGCGTGCTGCCTTGTCACGCAGCGGGCCCGGGTCCGATTCCCGGTCGGGACAGGCTCCTGAGTGAGGTTTTTTCGGGGTTTTTCCTCACCTGTAAGACAAATGTCAGGAAGCTTAGGGCCCAACGGTCCCCGAAAATCATCCGGCCATCTTCATCATCATCATCGTCATCATCGATGTGGAAAGCAACGGGAAGCCACCACACCTATAATTCCTTAGTAAAGCTGCAAAGCATAGCATGGAAATGCTATGATTGCAGTGAAAGATCTGCCCTCGAGCAGATTTACCATAGAATAGAAGAGTAAGTGATTTAGAAATCATACTAAGTAAGCTCTATTGGAGAAACAAATGGATTTCTCTTGTCATAACAACGCTTAGAACACAGGATTTCCGGATTGATTTGTTAGTTTCTGCCGAGAATTCGTATATCGCTGTTTGAAAAGTGGCATGAAAATCTCTTTTTTCTCCTCGCCTCTCGTAGCTCTTTCAAAGCAACAAACTGATATTCATACAGAGAAAATGAATCTCTTCACTTCTAAAGCGGGCCAACACAGAGTATATTACATCTGTATATTCTATGGTGCCAATTCCAGATTTCCGCGGCAGATATAAATACCTTATTCAAACTTTCTGGGTACTTTTTATTTGAGAACATTTCCAAATAAAATACAAATACAATATTTGCCATTATAATTATTCACTTTGTTTGATGAATAGAATTTTCTTGGGGTTCAGTGAATTATTGAACATATAGGAGAACCGCCATTTATATAAACCCTTTCTGCTAGAGAAAGTATGATCTAATTTATAATATTATAATGATGTATTATGAAAAGAAAAATTAATGTCTGAACCAGGAATCGAACCGTGGAGCTCTCCTTCTCCGTAGGAGTGTGCAGCCCACTACACCATTCAAGACTTGGTACAAACGCTAACAATTCTTTCCACATATACAAATCTACTATTCTCGTTTCGTCCGCTGCCAGGAAGGAGCCACTACCATTGACGATGGAAAATAACAGTATTGTAAAATGATAAATAAGATAGAATCGGACTATTAGAAGTGGTTCACTTGAAACGAAATTTTAGAAATGGCTCTAGCGGTCGCAATTTTTTATATTTCTCAATGAAACTCACTATGTGGACCCATACTATTTAAAACGAGGAAAGTACCGTATTCTACAAAGATAAGCGAAATCTGACAATTAGAAGTCGCGGTTTGCCAACCCTGAAACCCAAAATTAAACAACGTAGCAACATTTGTATCTATAGGTTTTATATCATACAATTATTTAATTACAACTTAAATTAATAATTTTTTCTATAAGATACGTTCATTTAATTTATTTAATATATTGAATAATTGAATGGAAACATGGATTAACTAAATAACTAACACACTGGCACTATTGAACCTGTAGGTTCATGCCCACGCAAATATAAGCCCTCCATACATCCCTATCCTAAATTAAAGTTTTCCAATCATTCCCTGTAAAATCTACTTCCCTCAAATCATGTTAACGTAATTCTCCCACCTCATTCTTGGTCTACCAACTGGGCGTTTTCTCTCTGGTTTTCCTACAAGAATCCCCATTCGTGCCATATGTCCTGTCCATCGCAGTCCACGTGTCTTAACTGTTCTTATTACATCTGGTTCCCATAAGGACCATGTAGTTCACTGTTAGTAGTATTTTCCATTCACATCTCTCTTCGGTACAAACATTTTCTTAAGAACTTTATTCTCAAATATTCGTAATCTCCTTTCCGTAAAAATGAATTAGTGTAAATTATTTTGTCGGCCGCGGTGGACCAGTGGTTACACTCCTTGCCTCTGGCTCCTAGGGTCGCGGGTTCAAACCCGGCCGGGGTCTATGCATTTTTTAGGACAGAAAAATATAAGGAGCAAGTCCTCTGTGAGAGATTTTAAGCCTTGGTCCCGAGTCTGAGGATTTTTAGACTCATAAAAGATCCTTAAGCCTGAATAAAGAGGCCTCTAAGCAAAATTTACCGACATCAACGCCCTAGTAATTCCTTAGTTGTCTGTTGGATGTCTCTATGTGTCAGTGCCATCCACGAGCAAATAAGGTAATTAAAAATTAACTTGGACTAGTATCTCCTTACAATGGTTCAACAATGGGCTAGTCCATTATAGATAGATAAATTATTTAAATTTGCATCAAACTATACAAGTAACTTCGAGCGCGACAGGTCTGGAAGGCCCTTGGCCTACCAGCTGACTGCTGTCCTCACGTCCACATGTGTTAATCACAGAGGTAGACGATCATAAGCCAGTGCAGGGGTGACATGTAGGTTCCTCAGCTGTTATAGCTGGTCTTCTCAACCTGGAGTCGCTACTTATTGTAGCTACCCAAATGCATCACGATGCTGGGTGGGCACCGGTCCCATACTGGCCGAAATTCCATGAGAAAAATTTCTTCCCCCATAGGGACTCGAACCAGCGCAAGTCTAGTAGCTCTGCGCCAAGGTATCTTGTCTTAAATGATAATAATAGAAAGGAGCACTCAGAAGAGCATTAGTTTCGAAAGTTTCATGTTCTTTTCCACTGATCACTTGTATTCACTCTTTGCTGTATTCATTAATTGATTTTGTTCTGTTTTTACACTCTGTGATATGATAAAGTTTACACTTATCACCGCATAGTGCACATCTGCAGTCTTCAGTTGGCTGGTAGAATTTTTTTTTTATTTTCACAGACCGTATCTTGCCTTAACCACTCGGCTAAGGCGCGGGACCAAACTATACAACAGAATAGGTACGGTAATAACTTGCGGTATGCCTGGTTTGTTTAGACTGCAGTCCGACTCATTTGATTAGCTGGCACAAGAAATTGAGTTCTTTTTAAATTTAATTGATAACTCAACTCACTGGCACTATCAAACCTGTAGGCTCATGGCCGCGTGGACATACGCTCCCCATACATCCCTATCCTGAGCTAATGTTTTCCAATCATTCCTGTATAAACTACTACCCTCAAATCATAGTTAATGCCATTCTCTCACCTCATTCTTGCTCTACCAACTGGGCGTTTTCCCTCTGGTTTTCTTACAAGAAGCTTCCAAGCACGTCTTTTATTTTCCATTCGTGCCACATGTCCTGCCTATCGCAGTCTACGAGACTTAACTGTTCTTATTATACCTGGCTTCCTATAAAGACCATGCAGTTCACTGTTGTGTAGTTTTCTCCATTTATCTGTTCATCTCTCATTGGTCCAAAAATGTTTAATAAGAACTTTATTCTCAAATACTCGTAATATCCTTTCATCCCTTAAATTAAGAGTCCATGTTTCGCATCCATATAATATCCATCCATCCATAGTAATTCTGTCCGAAGGCAGGTCCTTCACTGCAGTCATAGCACTTTCATGCTATGCTTGCAGCTTTACTAGGGAATTGTACGTGTGGTAGCTTCCCGTTGCTTTCCACACCGATGGATGATGATGATCATATGATTTCGGGGACCGTTTGGGCCTTAAAGTTTTCCTGACATTTGTCTTACAGGTGAGGAAAAACCCCGATAAAAACCTCACCCAGGAAAACTGCCCCGACCGGGGATCGAACCCGGGCCCGCTACATGACAGGGCAGCACCCTACCTCGAGACCACAGCGGTGGACCCATATAATATAACTGGTAGAATAATAGTTTTAAATATTTTCAGTTTAACGTTTTTTGAAAGGAGTTGGGACGTCAAGAGTCTGTGTAATGCATAATAGCACGCATTTCCAGAATTGAGCCTATGTTTAATTTCTTTGTGTTTCTAATTCCTATTTGTGATCATTGTTTGGAACAAATACATATTCTGTAAACTAGCGAAATCGGATCATTACTTTCGACCTGCCGAGTAATTTGCTTTGTTTACGCAGTTTCTGCGTGACGGACTTGTTTAATGATAGAATAGGCCATATGCTGTAATGATTTCCAAGCAATGTCAGATGATTGTGTTATCATTAACTTATTATTTTCCCTCCGTATCTGTATAAAATTCTAATGACTCACAGACACAAGTATTTAGACGAGTTTCCATTGTTATCAAACTATGGTATGCGGTGACTTTCTGGGGGGAATTGTCTAACGGGAAGAGGATAGCTCCTATTTCATACCATTTTCATTCTATCTGCTAACAAAACGAAGTGAAGTGGAACACGAGGCTTCATTACAATTCAAGTGAGTATTGTACATTCACGTTTTATTCTAGTTTGTTTAATTATTTCTAGTTTTAGTTAATATACCAACTATGAAATCTATAAATATAGATAACGGCATAATTGAATGACCGCCCAGAACAAGATTGCAACTTTAATTTTCTCCCATTAAAAATAATGTTGGTGGCACATGGAAAATTTTTACATTTAAGAAAATCTTAAAAAGTTAATGAAGTTTACAAACTTGTGCAGGACAGCTATTCAATTGTGTATATATACATATGTTATAACTTTAGTGAAATATGAGAAATATTCCTTGAATTGGCATCCTCTATAATTTAACGTTAGTCTGTAGCCCTATTAACATTATTATTTTTTTAATTTACTGTTATTATTATTAGTTTATAATTTAATTTACAATTATTATTATTATTATTATTATTATTATTTTAATTTATTATCATTATTATCATCATTATTATTATTATTATTATTAATATTGATATTATAATTTTTGTTGTTAAAGTTATTGTTACTATTATTAATATTGTAGTTATTACTATTATTATTATTATTATTATTATTATTATTATTATTATATCGGCCGCGGTGGACTAGTGGTTATGCTCCTTGCCTCTGGTCCCGAGGATCGTGGGTTCAAACCCGGCCGGGGTCGATGGATTTTTTAGGATGGAAAAATCCGAGGAGCAAGTCCTCCGGGAGGGACTTTAAGCCGTAGGTCCCAAGTCTGAAGATTTTCAGGCTCGTAAAATATCCTTAAGCCTGAATGAAAAGGCCTCTAAGCAAAATTTACCGAATTTTCCCGTTCTAGTACTACCTTGGTTTCCTAGATGTCAGTATGGGGCAGAACGCTGACCACGGACCACTCAAATGACATCTATACGAAAACAAGTGTAACTAAATTAGTATGGTTCAAATTCTTCCCTGTAGGGGGAGAGCGCCTAAATCTCTGTTAAGGGAAACATGGGCTTACAAGACAAGATCATTATTATTATTATTATTATTATTATCATTATTTTAGGCACAGAAAGATGTGTAAACATTATAAATTTGTGTATAAATAAATACAATTATTATGATTATTATTAATGTTAAGTTTTCAATTGACTCCCTAAGTTTGTATTTTCCACTCAATCAATAAAAAAAGGTTTCATTGTAGGATAGGCCTAGAAGGCACTTTGCCTACCAATCACTTGCTGGCCTCTCATCCATATGTGCTATTTACTGAAGTGGATGATCGTTCCATCGGTATTGGCGTGACATGTGAGGTCAGCATGTTGAAATCCCCAGCAGTTATAACTGTTTTCTAAATATGAAGCCGCTACTTATAGATAAATTCCTCATGATTCTGGGTGACCGAAATTCTTTGAGAAAATTTCTTTCCCATGGGGACTGGAACTAGCGCATGTCCCGTAGCTTTGCATCAAGAAACGGCACCTCAGACAGCTTGGCTACAACGCGAGGCATTCAGTGAAATAATATCCAAAAAAAAAATGCATACGTTAAATGTTATAATACAATAATCCACCAAATAAAATTATACAGATTGCTACGTACTAAGTTCGCGTACACGTATAATCCTATCTACATAGTTGAAACAGTAAAAATAATAAAGTGTCGTATTTGAATTATATAAATAAAATTCCTCCTTCTTTGTCTTACTTTAACCTCTCTTTTTTGTAGGTACGTCCCGCGCCGTAGCCGAGTGGTTAAGGCAAGAAGCCATGACACAGAGCTACGGGACTTGCGCTGGTTCGAGTCCCCATGGAGGAAGACATTTTCTCATGGAATTTCGGCCAGTATGGGACCGGTGCCCACCCAGCATCGTGAGGCATTTGGGTAGCTACAATAAGTAGCGACTACAGGTTGAGAGCACCAGCTGTAGCGGCTGGGGGACCCTACATGCTGACCACATTTCAACACTGGCTGGATGATCGTCTACCTCTGTGATTAACACACGTGGATGTGAGTTCAGCAGCCAGCTGGTAGGCCTAGGACCTTCTAGGCCTGTCGCGCTTGGAGTTGGAGTTGGAGTTTTTGTAGGTACTCTTACATGCCCTCCCATTACCCAGTCTTATAGGCGCACACCTGACGGGAGATGATTACGAATTATGGTTCTCATAAAAACTTTTTTTTTTACTACACGGCATCTCCAAATAAAGTAACAAATAATAAATAAAAAGTAATAATTATAAATAACTGTTGTGTATCATTATTGCCTATCTTTATCTATCTTCGGGTTTTTACAGCTGCTGCCGTCTTCCCGTGCCAAACCTCCAAAGCCTACGATCTTGGGCATCTTCAATGCTTAGCCCTCTTGCTTGCATTAATGTCTTCATGTTTTCCTTCCATGTTAACTTTGGTCTCCCTCTTTTCTTCTTTCTGGTCGGATGCCATTGATATAGTTGCTTTGGCCATCGCTCGTCTTCCATTCTTAAAACATGTCCTAACCACTTTAATTCCTTCTCTTCAATTCTTTCAATTATGCTTTCTTCTGCTTCCATTATGTTTCTAATTTCCTTATTTGTGACATGTTCTAACTTTGACTTTCTGGCACTTCTGCGTAAATAATTCATTTCTAGAGCTATTAGTCTATTCTTGTAGTACTTATTGATTGTCCATTATTTTTATAGTTAATTAACATTCACAAGTTGCTGCAAAGCGACGCATCAAGACCATCAACGTCTACAACATCTTAGACACATCAACTAGTAGTGCATACTCATTCTGCTGCTGATGAAAGTTAACTTCCGATTGGTCTCCAAATAATATTTTAAATACATCATTTTAATTGAGTTGACGACGGCACCTGCCAACAGGTACATATTTATTATTTTAATTTTTATCTTATTCACAATTATACATCCTAACTCACAGTTTAAATAGAAATTTTATATTATTATCATCATTACTTATTATTAGGGCCTATTATTATTATTATTGTTATTATTATTATTATTATTATCATTATCATTATTTATTATTATGTCCACCGCTGTGCTCTCGGGGTAGTGATGCTGCATCGCATACAGCGGGCCCGGGTTCGATCTCCGGTCGGTATAAGTTATTTTTTTGTGATGGGTTTTTTCGAGTTTGTATCCTCACCTGTAAAGGCAAATGTCAGGAAACTTTAAGACCCAAACGGTCCCCGAATATCATCTGGCAGTCATCATTATAGTGGGTGTGAATGGTGATTTTGTCTTAATCTTGTGTTGTCTCGGAGAAGGGTTTGACATTGGGCTGATCACTCATTTGGGGAGGCACTCAATGTTCTTGTGTAATAAAAAAAAGTGTGTGATCCAAAGTTTAAAATAAAATACCTTTCCTGTCTGGTCTTATCACTGTGACGTGTTGCATGTGAAAGTACCTATAAGATGAGAAATTAAACCGAG
This sequence comes from Diploptera punctata, assembly GCA_030220185.1. Taxonomy (NCBI): domain Eukaryota; kingdom Metazoa; phylum Arthropoda; class Insecta; order Blattodea; family Blaberidae; genus Diploptera; species Diploptera punctata. The sequence goes on along the minus strand of JASPKZ010007245.1, from coordinate 272,261 downwards.
TTATTGGAATGGAATTTATTATTATTATTATTATTATTATTATTGTTATTATTAGAGTATAAAATAAGTATCCTCAACTCGTGTCCGGTAGAGGAATGAAATGAGATGAAGTCCCTATATTTATAGAGGTCTATGAACGACAAGGGTGCCGGCTGACCAAACCTGACGTACCGTCACAACTGCGGATGAATGAGATAAGTATGGAAGAATGGTGGAATGAAATTTGTGGCAGGGGAAAACGAGAGAAACCCCGAGAAAAACGTGCCCTAGCTCCGTTTCATCTACCACGAAACACACAAGGAGTGACCAAGGCTCGATCTAGGGACCCCAGCGGTAAGAGGCGAGCGTCTAACCGCTTGAGCCACAGAGCCGCCATTATTATTATTATTATTATTTATTATTATTATTATTATTATTATTATTATTATTATTGTTAATGATATTATTGCTATTATTAGTGTTATATTATTATTGTTATTGTTTTTATTTATTTACTGCGATGGGCAGGACATGTGGCACGAATGGGGAATGGAATATGTGTATGGAAGCTTCTTGTAGGAAAACCAGAGGGAAAACTTCCAGTTGGTAGACCAATAATGAGGTGGGAGAATAACATTAACTATGATTTGAGGGAAGTAGGTTATAAGGGAATCATTGAAAAGCATTGGCTCAGGATAGGGATGTATGGAGAGCTTATGTCCACGCGGCCATGAACCTACGGGTTCGATAATGTAAGTAAGTTATTGTTTGTATATATTTAGCATGTTTCACATCTTCCTGCGCCCAATAAATCTACTGTCATTCTCCTCCAAATCTCTCTGTCATTCCCAATTCCCATCGTCCAATCATTTTTCTGTTATGTTGCTCAACACATCATCAATCCACGTTATTTTTGGCTGCTCTCTTTTTCTACCAAGTGACACCCATTCTAGTATTCTTCTTGGGAATATGTCTTCTGCCAATTCTTTTTACATAACATACCACTTTGTTTGTTTTCTTTTATGAAATCCACAATTGAAGTTTGAACATTCATATTTTGTTTGATTACGCTGTTTCTCATTTTATCTCTTCTAGAAATTCCAGCTGAACGCCTCCAAAATTTCAATCGTGCAGGATTTAATTTACTGTTCTAGATTTTAGTTTCTGCGCCGTAGCCTATGTCATTGTCCTCCTTATTGTATTAAAATGTTTGCTTTTTATTTAGAAGTTATATCCTTATCCCATAAAACACCATTTAATTTTGATATTGCAGATTTACCTTTATTTATTCCCTCATTAATTTCAACATTTCTACCGCTGTGATCTTGAGGCAGCGTGCTGCCTTGTCACGCAAGCGGGCCCGGGTTCGATTCCTGGTCGGGACAGGCTCCTGGGTGAGGTTTTTTCGGGGTTTTCCCCCTCACGTGTCAGACAAATGTCAGGAAGCTTAGGGGCCAACGGTCCCCGAAAATCATTCGTCCATCATCATCATCATCATCATCCTTCACCGGTGTGGAAAGCAACGGGAAGCTACCACACCTAAATTCCTAGTAAAGCTGCAAAGCATAGCATGAAAATGCTAAGATTGCAGTGAAAGATCTGCCCTCGGGCAGAATTGCTATTAATGGAATTTCAACATCATAACTTCCATCTGCACAAATTTTTGTGTCCAAATATACATTCAAACTATTATTATTATTAATTATTATTAGTAGTAATAATATTATAAGCCAGATATAATAAGAACAGTTAAGTCTCGTAGACTGCGATGGGCAGGGCATGTTGCGCGTATGGGGAATGAAAGACGTGCATGGAAACTTCTTGTAGGAAAGCCAGAGGGAAAACGCCCAGTTGGTAGACCAAGAATGAGGTGGGAGAACAACATTAACTCTGATTTGAGGGAAGTAGATTATACAGGGAATGATTGGAAAGCATTAGCTCAGGATAGAAATGTATGGAGAGCTTATGTCCGTGCGGCCATGAACCTACGGGTTCGATAGTGCCAGTGAGTAAGTAAGTAATAATATTATAATTACTGGTATTATTATAATTATTATTATTAAAAACGAATATTTTTGTAGTTTTCATACGTATCCACAAAAGATGTTTATTCTGAACACAAAGTCTATATTTTCAATTATATTTGAAAGATATAAATCGGTATGCGAAGAAAGTGATTTTAAAGTGCTCATGGCTCAAAATAATATTCCTGAGGAAGAGGAATGCCAGGAATGTTTACTTGTCAAAAATATATTCAAGTCCTCCTTGGTAAACAGTTAACTAGAGTATTCGAAGATATTAGCGGTAATGTTACAAAAGACATCGCTGAGAGCAATAGGATGTTATTTCTGCCTCCATATTGATGAAAAATCTGTCTATCCATCCATCCATAGTAATTCTGCCCGATGGCAGGTCTTTCACTGCAATCATAGCATTTTCATGCTATGCTTTGCAGCTTTACTAGGGAATTATAGGTGTGATAGCTTCCCGTTGCTTTCCCTACCGGTGAAAGATGATGATGCTGGCCGGATGATTTTCGGGGAACATTGGGCCCTAAGCTTTCTGACATTTGTCTTACAAGTGAGGAAAAACCCCGAAAAATACTTCACCCAGGAGCCTGTCCCGATCGGGAATCGAACCTGGGCCCGCTGCGTGACAAGGCAGCACGCTACCTCGAGACTACAGCGGTGGACTATCTATAAAAACATATAAATATTAAGTTAATGTCTTGCGCCGTAGTCGAGTGGTCTGAGGCATCATGTCTGGGCACTACTTTTATAACTAATGCTAGGATTTGTATGTAATTAAATATTATTTCCCTTTTGATTATACTAGGGCATTCGATAAGTAATAGCAACACTGCTATAAGGTCACAAAAAATATTTGTTAGAGTCTCTTGTCGAGTCAACTATACGTTGCCAAAACCTAGCATATCACGAACTCCATCTGCAGCACCATTTCTGGATATCTGTTTCACTGATCGATCTAGAGCTTTCTGGATTTCAACTCTTGATTGAAATCAAATACCTCGTAGAGCTTCTTTGACCGTTGAATAGTCATATGGGATCATATCTGGTGAATTTGGTGGATGTTCGAGTACTTCCCAATTCCAACTTCTAAACAAATTTTACTGAACATACATTTAGGGCGGTATTACTTACTAAATCTGAAAAACAGTGAATGTATTCACAAAATGTTGCTATTTCGTGACTTTCAAATTACAGATTGATACAACAAAGTCCACCGCTGTGGTCTCGAGGTAGCGTGCTGCCTTGTCACGCAGCGGCCCGGGTTCGATCCCCGGTCGGGGCAGTTTTTCTGGGTGAGGTTTTTATCGGGGTTTTTCCTCACCTGTAAGACAAATGTCAGGAAAACTTTAAGGCCCAAACGGTCCCCGAAATCATATGGCCATCATGATCATCCTTATCATTATCATCATCATCATCCTTCACCGGTGTGGAAAGCAACGGGAACCTACCACACCTACACAATTCCCTAGTAAAGCTGCAAGCATAGCATGAAAATGCTATGATTGCAGTCAAGGACCTGCCTTCGGGCAGAATTACTATGGATGGATACAACAAAGACTGTTCAACAACATACTACAAGATTACAATGGTCACCACTAGGATCGCTGATTTCCAACAGGGTTGCCATTATATAGCTAAAAATGACAGAAGTCCACGAATTAGACACTTCCTCATTATATATCAAAATGTATCATTACAGGTACTAACTCACTGGCACTATCGAACCCGTAGGTTCATCGCCGCGTGGACATAAGCTCTCCATACATCCCTATCCTGGGCTAATGTTTTCCAGTCATTCCCTGTATAATCTTCTTCACTCAAATCATGGTTAATGTTATTTTCCCACATCATTCTTTGTCTACCAACTGGACGTTTACCTTCTGGTTTTCCTGCAAGAAGCATCCATGCGCGTGTTTCATTCTTCATTCGAGCCACATGTCCTGCCCATCGCAGTCTACGAGACTTAACTGTTCTTATTGTCTCTGGCTTCCTATACATATCATGTAGCTCACTATTTGTTGTTTTCTCCATTCACCTGTCTATTCATCTCTTTTTGGCCCAACATTTTTCTTAAGAATTTTATTCTCAAATACTCGTAATCTTCTTTCCTCCCTTAAAGTAAGAGTCCATGTTTCGCATCCATATATAACTGGGAGAATAACTGTTTGATATATTTTCAGTTCCACGTTTTTTGAAAGGAGTCGGGACAAATATACCTTAAATATATAATATAAAAACTTCCTCATTATTTATCAAAATGCATAATTAGGCCTACATATTTTTATATATCTGATCATAAATACATATTTTAAAATATTTCAATGCTTTCTTTATGAAAATTACATATTCTGTTTCTTAATTTAAAAAAAAAATCATAAATGGAATATAATTTACATACCTTAAATATAAATTAGAAACTTCCTCATTATATATAAAAAATATATTTTTATATATTTGATTGTAAATACTTATTTTTAAATATTTCAATGTTTTTTTAATGTAAAACAAAATAATTAAAAAAAAACTATTTTTCATAAATGAAATATAATTTAAAACAGTCTACCTGACAACTCAGGTACTTATTGTGCAGGGATTTTCCAAGCTATACAAAATCTGATAAGAAAGGGTCCACACTCTAATTATAAGCCTACGTGTTGAAAGACATTGAAAACTTGGGTAAAGATTTCTTTTTAAAAGCACAATGACGCACTGTGTTTATGGATGAAATAGTAAAAACCTGTCAAACAGTTGTTACCATATTGTCAAGTACTATTTTGCATTCCATCTTCCCCTATTACTTCAAACTTGGTCTGATCTTGTACCTCATGTTTAATAAACTAACTTACTGACACTATCCAACTAGTAGGTTCATGGCCGCGCGGACAAGAGCTCTCCATGCATCCCTATCCTAAGATGTTTTACAATCGTTCCCTGTATAATCTACTTCCCTCAAATCATGCTTTGTCGTTCTTCCACCTCATTCTAGGTCTATCAGCTAGGCGTTTTCCCTACAAGAGGATTCCATGTCCCTCTTTCATTCCATATTCATCCCACATGTCCTAACCATCGCAGTTTACGAGACTTAACTGCCCTTACTATATCTGATTTCCTATAAATATCATGTAGCTAATTGTTATGATGTCTTCTCCTACACTATTATTATTATTATTATTATTGTTACTATTATTATTATTATTGTTACTATTATTATTATTATTATTATCATAATAATCTTCAAGGTATGGGCCTGTTGGCCCGTTCCGCTCCCCAGGTGCAGGTCGTCTTTCCAACGTTTTGGTCTTCCTACATTTCTTCTGCCTAGAGGCCTATAATGAAGCAGCTGTTTTGATAAACGATTATTTGGCATTCTTTATATATGTTGTTATCATTATTATTATTATTATTATTATTATTATTATTATTATTGTAGCATAAAGAAGAAGTGAAGATATTAGAAATGAGCTAAATATTTTTTAAACTTTTAGATAAAATAAAATAATCTAGAAAAAACTGGAAAGAACATGTTCAAAGAATGAAAGATGATCGGATTCCAAAAATTATACTTAAATAGATGGATTCAACTTTTTGAATGAGAATCTGTGAGACCGGAACAAGCCACATGGGCTTAATCCTTGATTGTTGTTGTTTGATGATGATGATGATGATGATTGTTGTAGCATTATGATTTTTTTTTTATTTCCAACGTTGTATTCCCGGGATAGTGCCGCTGCCTCGTACGCAACGGGCCCGGTTTCGATTACCGGTCGGGACAAGTTTCTTGTTTTTTTTCGGAGTTTTTTCTTAACCTGTAAGGGAAATGTCAGGAAAGTTTAAGGCCCAAATGGTCTGCGAATATCATCTGGCCATCAAATTCTTCAATATAATATTAGCCATGTTTTGTATGATTGCGGGTGTGAATGGTGTGTTTCGTATTATATTGTGCTCTTGGAGGTGCCCCTGATATTGAGCTCATCTCTCATTCGTAGAAGCCCACCATGTCCTTGTGTGGTAAAAAAATGCATGTGTGATCCACAGTTTAAAAATCTCTCTCCCGATAGGTCGTACCAGTCTAAGACTCGGGTGGCGATTGGCATGTAAATAGTACCTATAAGGTTAATAATTAATAATAATAATAATAATAATTCATCCATAGTAATTCGGCCCGAAGACAGGTCCTTCACTGCAATCATAGCATTTTCATGCTATGCTTGCAACTTTACTAGGGAATTGTAGGTGTGGTAGCTTCCCGTTGCTTTCCACACCGGTGAAGGATGATGGTGATGATGATAAGGATGATGATGATGGCAATGTGATTTCGGGGACCGTTTGGGCCTTAAAGTTTTCCTGATATTTGTCTTACAGGTGAGGAAAAACCCCGATAAAAACCTCACCCAGAAAAAACTGCCCCGACCGGGGATCGAACCCGGGCCCGCTGCGTGACAAGGCAGCATGCTACCTGGAGACCACAGCGGTGGACAATAATAATGATATAATAACAATAATAATAATATTTATTTATTTATTTATTTTATTGTGTCAGAGTTAAGGCCATAAGACCTTCTCTTCCACTCAACGAGCACAAATTACAAGTACATATTTGACAATATAGATTATAAATGTACACTATGCTAATTATAAAGAATTAAAATTATATTAAATGTTGCAATGGAAATTTCATGTACAAACAATATTTTATACAATAGTAGCAATAATAATACTTGTGATAATAATAATAATAGAGCGGAGAAAGAAAATAAAACTTTAGGCACAGAAAGATGTGTAAACATTAAAATTCTGTATATAAAAATAAAGAAAATAATAATAAATTATATGAGAAACACCAATTAATATATGTACCTTACATTGGGTAATGATGAAGTTGAGGTTAGAGCAAAAATAAATTTAGATTTGTTTTAAAAGATGCCAATGTCCGTTTGTGGTAGGGAATTCCAATTACGAGAAGTGAAGATACTAGATGACATTTAGTGATGTCCCACGTTGCAGTATATTAAGCAAGATACTATGTTGTGATCTTGTGTTTAAATTATGGTTGCAGGATAAATACTGAAAACAAGAGGATAAATAATTTGGAGTCGAGGTATGTAGGATCTTAAATAGGAGAACTAGAGAGTGTAATTTTCTTCTCTCTTTAAGATGACAATTCGTGGAAAAATGGAGAAATGCGATGGTATTTTCGGACATTAAAAATGAATCAGACACACATATTAAGGACTCGCTGTAGTTTGTCCGACAATCCGCCATTTACGTTAGTTAGTAGAACATAGCAATAGTCAAAATACGGCATCATTAAGATTTGGATTACAATTCTTTTAAGACTGTAGAATGAAGTTATTGAGACACTTTAGGGAATACATTATGGAGAATATCTTTTTAGATGTTTATTTTATTTGGGTATTCCAATTTAGATTAGAATCTAAGTAAAATCCCAAGTTTTTCACTACGTCAGTATAAGGAATTTGTTCGTTATCTAACATGATAACCGGCATATTGCTATTGTTTATGGAGTTTAATAGTTTTGGATGTCCGATAATTAATGCTTGCGTTAGAGGTTGAACTCTGATAAAGAGAAAATTATTATTATTATTATTTATTTATTCAATACCCCAGGTTGTCATTTCGACATTTCTTGTATTCTCTACTGGTATTGGCGTAATTGTAAAAAAAAACTCCTGGCGCGACAGGCCTACAAGGCCCTTAGCCTACCAGCCGGCTGCTGGCCTCACATCCACATGTCTCAATCACAGAGGTAGATGATAATCAGCCAGTGTAGGGGTGACATGTGGTCAGCATGTCGAGTCCCCCAGCCGTTATAGCTGGTTTTCTCAACCTGGAGCCGCTACTTATTGTAGCTACCCAAATGCATCACGATGCTGGGTGGGCACCGGTCCCATACTGGCCGAAATACCATGAGAAAATTTCTTCCCCCTGGAGATTCGAACCAGCGCAAGTCCCGTAGCTCTGCGCCAAGGCTTCCTGGGCGTAATTGTAACCCACTTCTAATTTTGGGGCGCCTGGAATGCGGGATTACGACTGCCCCGATTATATGATGGACGATGATGATGATAGTGGTGTGCCAGGAGACTCCTTAATCCTAAATTTAATCAAAGGCGAATATGAATGATGACTATGATGGTCATATGTTATTCAGGGAACTTTTGGGCTTTAAAGTTTCCTGACATTTGTCTTACAAGTGAGAAAAACCTCACCCAGGAAACTTGTCCCGACCGGGGACCCAACCCGAGCCCGCTAGAGATAAGGCTGCACGCTACCCCGAGACCACAGCGGTGGACATTTATTATTATTATTATTATTATTATTATTATTATTATTATTATTATTATTATTATTATTATTAAACTTGCTAACTCATTGTCATTATCAAATTCGTAGGTTCTTGTTCCGCGCGGACGTAAGTCCTCCATACACTCCTATCCTGAATTAATGTTTCCCAACTATTTCCTATATAATTTACCTCCTTCAAATCATGATTAATCTTATTCTCCCGCCTCATTCTTGACCTACCTACTGGGAGCTTTCCTTCCGGTTTTTCCTATAAAAGTTTCCATTCCCCTCTTTCATTCCTCATTCGTATCACATGTCCTGCCCATCGCAATCTACGAGACCTAACTGTTCTTGTTACACCTGTTTACCCATAAAGATCATGTAGCTCACTGTTATAGGCATACAGTCTTTTCCATTCATCTACTTGTTCATCTCTCTTTGGTCCAAAAATTTTCCTAAGAATTTTATTCTCAAATACTCTTAATTTTTTCTCCTTACAGTAAGAGTCCATGTTTCACTTCCATATAATATAACTGAGAGAATAACAGTTTTATGTATTTTTAGTATAAATTGTTATTATCATCATCCAGGGATTAAGTCTGTTGACTCGTTCCGGTTTCATGAAGCTAGAATTGTTAAAATTGTTCAGACCATCTTCTGTGAGGGCGTCCAGCATTTCTCCTTCCGTGTGGTTTATAATTATTATTATTATTATTATTATCCTATTTATTAAGAATTTCTTTACAATACAGTATTTTTCCTACAACCTGTTGTAAATTTTATTCCTTCATAAATCCCAATTCTCTGCATCACTCTCTGTTAAACCTCTCGACACCATACTCCTATACTCCTCGAATCCACTGTCCTTAAGGTCTCCCCTTTCTTCAGTTCTCTCCGCTTCAAAATTTAATTTCATCTTAGGAATCTTGTCATCTGACATTCTCCTTACATGGTCAAACGATTCGAGTCTTCTTTCTTCAATAACTTGAACATATTTCTGAATATCCATTATTTCTCTGTTTTTAGTATTTCTAATTTTGTCTCTTCTTGAATTTCTAGAAGCCCTCCTCCAAAAGCCGGTCTTTGCCACCAATAGTTTATGTAATTGTTCTCTGTTTAATGTCCACATTTTCGCACCATACAATATTATTATTATTGTTATTATTATTATTATTATTATTATTATTATTATTATTTACTGTAGTCGGCTGCGATGGACTAGTGGTTATCTCCTTGCCTCTGGACCCGAGGGTCGCGGGTTCAAACCTGGCCGGGATCGATGGATTTTTTTAGGATGGAAAAATCCAAGGAGCAAGTCCTCCGGGAGGGACTTTAAGCCGTGGGTCCCGAGTCTGAAGATTATCAGACTCGTAAAAGATCCTTAAGCCTGAATGAAAAGGCCTTTAAGCAAAATTTACCGAATTTTCCCGTCCTAGTACTACCTTGGTTTCCTAGATGTCAGCATGAGGCGGAACGCTGACCACGGACCACTCAAATTACAGTTATACGAAAACAAGTGTAACTAAATTAGTATGGTTCAAATTCTTCCCTGTAGGTATAGAGCGCCTAAATCTCTGTTAAGGGAAACAAGGGCTTACGAGAAGATTTTTTACTGTCTATTGTTAACATGCCTTATTATTATACAGGGAGGAAAAAAACGATAGGCCTGTATAAAATGAAGATAGAACTGTGATGGAATATTGTTAATTATTGTATTATATTTTTTTCTAACAGGTCAGATTGTGAGATGGATGGAAAACATCGTGAGTGGTTAAGTAGAAGTGCGCCAGATGTCAGGACTGAAATTGATACTACCCTGTTTTCTCCCTCACGAGATTCAACATCTTCGAAAAATGTAAATCCAAGAAAATTAATTGGTTTATTCAAGCGGCCAAAGTACTACAGTCCTTCCAGAGCAAAGGAAATAAGTTTTCTAAAAGATGGAGATGTTTTAACTAATACAGATCCAGCAAAAACGTCAGGCATTTACAGAAAAATCAGAAAAAGTTGCAACAGAAAATTTGAACGTGCTCTCAAGGAAAATTCAACTCATAGCCATCGATTTATGAAAGAAATTCAACAGATTGAACAAGAAATTGATGAAGAATTTGAATCAAAAGGAACTGATATTCATAGAAGTAATTCAGTCCCACCAACACATGGTTTTACACCGTTACTAGCCCCACCACCAAAAAGATCAGTTTCTCTCCCTTCTATATCGTATAATGATCATCTTGTAAAAACAATAATCCCAAAAACTGTTTCATATATTCGTGATTTAATAGAATCTTCATTAGAATTGAAGTTAGTATTTCATGAAATTGGAACTTCATTATCAAAAATAGCTTCAGCATTTCTGATGCTACCTACAGTATGTCCTGAAGCTGAATTGAAATGTTATCAAATACTGAATATACTCAATCGATTTAAAGATTTTTCTTTTAAAGCAACAAGTTTTCCAACTGAAATAGCTAATGTACTTAGAATTAGAAACTTTTCTAGGAGAGAATTAGGCAGAAAATACAATTTAGTATTAAGATGTATTATTCTAATTACTGAAGTTTGTTTTTCTTTGGACAAAAATTGTAAAACTCTTCAGATATACTATCATGAACATTTGATGAAAACTGAAAGAACATCAAAACAGAATTACAATGGTGCCACATACATGTCGAAAAAGTTTATCCAAACATCTTCAATACTCCAGTCTTTATTGAAAGAATTAAATACAGCATTTTCTAAATTTAAAATTGCATATGAAAATGTTATGTATCAAATAAAGGATTTAGATTTGGACGAACTAGCAAGTTCACGAATTATAAACCTAAACACGCAAATGTTCCAAGTTTTTCAGATGTACCTATCGATGTTGAAAAATCTACTGGAATAAGTCGAGTTTTATCAGTAATTTCAAAGGGAATTCCATCGATTAGACGATTATTTAAAAAAGGCCAAAGAGATTACACTGTTTCGGACTCTATTCCATCGAATAGACAATTATTTAAGACATTCCAAAGAGATTACACTGTTTCAAACTCTGTTCCAAATGATATTCACTTACTGTAAAATTGCATTAGAATATATAGCATTTAACAGAACTCTATCGACAAACCTCAGTGTAGGCCTAATAGTGGTGGTAACCAGACCTCAGTTCCCTTAGAGTTATTTTTAAAGTTCTATTTCATCTTGATTGAATCATTATAAGTTAAATGTTATTTCTGTAGGGTCACAAATAACGTTTGGAATGCACAGAGGTGATGACCCCTGGGGTGGTGCAACACTGAGTATGCAGTTATTTTCATAACTAAGTACATTACGTAATAATAATAATGGTCAATTCTTTTCTGTGCTAGATATATAAAAGCAGCATAATTCCAAGTCAAGTGATGAGATGACATGGAGTCCATATTGTTGTGGGTCTATTCACCAGGTATGTTGCACTACCACAGGAGCAGATGAAACGAAAATCAGGAGGGTAGAGAATTAAGCTTTTGGCGGAGAAAATTGGAGGAAGCGGAGAGAAATCCATTCCGAGTCCAATTCATCCCATAAGGAGTGACCGAAGCACGGGCTCGAGATCCAGAGTTACAGGAACATGTACTCATCACTTGCGCCAAGCAGTCGCCTACTGAAATATATACCTAGTTTATATATTTTGATATGTAAGTGTGAATGTTTATAGTGTGCTCCTCTGTGACTAAATGTGTTAAGTAAAGCTACGCTACATCTACCATTCGCCTCAATCTACACAATCAGGTAAGCTTTCTTCTCTTCATAGGGTTCGGTACCCTAAACCGAGTTCTAGTGGTTACCATACTTTTATTTTTTATTATTATTACAAAGAAATTAAACATTTATTAATAATAATATTATCAGAGACCGGAACTTTGGCAGAATGGCTTTTTAAATGTGTTAAATCTATCTTCTTCACTACATTCCTCGAGGCAGAAGATCTGTGGGTCGACCTTTTCGGAGATGGCGGGAGACCGTAACGGGCCACTGGGCCTAATACTTGAAAGGACGATGATGATGATGATGATGAAATCTATCTTCAATTTGAAAGTGAATCTGTATGAGTAGTACCTTGGTGATTAAAATGCCACTTTTTTTATTGCCTTTTTCTGCCTTTCTAAATATAAATGCCTAATTTACGAAATAAATGCTTTTTGTTGCTTTTATATGATTATCTATCTATTATTAAATTAATATTGAGAAGCTAAAGCTATTACTATGATAGAAATAAGTAAATTAATGAACACAATTAAATTATTGTAAATCAATGGTAAAGAGAAAAATTTTTGCCTGAACCGGGAATCGAACCCCGAACCTTTAGCTTTCCGTGCTAATGCTCTGCCACTGAGCTAATCCAGGCTTGCTTGGATGGGAATGAAGCCTGGATTAGCTCAGTGGCAGAGCATTAGCACGGAAAGCTAAAGGTTCGGGGTTCGATTCCCGGTTCAGGCAAAAATTTTTCTCTTTACCATTGATCTATCTATTGTTTATTAATTTACTATTAAAATCGCTTACATGTATTTTAATTTATTTCTATAACCGTTGCAATGAAAGTGGCTTCACTGAATGTATATTATTGTCTTTCAGTCAGTTAATAATTATTCTCTTCGCAACAATGAGAGCTGCCGTGCAAAAAAATAGAATAGAATAGATTTATTTAGCCTGGTGGAGTTAAGGCCATGTGGCCTTCTCTTCCATTCACCAGGACAAACATATGTTACATATAAATACAAAAAATTACAATAATAGGCATACTAAACAATTAATTATCTGTCAAATTGAATAATAATGAAAATAATGTCTAATTATACAATGAAATTAAATACAATTAAAATTAAATTAATGATTGAATTAATACAGAAAGGAATAACAGCTCGAATCTACTATATACATAAAAAGAGAAGAAAGAAAAAAATACAAAGAAAGCTAAATTACATTGAATTAATCTATGCTTTTTATACAAGGCATTATGTATATATATTAACGAATCTTAATCTATTTTTATTAAATAATGAAAAAAAACATTATTAATTTTTAAAAAGAAATATTAGTGAGTTGTTTTTGTTAGTAATTTTATTTTCAATTTGTTTCTGAAAGATGGTAAAGTTTGGCAGTCTCTGACATAGGGTGGAAGGGAATTCCATGTTCTAGCTATAAATATAAGACATCATTTTAATTACTGCGTGTGTTTATTTGAAAAGGCAACAATGAGTGCGGGTCTAACTTAATTTTTCTTTCAGTTTTTCATTCCGACGTTATTGTAGCTAGCAGCAAGATGTCGAAATTCAGTGTTCCTTTTCGCAGTAACATGCAAAGTTACGTTAGAACTTTTGGATCCGACGTATTTTGTACTGACGATAACGTACTCACATGCAAAATATGCGAGAAGTCAGTGAACTACGAAAATAAACACTTTATATCGTAACATATCAGTACAATCAAAAACAAAAATGCACTTTCCAAGGCTACTGGGAAGAAGATTTCTTTGCTTCCAACAGTAATTGCAACATCGAGTAAAAAATCTCAATTTGTAAGTTTTTCTAATTGCCTTTTATTGCCTATTTTAGCTGTTTATAATGCCTTTTTCCTGCCTATTTTAGCTACTTATAATGCCTTTTTGCCTGCTATTTTAAGGATTTATTATGCCTAAACTTTCGGTCTCTGATTATTATTAAATAAATTAAATATCTATTAATAAGATGAATAATTTTATGCAGTCGAAATTCCGAAATATATATACAAAATTTTAGAAAATTGAGATTCAAACCCAGCCGGATGAATCTTTAGGGCGTACAAATCCTGAGTATTACTTCCTTTAAAAGGAAAATTGTTGGTCCCGTTTCTTAGATTCAGAGAATGTCAAGAACCTCAAGTCTAGAATAAGAGGCATCTCAGCAAAAGTAGTTGATCCTTTCACATGCAAATTTCAATTGCGACGTTAATATCCTGAACTGTTAAATAAAGTATTATCTACCTATCCATTTTTATTTGGAATGTAGTTGTAGGGCAACCAGGTATTACTCGCCCAAATTAAGTCTGAACGCGGAAAATATGCTAGGAATGTGCTGTCTGTTCTCTTCCTTCTCTTACTATGTTGCCAAATCCTGCCCCCTGTGTTGTGTTATTTGGCTGGGAGGGAGCACTGGCTTTTTAAAATGATCCAACACCTACAGTAGTCTTTGACCAAATGAATAAACCGGCAACCATGTTACTACAGGCGCATGAGAGGTTCCTCTTTTTCCTTCCTCATTACATGTTGCCAATTCCTGCCCTCCGTGTTGTGTTGTTAATAGAGAGACGACAAACGCTATGATTTTAAATGATCCGAAAGCTTCAGCAGCCGTCGACTAAATGATATCACAACTATGTATGATTTTTCACATGTGTTTAGGGATTCTCCCTTCAATAGAGAAATAGTTTGGCGACATTAGCGCTAACACACTTCCTCTTTAGACGTGTAGATCTAACTTGGGCGAGGTAATAAGCCACTTTTTTTAATGTCGAAATGTAATTTGAGACATCACTAGATTTTTCATTTAAAAGTGTGAAACAATAAATGATACAGCTTAGTGATTGGTTTATTTACCTCCAAAATTCGATGCACAAGTAAGAAAGTGTAGACTTTGTACAACTAAAATAACCTTTTTTCAGGTTTCAACAAAAAATACTTTTAAGAAATATTTTGTTCCATTCAGGTTATTGTTAACTATTTACAAAAACAATAACATTTCGTACCTGTTGTCTTCTTCAACAAATTATATTAGTATAAAATATTCAGCGAGGCCTTTCGGAACTGGTTCCATTTTCAAAACTGTTCATTGGATATTGTTTTTTTGCTTTGCATCTTGTAAGCCCATGTTCCCTTAACAGAGATTTAGGCGCTCTCTCCCTATAGGGAAGAATTTGAACCATACTAATTTAGTTACATTTGTTTTCTTATAGATGTCATTTGAGTGGTCCGTGGTCAGCGTTCAGCCTCATACTGACATCTAGGAAACCAAGGTAGTACTAGGATGGGAAAATTCGGTAAATTTTGCTTAGATGCCTTTTCATTCAGGCTTAAGGATCTTTTACGAGCCTGAAAATCTTCAGACTCGGGACCAACGGCTTAAAGTCCCTCGCAGAGGACTTGCTCCTTGGATTTTTCCATCTTAAAAAATCCATCGACCCCGGCCGGGTTTGAATCCGCGACCCTCGGGACCAGAGGCAAGGAGCATAACCACTAATCCACCGCGGCCGATCTGTTTTTTTTAAAACTAGTATATTGTATTTGTCCAACGCTGTGGTCTCGAGGTAGCGTGCTATCTTGTTACGCAGCGGGCCCGGTTCGATTCCCGGTCGGGACAGGGTCCTGGGCGGGGGTTTTCCTCACTTGTAAGGCAAATGTCAGGAAGCTTAGGGCCGAACGGTCCCCGAAAATCATCCGGCCATCATAATCATCCTTATCATTACCATCATCCTTCACCGGTGTGGAAAGCAACGGAAGCTACCATACCTATAATTTTCCTAGTAAAGCTGCAAAGCATAGTATGAGAATGATATGAATGCTATGAAAGACCTGCCCTCGGGCAGAATTACTATAGATGGATGGATATTATATTTAGGGCGTGTTCTCGTTCAGCATGCTATCGTTTCTTGTTTGTTTCATGATTTTTATTTTTTCTGTTAACGTTTTCTCTACGCATTTTTAGAGGGTGTTTTCTATTGTGTTGAACTGATGACCTGTTTTTGTAACATACTTAGCGAAACTTGATTTGCCTCCATTTTTATGAAATCAGTAAAATGTTGATAATATCAAATTTTAAAAGTCCTGGTTGTATGTCCTATATAAAATTTTTCACAATTATTGCTTTTAAGTTTATATACTCCTTTGTTGTTGTATATGCTGCTGTCTTCTATTTTTTATGTGTTTTTTTTTAGTTTATTACTAGTTTTGTTTGCTATTCTTACGTTTTTGTCTTGTTTTTTTAATATATTTTTTGGCCAGTTTTATTGTTTCATTTTCTGTATGTGACGATTATTCATCCATTTGTGTTTGTTTTCGTTAGTTTATTTATTCAGTTTAGTTGTATTTATTAATTCTTGTTTTCTTTTTTGTTTTCTTATTTGTAGATTGTTGGTTATATCAATTTTTGATTGTCAGTGTTTTTATGTATTTCAATTGTTTATTGTAATTGGTTTTATTTAACGGTAATTTGAGCATTCTGTTAATGAGGCTGATGGTGCTCATTTTCTGTTGGAAAGGATGTCTTGATCTTGTGTATATGGTAGTTGTGTTACTGGTAAGTTTTCTTTATATTCTAATGTCTGAACTGTTGTTAATTTGATTTTTTGTAGTTGTAAAATCCAGATAATTGATAGAGGTGCTGTTTTGTAGTTCTTCAGTGAAAATTATGTTTTTGTGCACGTTATTCAGTTCTATTTCTATTTTGTTTTTTCAATGTGATTACTATTTTCGTATATTGTTAGTAGGTCGTCGACATATCTTATGATTAATTTGGTGTAGAACTGTTCTACGACTTTTTCGAAATGTTTAGTTTCTAAATGTTACAGGAATATTTATGAGAGTATTCTTGATATTGGACTACCCACCGGAATTCCATCTTCTTGAGTGTAGAATCGTCATTGAATCTGAAGTAGTTTTGTTTCAGAATTGCTTTTAATCGTATTATTAAATTATCGTTCGATATATTTGCAATCTTAAGTTTTTTTTTTCTTGAGATGTTCTTCTATTATTTCTGTGGTTTAATTTATTGGTATGTTTGTATATAAGCTTTTGATATCGAACGATCCCATTTTAATGTTTTTATTAATTTGAATGTTATTAAGTTTACTGACTAGATCATAGGATTATTTTATTGTGTATTTGTTTTCCAATTCTATTTCTTCTTTGAGATTGTTAGGAATGAATTTCTGCAGTTGATGACTGGTCTTATGTGAATTGTAGGTAATGTTTTCATGATTGGTGCTGATGAGTTGTTGATCCATTTATGGTTTGTTAGTCTGTTACTTGAAGTTTTGTTTTCGCCCAATATGTGTATCTTGTGATTATCATGTGTAATTGTATTACTGTTTTTTAAAAGATCTTCTATTTCTCTTTGGAATTTGCTTGTTGAGTCTTTTATTATTCTTTTCAATTTATTTTCTTCTATAGTTTCTTACCCCTGTAGCCTTCACATATTTTTAAAATTGGTATGCCAAACCTTAAATAAGTACAAATGTTTACTCTTCCCTAATTCAATGTTTAATAGGGCTCCATTAATAATTGTAATTAAACCCTACTTATGTAATTTTCATAATTAAGAGTAAAATTTGGCGATTTCCTGATATCAAATTGCGATAGGTAGGACATCTGCAAAGAATGGCTGAACATTGGATTCATTGAAAATTTACAGAGAGTAATTCTGAAGGTAAAAGGAGTGTAGATCGGCCAGGACTGCGATGAATGGAGTTAAGGACGACTTGAGGAAGATGAGAAATTAAAACTGATGGCTGATTGCCATAGATAAAGAAGCCTGGAAGAGGGTTCTAAGAAAAACCGAAGTTCATCATATATGGCATGACAGCCCATTTTGGGCCCTAGCCTTCCCCAGAATGTCCTTCCAGGCTTCTCTATTTGCTGCTAAATTCTTCCAATTTCTAATTTTACTAATTCTAATATCCTGCAAGCGATCATGCTCCCATTGTAATTTTGGTCTTCCAACCTTTCTGGTTTGTAATTGTTGTGCCATATAGATCTTTTTAACAGTTTTATAATTGTCCATACGCATTAAAGGTCCAGTCCAGACCAATCTATTGATTTGTATATACTTCACTAAATCGGGTTCCTTATAAATCGCACCTTGGGAAGAAGATAGCCACAAGTGTAAAAAGCTTAGTTCTGAGTTATTAACATTTAAAGTTAAAAAAATAAAAAAGTGCAGTAAATTCAATTTTTTAAATGGACACGATTTTATTCTGTCCCCATTATCTTGCACATGACTTGACATAAAGAAATAAATTTCTAACATTTTTTGTAACAAATAGTAGTCTTAAATGAATTTGACATTTTTACACTGGTCCTCTTCTTCCCAAGGTGCGATATAATTCATAGAATTTACAATTTCTCCATATATCACCTTCTTTCACAGCCCCAAAAATAGCTCTTAATATCTTTCTTTCAAAAGTAGCCAGAGATTTCTCATCTAACTTTAAAAGTATCCAAGTTTGTGATTAATATGTGATTACTGGTGCTATAAGAGTTTAATAAATCATTAGCGTTGTTATTAAGTGTGATCTGAGATATTTTATAAGTCCAAAGAAACATATGTTTGCAGCAATTATGCGTTTTTTAATTTCTGTATAGTTGTCATTCTTACAAGTAATTTCTGAGCCCAAATAAAGCCGAGGTTCAAACTGGACTATTATGCTGCTGGCGATGATTAATATTTATTTTTATTTATGGTATTGTATTGTAGAATATTTTTTCAACTTGTAATATTGTACAACTTAATTTTTGTGTTATATTGTATGTAATCATATTTATCTAAGAATATTAAAAAAATCTAAGAGAAATTAAAAACATTAAATTGATGTACTTTTTTTTATTTATCATAATTTAAAAAAAAATGTAGTTTAATTGGTATATGCACAGTGTTACTCATAGGCCATTACTGCCTGAGTGGACATTTGTTCAAAATTGGATTAGTGACCTCCGCACAGTTCTTGTTATGCAGCAAAGACAAAGTAGAGAACATGGGTCATCTGTATATGGAAATCTCAACAAGATTTAATCGTCTACTCTGGGAAGCAAGTAGGAGAATAATTTTATCATTAAATCCTAAGCACACACTCATATATATATATATATATATATATAAAACAGTGTGGAAAGCAACGCGAAGCTACCACACCTACAATTCCCTAGTAAAGCTGCAAAGCATAGCATGAAAATGCTATGATTGCAGTGAAAGACCTGCCCTCGGGCAGAATTACTATGGATGGATATATATATATATATATAAAACTCACTCACTGACTCTATCGAACCCATAGATTCATGACCACGCGGACATAAGCTCTCCATACATTTATATCCTGAGTTAATGTTTTCCAATCATCCCCTGTATAATCTACTTCCTTCAAATAATGGATAATGTTATTCTCTCACCTCATTCTTGGTCTACCAACTGGGCGTTATCTTTCTGATTTTCCTACAAGAAGCTTCCATGCACCTCTCTCATTCCCCATTCGTGCCACATGTCCTGCCCATCCCAGTGTATAGGACATATACGATATATGTATGTATGTATATATAGTCCGTTTCAATTATGAATAAGCAGTACATCATATATATTATATACACTGAACAACGATAGAAAATTGTCCAAGTAATGATTTAGCCAATTAAATATTACATTATATGCATATAATAAGGTCCCGCGCCGTAGCCGAGTGGTTAAGGCAGGAAGCCTTCGTGCAGAGCTACGGGACTTGCGCTGGTTCGAGTCACCATGGGGGAAGAAATTTTTTCATGGTATTTCGGCTAGTATGGGACCGGTGCCCACATCCACATGTGTCCACCCAGCATCGTGAGGCATTTGGGTAGCTACAATAAGTAGCAGCTCCAGGTTGAGAAAACCAGCATGACGGCTGGGGGACTCGACATGTTGACCACATGTTACTCATACACTAGCTGATGATCATCCATCTCTGTGATTGACACATGTGGATGTGAGGTCAGCAGCCGGATGGTAGTCTAAGGGCCTTCTAGGTCTGTCGCGCCATGAGTATAGTATATAGCATATAATAAGATGTTAATTATCAAAATTTTTACCTGGTAAGTCAGTCGTCCTCAACTAAGTTTTTAAATTTCAAGTTATTCTAATATGGAGGCCTTTCGAAAACTGTTTCATCTTCTGCGTTTTAACTGGAACTGATGGCATTGTATAGGTTGTATAACGGATTTATGTGTGCGGGTATGTTCTCGTTGATTATGTCTTTATTCCTTGCTTCTTTTAGAATCTCTATGTCTTCAAGGATGCTGATTCTGTTGTTATTAAATTCTCTGTGTAGTATTGACATAGAGTTATCGATTTTTTCCCTCAGACAAATCCGTTATACAACCTATACAACACCATCAGTTCCAGTTAAAACGCAGAAGATGAAACATTGTTTTCGAAAGGTCTCCATATTTGAATAGCTTGAAGAAGTTTATTAATTTAGTTGAGGACGACTGACTTATCAGGTACAAATTTTATAATTAACATCTTATTACATAACCTCAAAGGTGCTTTAATACGAATTTCAAAAGTGTTGATATGCTTATAAATTGAATAAAAATGAATATATATATATATATATATATATATATATATAGGGGTACAAGCAGCTATGAATATCAGAGGAATGGAGGAAGATCAATGGATGGATAGAGAGGAATGGCGTTTGGTTTCCGGAAGACGGCGGCAGCTGCCATGATACCGGATGATGATGATGATACATGATGTAAGCAATATTTAATTGGATACGTCTTTACTTGGACAATTTTCCAATGTTAGTCAATTTATATGACAGACTGCTTATCCATAATCAAAACGGGCTTTGTATTTAATTTACCTAAATTCCTCAATCGAACAAATATAGGAAGGCGTATAATTTCGAACATTCCATATTACTATTATTGTTACTGTTATTATTATTATTAATTATTGAAAAACTACTCCATGTCTTGTTAGAACTAGACGGTACCTGTCTATCATCCGGCTAGTGGCCTCACATCCACATGTGTCATTAACAGGCATGGATTATCATGCCAAAATAGGGATAACACATGATAGCAAGTCGTGTCCATCAGCTGTTATAGCCGCTTTCCTTAATCTGAAACAGCTTTTTATTGTAGCTATCCTAATCCAGATGAGTGGAGGAGGTTTTTGAAGGAAGCCAAAACTCATCCTGGGCTGCAGAGCTGAAAGAAGAATTTAGGGATGGAGTTGACAAATTTAGGGTTTAATTTGTGACTCATATTCCGAGAAGTTTCGGGTTAAAAACCCAATCTCGGTCATCCTGCCTGAGATTTTATTTTTTTCCTGGTTTTCCTCAGTCGCCAAGGCAACGAATTTTATTACCGGGATCCATTTCTTCATTAGCCTAGGTTTATGCAATGTCAGGTCGAGGGACGAAGCCCCTATTATTGAAGGTCTGCAGTATGCAAGGATGCCTTCACAGGGGCAGATTAAATTAAATGGAATGGATGACATGTGTATGGGGAAGTTGTGGACTGAAGTTCTTGGTAGACGAAAACGGAAGCAACTTCCAAACAAACTAAGCTCTGATTCGTTCACCATGAATCCCATATGGAGTGACAGAGACGCGAATTCATGTCATAAGATTTTTAAGACTAAATTAACTTACGGAAAATACAACCAACTATTCTAGATGCGTCCACCGCTGTTGTCTCGAGGTAGCGTGCTGCCTTTTCACGCAGCGCGCCCGGATTCAATCCCTATTCGGGACAGGCTCCTGGGTGAGGTTTTTTTCGGGGGTTTTTCCTCACCTGTAAGAGAAATGTCAGGAAGCTTAGGGCTCGACGGTCCTCGAAAATCATCCGGCCATCACCATCATCCTTATCATTGTCATAATCATCCTTCACCGGTGTGGATAGCAACGGGAAGCTGCCACACCTATAATTCCCTAGTAAAGCTGCAAAGAATAGCATGAAAATGCTATGATTACAGTGAAAGACCTGCCCTCGGGCAGAATTACTATGGATGGATTCTAGATGCGATGTACCTTTATTTGTTAAAACGTATGTAAATTATAATAACATAAAATTCACAGATAAAAAAATGTTTACTGCGCAGAGTTAGAAATGTCATTTGGGCTAAACTTATCCAACATGTGACAAGATTTTTAAGTACCGTAATAAACTCCTGTCAAATTTTACTCTTAGGGTTTCATTTTTCATGTAATTTACTAGCATTTACATTTATTTTCACGAGTTTTCTAACGATTATTTGAATATATTGAATATTACAATATAGAACTACATATGTACCGTGAAGACGTGGCAGCCGTATTGATTTTAACGAATATTCTATGCAGCCAACAACACACACATAGGCCTACTTAAGAAACTTAAGAAGTTCAGAACTTAATATTTACACATTCAGGTTAGAGTTCTTAAAATTGCGTTAGGTTAGCTTTTAGGTTAGTTGGCAACGCGAGTTCGAATATTGTACATATGTCGGTTGCATCCCGTGATTCCATAGTGTAAACCGCTTCGCGTTTGTTGGCGCATGCGGCATGGTTGGAATTTAGAAAAAAATTCTTGTCACATGTTGGAAAGTCATCATCATCATCATCGTCCTTTCAAGTACGATGTTGGAAAGTATTTTCGTCATTTGTAAAAATGCATCGTATCAACAAGTAGGGTGTTATATTACAATGGATACCTCCAGGGAAAACAATATTCGGATGACCTAAATATTGTTGGAATAATGATATCCATAAAGACATGAAAGGAAGGGGATTGGAAGAAAAAGGACTGCTCAGGCAGAAGGAAGTATTGGGACAGAGAAACAAGCCAGTGTAACAGTCTGTAAAATAATATAATAATAATAATAATAATGATAATAATAATAATAATGATGTAAATAATAATAATAATAAGAAGAAGAAGGAATACTATAATATTACAAAAAGAATTAAAACACTGTTAGCCCTACTACTAATAGCCACATCAAAACAACATAATAAAAAAAATAAATTTTATTATTTCCTTGGTATTAATGGGATAAGTAACAGACCCGTTCTTGGAATTTTCAAATTTCTAGTACAGCTGTAGTACTATTGGGCGATAGCGAATAAATACTAAAGGCCAACACGCACACACTATTGAATAACACTAATAAATTGGGACTGGAAGTAAATATCAATAAAACTGAATATATGGTCACACATAGAAATACATCATATAATGGAAATGGACATCTAATAACAAATGAGGGAAATTTTGAGGAAGTGGCTGATATCAAATATCTAGGAACAACAATCACAAATAGAAATGAGATGCACAAAGAAATTAAACATAGGCTCAATTCTGGAAATGCGTGCTATTATGCATTGCAGAGACTCTTGACGTCCCAACTCCTTTCAAAAAAGTTAATCTGAAATATATAAAACTATTATTCTACCAGTTATATTATATGGATGCGAAACATGGGCTCTTACTTTAAGGGAGAAAAGGAGATTACGAGTACTCGAGAATAAGGTTCTTAAGAAAATTTATGGACCAAAGAGAGATGAACAGACAGATGAATGGAGAAAGACTACATAACTGTGAACTACGTGGTCTTTATAGGAAGACATGTAATAAAAACAGTTGAGTCTGGTAGACTGAGATGGGTAGGACATATGGCACGAATGGGGAATGAAAGACGTACACGGAAGCTTCTTGTAGGGAAACCAGAGGGAAAACGCCCAGTTGGTAGACCAAGAATGAGGTGAGAGAATAACATTAACTATGATTTGAGGAAAGTAGATTATACAGGGAATGATTGGAAAACATTAACTCAGGATAGGGATGTATGGAGAACTTATATCCGCGCGGCCATGAACCTACGGGTTCGATAGTGCTAGTGAGTTAGTTAGTACAGCTGTTTTAAAAGTAAATTATATGACGTATTTCAAATTTTATATTTTAAATTTCCAACTGACAGAATTATTTCTTGTTTCATTGTTGTGAATATCAGTACTTGCAGATAACAGAAAATAGAAAATTATTGAGGATTTTATGACTTAGAGAAATTAAATTTATGAGTGTGTTTTCATTACGACTGACAATGCGCTGCTAATGTTATTTTAAATGACGATTTGTGAACTTACGCCGCAAACAAGATTTAATGCTTTTTATGTAAACATTCCTTAGTTGGTGAGCAGAAGTCTGTGGAAGGAGGATCCGACGAGGTCTTTGGGACAAGCAGGTAAATGTTATTCACCATTTTGATTATAAATATTTTGTCCACTGAAGCAGAGTACTATAAATCTTCCGATGGATGTAATCAACGCAACGTTGACAATTTTTGTTGAGGTTGAACGCGGGGGACGACATACTCCCGAATTTCGTATTAATTTTTCTAAGTTTTTAAAGTTTATCTACTATATTCGTATAAAAATGATGCCTGAACTATCCCTACATTGTAACATTTGTCAAAATCATCATCCATGCTAGTATATACTAGGCCATGTGGCCTGTTACAGTCTCAAAGAGGAATTTTCCATCCAGCGATCATTTGCCTTGGGGGCTGTAACTAAGCAGGTCTTTTAGAATTCTATGAGATCTGCATTCGTTGACGCTGGGCTTTCCAGTTGTCAAAATATATTTAAAAATCATTATTTGACAACTGATGTACACGACAGTATCCTTCTTTATAGAAGCTCCCCTCCCTAGAAAAATGAACTAGAATGCTGAATAAAATAAAAACAAATGAACGTGAATTCCTTTTAAGCCTTTTTTTAATTTTCTTTTTCAGGTAATTTTCTTCTCTCTTATTCTTTGAGATTTTTGTATTTTAAAATTTGAGCACTATACTCGTCGCAAAGAAAGATGTAATTTTGATGTTTTAAATAGAGTAAACGTTGAACAATTTTCAAACTTTGGAAAAAAAAAAAAGAATAAAGAGGAAACGCTTGTGAATGTATACCTTTTTGACAGATCTTAAAAGCCTCAATTCCAGGAAGTATGCAAACAACCCCTACCCTTTTATTTAAATACCTGGATAACAATACACAACTTTTCTGCCTAGGTGGAAACCAGCATTGCCATTTATTTTCTGCATTTTTATTCAAGACTCTACTGGAGTTTATCTGTTAGGACTTTAATAAGATGAGGATGTGACAACTGTGTGTAGTGGAGAAATGTGGAAATATTTTTAAGTATAAAAAACTTGTTTGAAGCAGTTGAATGGTGCGAGGCTGTTCTTTGTTGGCAAGAAGCATCTCATTTTTCAAAGTTATATTCTGGATTCAAAATAAAAGGTACAATCAATTTCATAGGTTAGATTTTCATAATATATACTATTATATGAAGTTTTACTATTTTTATTTACGCAGAAGATGAGAAAACCCAGACAAGTGTATTAAAGTACCAGTTTTAGGATTTATAGTAAACCATTGCAGACAGTAGTTTAAGATATCTAAAAGTAGATTTTTATTTGAAAACATTACTTTTTATATTATTTATTTTGGTTCTTACGTATTTTAAACCAAAATTTACCCTTGACATAATTTTTAATGACGTTAGATATTTATTTATAATCAGATATAACTGTTTGTGCTAAATTCCAGAATAGGGCGGAAAATGTTTTTTTATTTAAGTAATCGTGGCTACATAGATCATGTTAGAATATTCTGATGTCAAATTGCGGTTTATTTAATTAGCTAAGAAAAATGGTAATTTAGTATACATCAAAGTAGTATATTTGTTAATGTGTGTGCAATTTGTTTCTTTATGTTGGGATTGGTGAATTTAGTATACGTTAAATTGTGAGAATTTCATCACGAACCAGTTTGACAATTGTGTAATATAATGTAATGAAAAGTCCCGCGCCGTAGCCGAGTGGTTAAGGCAAGATGCCTTGGCGCTGAGCTACGGGACTTCCGCTGGTTTCGGGTCTCCATGGGTCTCGTGTAATTTTCGGCCAACGTAGGATCGGTGCCCGCCCAACATCGTGAGGAATTTGGGTAGCTACAATAAGTTGCGACTCCAGGTTGAGAAAGTCGGCTATAGCGATGGGAGACCCGACATGCTGATCACATGTCAACCCTACACTGGCTAGATGATCGTCCACCTCTGTGATTAGCACATTTGGATGCGAGGCCAGCAGCCGGATGGTAGGCTAAGGGTCTTGAAAAAATGTCATAATATGCATTTGCCACCCTATTCTGGAGTGCTCAATTTGTTTGGTTACTGTACCCCATATGTAGTTATGCTATGATCAAGCTTCAATGATTTAAACATTTTGACTCCATGGTTCAACATATTCTAAAAAAATTATGTAGGCCTTCATTTTAAAGCTAATTCCTTAATTAACACGCATTTTGTCCGGCAAGTAACCGATTGGTCAGGGCACGATGCCTTGGCGTAGAGCTGCGAGACTTACGCTGGTTCGAATCTCCATGGGAGAAGACATTTTCTCGTGTAATTTAGGCCAGTATGAAACTGGTACCCACCCAACATCGTGGGGAATTTGGGTAACTACAATAAGTAGCGGCACCAAGTTGAGAAAACCAGCTATAACGACTGAGGGACACAACATGCTGACCACATGTCACTCCTACTCTGGCTGGACGATGTAATTAGCACATATGGATGTGAGGTTAACAGCCGGCTGCTAGGCCTCACGCGCCATGGAGTTAATTAGAAAGTTAAATTTTTAAATTAAGAGTTACTTTTTATCATTCTTCACAATGAAGTCTACTTGAAGAGATATTTTTGCTTGATCTATTATATTATGGAGGTTTATTCATTCTGTGGTTCGTATATTTATGTTTATAGGATAAATTGCAGAATAGGAGGGAGAGAAAACTAGACAAAAATGTGACAACTAATATCCTAGACTAGACAAAAAAAAAAAGGATAAATAGCCTGTAAGGTTAGGATGATTTAATTTTATTATAAATACAAACTGTAGTAGATCTATATAGGGAATTAACATTACCGTAAGAAATATTAAATATAAAAAAGAATGAATGTCCAATTTGTTGAGGTTGGCAAGAACATTAAATTAGAGTAAAAACTACTGATTACTAAACAATACATATTATGTTCCGTAAACAAATACATATACATAAATAAGTAGACACTGACCTTTGATGCCAAATAAAAACACGCCTTGTCACGCAGCGGGCCCGGGTTCGATCCCCAATCGGGGCAGTTTTTCTGGGTGAGGTTTTTCTCGGGGGTTTTCCTCACCTGTAAGACTAATGTCAGGAAAACTTCAAGGCCCAAACGGTCCCCGAAATCGTATGGCCATCACCATCCTTCACCGGTGTGGAAAGCAACGGGAAGCTACCACACCTATAATTTCCTAGTAAAGCTGCAAAGCATAGCATGAAAATGTTATGATTGAAGTGAATGACCTGCCCTCGGGCAGAATTACTATGGATGGAATGTTTTTGGAACGTTTTGAAGATTTTTCGTATTTATTTACTTCACTATGCATTTTATTTTGTGATTAGACCACTTTTTAGAAAAGTGATCATGTTAGCCATTAATGAAATCCACACAAAATATAGGCCTATAGCTACACATCAAATCTCTTGCACATAGACCAAAGGGCTTATTTAGTAATTAGTAGTTTTAACTTTAATGTATTACTTCTGCCAACCTCAAGAAATTCGACATTCAATTTTTATGCGTTAAATCCACCACTGTGGTCTCGAGGTAGCGTGCTGCCTTGTCACGTAGCGGGCACTGGTTCGATCCCCGGTCGGGATAGTTTTTCAGGGTGAGGTTTTTATCGGGTTTTTTCTCAACTGTAAGACAAATGTCAGGAAAACGGTCCCCGAAATCATATGGCCATCGCAACCATCATTCATATTCATCTTAGATTAAGCGCACCACTATCATCACCCATCATATCGGGGCAACGTAATCCCGCCTTCCAGGTGCCCCAACCTCAGAAGTGGGTTACAATTACGCCATTGCCAGGAGAGAACATCAGAAATGTCTAAAAGGCAAACTTGGGAGCATTAAAAATTATGCGTAATATTTCTTACGGTTACAGACATTTCAGTAAACTTTGTTGAGTTGCTGGACTAAATCACCGATAACTATAGAATAAACATTTTGTTGTAGCATAAACATAATTACATATGTTGGCAAGAAGCGATAACTCGATATGTTTAGCAACTAGTGATCCGTGTGAAGATACGTACAGCTCGAGACCAAGCTCTGTGTGTTTGCGGGGAGAAGTGTGGGGGAGTGGGAGGAGGTACACTTCTATGCTTCTCAAATACGAACAGCTGAGTCAGCAAATTCCTTTCAGACACACGGAGCTGGGTCCCGAGCAGTATTAATACCTCAACGGAAACTTACCATGCATTTTACTAGTATCAATGATTTGTTTGTTAGTAATAATTATTCTTTTTTTATTAGACCCATTCATTAGAAGTCCACCGCTGTGGTCTCGAGGTATCGTGCTACCTTGTCACGCAGCTTGCCCGGGTTCGATTCCCGGTCGGGACAGGTTCCTGGCTGAGGTTTTTTCGGGATTTTTCCTCACCTGTAAGACAAATGTCAGGAAGCTTTGGGCCCAACGGTCCCTGAAAATCATCCGGCCATCATTATTCCATTCCATAGTAATTCTGCCCGAGGGCAGGTCTTTCATTCCAATCATAGCATTTTCATGCTATGCTTCGCAGCTTTACTAGGGAACTGTAGGTGTGGTAGCTTCCCGTTGCTTTCCACACCGGTGAAGGATGATGATGATGGCCATATGATTTCGGGGACCGTTTGGGCCTTAAAAGTTTTCCTGACATTTGTCTTACAGGTGAGGAAAAAACCCCGAAAAAACCTCACTCAGAAAACCTGCCCCGACCGGGGATCGAACCCGGGCCCGCTGCATGACGAGGCAGCACGCTACCTCGAGACCACAGCGGTGGACTTTATATATATATATATATATATATATATATATATATATATAGGGAGGGAATATCAATTTTCCTGTCTCCTTTCATTATCCTATTGGTAAATAAACACCAGGTTAATGAATATGTTGTGCCATCACCTTGTTACTATTTATCTTAACTTTATGATTATAAATGAAGATCTAGAGTTCAGGAATTATTAATCAAGTTATGAAACCATCCCTTGTACAAAAAAACACCAGATTACGTTTATATAACACTTTGGCTACGTTTATATAACCAGTGTTGACATATGGTTGTGAAGCATGGACACTAAAAAGACAACATGAAAGCAGAATAACGGCTTGTGAAATGAGATTCATGCGCGGAACAGCGGGTTACACCAGATGGGATCGGAAAAGGAACACCGATATCTTAAAAGAATTGAAGACTACGCCAATTTTGGAATATATTAAACAGTGCCAACTAAATTGGAAATACCATCTTGAAAGAATGAGTTCAAATCGGATCCCCAAAGCTGTTTATAATTATATACCAAGAGGACGAAGATCACTGGGCCGTCCTATGATACGCTGGAGGGAAAATTTTCTATAGGATCATAACAGGCCTTGGCCTAATACTTGGAAGGAAGAAGAAGAAAATGAAAATATAGATAGATTTTATTCCAATAAAACTGGGTTCTATGTATATTTTTATTATTTTATATTTTACCAAGCCAATTATTTAATCAAATTATAGATTATTATTTCCTTTCTTTATCATCTCTATATGGTGTAGCCTATGCCTATTATGTATCATTAATGAAGTTGCAGTGAATTCAAAATTTTTATTATAATTTAACCTTGGTTAAGTGGAAGAGACGATCTTACAATCTCAACTCTATCAAGTAAATAAATAAACCATTAACCTTTGAACTATCATTACTGACATAAAAACAAAGGTACCTACTGCCTCTGTCTTGTAAAAATAATTGAAACGTGGTGCGTTTTATTGAACAGTCAACCTCTACCATAAATCTTAATATAATGAAAATCATTCTCAATTATAAAAATATATTTTAAGATCGAAAATTTTATAGATACATTTTAATATTATGTTAATAAAACATATGTAGATATTCGCTTAAAACATTAAACAAATAAAGTTTATAATCTCGACCTCAGGACCGTAATGTTTTCTAAATACCTGCTTGAGTTTAAATGTAGAAACGAAATAATTCCTTAATCATTATTCAAGAGTGCGGCCACTTTTATTTTTGCCAGCTGCATACGAAACTTAAATTCTACGTAACTGCTGGATCTGAACAGATTTTTATGACATTCATGCATTAATTAGATCAGATCCCGAACTAAGCAAACTAAACACTGGTTTTAAAAAAGTGCTAAATTATTTAATTATATTAAAGTAAATGGTAGCTTATTATGCTTTATATATATCCTGTAGTCCTATCTTTACTTTCTTTTAGCGAATTCCGAAGAAATGAAGCTTTTCAGATTCTCATGAAAATATTCTCTTTTTAAATTGTTAGACCTTCACCGATCCTATCTAGTAGACATCGAAATTGACCTAAATCAAAATTTATATTACATATTTGTGTACTATACACACATACATACATACATACATACATACATACATACATACATACATACATACATACACACATACATACATACATACACACATACATACATACACACACACACACACACACACACACACACACACACACACACACACACACACACACACATACACACACACACACACACACACACACACACATACACACACACACACATACACACACACATACACACACACACATACACACACACACATACACACACACACATACACACACACACCTACACACACCCACCTACACACACCCACCTACACACACCCACCTACACACACCCACCTACACACACCCACCTACACACACCCACCTACACACACCCACCTACACACACCCACCTACACACACCCACCTACACACACCCACCTACACACACCCACCTACACACACCCACCTACACACACCCACCTACACACCCACTTACACATACATATACACACACATACATATACACACACATACACACGCACGCACGTGCATATATATATATATATATATATATATATATGAATATGAAAGTTTTCTAGGGTTTTCCGCGTTGGCCACTGATTCCGACGTTTCGGTGTGATCTCACATGCCATTATCAAGGAATGGCATGTGGGATCATTCCGAAACGTCGGAATCAGTGGCCAGAGGCCGGACTTGAATCCAAGACGCGGAAAACCCAAGAAAACTTTAATATTAATACTTACATCCGCGAAAATCTGTAATATATATATATATATATATATATATATATATATATATATATATACACATACGTGCGTGTGTCTGTCCGCAATTTCTTTCATAAAAACCAAACATGGCATATAACAATTGATCAAAAAAGTATTGTCGAGTTCGTTAAGCACCAACACCTGACAACCAGATGTAAGATTTCGTTTGAAGCAAACATTTAGAAATCGCTCAACGGTCGTAATTTTCGATATTTCACAAACAGATTCAGTACATACTAAAGTAAACCGAGCAAGGTTACTAACTCGGTCACTATCGTAGGTTTATAGCCGCGCGGATATATAATGTTCTCCATACATTCCTATCATTAGCCACATTCTCCAACAATCACCTGTAAAATTTACATCCCTTAAATCATAGATAATGCTATTCTCACCTCATTCTTGTCCTACATACTGCGTGCTTTCCCTCTGATTTTCTTACAAATAGTTTCCTTACCCATATTTCATTCGTGACACATGTCCTGCCCATCGCAGTCTACGAGACATGACTTCCATAAAAATCATGTAGCTCATTAGTATGCAATCTTTTCCTTTCCCTTCTCAGTTCAACTCTTTTGTCCAAATTTTTTCCTAAGAACTATATTCCCAAATACTTATAATCTTTTCTCCTCGCTTAAAATAAGAGTCCATGTTTTGCATGCTTATAATATAGTTAGAAGAATAAGTTTTGTATTTTTTTTTTACAGAAGTTGGGATGACAGAAGTCCCTTGCAATGCTTAGTAGCATGTATTTCTAGAATTGAGTATGTGTTTAATTTCTTTATGCACCTCATTCCCGTTAGAAATTATTGGTTCTATGGATTTGAATTTCTTCAAAATTTCGCCAATTTGTCATTAATTATATATTTGCGTTATATAATGCATTTCTGTGTGTGACCATTTAGGCCTATCTAGTTTTATTGTTTACTAGCTAATATCCGGCGTGTGCTGCTACGTCTAAATAAATGAAAATTACTGTGCTTTTATATTTAATTGAATAAGTGAAAGGAAAAATAATTATAAATGTATATCGTAATTATTTTAAGATTCCCCGTACTGATTACCCGGTGTTGCCTGGGAATCTACTTATCTCGATCTTCTCTGCATAAATGAGCTAAAAGTCAAAATTCGTTACTGTGAGTTATCCGTAAAAGAATACCCGCCATGTGCTGCTATGCTTGCACAGGAATCTACGTACTTGTCCCGATATTCTTGGCATCAATCTTCTTCTTCCTTCCAAGTATTAGGCCAAGGCCTGTTACGATCCTATAGAAAATATTCCTTCCAGCGTTCCATAGGACGGCCCAGAGATCTTCGTCCTCTTGGTATATAATTATAAACAGCTTTGGGGATCCGATTTGAACTCATTCTTTCAAGATGGTGTTTCCAATTTAGTTGGTACTGTTTAATATATTCAAAAAATGGCATTGTCTTCAATTCTTTTAAGATATCGGTGTTCCTTTTCCGATCCCATCTGGTGTAACCCGCTGTTCTGCGCATGAATCTCATTTCACAAGCCGTTATTCTGCTTTCATGTTGTCTTTTTAGTGTCCATGCTTCACTACCGTAGGTCAACACTGGTCTAGCCAAAGTGTTATATAAACGTAATCTGGTGTTTTTTTGTACAAGGGATTGTTTCATAGCTTGATTAATAATTCCCAAACTTTTATTATAACTAGTAATTTTTTTCAGGGATATCCTTTTCACCCCAGATAGAGAGATAATATCCAATATATTTAAATTGATTAGATCTCTCTAAAATTTTATTCTGAAGACCCATTTTACTTTTTATGGGGTCCTTCCCATGAAATGCCATAATTTTAGTTTTGTTTATTGATATTTGCATATTCAATTTGGCAGCTATTTTTTGTAAATTATAAATTGATCGTTGTAAATCATTTTCGGAAAGTGTCAGAAGCGCTAAATCGTCTGCAAAAAGAATAGCATCGAGTTTGAGGTTCCTATTGATGGGTATATATCCCCGTTGTGTTTCTTGCCATCAATTATAGACAAAAATGGTTATTGTGTTATCGTAAGAGATAAACATATGCTGTTGCGGACTTCTTTGTAGAGATGTTTGAGATATTCAATTCTGTGTACATTAATTTTGTATATTTGTTATGGTTTATGCAGCGTAAGTCATTTAAGAGTCCAAAGAGCTACTTTTTTCCCCCCACTACAAAGTGCGATTTTTAAGGGTGTAGGAGTTGAGTATCACAACCCTCTTATAGTCTATGTTCATCCCGGGAATCTCCTGAACAATTTGCAAAAAGCCCCGTCACAATCGGATCAACGGTACGGCCGCGCATAAAGTACGAATAAACAAACCAACAAACAAACATTCATTTTTATGTATTAGATTTCGGGCCCCAATTTCTTAGTGTTATTTCAATATAATGTGCGTGTTGGCACTTAGCATCTTCTCGTTGTTCCCTTATATACATTATCAGTTTGCAACTTGCTAACATCTTATTAATACCATTTAATTATATGCCTTTTTACCTTCCAAAGATTTGGTACCATGCTCTAGTACAAAAGTAAATAGTACAGAAGTATCTCCTTGCTTTAACCCTTTGAGAATTTCAAAACTATCTGAAAACAGTTTGCCTATCCACGTCAGTAATGAAAAATTGATTGGTAACCGCCATTTTGGGATCGTCCCATTGTATACTGTAAAATTTAATTATCCCTTTAATTGGCAATTAGTTTAATATGAGCTGCATTAGATTAATTTAATATTATAATGAAGTAATGGAAAACATGTTGGTTAAGTTTGGTGTCAAGTTATACAGCAGTATGCAAATAAGTAATAACTTACGGTTATGCAGATTTGTTTCCACTGCAGTCGGACACTTTTAATCGAGTTTCTCCAATTATACGAAATAAATATATGTTCCTTCAACCAGCATAATTCAATTTGCTGAGAAATTCACTTAGTTCCTGCGTAACTTTTTTTTAAATTTCGAAATTAATCTAAACTTTGTATTTTTATATTGTAAGCAATTCTCATCTATATTCATTTTTGTGAATATTCTACTTCGAAATTTGTTATTAAACTTATATATTTTTTTCCTTTCTCTCAGAACTGTACCTTAATAATGTACATTTTCTATATGTATTAAATTCTGTAACTGAACATCATCCGAGCAATAGCACTTCCTCATTTGGGTCTTCATATTGTGTACAATTTATTCTTAATAAAATTCATTCTTTTTCTATTGCTAGGTAAGAAATTTATTGAAATGAATGTTTTTTGTTTGCAGATATTGAGTCCTATCTCGGCACAATGCAGGGGGATAAGTTCCACAAATCTACAGGTGTACAAAACCGACGCAACCCCCGAAATCGTCAACGATGGCCACAATTCCCAAGCTACAATCAACATTGGTCGCAAAATTATATGCATCAAGATACAATTGGACAACAATGGTATTCAAATCAGTACAGATCTCAAACCCCCTGGGACCAATATTCACAATTCCAAAGACAACAGAATTGGCAACCAGTATCAAATCGTCGCCCGAAAATGTTTAATCAACATATCCGAAATTATCGTCACGGATATCAATATCAAAACCAGAATCATTATGGTGTTTCATTTGCTACAAATCAATCGGATGTAGGAGCTTCAGAAGAATATTGTGGTCAAAAGCCTACCTTCAATTCCATTCCTGTAACTCAGTGTTTTGAAGGACATACAGACGTTGAAAACACACAAGTTACAGCGAATCAAAATTCACAGGAAGGACATTTTGATAACCTAAATCATTACCGTTGTATACCTATGATCAATGGGTTTTCTAGTATTCCTCACATACATCCTGAAGTAAATAACTACGAATATCCACCTCTTTTTACATCAGGACAAATACATGCAACCGAGAACGCTCAATATGTAGGAGAACAAAGTAAGATCCAGCATCGGATGAATACAACTCAGCAATTCCAAACTCCTGCTAGTAATCACGTGAAAAATGTCATAAATGCAGAACACACTAATCAGTATACAAACAACAATGATCACAAAACAGAATATGAAGCTTGCAGTCGTGAATCGTTTAGCATCTTGCACAAGGAAACGTCCAATAAGTTGAACGATAGAACACTTCTAGAATATTGTAATTCCACCAATTTATACGCAGAAATGAACCAACAAATTAATGTAGAACAGATTCAAGAATGCTCTAACATACCTGATGTTAATGATGTACAAGAATATTCAAACACACAAACTTTAGAGTGTGCTAGCGAAAATGGGATAAACTCCTTTCAGAGTAGTCAAGAAGAGTCAAAAAGCACTGAATCGTATATAGAATCATATCAGGATAATGGATATGACATGTCCTCATTCCAAAAACATCAATTACAAATTCCAACATTTCCAACTTATGCCAATTCTCTTCAACCTTACGGTCAATACTTTCCACTTTTTATCATCCTTCAACCTGCGCCATATTTTTACACCAATCCGTTCGATAATCAATGTACTTTTTCTAATTGTCAGTCAGCTAGCGGTCACAATTGTACCTGTCAGAACGTCAACGATTTTAATTATACACAAATTAGTAATACAATTGAAGGAGGTGCAGAGAAGAGCACACAGCGTAATGACGAAACAATTGTACAAGATCCTGGTGAATCTCTGGAAGTTACTGCAGATCGCTGTGACAAACAGAACATAAACTTAAACGATTTCCCTGTAGAAATTGATTCTAAACGAAGTAACGAAATTGAAAATTGTGAAGTTCTCGCACGCCAAGATGATGCTTATCATATAGATGGTATGAACTCTGTACAAAATAACCAGTATGAAGCGGAAACAACTGAAAGTTCTGTAGAAAATCGAATGATCAGCAAAAAAAGCAAACGAGGAAAGAAAACAAAGTTTGATGTAACTCCACTTTATGTTGCTAGAACACTCCAGCCAGGAGAAGGACCCTTAAATACAATGAGTACAAAACTAACAAACAAAGGAGTAAATTCAAGGCCAATTGAAATGTGTAATAGCACAAGTTATGTCGATAAGGGATATATTGATATTTCTCGAGACACGCATTCAACTTTTAATTTGCCAAAACCTACAGAATGTAATATTGGTGAAATGGAAGAACTAGAAATAAATTCAACATCAGTTAGAGACATATTTGTTAATACCAAAAATTTTGATGTAAATAAAGTTCGTAAATTTGATTCAAAAATAAATGTTGAGACACAGAATACTATTACAGGCGTTAATATACCTCTAAATTTGGAGCCATCATCAAAACAAAAACAACAAGAGACTGGATCAAACTACCGATTACGATGTCCGCTAGCTGTATGTAATCTAGTTGCTGGTTGTAAATGGGAAGGAAATGAAGAGGATAGATTTAGACATATTGAGAAAGATCACAATTCTGATTTCGAAAATAGTAGCGTTATTAAACTTCCCAAAAACTGTTTCAAAATAATTAAAGCATTCGACGAAATATTCATATGTTACAATCAATCCCATACTTTGAAAAACACATTCCGTTGTTTTGTTTATCACGCATGTACTGACGTTCATTGTGATTCCAAGTTTCAATATACTTGTGAATTGACTTCTGAAGATGGTCTTCAGAAGATTGAAACTACCAGATTAGTTGCTCCGATTAACAAACCTATGTGGGAAATTACGAGAAAAGGCTCTAGTTACGTCTCTGTTCATAATAAAACATTAAATAAATTCGGAAACAAACCATTTCATATCGTATATAAAATATTATCACCTATCAAAGAATTTTAAACATTCTAGAATTTTGTGTAAAATGTTTATTATTTTTATTTATTTAAATTTATTTTGCATATTTTGAAAAAAAAAGTTCTATTTGATATAACCTAATTTGCAAATATTTGTAATTCAAAGTACAGTTGTTGTATATACTGTCTTATTTTATTCCCTATTTAATAGCTTTCAGCTGTATTGTTTTATTGCTATATTTGGTGCTTACGTGAAAATTAACATCAGATTTAGTAGAAATTTTGACTATGTCAACATGACGTACTTATTAATATTATTAATATATTGATGTCTATTTGCTCAAGAGGACCAAGAAATAAAATTAACTCATTGATTCTAAAAGAACATTTTCATTTACAAAAATAGAAATGGGCCTACTCAAGACTTTAAAAAATTACCAAACTGTATATATATGATTTTTAGAGTACTATGAATGCTCTCAAATTACATTTGTTCAATATGTATTGATTTTAACAACAAATTTAGATTATACTTCAATATTGCTGTAATATTGTTAAAATATTGCTTCAATATATCAAGTACAAGTTAGCAATAAGCATAGTATTAAAAATTCATTTTTTGTGTGGACTGCAAGGGTACTTTTTTTTTAAATTATGGAAACATTTTGGTAATTATATTAATTTTGTAAGAAAATTGTGACTTAATATTTTTTTCTAGTCATTTTAAGCAAGTTGTAATTTTTATCTGTAAGATCTATACATTGAATTAAAAGAATCTGTTAATATATAAATATTGAAAATGTTAGTTTTAGAAATGTTAAGTTGCTCCAAATCAAAGCCTGAATTAATTTTTTTAGCAGCCTGAATTTAATTTTGTAAGAGAATTAACCCCAATGAAGTTTCAACATTTCTAAAATTCATTGTAATCACAATTGAGGTTACGAAGTACATGTTTTTAAAATATTAATATAAATACCTGATATACCAGTCTTCCTCAATTAAAATTTTAACGAGGAAGGCTGATATATCAGGAACTTACATTAATATTTTAAAAACATTTACTCAATAAACTTACTATAAAAGTTTACTATTTGTATTAAACATGTTTTTTATCTTATCTATAAACAATAAAGTACATTTTTTACAAAAATATATACTTTTTTTAAAATATAGGGCCTATATCCAACTGTGCTAATAAATTGTATTCATATTATTTTAATTAACCCATTGTTCTCATATTTTTACACGCTTTATGTTAGCTTAACCTGTCTATGTAACGGAATCTTTCAACACGATTTTCACCCACTTAAAAATATTGGATTGACTTGAAACTTTGTATACTTGTAAAGGACCAATGGCATTACAATAATTTCATATTTTTTTTCTAAGATCCTGGACAGGATCATCAGGACATCAAAAAATAATGACCGGTATAATAGGTTGCGGACTTATCGACTTTTTAGTCCATCGT
Source organism: Diploptera punctata (assembly GCA_030220185.1). NCBI lineage: Eukaryota > Metazoa > Arthropoda > Insecta > Blattodea > Blaberidae > Diploptera > Diploptera punctata. The sequence continues at coordinate 233,756 of JASPKZ010007245.1, read as the reverse complement.
TGTAAGAAATTATTATATCCTCTGGTAGCTCAGTTGGTAGAGCGGTGGTCTGTAGTGGTATAAAATTTCAGTAATCCAAAGGTCGCTGGTTCAAATCCGGCCCGGATGATTTTTTTTAGAAGAGTATTACTTTTAGCTAATACTACAATAGTATCGAATTTAAAGATATCTACGTTTTTATCTTATTCTGTAAAATATTAAAACTAAAAAAATTATACACAATGGTTTAAAAAAACTAAAATTCGCTTTATTAGAAAACCGAACTAAAAAAGAAACATAATTTTAATTTCCAACACGCTTGGGATAAAATTAAAGTGGTCAATAAAAAAATCAACACCAACACATCTAGAATAAAATCAGAATTATCTACAAAAAAAATTACCATAAAGCGTTCGGTGCTTTTTATGGTTTTTACGTTTTATTCTTAGAGACTTTACTTTTACCAATATCTGTTTATTATCAAATATATTGATATAGAGCACCCCACGCTTTTGGTGGTAATTTTTTGTAGATAACTCTAGCTTTATTCTAAATGTGTTGGAGGTTATTTTTTTGTTGACCACTTTAATTTTATCCCAAGCGTGTTGGAAATTAAAATTATTTTTCATTTTTTAGTTATGTTTTCTAATAAAGCGTGTTTTAGTTTTCTGAAACTATTATTTATTAACCAACCGTTTAATATGGATCAATGTAGATTAAAAGTATTTAATATTTTAAATTAAATGTGTATATTAAGAAAGAGTCCTGTATTTTATCGTTCCTGGTTTTACGTTTCATATAATGCAACGTATGGCATTAAAAAGGTTACAAAACATCTGAATTAGACACGTGGCAAACTTTGTTTTTCTAGTGAGCTGACGTAACCTTGAGCCCGCAAGTTCGTATTTGTTTTATATTGTCTCTTACTAGTCTGTTTGATCAGTTACTGAAAAGCTTGGTTCGCGAGTAGATTGTTTTCTGTTTTTGTGTGTTTGAAACATTGCGGACTGGTAAAACGTTTCTTCAGGAAAATTCAAAAAGGTAATTTGTTACATATAGTCTGAATGCTAATGAATATTCCACCTTCTTAAGTTTAGCATTTTTTGGTAATGTTTAATTGTAATAAATGTACCATCTAATCCCAAAATAATGTAATTAAACTGTAGAACAAAGCGGAAATCATTTTTAGATAAATGAAAATAATTGAACGTATAATGTTACTGTTGTATTATTGTAACTAACACTTAAAGGTAAATTATGTAATAATTGACCAAATAACGTAACAGTACATTACGATGCGAGGTTGGGAAGTGGGTTTTACAGAATTAAGGAAAATTAAAAACCGAGCGATAGCGGTTTTAATTTCAGAGATTCTGTAAAACACTTCACAAACATGCGTTGTACATTTTTTTTTTGCGCGTTGGTGTTGTCAAAATAATAAATAATAGTAAAATAATCTCTTTGTTGGAAATATTTGCGTTCATTATAAACAATTGACTAACGTTAACAGTGTGGGCAATTAATAAGTTGAAATAACAGGAGACCTTGAGACCAATTATTGATAATACGCCCGCAAGTTCGTATTTGTTTTATATTGTTTCAAATGAAGTTCAGTTCATTTAAAATGCAGTGATTTGTTTAATATAATGTATATTAACACTACCTTTTGGATATTTTTTGTATTTACATTGTACGTAGTATACATAGAGGGCAGTGGCTTTATTTTCCGCACGTGGGTGTAAATGTAATATTACAGTATAGTTATTTAGATTCGCAATCCCGAAATGTAGAAAGTTGAACTTTCAATCATGGTCCCCATTACTGTAAGTATGACAAAACCCACTATAGCGCAAAAAATATTTTTTTTTTCGGTTAAATATATGCACGAACCTAGTAACAGGCTATAACATAATTCATAGTACTGTAATAAGGTCAAATCCATGCCTTAGTGTAATTAACGGAATTTGAGCTGGTTCTAATCCCCATGGGATAGAGATTTTCTCTTGGAATTTCGGCAGAATGGGACCAGTGTACACATAGTAGACTTATTACAAGGAATTCATGATTTGCTTAGCTTCAATAAGTGGCGATTCCAGATTGAGAGAACCAGTTATAATGGCTGGAGATCTGACAAGCTGACTACATGTCTCCCAACTTTATACTGCCAGATTTTCCACCTCTAACTATGGATGAGAGACGAGCAGCCAGCTAGTAGGCCAAGGGCCTTCTGGGTTTAACGCGCCAAGGAGTTTAGTTTGCAATAGTTACAATATTAATATGATAGACGGTAGCTAACTTAAAAACTAAATTGCGTTTTTGTTGTGAAAACCTGTTATGCATGTTATAGAATTCTCCGATATTATAAAGTTTAGATTTTTCTCGTCTCCCTCTGATGTAGGCTTATAAAGCAGTAGTAGTAGTAGGACTTTATTAGACAAAAAGTAAGGTATTTACAATATTATTTACAAATATGGGTCGCACGGGCAGTAAGCCGTACGTGCTGATGCTTAGAGCAATTTGTTACGACCACCAAATTAAAAACATAGATGTTAAATTTTGGGCAGACGAGGTTAGGAGAGAACTCCAAAAGATTGGGATGGGCTGGATATGGAAAAAAAGGGACTGAAAATCGCAAGAACGTGTGGAGAAAAATAAGGAGGTACTTAGATATAAACCAACAAGATACTTTATAAAGTAATAAATTGGAAGTAAATCATCTAGAAACGAGCAGGCCTAATTAGACGAATTAATGAAAAATACAATGTTAAAATATTTTTTTTGGTCATAGACAATGGATACTTTTATAATTCACAGTAAAGCACCGTTGAGGTTATGTAATAAAATATTGAATATAAAATTGGTACCTGGTAAGTCAGTCGTCCTCAACTAAATTGTTAAACATCAAGTAATTCCAATATGGAGGTCTTTCAAAAACAATTTTTCATCTTCTGCATTTTAACTGCTAACTTACGCCGTAGCGTAGTGGTTAAGGCACTGCTCTGCAAGCAGGAAGGTCGGGGGTTCGAGTCCCGGTGGGGTCAGGATTTTTAAACTGACCCAAACCTTCTGGCGGCACTATGGCTCTGGGGTCGACACAGCCTCTTATTCCAATATGGAGGTCTTTAAAAAACAATGTTTCATCTTCTGCATTTTAACTGCTAACTTACGCCGTAGCGTAGTGGTTAAGGCACTGCGCTACAAGCAGGAAGATCGGGGGTTCGAGTCCCGGTGGGGTCAGGATTTTTAAACTGACATAAACCTTCTGGCGGCACTATGGCTCTGGGGTCGACTCAGCCTCTAATGTAAATGAGTACCAGACGCTTGTTCTGGGGGGAAAAGACGGCCGTCACGCAGGGCTGACAAGTGCCGATTGTCCAGAAAAAGTGGGAGCCTTAACCTCTTACTACTCCAAGGGCCTCATGAGGTCTAGTGGGATCACTTCACTTTTTAAGGATTAATTAGGAACTAAGTCAATTATAAGTTTTTGTAAGAGCATTTTTCTTGCTTTCACATTTTTATCACTTAAAATCTATGCCTTTAATCACACGTAAAGGTGAAGATCCCCCTAGGAAAATTAATGCTTTCTTTAACAATGGGCAAAACTTGTTTTACTGTTCGTAAGCTACACGTTTTTCATTTGTATACTTACTTACTTACTTACTTACTCACTGGCACTATCGAACCCGTAGGTTCATGGCCGCGCGGACTTAAGCTCCCCGTATATCCCTATCCTGAGCTAATGCTTTCCAATCATTCCCTGTATAATCTACTTCCCACAAATCATAGTTAATGTTATTCTCCCACCTCATTCTTGGTCTACCAACTGGGCGTTTTCCCTCTGGTTTTCCTACAAGAAGCTTCCATGCAAGTATTTCATTCCCCATACGTGCAACATGTCCTGCCCATCGCAGTCTACGAGACTTAACTGTTCTTATTATAGCGGACTTCCTATAAAGACCATGTAGTTCATTGTTTGTAGTCTTCTCCATTCACCTGTCTGTTCATCTCTCTTTGGTCCAAAAATTTTCCTAAATACTTTATTCTCAAATACTCGTAATCTCATTTCCTCCCTTAAAGTAAGAGTCCATGTTTCGCACCCATATAATATAACTGGTAGAATAATAGTTTTATATATTTTCAGTTTAACGTTTTTTGAAAGGAGTTGGGACATCAAGAGTCTCTGCAATGCATAATAGCACGCATTTCCAGAATTAAGCCTATGTTTAATTTCTTTGTGTATCTCATTCCTATTTGTGATTATTGTTCCTAGGTATTTGAATTCAGCCACTTCTTCAAAATTTCCCTCATTTGTCATTAGCTGTCCGTTTCCATTATATAATGTATTTCTACATGTGACCATATATTTAGTTTTATTGATATTTACTTCCAGTCCTAATTTCTTAGTGTTACTCAATAGTGTGTGCGTGTTGGCCTTTAGTATCTCCTCGTTATCGGTCAACAGTACTACATCATCAGCATAAACTAACAGCTTATTAATACCATTGAGTTGTAAGCCTTCCTCATTCTCTAAAGATTTAATGGCATGCTCTAGTACAAAATTCAACCCATTCTGGATTTCAAAAGTGTCCGAAAACTGTTTGCCTACACGCAACCTACTCTTTGTGCCATTTAGACACATTCGTATAAGTCTAACTAACTTTTTAGGAATTCCGAACTCCAGCAGGATACTATATAACTTCTCCCTATTAATTGCATCATTATTACACTATTTGTTTTCAATTGTCACTTTTTAACTGGTTTTGAAATTATGTAACATTAAGAAGGAGACAAAATGCTTTGAAATTAAAATAAATATCCATTATTGTGAACCCGAACTTTGCTATTCTAAATATAAAATAATAACTTTTGCGAACAATACATGATGTAATAATAAAACAAACGACAACCGATGTACAATATAAGATTGTTAAGAAAATAGGCTACATGGATCGTTTTGTTGAATCGCTCTAGGAAACTGGGGGATTCGTTGGATAGGAAGACGCGGAGCGGAGCTGGTAACATTTGCCGGAGAAACGGGGTGTTATACAGATTGTTTGTATGTAAATGAAACAAGCGACAGAGTGTCTCACGGAAAGAACACTTCCCCTAAACATCTGCAATACACTTGACACACACACACATATATATATATACACATGTAGTCACATATACACAAACACAGATTTTTAAAAATTTACACATCTTTCTGGGCCTAAAGTTTCATTTTCTCTCTCCACTCGTCTCTATCCATCTACTCAATTTCCTCCAGTCTTCTTGTTCTCATTCCATTTCTTATTTCTTGCATCCACGAGTTTCGAGGTCTTCCTTTCCTTCTTCTTCCAGGTGGACACCATCATCATCATCTGCATTCATGGATTAGGTCTGTTGACCCGTTCCGACTTCAGCCCATCTCTTTCTAGGTCTGCCCACAGAAAGAGATGGGCTGAAGTCGGAACGGGTCAACAGACCTAATCCATGAATGCAGATGATGATGATGGTGTCCACCTGGAAGAAGAAGGAAAGGAAGACCTCGAAACTCGTGGATGCAAGAAATATAACAATTGTTTGTATTATTAGTAGGGGGCACGCCGTAGCGTAGTGGTTAAGGCACTGAGCTACAAGCCGGAGGGTCGAGGGTTCAAGTCCCGTTGGGGTCAGGATTTTTAAACTGATCCAAACCCTCTGGCGGCACTATGACCCTGGGGTCGACTCAGCCTCTAACTGAAATGAGTACCAGATGGTTGTTCTGGGGGTAAAGGCGGCCGTCACGCAGGGCTGACAACCCGGCTGACATAAAGTACCGATTGTCTAGAAAAAGTGTGAGCCTTAATCTCCCACTACCCCAAGGTCCTCCGGGTCTGTTGTGTGATCACGTTACTTTACTTATATTAATAGTAGGCCTACGTCTTATTAAATTCTTACCGAATACATCTACAGTATATGCACAACATTGTATGTTCAGGTCTTGTGTTTTTAATTTTACCTGGAGTAGTTAAAATGCCTGTATCACTTTCTTGAAGTGATTCATTATTTTGGTTTGCGAATATGCTTAATTAATCATTCCGACACACCACAATAATATGCTGATTTCCCTCCCCCCTTTAATACCATTTTTTAATTTTCCGTCAAAGGCTCCTTGGTTACATTTCTTTATCATATCACTAATACCATAGCAATTCTGCCCGAGGGCAGGTCTTTCGCTGCAATCTTAGCATTTTCATGCTACGTTTTGCAGCTTTACTAGGGAATTATAGGTGTGGTAGCTTCCCGTTCCTTTCCATACCGGTGAAGGATGATGATGGCCAGATGATTTATTTCGGGTACCGTTGGGCTCTAAGCTTCCTGACATTTGTTTTACAGGAGAGGAAAAACTCCGAAAAAAACCTCACCCAGGAGCCTGTCCCGACCGGGGATCGAACCCCGGCCCGCTGCGTGACAAGGCAGCACGCTACCTCGAGACCACAGCGGTGGACATATCACTAATATATTCAGGAATTTCCAAATGAATAATCTTACTTTTTTTTTTCGTTTCTGATATCGCGATGATATTACCGAGATCCTAGCATTAAGAAAAAAAATTAATTAATAAAATAAGACGACGTGGCGGCTTGAAGATCGACGTTTCTGGATTAATGTGTATGATTTCTTCCTTGCAGTTGTTCTAGCTCTCCCATCTAGTTTGTTTTTGTTTCCTCCCCTATGCAGGTTGTTCAGTTCAGCATAAAACAGTACGAGTATTCAGAATTTGTCGATTTCACACGCTCATATTTGTTTGGCTGCTCGTTACGGTCTTGTTGGTTTTAAATTATTGGTAAATGTTTGAAAGATAATGCACGCATAACGATCGTGGAGTCATTAATGAACGTTAATTAATAATGAAGTGATTAATTTTATCATATTGTGAAATTAAAAGCGAGGTTAGATTATTATCTTTTTTTCTATTACTTCTAACGTCCTATCTAAGGACCCTTGGGTACTCGTTTTAAATTTTTCTATTATTAATTCTCTTTATTAATATTATAAAACTACTATTAAAGACCAGCCCTCAATTTCCATGCCTACGGGTTAGTTTCAACTCAAAAAAGTAAGGAATGTTAATCTGGATCCGTATTTTTGTCATTTTATATTTTCACTTTTATCCTCGTAAGGGAGATAGCAGTCAAACTTTGGTTTAAATCTCACTGGATCTACAACCTATAGGCTTAGGGATTCAGAAAACGATGAATCCAACGGTAATAATGAACTTATATTATTTTTAGATATCACGCTCTCTCACCACATCTTATAGGTGCTAGTGGTCTCTTACCCTTACAAAACTTTTTTTCAAGATTATAAGTTATTTACCTATGGAGGTTAGTTGAAATTGATCTAGGTTCTCTAGAGTTGTGATGGAATATAGGTCGTTGTCGATCATTTTTCAATCTCAACTCATTTGTCTCTCCTCTAAGGGTGATAGGGATCTTTTATCCCTTAGAGTCACTATTATAGATTGTAGTTGGCTAATATGTATGACAAGTTTGGTTGAAATTGCTCCATGTATTCGAGAGTCTATCTCTCAGAATTGGTTGGCTTGGACATTTGATAAGAATGGATGATCAGAGACTGGTCAAGAAACTCTATAAATGGAAACCTATAGGAGGCAGAGCTGTTGGAAGACCGAAGATCAGATGGGAGGATGACACAATGAATGATCCAAAGGAAATGAAAGTGACTAATTTGAATATGGAACGAGACAGATTGGCTTGGAGGAGGATTGTTGAGAAGGCCAAAACTTTCACTTTTGAAGTTGTGCCTTGATGATGATGATGATTCAAGAGTCACATACATTCATATATATATTCATTGAGGCGAAATGTTGACCACATGCTACCCACCATCATCTGTAGGGAAATACGTGTAACTAAATTTGCCTGGTCAGAAAACATCCCCGCTAGGGGAACATTCGTGTCTTCATGAGGGACTTGTGGTATATAGACTATTTAATATGTTTAGAGAGACAGAGAGAGAGAGAGAGAGAGAGAGAGAGAGAGAGAGAGAGAGAGAGAGGAGAGAGAGAGAGAGAGAGAGAGAGAGAGAGATTATAATAACTGAGTTGTTTTATTCATTAACTTATCACCGAAGGTGCATGCACACAACATAAAGCGGGGATGTCGAACAGCGCTCCCAAGAAGTGAAAAGAGTAGGGGCTTGCAACTGTCACAGCTGCGCCGATAAGATAGTGAGTCAGGCTGGATGTGCTCTGTTGTAGTGTTTGTACCTTTGAGGAGTATAAATAAACTGTGGCGGCTATTATAAATATACAGCAGTGTTTAAAAATTGACTGGACTGATCAACATTTATTTACCTTAAAGGGCGGAAAGGCTCTTTGTTTAATATGTAGAACAGAATATATATATATATATATATATATATATATATATGTAAATCAATCTGCTCATCGTTTGGTAGCAGTGTTTGGGTCAGTAAAAGTAAAGTGATCCCACAACAGGCCCGGAGGCCCTTGGGGTAGTAGGAGGTTAAGGCTCCCACTTTTTCTAGACAATCGGCACTTTATGTCAGCCCTGCGTGACGGCCGCCTTTACCCCCAGAACAAGCGTCTGGTACTCATTTCCGTTAGAGGCTTAGTCGACCCCAGGGCCAGAGGGTTTGGGTCAGTTTAAAAATCCTGACCCCAACGGGACTTGAACCCTCGATCCTCCGGCTTGTAGCTCAGTGCCTTAACCACTACGCTACGGCGTGCCCCAGTGTTTGGGTCAGTTTTTTTTCTAAATTAAGTAACAATAATTTATTGTCATTGTTATGTTTATGTTCTTCGGAGATGGAGCCTGAAATTGGATTTAAAAAAAAACAGTCAAACATACAAAAGAAAATTAGGGGATTTATGCAACCATGTCACCAGCATAAATTCAAATAAAAACAGAACACGCATTTTAGTATTGCAGTAGGTGTATAATTACCGTACCTGATATATTTCTCCATCCATAATAATTCTGCTCGATGGCAGGTCTTTCACTGCAATCAAAATATTTTCACGCTATGTTTTGCAGCTTTACTAGGGAATTAATCAAGGTCAGACAAGGATGCCCGCTATCTCCTGCACTCTTTAGTATATATATATATATATATATACACACACACACAAATAGCAGCATATAAATTAAACGAAATAGCAAATAAATTCAATATGACAATCTCTGAAAGTAAATCGAAAGTAATGGCATTCAACGGGAAAGACCATATGAGGTGTAAAATCAGTATTAGTAACAGTATAATACAACAGGTGAACAATTTTAATTACTTAGGATGTAACGTATCATATTGCCAGAAGGAAGATATTAATATTAAATTAAATAGATTTTACAGAATGTATGGCACTATAACACGCACACTGAAAAATAAAACTTTGAGGAGCACACAACTAAAATTTTACAAAATTATGGCAGTGCCTGTCTTAACATATGCAAGTGAAAATTGGACTCTTAACCGTTCAGACAGAAGGAAAATAGAAACTGCAGAAATGAAGTTTCTATGTTGAGTAGCGGGTGTGACAATTTTGGACAAGGAAAGAAGTGAGGATATTAGGAAGGACTTAAATATTTTTAATTTAACAAATAGAATTGACAACATGAGAAACAACTGGTATGAACATGTCGAGAGAATGCCTTCAGATAGAATCCCTAAGCTGTTACTAAAGTACAAACCAATAGGACAGAAATGTTGGACGCCCATTTACTAGATGGGAGGATTCATTAAATCCCACTTGATGAGAAAACAGGTCAAAAGGCCTAATTTCATGAAGCAGAAGAAGGAGAACTAGGGAATTATTGATATTGTAGCTTCCCGTTGCTTTCCACACCGGCGAAGGATGATGATGATAATGATAAGGATGATGATGATGGTCGGATGATTTTCGGGGACCGTTGGGTCCTAAGCTTCGTGACATTTATCTTACGCTGAGGAAAAATCTCACCCAGGAGCCTGCCCTGAGGTAATCGAACCCGGGCCCACTGTGTGACAAGGCAGCACGCTACCTGGAGGCCCAAGCGGTGGACACTATATAAAAATATATAGTTTAAAAATGTTGAAATTGCCTTAAAATAAAGTAATAATTTGAGCTCAAAGTAGCCTAAAATCAGCATAACTTATTTGTAATGCTTTTTTTTAATGCTCCAGGTTGTCATTTCGACATTTCTGGTGTTCTCTCCAGGCATGGCGTACTTATAACCCACTTATGAGGTTGGGGCGCCTGGAAGGCGGGGTTACGCTGCACCGATGTTATGAGATTTGATGATGATGGTAATGATGCGCCTGGAGAGACCTTAGACTAAACTTAAGCTAATTACGCGAACATGATATTCATGATAATGATAGCCAGATGGTGTTCGGGGACCATTTGGGTCTTAAAGTTTCCTGACATTTATCTTACAGGTGAGGAAAAACCCCGAAAAAACCTCACCCAGGAGCCTGCCCCGACAGGTAATCAAACCCGGGCACGCTGTGTGACAACGCAGCACGCTACCTCGAGACCACACCGGTGGACATATTAGTAATGTAAAATGTGTATTGGTCATAGCTCAGACAGTGTTGCCAACTTATCACAAAAACCTACTAACAAACAAGTGAACGCTAATAGTATATTACGATGCGAGGTTGGGAAGTGGTTTTTACAGAATCGAGGAAAAATGTTTAAAAACCTAGATTCTGTAAAACACTTCCCAAACGTGCGTTGTACATTATTTTTTGCGCGATGGTGTTTTCAAAATAATAAATAACAGTGAAATAATAACATTTTTGTTGGACATATTTTTTTTTTTTGCTTTCATTATAAACAATTGACTAACGTTAACAGTGTGGGCTATGTTTATTAGTTGAAACAACAGGAGGCCTTGAGAACAATTATTGATAACATGGCCGCAAGTTCGTATTTATTGTTTTATATTGTTTGAAATAAAGTTCAATTCATTTAAAATGCAGTGATTTGTTTCGTATAATGTATATTAACACTACCTTTTGGATTATTTTCTGTATATACATTGCACGTATATACATAGAGGAAAATGGTTGTACTTCCCGCAGGTGGGTGTAAATGTAATATTACAGTATATTTATTTAGGTTGGCAACCCCTAAATGCAGGAAGTTGAACTTTTAATAATAGTCGTCATTGTTGGTAAGTACGACAAACGCAGTATCGCACAAAAACTAATCTGATGTACTAACTCGCCCATTTTCTCACCCTAATTTGCCAACTAATATAGGTGGTCTGATGGGATAGAATTCCCTTATATGCGAGCAAAGATGCTGGCCCTGCGCTAGCGGCAACATGCATTATCACATTGACCAACACGATGCTAAAAGTCATTTGTGCGATCGAATGTTCACTGGTAACTCGGTGTTACAGAACAGCCGAAAATTATCTCAACAATAAAAATGTTGAGTTAATAAAGTGGATAAAATTATTATTATTATTATTATTAACTAACTCACTGGCATTATCGAACCTGTACATTCATGACCGCACGGACATAAGCTCTCCATATATCCCTATCCTGAGTTAATTTTTTCCAATAATTCACTGTATAATCTACTTCCCTCAAATCATAATTAATATTATTCTCCCACCTCATTCTTGGTCTACCAACTGGGCGTTTTTCCTCGGTTTTCCTACAAGAAGCTTCCATGCATGGCTTTCATTCCCCATTCGTGCCACATGCCCTGCCCATCGCAGTATATGAGACTTAACTGTTCTTATTATATCTGGCTTCCTATAAAGACCATATAGTTCACTGTTAAGTAGTCTTCTCCATTCATCAGTCTGTTCATCTCTCTTGGGTCCAAAATATTTCCTAAAAACTTTATTCTCAAATACTCGTAATCTCCTTTCCTCCCTTAAAGTAAGAGATCATGTTTCGCATCCATATGCTACAACTAGTAGAATAATAGTTTTATATATTTTCAGTTTAACATTTTTGAGAGGAGTTGGGACGTTAGGAGTCTCTGTAATGCATAATAGCACGCATTTCCAGAATTGAGCCTATGTTTAATTTCATTGTGCATCTCATTCCTATTTGTGATTATTGTTCCTAGGTATTTGAATTCAGCCACTTCCTCAAAATTTCCCTCATTTGTCATTAGATATCTATTTCCATTATATGATTTATTTCTATGTGTGACCATACATTTAATTTTATTGATATTTACTTCCAGTCCCAATTTCTCTATGTTACTCAATAATGTGTGCATGTTGGCCTTTTAGTATCTCCTCGCTATCGCCCAGTAGTGCTACATAATCAACATAAACTAACAGCGTATAAATACCATTGATATGTAGGCCTTCTTCATCCTCTAAAGATTTGATGGTATGCTCTAGTACAAAATTATGTAGTAGAGGAGATAATGCATCTCCTTGCTTCAACCCATTGTGAATTTCAAAAGTATCCGAAAGCTGTTTGCCTACAAGCACCCTACTCTGTGCCATTTAGACACATTCGTATAAGTCTAATTCCGAGCTCCAGCAGGATGCTATATTACTTATCCCTCTTAATTGAATCGTACGCCTTTATTATTATTATTATTATTATTATTATTATTATTATTATTGTTATTATTATTATTATCATCATCATTATCATTGTCATCATTATATTATATTTATACTGATCATCATCATCATCATCACAACCTGCCCTCATGTAGCCCTACATTCTAAGTGCAGTAAAGTTAACATGTAGACCTATAGGCCTACATTTGTTTCATAGACAAATAATTAATCGGCTTGCATGCTGTACAAACAAAATGTAAAGTACAAGCCGCCAGTGTTTAGTTGTCAGGCATACTTCACTATCGCCACTTCATTTTTGCTTGCATTAATACAAAGGAGATTACACTGCTAGCAAGATTATGCTTCTTTTAAGTTCACAACTTGAGAGCGGTGTTCTGCATCTGTGGTATAAATCATACCGTATCAGTTTTCTATCATAATTAGTGATTTACAAATTGAAACCCGAAGGTTTAGATTATGTAAAAATGTAAACAAATTTGTTTGATTAATAAGGAAATAAGCCATTAAAATTATGTTCAAACTTTTGTCAATTTAAGCCTATCACCCACTTGTAAGGTATATGTTAATTATTTGGTTAATACATTGTATGTGTTGGCATTTGATTGTCTTATGAAAGAAAAGTCGTACTCGTGCAGCTGTCCACTGCCTGTGCAGTGGTTCATTGGGGCCGTGTGACAGTCAGCCGTAGTTCTGCATGCCGTGATCTTGCTTGAACTCAAGATGTGATTTTACGCAATAATTTAATGAATTTAGAACGAAATACATGTGTTAGTAGAGATTTGTATTGCTTATTAAGTTGTTGTGTATTTTAAAAGATTGTGGGTGTAACATTACACTATTAAGTTTTGAAACTTTGCCTTAAAAATATCAAATGTTTGATCTTGATTTGAACGTTCCTAACGTGTTTACTACTAACGTTTTTAATAAAAAATACGTATGATATTAAAATTTTATGTTGCATAGACAGTTTTGATGTATTTTGAGAAACTCAGTAGGCCCTATGCTAAGCTTATATTATTATATGTGAAGTGTTTTCTTGTTTTTTTACGTGTGTGAAGTGAATTGGTGAATGGTGTTAATAAAAATGGATGCACGGACCAAACAGTAAGTTTTTTTATCTTCAAACACATTTTATTTTAAACTTAAAGCTATGTAGAGTGCAGTAATTTTATAACTACAGTATCATCATAAATTGTTTTTAGGCCTACATACTGGAGCCATTTTTGTCTATAATTTTACAGATGCTCGGCTATAGGTGGTATTTTAAGTTTTTTCGTTATTACTTCTTCCGTTTTGGTATAAAAGATTATCCGACAATTCATCGTAACAGTCTGTCTTTATCTATCTTGAATGCGTATAATCCAGGCCTGGCTTCCGTAACAGAGAATGGATCTTGCTAAAATTTTGTATGGCCTATTTACAGTATAATATTTATTTGTATGCCAATAGACTATGTTTCTAATATCAGGTTTACTGATATTTTTAAAATTAATTCTAGAACTTCTTGGAAATTAGTTTTACTTATGTAATGTCTTATAAATAAAATAATCAAGATACTAGTCGATATCGATTATTATGAAGAATGAATGAGCTAAGTCACTGATCTATAGTTTAACCGTTTTCAGTCTTTTCTTACTCATTTTGAAAATGGCTGTGTCGTTTATTACTATACTACTTATAACAATAATAATATTAATAATAACAATAGTAAAAATAATAATAAATAATAACAATAATATTAACGATAAAATAATAAGTAATAATAATAATAATAATAATAATAATAATAAAATAGTAAGTAATAATAATAATAAAATAATAATAATATTATAATAATGCATTTAAACTGTTGGAATTTAGACTGCATTTATGAACTCATCCCTTTACAAATATCGATGTCATGTCGAAATAAATACCAGTATATAATATTAAAAGGGGCACGCCGTAGCGTAGTGGTTAAGGCACTTCGCTACAAGTCGGAAGGTCTAGGGCTCAAGTCCCGGTGGGGTCAGGATTTTTAAACTGACCAAAACCTTCTGGCGGCACTATGGCCCTGGGGTCGTCTCAGCCTCTAACGGAAATGAGTACCAGACGCTTGTTCTGGGGTAAAGGAGGCCGTCACGAAGGGCTGACAACCCGGCTGGCATCTAGTGCCGATTGTCTAGAAAAAGTGGGAGCCTTAACCTCCTACTACCCCAAGGGCCTCCCGAGGCCTGCTGTGGGATTACTTTACTTTACTATATAATATTAAAAGATTCCGGGCTATAATGGCCGTGTAGACCACGGCTACATAGACTGGAATCTTTTAATATTATGATACCGACCGTGAAAGCCTGCATTCTACCGGTATATAATTATAATATTACTAATCCCCTAAATAAACAAGAATGGAATAGATTTATTTATGAATTAAATATGGGTGTTGTTTATATTCAAAATATGATAAGGCTACAAAGATATATTATAATTACACTGATTGTTGACAACTCATTTGATTAAGGGAGCCGACTGGTGAAAATGTTAAAAAATTGGCAAAAAATGCATTTTTGTTTATTTTCTTTTTAATAACTCTGATTCTTTGGGATCATTTTCATGTAAAATTTTTTATTGTACTGTAGGAGCAAAATTGAGTCCGTGACATAAGAGTTCAGGTACCCTTCCGCACATGGTCAGCATTACTAGTTAAATGTTAATATTTTGTTGACATTTTCCAAAACTTAAATGCTCCTTACGATGCAATTTTTATGCTATCAAAGTGCAATTTTGAGGTTAGACTCCCCAATATATGCTAATTGAATTTTACTATGTAGTTACTAGTCTAAGGCACAGGTGTTCTTTTAAATTGAGATGAAGAAAAATAATGAGTGATACATTTTTTTTTCAAATAATGAAAAATAAATAGTATTTTCCGTTTATGAATATTTTTGCATAGTAAATGTGTTTAGTAGAATCATAAAGACTCTGAATCTCAAATTTCATCAGAAAATAATTAAAAATGTATCGTAAGGAGCATTTTTTAGAAAATATAAAAAAATGTTTAAAAAATCTTAATTCTGAAACTATTCTACTTATAAACACCAAATTTTACAGGAACGGTGCTATAAGAACATAATGTATGTGATACAAAATTTCAAAACAATCAGATGAAAACTAAAAAAAAAAAAAAAAAAAATGAAATCACTAGTCGGTCCCCTTAAATTGAAATCCACAATTATTATGAATTATTATATCATCATCATCTTCAACAATCACGGATTAAGCCCATGTGTCTTGTTCCGGTCTCATAGATTCTCAATCAAAAAGTTGAATCCATCCCTTTTTCGGTCTAACAATATTCCTGTCTCCTCTTGGTTTGTAATTAAGTATAATTTTTGGAATCCGATCATCTTTCATTCTTTGAACATGTTCTTTCCAGTTTTTTCTAGATTATTTTATTCTATCTAAAAGTTTAAAAATATTTAGCTCATTTCTAATATCTTCACTTCTTTTTTTATCTAGAAGTTTGCAGCCAGCCACACTTCTCAGGAATCTCATTTCAGCTGCTTCTATGATCTTCGCTTCTCTTTTAGTTAAAACCCAAAATTCACTACCATACAATAGCAAGGGGACTGCC
Source organism: Diploptera punctata (assembly GCA_030220185.1). Classification (NCBI taxonomy): domain Eukaryota; kingdom Metazoa; phylum Arthropoda; class Insecta; order Blattodea; family Blaberidae; genus Diploptera; species Diploptera punctata. Next base: position 217,604 of record JASPKZ010007245.1, on the reverse strand, counting down.
ACTGCTTTATAAAATTGTAGTTTTGTGTGTTCCGCGCCGTAGCCGAGTGGTTAAGGCAAGAAATCTTAGCGCAGATCTACGGGACTTGCGGTGGTTCTAGCCTCCATAGGGGAAGACATTTTTCTCATGGAATTTCGGCCAGTATAGGTGCCCACCCAGCATCGTGAGGCATTTGAAGCGACTCCAGGTTGAGAATACCAGCTATAACGGCTGGGGGATCCGACATGCTGGCCACATGTCACCCCTACACGCCTACCTCTGTGATTAACACATGTGGACGTGAGGTCAGCACCCGGATGGTCAGCCAAGGGCCTTCTTGGCCTATCGCGCTTGGAGTTTTTTTTTTTCATTCTTGTGTTTTTAAATATTATTTTAATTGTGCCACATATATAAATAAATTTAAACAGATCTTCATTTTTAAAATTGGAGATTTCCTAACCCAAGTATTTAAAATGGTTCACTTGTCCCCTCCAGAATTATTTTAGTTCTCACGGTATCTGATCTCGTAAAAGCTAAGATTTTCGTTTTACTTATTGATATTTTCAAATTATAATTCTGTATAATGTTATTTAATTGAAAGAATGATTTCTGCAGACTATCTTCTGAGTTATATATTAGAACTTGGTCGTCTGCAAAAAGTAAGGTATCTAAGATCTTATTTCTTATTTTGAAATGTGAGTCCACATTTTTTTGCCAATTATATATGATATTGTCAATATAAATGTTAAAAAGGGAGGATGAAAGCGGACATCCATGTATTACACCTCTATTTATTGTTGCTGTTGTATTCTTTTTATTTTTTACTCCAGTTTCTATTGTTATTTTATTTTCTACATATAGACTTTCTATTGCAGTTATTAGATGCTAAGGTACGCCTTTCTATTTCATTATATTTCACAATTTATTTCTGTTAACTTTGTCAAACGCCTTTTCAAGATCTATAAATGCCGTAAAAGTTGGTAGATTATATTTTCTATGTTTGTCAATTATTCGATTGATAGTAAAAATGCAATCTGAACATGATCTGCCTTTTCTGAATCCATTTTGGGCTTCTAGAATAATACTTTCCATAATTACATTTAAACGGTTTTTCAATGTAGATGCGTAGATTTTAAAACAGGTACCCAACACATTTATGCCTCTGTAATTTTCACAATTATGACGATATTCTTTTTTTATAAATATGATATATTTTGGCCATCTTCCATTCTTCTGGGATATGACCAGTCTTCCAGCATATATTCAATAAATCTAAGATACGTTTTTTAGTTGAATAGAACCATATTTTATTAGTTCATTATTAATATTATCAATGTCAGGAGTTTTTTTTTTGTTTTTACAATGATTGATGACAGTTGTTAATTCTTCGAAAGAAATTGGATCTATATTTTCATCAATTAATGATAAGTTTATTTCCTCATCATCTGATTGTTCTGTCCAAAGACGTTTGAAATAAGATTTCCAATTTCCTTAGAAATTATGTTCAATTTGAGTTGATATTTTTTCCTGATTATTAATTTGTTTTAGAATCTTGTAAGCTTTATCTCGTCGTCCATGTAAATCATGTTCCAAGTTACTAATATATTTTTTCTCGCGAACTCCATTTAATTTTTCTAATTTCTCTTCGAACAAGGGCATTTTTTTTTTATTCAGTCAGGTTTTCATCTGTTCTCATATTCGAGTATCTCAAGTATGCATCTTTTTTTCCTTTAACCAGTTTTGCTGTTTCATCGTTCCAAAATTTTAATCTTTTATCATATGAATTATTATAAATGTCCACAATTCTATGTAAGCCTAAGATTTTTTTTGCTAAAAACCATTAAATTATGAATTAAATGGTGCTTGAAGAAACAGGTGGTCAATGAAGGGAAAATCCTAAATATAAAACCAATTACTTACTTCTTAAACTCTGAAGAAAACTAATATAAAATTTACGATATATAGCTGTCAGAGAAAATAGACAATAAGGAGTGTAGTCCCCACTAATGCTGATGGAAAAGGTTAACTGTTAGAGTCTTGAGGATGGCGCGTGAGGAAGCTTTTGTTCAGGTCCCAACCCAATGTACATAAATAAATAGGGGTTCCAAGTTAACTTGAAATTACTAAAACGTATCCTAGCGAGGGGATTCGAAGAACTAACAAGCAAACTCTATTGAGTAACATTAAAAAATTGGGACTGGAAGTAAACATAAATAATACTAAATATATGGTCACATATAGAATTACATTATATAATGGAAATGGACAGCTAATGAAAAATGAATAAGTTTTGAAGAAGCGACTGAATTAAAATACCTAGGAACAGTTATTATAAACAAGAATGAGTTGCAGAAAGAAATTAAACATAGGCTCAATTCTGGAAATACATGCTATTATGCATTACAAGGACTCTTGACGTCCCAACTTCTCTCAAGAAAACATTAAGTTGAAAGTATACAAAACTATTATTAGTCATTCAAAATATCTCTGCAGGCGGAAGAATTACGAAGCTCTGTTTGTTGCTACACGTGACGTCATATAAGGCAGTGTATACTGTCAGCGTCCCACGTCCCATTCCCCTCTGCAATCAAAGATAGCAGTGTCACGTGTTCTATTCCTGCATAAACACGACTGCAGTGCCCTCCGTCAACAACTGCACTTACTCCTTAAACGGGAAATACTCCAAGCTCGACAGGCCTTGGCCTACCATTGCAAAACTATTATTCTAGTCGGTTCCAGATGTCTTCGGAGCAGATGTAAACAGTGGTTGTAACGGAGAAAAGGCACGCTTCACAAGCGGATAAACCTTACACGAGTACATCGACACGCAATTACGGTTTCATAACATATTTGTTTAACAACAATGAAATGCAATACTGACAATAATCCATCCATGCATAGTAATTCTGCCTGAAGGCAGGTCCTTCACTGCAATCATAGCATTTTCATGCTATGCTTGCAGCTTTACTAGGGAATTGTAGGTGTGGTAGGTTCCCGTTGCTTTCCACACCGGTGAAGGATGGTGATGGTGATAATGATAAGGATGATGATGATGGCCATATGATTTCGGGGACCGTTTGGACCTTAAAGTCTTCCTGACATTTGTCTTACAGGTGAGGAAAAACCCCGATAAAAACCTCTCCCAGAAAAACTGCCCCGACCGGGATCGAACCCGGGCCCGCTGCGTGACAAGGCAACACGCTACCTCAAGACCACATCGGTGGACACTGACAATAATAATGAAATTAATAATGATAATAATAATAATAATAATAATAATAATACTAATAATATAATAAAAAAATAATACTAATAATATAATAAGAATAAATAATACTAATATTAATAATAATAATCTCTAATCGCCGTGTGAGGGTTCTCCTTCAATAACGTTTTATAAACTTTATAATTGTCTGAATTCCTCCCGAACGAAATTCTTTCCTCTGTTTATGATTCTTCACAGGAGACATTCTGGAAGGACCTGGCATAGAATTATCGGACATCTTTTCAGAAAGGGATACTGCACTTATTAAAAAAACACTTGCACACGCCAGCTAAATATATCACATTCACTACTGTGGGCTCAACACTTGTTTAATTTTACTGAACATAACGCTTCATCAATACTTAGCACATAAGTGATACTGAGGGAAAAAAACAAGAACTTGTGTTGTAACAACTAACTAACTAACAAACTCACTGGCAAAATCGAAACCGTAGAGTCATGGCCGTGCGAATATAAGCTCTCCATATATCCCTATCCTGAGCTAATGTTTTCCAATCATTCCCTGTATAATCTACTTCACTCAAATCATAGTTAATGTTATTCTCCCACCTCATTGTTGGTCTACCAACTGGGCGTTTTCCCTCTGGTTTTCCTATAAGAAGGTTCCATACACCTCTTTCATTCCCCATTCGTGCCACATGTCCTGCCCATCTCAGTCTATGATACTTAACTGTTCTTATTATATCTGGCTTCCTATAAAGACCACGTAGTTCACTGTTATGTAGTGTTCTCCATTCAACTGTCTGTTCATCTCTCTTTGGTCAAAACATTTTCCTAAGAATTTTATTCCCAAATACTCGTAATCTCCTTTCTTCCCTTAAAGTAATAGTCCATGTTTCGCATCCGTATAATATAACTGGTAGAATAATAGTTTTACATATTTTCATTTTTACGTTTTTTTGAAAGGAGTTGGGACGACAAGAGTCTCTGACTTATATCGTAACATTGCGAATAATGCTGATGTGGGATTTCCCTCCAGACACTTGCAACGCAACCAATGACGCGCCAGCATTTTAAATTTTACAGAATCATCTTTAGCGTTTGTTCCTCTCATAAGCGATAGCCGTTGTCTGATTTTCACTCTGACCAGATGATGATCCGAATTGCAGTCTGTCCCTCTAACTGATCTAACATCGATGATGCTACTGTGCCAGCGTTTATCCACTAATACATGATCTATCTGGTTCCGAGTTTCTCCATCTGGGGACGTCCAGGTGTATTTATGAATATCCTTATGCTGAAATGTTGTGCTCTTAACAATGAGATTTTTTGATGTGGCAAATGTGACTAATCGTTGTCGTTACTATCTTCATGAAGACTGAATTTGCCTATTGTTGGTTTGAATATATCATCCCACCCCACTTTTGCATTAAAATCTCCTAAGACAATTTTCATATGATATCGTGAAAGGCTATCAAATAAGCATTATAATTCTTCATAGAAATCATCCTTGATCTTGTCATCTTTATCTTCTGTGGGGGCATGTACATTTACAATTATAAAATCATGTCGTTTACCCTTTAGAATTATATATGATATCCTGTCACTAAGAAACTTAATATCTCGGATAGCGGATAGGATCCTCCTTCTGACTAAAAAATCCGTTCCCAATGCAGGTCTTTCTGCACCCCCGTAGTATAATGTAAAGCTTCCTGATTCCTGACTACCTTCCCTGGCTACCTAACTTCCTGTAAAGCGACTATATCCAAGGGCGATTTATCTAATTCCTGTGTTAATATCTCTAGTGCCCCGCTATTGTATAAAGTCCTAACATTCCATGTTCCTAGGAACATGTCCCTGTGTTTGAGCCTTTGGCATGGATTCCCTGAAGTAGTCCCCGCCCGGAGATCCGAATGGGGGACTATTTGACCTCCGGAAAATTTTACCCCAGTTGAACCCATGTCCGCATTTCTTGACGGTTGTATTTTTACGGTGAAAGATCGTCACTCTTTCGACCATGGTACTTTTTTCGTCTGGCTTATCACCTTCGACCAGTCCGGCATGGCTAACCCTATCGGCAGCAATGCTACCGCCGACATTGCTCTCAGGATCATTTAAGCACACAGGCCACTCCACCACGATAAGGTAAAGATACCATGGAGGGTTTGGGGGAAGACATTTTTCTCATGGAATTTCGGCCAGGATGGGACCGGTGCCCACCCAGCATCGTGAGGTATTTGGGTAGCTATAATAAGTAGCGACTCCATGTTGAGAATACCAGCTATAACGGCTGGGGGATCCGACATGCTGATCACATGTCACCCCTACACTGGCTAGATGATCGTCTACCTCTGTGATTAACACATGTGGATGTGAGGCCAGCAGCCGGCCAAGGACCTTATAGGCCTGTTGCGCTTGTAGTTTTGGAGTACATTAACTATATATAGCAAATAAGCATACAATTCATTTAAGAGGGAGAAGTTATAGTTTATAGTATCCTGCTAGAGTTCGAAATTCCTAGAAAGTTAGACTTATACGAACGTGTCTATATAGTAGGGTGCGTGTAGGCAAACAGTTTTCGGATACTGCAGCAAGGAGATGTACTATCTCCTCTATTATTCAGTGTTGTACTACAGCATGCCATCAAATCTTTAGAGGATGAAGATGGCCTACAACTCAATGGTATTAATGCTAGTTTATGGCGATAGCTAAGAGATACTAAGGACCAACACGCACACACTATTAAATAACACTAAGCAATTAGGACTGGAAGTAAATATCAATGAAATAGAAATGCATTGTGTATTGGAGGTGGACAGCTGATGACAAATGAGGGAAGTTTTGAAGAGGTGGCTGAATTTAAATATCTAGGAACAATAATCACATATAGGGGTGAAGTGCACGGAGAAATTAAACAGACTCAATTGTGGAAATGCATGTTATTATGCATTACAGGGACTCTTGTCGTCCCCAACTCCGTTCAAAAAACGTTATACTGAAAATGTATAAAACTATTATTCTACCAGTTATTTTATATGGATACGTAACATGGACTCTTACTTTAAGGGAAGAAAGGAGATTACGAGTATTTGAGAATAAAGTTATTAGGAACATTTTTTGACCAAACGAGATTAACAGATAGGTAAATGGAGAAGACCACATAACAGTGAACTACATGGTATTTGTAGGAAGCCAGATATAATAAAAACAGTTAAGTCTGCGTGGGGCAGGACATGTGGCACGAATGGGAATGAAAGATGAGCTTGGAAGCTTCTTGTAGGAAAATCAGAGGGAAAATGCCCAGTTTGTAGGCCAAGGATGAGGTGGGAGTATAACATTAGCCATGATTTGAGGAAAGTAGATTATACGGGGAATGATTGGAAAACATTAGCTCAGGAGAGGGATGTCTGGATAGCTTATGTACGCGCAGCTATGGACCTAAGGGTTCGATAGTGCCAATGTGAGAGTTAGTTAGGTAGTCATGCGGGGTATATGTTGGTTCCATTCAAATATTCATTCTCAATTTGTGGAAGTATTTTAAATCATGTTCAGGGTTGTCATATTTATTATGCTGCACCCTACTTCCTATAGGAATTTTCCCCAGGTTAGTGCATTTACAGCTCGGGTCCAAGCTCTGTGTGTTTGCGGGGGAAGTGTGGGGAGTGGAGGAGGTATATTTCTCTGCTTCGCATAGTACTAACAGTTGAGTCAGCAAATTCCTTTCAGACACACGGAGCTGGGTCCCGAGCTATAGATTACCTGATGGTCCTACTTAAATACACGTTTCTAATTAATTATTATCTTTTTTGTACATAGTCAGCTATTTTGAAATTCATTTTTATTGTAGCCACATGTCGAATTATCTCGCATGGATGAGTCGTATATTATTTGCTAGAAAGTATAACGTCTGGTTCAAGTCTGTGCGTCACCTCTCCTCATTTGTTTCTTTCCTTCGTATTTTTAATCCTATTACAATAATAAATAATAAGCTGTCATATAGTTTCAATTTTTAAATTTTTTAGTTACATGTTGATTTTGTTCATTATGGATTCAGATTTATACATAATATTATTTTCACTAAAATCTCATAATACTTTATTTATATTATTTTATTAGAATATACAACTCTCTGACAATTATTATACTTATTACATGATTAGAACACGTGAGCTTCTAACAATTTGTCAGAACCCAAACACGGCTGCATTCGTGTTAGATCTCACTGACCTGATGACTTGTTTAATTATTATTAATCGATAATGGAATATTAAGAGACTCCGGGCTATGTGGCCGTGGTCCTAGACTGGCGTTTCTTCCAGACGTTTTTCCCTCGACTACGGAGGGCATCCTCAGTGGCGAGTACTTCTAGGTAATGTTCCCTGGTCGGAGGCTCGACCGTTAATATATATTAGGGACTAGGTGTTCGCTAAATGTTACGAGTACAGGTTCCGTCACAAGACCTAAATATATTAACCTAAGTTTTATTTTTCTTATGTTTTAGATCGTTCCAGAAACCTGGGATGCACATCTAAATTAAGGTGAGTAAAATATGTTTACATTCTAGATAATTAATTTACAATCTTAGATCGAAAACATATCATTAATGGTTTCAGCGTTTAAGTCATGCGAAGAAGTCATTCCCCCTATAAAAATTATTAGCTCACTTTCACTATTTATTGCAGACGGGAAAATTAATAATATTGCTTGACTTGATGGTGCTCATAAATAAACAATGGTAGTACGCTAGCACGTGAAGTTCGGGTAACGACTTCAAATCTCGAGTTGTGTGAATTTTTTCTCTAATAGTGTTGTGCACCTAAACAGACGGTTATTCTGAGAAGCACTAATTTCAGTACCAACTTTATAATTATTACACATTCAAGGAGTAAGAGCAGTTGTTGATGGAGGGCACTGCAGTCGTGTTTATGCAGGAATAGACCACGTGACACTGCTATTTTTGAGTGCAGAGGGGAATGGGACGTGGGACGCTGACAGTATACACTGCCTTATATGATGTCACGTGTAGCAACAAACAGAGCTTCGTAATTCTTCCGCCTGCGGAGATATCTTGAATGACTATTAGCTCATGTACCAGATATATCCCATAGAAATTACTTCATATAGTTAGAGGAACCTCATAAATCATATTATTGGGAACTCAGTTTCGCTGATTATGTGGCACTCCAAAGCATACATAGAAATTTGCGGTTTCTTGAGGCAGGTATAGAAAGTTTTTCAATAACAGCTGCTCGTAAACCTATAGTATGTTCAAATTCCGCGTCAGGTGCATTTTTCCCTATATTATGCTACTGGGAAACAGACGGTTATTCTGAAAGAACTAATTCAATATCAATTTCGTAATTAGCTCATCAAAATTCCAATATTTTGATGTATTTTTGTAGAAAATCGTTTCTTCATACATATTGAATACATAACGTAAAGCTCGAGACGAAGCTCTGTGTGTTTGCGGTGAGAAGTGTGGGGAGTGGGAGGAGGTACACTTCTATGCTTTTTAAATACTAACAGCTGAGTCAGCATAGTTATAAACAATACAAATGAGGAATTCTTCAAATAATTGTTTTTTTATAGCAGTTATTATCAAACTGTTAACGATGTGGCAAACTATTAACACAATGGTATTCAACCTGGAGTACTGAGGGTGGGTCTGCACACATTTTAAAAAAGCATAAATACAGTATTTGATCGACGTGAAACACCTGTAATTAAACCTATGTCAAATTAGTGAAAGTTTCAGGAAAAACTTTTAAAATTATTTCATAGAATTAAAATATATATGCAGTCAATATGCCCATTTCACCAATTAATGTTTTAAAATGGTCAACAAGTTTCTACAGCCAAGCTGTCATTCTCAAGACCAGTCAATATCTGGTCTTGAGAATGACAGCTTGGCTGTAGAAACTTGTTGACCATTTTAAAACATTAATTGGTGAAATGGGCATATTGACTGCATATATATTTTAATATTTTATCACCAAGAAGATCACTTGTGTATTAAATAAAATGTAATAAGTAATGAGAATATAATGAACTACCAGGTAGGCAAGTTTTCAGTTTTAATTTGTGTGTTTAGACATAAGATCTAAAACAACTTTTTTTACTGTATTGTACTTTTCCAGTCAGATGTAATGTTTATTCATTGTATTGAAAATATTAGTTTGTTGCAATAATTTATAAATATGACAACCTTCGCGCAGGTGATATAAAATACTTCTTATCCTCTAGTGTTTCTATTAAACAGGGTTTTTTTTTTCTTGCGTAACGGATAATACCAATAAAATAACATTATTTTTTTAATGTTCAGACATATCAGATTTAAGATATATATTTTTTAAAAAGTAAAACATTTTCAGCCATTATCCTACAGGTTCGTCATCATGACAACTTTTTTAAATAGATACTTTTTTTTTTTGGGTCCCGAGATGGTTCCTCGGTCACTCCATGGGTTTCATGGTGGATGAAACGGAGCTTGGGCAGGTTTTTATAGGGGATTTCTCCGTTTTCCCCTGTCACAATTTCATCCCAGCATTTCTCTATACTCATTTCATCCATTTCGCTTCATTTAGTTCATTTCGTTTATCTGTCCCGTGATGGTGCGTCAGGCGTGGTCGGCCGGCACCCATGTCATTCACAGACTTCTACATAGGGGGCTTCATCTCATCCTTCGATCCGACCCTGAGTTAGACACGAGTTGATATTTATTTACCTATTTGTTTTTCTTATTTTTCTTAAATATAGTTGCATGCAAAATGCCATCTGTTTAACTTCAACTTTGGTTGCTATGTGAACAGTTTAAATGTTGTATTGTTTATAAAATTCGTACGTTAGTGAAATATTTAACGTTATTAAAATTCAAACTTCTACTTAGCCACTGTCAGAGTGTAAATGAGGAGGGTTTTAAACTTTATTAAATAACTTGAAATTAATTTGTTCTAGTAGTTGTGTTAATTTTGTAGAAAGCTAAACTGTTACCAAAGCAAACAACAAATGAAATGAAAGATATTAAATGTTTAGGCATTTATAAATGTTGTCGATGATGTCATTCTCTGTTGAGTAATAGCTAAAAATGTTTTTTTTGTAAAATATTTACCTCTAAATATTACTTTTACATTTATTCATATTTTTGTTTTGTTTTATGGGTATATAGCTATTACATATAAAAAAACTAGTACACGTATTGTAAGTCATTAAACAAATATGATGCAGCACCATGAAATAAATAACGAGGGCGCCTAACGTAATATTCAAAGATATGAATCAGAAGACGACTGAAATAATATGGAATTAAAGTCTTCTTAATAAGAAGCCGCCATTGCCGTGTCGAGCAACGGTTCGCAAATCTTAGTAGTCCCGTCAAAATATACATTTCAATTTACAAAAATTCGCATAGAGCTGAAAATTGGTACGAATGTTGGAAACACCATTATAAATGAAATGTGAAAAGTCCCCATCGATTCCACATGTGTAAAAAAAGTTATTCAAGGTCAAAGTTCGCGAATATGTTTTTTTTTTGCATTTTTCATCCAAGCGGTAAGTTTTATCATAAAAACAGGTCAGACAAAAGTTGTAGATCATGTAATTGTCTACAAAAATTGTTCTTTATACGTTTTTCATAAGAATCACCATTCTTGAGATATCGCGATTCTAAAATTTGAAGAAGTCGTGTTCTACATAATATGCACACATTTCCGCACCACCTATGAGGTAGTGTACTTGGCGCATTTTTTTAATGTGGTATCTTCAATAGGTATACTCCACGATCTATTGTGATCAAGTTTTATTAAATGTTGTTATATTAATTAAAAAATTGTGCTATTGGAAATTATTTAAGTGACAAAACTTATTCTTGATTCCGGGTAATGTTAATCTGACTGATAATCTTCGAATTCTACTTCGACAGTAATGTCTTCTTCGATTTCTTCTTCTTCTTGCTGGATATTTGTTAATTGTTCTGAGAAAGATGTATCAGTTGTTTCCTCATTGAAATCATATAAATGTTCATCTGTTCCATTTGATTCAACATTGGAGCAAGACTGGCTTTGGCAATTGATACATACTGGTGAACAAAATAATCCGAAATTAATTTAATTTTGAATAATATCTCAACGAAACTTCATCATGAATCTTATTAATGTTGAAAATAATAATTCGATTTTTTACAGCCACATTTTGCACTACAGCGCTTGTTTGCAATTGCAAAAAATGGTGTTAATATTTGTGGAGCAGGTGGGAGTAACGTTTGAATTGGTTCCAAAGTATTATCTATTAATTGATCCAATTGCAATTTTGATTTGAAATATTTAAGCTAACAACAGTCATAATACTGTGGCTGATATTAGTACATACTAGTTTTAATAGTTCTAGTTTAAATTTTTTATTTTCAAGAATTACTTGTTCAAAAAAAAGTCAATGGCTCCGGAATATCGCTATTAATATTTTCAAACATTAGACTAGGTCGGGGGGGGGGGGTAATTGGTATTATGAAATACTAAAGTTTGAATGTCCTATGGAATGATAGCTGCTGCAGCTTTGATGATTTTAAATCGTTCTTACGTTTCATTGTGACTTTTTTTCTCATACCAAGCTTGGTTAAGAATATCGTGATGATCATACTTTAACTTCAATCGAATCTTAATTGTTCTATTAATCTAAAGCTGGATTTTTACAATTGTTGTAATTCTTCCAATGAAAACTGATAGTCGTCACTTTTTTCTCCATCGCAACATTAGTAGATTCATCTTGAGAACGACCGATTTTACCCCCAGTGGTGGGTCTCAAGAAGGAATTATAGCAATTATCATGATACTTAGCCTCGGCAGCAACTAAATCATATTCGTACTGAATACGTGCAGTAAATTTTTTTGCTACGTCATCAGAACGAGTCCGAGCTACCTTCAGAATGGATTCTTTAAATTCAAGTGTAGCAACTTCATGAATTTTACGCTTTTCTCTTTTCAGCCTCTTCATTCGCTTCATCTCCACAAAATAAGCAATCTTTTTTTTTTAAACAAGAAACGGATTCACTTACGCGTGCTCTAGTACGACTGGACTGATTTCAGATGTACTGGCTTGCTCCATCTCATGCTGTTTTTAACTGCAGCAATATAACTCTTGAGAGTGTACATTTTACGGCACTGCACATGAATTGTCATAGATTTATTGTCCTTCAGGTATTCATAAAACCCATAATTTCTTTCAACACTTGAATCAACAATAACTGTTCCATTTTCAGTCAAAGGTTTACTACAAACAAAGCAAAATTGCGACATTGTTTTAATTATTGAACAGCACAAATTGTTTTAAGAAGTATTATTAACAAGCACGTGTATCAATAACCACGTGTATTCACTGGAAAGGAACGTTCAACACTAAACTAAAAAGTCTTTCGTTTATACCTTTCCAGAAAAAAAAAACAGGTACAGGTATATGACTGTCGCCACTCGGACAACAATAGAATATGTGGCAGTTGTTGCTTAAGGTTATAAGGGCCAATTAAATTAGGGTCTGATTTTCTTTTTTGTGTATACTCACAATCATATAATATATAATTTGTATATGTAAGTTATTCAACCAATATTTTTTATTGTATTAAATATCCCATGATGTATAGGAGGTTAACTTGCTGTTGAAAAGCGTGCATGTTATTGTTTTCAATGTTTCAAATGGTGATATCTCAAGATTGGTGATTCTTATGGAAAAAGTATAAGGACAATTTTCGTAGATAATTGCATGATCTACAACATTTGTCTGGCCTATTTGTATGATAAAACTTACCGTTTGGCTGAAAAATGCAGAACACCCATATTCGCGAACTTTGATCTTGAATATTTTTTTTTACACATGTGGAATCGATGGGGACTTTTCACATTTAATTTATAATGATGTTCCCAACATTCGTACCAATTTTCAGCTCTATGCGAATTTTTGTAAGCCTACCCCTATTTTTTTAGCTAACTTGACCGGGCTATTGGCCTTGGAATGTGTAAGAGATTCTCAACCAGCGAAAAAATCTCATTTTGTAAGTTATCTTTTATCGCTTTGAAGGGCTTTTAAACTTTTAGCGAATTCTAAATGGATGATTCCATATCTAAGAATATATAATTAAAATACTTGTTATGGCATCTTCTACCTACAAGTTCACAAATTCAAGCTGGTTTCACCAATGATTGTTGATATTTAACTAATTGGTTTGAGTTAACATAAAATTTAACAAGAATTATGTTACATTAACAAATTTTATTTTTATATTTTCACCAGTGTTATACAACCTTTCTTTCTCCGCTTATCCCTAAAATGTTTTTTTTGTAATCAAACGTTCTCAGACTACACGCAATTATAATGAACCATAAAAATAAATTAGGCCATATACAAATCATCACGTATTTAATAACCTATTATGGTATTAAAATGAAAATCACGTTATAAAATATTGGGTAGACCTATTCCTGAAAACAAATATTGTAATAAGTATTGTCTCGGACAAAAATTAGGTTCGTTATTTTTTATTATTCGGTAGTGCCAGTGAGTTAGCTAATGACTCGTCTATATTAAATTTAGTATAATGTTTTTTTTTAGTGACAGCTTAAATAAATAATTAGGCCTATTATTATTACTATTATTAACCTATATTATTTAGCATATTCCGGAGCAACTTAATGTAATTGCAAAGTACACAATTTCATATTAATGAAAATATAAACTGTACTTGAGGTAGGCCTATATTAGACAATACAGTATAAATTATTTATTACAATTTAGACTATCAGCAAGGATTTCGAGAAGAGGGAAAATTAAAAATAATGTTATAAGTGAAATAACGAATATGTGAAATCCCTAGTAACGTTATCAAATCAACAAAATTAAGATGGAAGACAGATTACCGAAGATGATTTATGATTGATCCGATAGGAAGAAGGAAGAAGCGAATACTAAACCTAACATGGACACAAGGAGTTCCGGCGAGGAAAGACTACGGAAAGAAAAAAAAATACTTTGTCCTCGTATTTGTCCGACAGGAGAACTGACCTGGGTTCGTTACCCTTACGTAATTTTGAGTTAATACTTATATTTACATATCTATGAAATTTTCATATGGAGAACAGCTTTAATATAAAAGAGAGATCATAAACTATGTAAAACTAAAATAGGATTAAAAAAATCTATATTGGATTATGTAAGCCTACAAAAAACCAATATCAATGATACGGCGTTTGAAAAGAATGAACGATTACCGAATAAAGATTTTGGGATGATTATTGCCCGAGAGACTGGAGAGAGGGTGACTAAATGCTACTTGGATTAGGGGTATGTCATCGAGAGAAGATAGATGTAGGCCTATACTGCAGTAGCTAATCTGGAGAAGAAATTTAAATTCAGTATTTATACACAAAACATTTAGCACAGGAATATACAGGGTGTAATAGAACTTCACCGACAAAACGATAGAGATGATATGCCATGCAGAGAGGATCATTTTTTGTGAAGGAACATATAGTCGCAGTTATGAGTTATGTGCAGATGAAGGTGTTCACCCGTAAGGGTCGGAATTGAATACAAACAATCGTATACGTACCATTTTATTGAAAAAGACATGTTTTTACAATAAATGTTTTGAGGAAGTCAAAAAGAATCCTGATCGGCCGTGTTGACCGAGTGTTGTTGCGACGATATCTTCTTCTTCTTCACTCCACGGACTAGACAAAAATTGCCTGTTCCGCCTCACAGTTGTTCTGTCCATCTTTTCACCGGCCTTTCCTACATTCCTTGAACCTCTTGGCTTGTAGTTGAATGCTGCTCTTGGTAATCTTGTTACATTCATTCTTTCCACATGTGTAAACCATTTCTTTCTATATTCTCTGATTTTCTCATTCAATGGATATATATTTAACTCTGTTCTTATATCTTCATTCCTTATCCGATCCAATCCTGTGCAGCATTTTGTTCTTCTAAGGAAGTTAATTTCTGCGCTTTGTATTCTACTTTGCAATTTTTTGGTCATTACCCAAGTTTCGCTCCCATAAAGTAATGCAGGAACTGCCAATGTTTTATAAAACTTAAATCTAGTATCTCTTCTTGTTTTATTCTTTAATGTTTTATGTATAGTTCCGCATATCATTTGAAATTTCGACAGTTTCATATGTATGTCTCTTTCAGTTTTTGTGTTTATAGTAAAATTACAACCCAAATAATTAAAATTTGTTACTTGTTCCAGAGGTTTGTTGTATATTACAATTTTTGATCTTATAGGGCCTATGTTCGTTTCCCCAAAATGCCATTATTTTTGTTTTTTCTTTTGATATTTTAAAATTATATTCTTGGCATAACTGATTTAATTGATGTAAAGTGTGTTGCAAATTATTTTCATTTTCTTGAATAATAACCACATCGCCAGCATACATTAAAACGTTTAATATTTTAAAACGGTCCATTCTTATAACTTACCTATATTAACAATACTTTTCCAATTTTGGATGATGTCATTAATATATAGATTAAAAAAGAGTAGGTGATAAACTACACCCTTGTCTTACACCTCTATTTACTAAAATAGCTTCGGTCTTTGATGTGCCTATATTTATTATAATTTGAGACTTTACATACAAACTTTTTATCACATAAATTAATTTTTCGGGGTAGCCATGTATTTCCATTGTTTTCCATAACTTATCTCTATCAACACGATAAAATGCCTTCTCAAAATCTATAAAAGCAACATGCGTCTGTAGGTTATGTTCTCTTCTTTTTTCAAACATTTGCTGTAATATGAATAAATTATCTGTTGTTGATCGCCCCGTTCTAAAGCCATTTTGTTGTTCAAGTATTGCTTCTGCTATTATTTTAATTCCCCTTGCATAGATTTTATAAATTGAATTACGTAGGCTAATTCCTCTATAGTTCTTACATTCTCCTCTATCTCCTTTTTTAAACAACGATATGACTTCAGCTATATTCCAACTTTCTGGTATTCTGAAGTTTCTCCAACATTCATTAAATAAATGCAATATTCTCCAATGTAGAAATGTTCCACCATATTTTAGAAGCTCCATATTTATGTGATCAGGACCAGTTGCTTTTCTATTTTTGGTCCCTTTTAAGGATTCTTAAAGTTCATCAAATTCAATTATATCAGTTTGAATTTCTCCAGTTTCATTATCTGGATACGATTCTTGTTATTCTTCGTCTTCTTTTTCTTCTTTACACCATACATTTTTATAGTGTTCTATCCATCTTTCTTTGTTAATAACATCTATCTTTGCAGTATCCTCTTCTGATTTAGGCCTATTTAGAAGTTTTATAACTTTGTATGCAAAATTTTGTCTGCCATGAATATCGTTTTCTATTTCACTTATAAAATTATTCCAAGAATGTTGAGCTGTCCTAATAATTCGTTTTGCTATATTCCTTTTTTCTACATTTGTTTGATAATTGTGTTAAATGTTTGTGTTTTTAAATAATTTTCCTGAGTTGTTTACTAAAAAAAATTGATAACCTATAATTTTGGTTATAATATACAGTTTGATGCGTTCCATATTTTCTCCACTAGGGTGCATTCTCACAATATTGTGATCCTATTTGGTAATACATAATATATTCAAATTGCAGGGGATAAACAAATATCACACATTCATGATTTGTTTTCAAACATCGCCGTTTACATTAAATATGTAAATACTTTAAAATAACTACATTTAAACAAGGATTTTTGAGTAAACAACTTAATTTCGTTCGTTAAGTAGTCCTAACAAATGCCGCTCTTGATTTCCAAATCCTCTAGATAATTCACTCGTCACTTTGTGACTTGTGAATTTATCGATGATTTGGAAATAACTCGTGACATTACCGGTACTTATGATAAACCAGTTTTAGATAGAATAACACTTGCATTAGTATAGTAGACGGCGGCGTACATATTTTTAATTATGAAACCGTTATTTTACCACTAATTATTTTGAAAATGTTACCTAATTTAAATACAACATAAATAGTGGAGAAACTCTTAGAAAAAGAACTATATTTATTTGACAACTGACAATTGGATGTTTGTTTTGGCCGAATAGAAGAGGACAGCATTGGGAGTTAAATGTACGAGGATAAAATATATCAAATATATTTTTTAACTGGAATTTGCATTTGCGCTTAATTGAGGTTTATTGAAGTTTTACACTTTATACATTCATTTATAATTTATTTTCACAATAGTATGCAAGAAAGAAAATACAGAATTAGACATACTTAGAACAATATTACAAATATTAACCTGCACCGACATTTAAAATCTCTAATTATTTTAGTCAATTGAGTTTATTGCCATAATTTAAAAATTGTTACATTTAGAAAACTAAGATTTTGGGCGATTTGTCCATTGTAAAATAATCATAAAAGGAAATTTTAGTATTAGGTTCTAAAATTTACAATGAAAAAAAAGCAAAATGCATTTAAGTTTATTGAAAATTCTACACAGCTATAGGGATAATTTGGTTAAGCACTGTTTAAATCAGATTACTTCCAGTAACCATTTTGATAAAAATAATTAAATGAGTCCTTTCGAAAAGGATCATAATATTTTCTGAAATTTACCTTTTTTATTATTCCATGTTTACATACGTACTTCCATCGTTTCCACGTGAGAACGGATCAACTACACTATTCTTTTACCACTTTCCGATTTCAAATTTGGTTTTTAAATATCCTGAACAAATTGAATTAGTTTTTTCCCCTCTCCTGTAAAGTATGATCAACTGTAGATGATCCCTTTCTCGAACAGACTCATTCAATTACAGTTGAACGTATAAAATCAGTCGAAAGAACAATTATTTGTGCTAAAACTCGTATTTTTTGTATACAAGTCATTGATTTTACTTTTGCCTGATTGAGTTGTTTAGCGAGGTATTAAATTTAGAAATTTTATGCAAAGGTTTTATTGAATTTCGGTTGTGAAAGAAACTTCCTAAGTTTCAGTATTTTATATGTCATTTCCATAATCGTGATATATGTACGGCTGGTACGTGTATAATATGGTAGACGAACATTAACAAATATATCCGAGTCAAAATAATTGCGGTACATAGAAATTGTTTAATTTTACCGTAAATTTACACAATTTTTGTTTTATTGTCGATTCGTTTTTTTTTTCAAAATTATTACAACCCTTTAAGATCATAAGATAATTTAAAAAAACTTCATATTAAAAACTAAGCATGAAAAAAGTTGATTCACAATAGAACAATCTGGTTTAAGCCAGCAAATGGTTAAATTATTTTTAATTAATTATTTTAAGATTTGTATCTTCACGAATGTTTCTTTATTAATGTTAATTTGGTATGTTTCAAAATATTTACTTAGGTTACAAATATGTACACTTTTGGATATTTTGGCAGAAGATAATTGTACCAACAACAAAAACATTCAACATTCTTAAAAAAATATTAAATCTGGACTGCTTATTTACCTGCTTGCATTTGGGCAAAAAGCTTTTAAATATTCACTTGAGCAGATTTAAGTAAACGTTTGGAATTGTCTGAAGACAAGATTGTACCAACATTATTGTGAAACATTCGACGATCTTAACTACTGTAGAAATTGAAATCAATATTCTTATATCTACAGTATGTTAATTTTCCAATAATTATGAAATAATTTTTTCACGTAATTTAAAATAACTGTCTTGATGCTACATTTGATATTTTACAGAACTGTTGAAATTAATTAATATAAAATTATAGAATATTCACCTGAAAGGTCCGTCTCCTCAACTTAATCATTTAACTGTAGCGCTTTCGGGACTTGTCCCATCATCGGCAGGATTCAAAACTTCAGTGAAACACCAGTTTTGAATCCTGCCGATGATGGGACAAGTCCCGAAAGCGCTACAGTTAAATGATTAAGTTGAGGAGACGGACCTTTCAGGTGAATATTCTATAATTTTATATTAATTTTGAATAAACCTCAACGGAACACATCATGAATATTATAAAAGTTGTTGAAATTAAGCAAAAATAACATACTGTAAATTGCACAATACATTTATAATCGTTGAGAAATTATCATAAATTTATTCAAGTGGGAACAAATAGAGTAGAAAATTGAACATTAAATTTACAGCTAGGGTAAACTTGCAGTTAAAGATAAAATTGTGCAAATATTTCTTCTTTTACGACATAATCTTTATCAAACATTTGAAATTAAACATTGAAATTTAAATTAATATTCATACATGTACCTGTCATTTTCAACATTTATGAAACTTTTCACACAATTTTACAGTTTAAAATTAATCGAAATGATAAAAAATTTCATATTCTATATAATTGTTAAAATAAAGATGAAATAACTACTGCTGTGAATTACATGTTCCTTTTCATCATTACATGAATTATATATATATATATATATATATATATATATATATATATATATATATATATATTGCAGATTTTCGCGGATATAAATATGAACAAGAACGTTTTCTTGGGTTTTCCGCGTCTTTGATTCAAGTTTGGTCCCTGGCCACTGACTCCGACGTTTCGGCATGATCGCACATGCCATTATTAAGGAATGATAAGTTCGAGTCACAGGTTTAAGTCTTGTATAATTAAACAAATAGAGTTTTCGCTGTGGTCGGTTTCCGAAGACGTACACCCATCCAAGGTTTAGTTCTTATGTAGTTTAAACACCTTCAGTTTTCTAAAGCTTGGATGGGTGTACGGCATCGGAAACGGGCCGCACTGAAAACTGAAAGTGTTTAACTACGTAAGAACTAAACCTTGGATGGGTGTACGTCTTCGGAAACCGACAACAGCGAAAACTATTTGTTTAATTATACAAGACCTAAACCTGTGACTCGAACTTATCATTCCTTAATGACATGTGGGATCATGCCGAAACGTCGGAGTCAGTGGCCAGGGGCCAAACTTGAATCCAAGACGTGGAAAACCCAAGAAAACTTTCTTATTCATATATATATATAATTCTTCTGTACGTGTGTATTTGTCACTAAACCCGTCCTAAATGACTGGGAGGATTTTGACTATTTTTTTTTGCGTTTGTTTGTTTGGATTCACAAAAATCTAAAATCAGGCGAAGTGTAACATTTCAGAATTGCTCTAGCCGTTACGATTTTCGACGTTTCACAACGAAACACTGTATACTCGTATTCAGTGGCCAGGGGCCAAACTTGAATCCAAGACGTGGAAAACCCAAGAAAACTTTCTTATTCATATATATATATATATATATATATATATATATATATAAATATATATATAAAATTCTTCTGTACGTGTGTATTTGTCACTAAACCCGTCCTAAATGACTGGGAGGATTTTGACTATTTTTTTTTGCGTTTGTTTGTTTGGATTCACAAAAATCTAAAATCAGGTGAAGTGTAACATTTCAGAATTGCTCTAGCCGTTACGATTTTCGACGTTTCACAACGAAACACTGTATACTCGTATTCTATTAAAATAAACCGAGGTAGGTGCTAGTTAATGAGCGAAATCTGACAATTAGAAGTGGAGGTTTACCTGAAATTCGAAATTTCAAACTGACTAGCTACCACCATGTTTGGTTCGTCTCAGCGTATAGTATAGGTCTACTATACAATTTAATTCTATTTTACAGTGTTCTGCCCAATGACAGGTCTTTCACTACAATCATAGCATTTTCTTGCTATGCTTTGCAGCTTTACTAGGGAATTATAGGTGTGGTCGCTTCCCGTTGCTACCGACACCAATGAATGACGGTGATGATAATAATAATAATAATAATAATAATAATAATAATAATAATAATATTATTAATAATTTATTTTAGCTGGCAGAGTTAAGGCCACAAGGCCTTGTCTTCCACTCAACCAGCGAATAGTAAAATTATACAGAAATTACGAACATATTACAATTTTAAGATATTAAAATACAGACTAAACAAAATACAATGATGTGATGTAATACTAGATAATACTAACAAAACATAGAATATAATAAAATTAAAATGATATAAAATAAAGTAAGTAGCTTCCTACATGATTATTAATGGAATGCTCTATATAGTTGTCAGGCAGTTAATGTTTTCATTGTGTCGAACTTAAGATATCAGTTAATTTGGATTTAAATAATGATAGCGATTGACAGTCCCTGACATGACTGGGAAGCGAGTTCCATGCTCTAGCCATAGATATTGTGTAAGATTCAGAGTACAGACAGGTCCTGTGTTGTGGTATCAAAAGTAAAGAAGAGTCTTGTGATCTTGTTCCTAAATTGTGATGAGCCGATAAATGTTGAAAACGTGTTGTTAAATAAGTTGGTAAATATGTGTGCAGAATTTGGAATAGTAAGGTATGTGAATGTAAAGTTCTTCTGTCATTTAGGCGTAGCCATGATAAGGCCTGAAATGAAGGAGACACGTGGTCATAACGACGGATATTGAAGATAATGGTGATGGCCGGATGATATTCGGGACCGTTTGGGTCCTAAGCTACCTGGCATTTGTCTTACCGATGAGGAAGACCCCCGAAAAAACTTCGCCCAGGAAGCCTGTCCCGACCGGGAATCGAACCCGGGCCGCTGAATGACAAGGCAGTACGCTACTCCGAGACCACAGCGGTTGACTACAATTTAATTAACCTTTAATATTTCGTTTATTTAGGCGTAGCAACGTGTAAGATTGTACCAACATAATTTGTGAAATGTTCGACATTCTTAAAAATTACTGTAGAAATTCAAATTAATATTCTTACGCCTATAGGCCTATGTCAATTCTCAATAATTACGAAATAGAATTTCTTGACGTAATTTAAAATAATTACAATTTTAATACTAGATTTGATATTTTACGCAATTGTTGAAATTAAGGAAAAACGACATACTGTAAACTGCACCATTTTTTTATCGTTACAATAAATTTATAAACCGTCTGAAATGATGAGAAGAAATCTATTCAAGTGGGAACCAGTAGAGTAGAAAATTGGACATTAAATTTACAGCTAGGGTAAACGTACTGTTTAAGATAAAATTGTACAAACTTTTTTCCCCTTTGCTACATAATTATCAAACATTTGACATTAGGAATTATTGTTAAAATTAATATTCATACATCTACAGTCCAGTTTTTCAATATAGGCCCTATATGAAGATTTTCACACAATTTTACAGTTTAAAATTAATCCAAATGTTGATAAAACATTTAATATTCTACACAATTGTCGAAATTAAGATAAAGCAACTAATGCTGTAAATTACACGTTCAATGATTTCATTACATCAAATTAACATAGATTATAACATTATGTAAATCTTGTTTAAGTGCTATCCAATAATGAAGTAAAAAAAAAACAAATTTGAAGCTAACATTATGGTTAGAGTAAATGTCTTATTTTTTATACACTTGGACATTTTACGTTTATCATATTTTTGAATTATGAATCTGTGAAAATAAAAACCAAAATTTGATAAAGCAATTTAATCCAAATTATCCTAATTGCGTTTAACATAAGACTGAATTTATTTGAGGCTTACTATTTAATGAGCTATTTTTTTTCTTCAAATTTTTCTAATATCCTAAAAAATCTATAAACGAAACAAAAGTTTCGCAAGTTTATGGTAGATGAAACATACGTAAGAAAAAATTGCATTAAAATATCATAAGATAAACTTGGTTAATAAAACTAGAGCAACTTAATGTACATGTTGAATTTTTTTATCTTTATTCTTAATATTAGACAATTTTCTTAGATATGAAACCTCATCTACTATGTCAGATAATTGCAGACCAAGGGTTTCATCTTTTAATCTTTAGTTTCTTTGACTAATTGTCACAGAACGATCACTTCACGTGTAAAGTTAGTCCATCATAAGAAACATTAACTGAATTATATAATCAAAATTATTTAAAATCTTAAATTAAAAATGTGTAAGGAAAAAATTGCATGAAATACCTCAAAAGATAATCTGGTTTAATAAAACTTAATTCAATTAGGCCTATATTTACTTTTAACTTGATTTTTTATGAATATTAAACGAGCAATTATTTTAGCCATAGCCATGCGTTTGTCTCTTATGTCAGATACGATCGGATCAATAGTTTCATTACTAAACGTTTTTAGTTTCTCTGACCACATGTAACAGACTGTACGATCTTTTAACGTGTAAAATAAATTAATCATATCAGTAATAATAGACACTAATGCCCGAATTATGCATTCTAAATCATCTAAAAACGAAGTGAAGTTTGAGTTAATTGATATTAATTTATCTACAATATTCTTAAAATCGGGATAGGTTATAAAGACTCGTGGAATTTTTGGAGCGAGTTCTGTCAATTGTGAATAGAAAGTCTCTACATTTTGATGTTGTGACATTACAAGTTCCATGTTTTTTCCAATATACTTCTTGGAGTATATTTCCAATCTGCTAGTAGCTTCACGTAGTCTCCTGCATACTTCCAATGTTATTAGCAACCAATCTTCATGTTGAGTGAAAGTGATTGTATGCTTTTTTACAATATTCTGCCTTATCCTTTCAGTATCGATTCTCTCGCAATACTTGCACTGTGGACACAAATTTAATTTAAATAATTTGTCTGAATTTTTTACACATTTTGTATAGTATTATCCTAAAACCCTTAATGAAAGATAATGGTATGACATTTTTGTTTGTTTGTTTGTTTGTTTGAAGTAGTACTCAAGTTTTCCACATGTAGGAAGCACATACTAATGTAAATAAATACATGGGAAATTTACACAAAAACTACTTTGAAGCTCCAAAATTAAAAAAAAATTGAATTTTGCAAAAGCATATATAGCTAATTTTTAAAGATTAATTTCTTTTCACTGACAAATTAGTATCCCTAAATTTGACTTTCTTCATAGTTTTAATATCAAAACAAAGGTCAGATATAATTATTAAACTTTAAAATTATTTCTTAATTGATGATCTTGCAGAAGATTTCCGGGCTGTTGGCCGTGGTCTTGAGGCTTGTAGTTCCCCTTAAGACCACGGCCAACAGCCCGAAAATCTTCTGCAAGATCATCATAGTAACTCCGGCCGTGAAAGCCTAAGTCAATAGGCTATATATATATATATGTATTTTTTTAAATTTAGGTATTGTACTAAATTATTAATACAATATATTCAAATCTTTGAAAAAAAGTTTTTAACAAGATTCTAGGCAACTCACATTCCCAATTTGATAGATTGTCTAACTTTATTTATGCAGGAGTTTTATTAATTTTTGAGCTGTCACACGAGAAAATTAAACTTTCGGAAACTACAATCAATAAACGTATAAGAGCAAATGTGTACCTTTTAATTGGGAAAAAGTACTTTTAGGAAAACAAACATGAAATTGTCGCCATTTCAGACCATTTTGTTTCCTTGAGGGGAAATCCTTTGTGATGAGGGGTAAAAAGCAATACGTAATAAAGAAATAAATATATACAAATCCAACCGTGAAGTTGGAAATAATTGTTGTATTTGTTCATACCCTTAGGTACATTAATGGTCAGTATCCTCATCTTCTGCAATAAAGTAAACTTTTAGCTATAATTAGACATAATCAAGAATATATTATGGAGTTATTGTTGCACCTGTAATATTTTAGTGCAGGATTTCATTGAATTTTACCTTAGAAAAATTATTTAAGAGAAATTTATGAATGTTTGTTGCAAACTGATAGTCTGTAAGTCCGTAGTCATTTATGTAGGCTATTTTTTTAATGCACGTTAATTACCAAGATTGTTTGGAGAAAACCCTCAAAGATTAGGAAAATTCTCAAAATGAATGAATGGAAATTATTTAAAAATGTAACTTCATAAATAACTATTTTATTTTATCTGCTAAAGAAATTTCATCATATAGCTAGTAAATTGAAAATTTTCTAATCCTAATTCAAGTAATTCTTAAGAAAAGAGTGTCAATAGATGATTGGTCAAACATTTTTTTAAATTCTTACAATGGGTTAGAAACATAGGGGCTCACAGTAATGAATTTACGCCTGAACCGAGATATAGACAAACAACAAAACGTATAAGATTTTATCTTTAAAAGCAAGTACGATATAATAGAATGAAGAGCTTTCTTCATAGAACAATTCAATACTATTCTAGAGTGTACACTACCCAAATGCATTAATTAAAAGTTTTGATATGACTTACGGTTGTTCCTCGATACATTGTTTTTCTTTCGAGGTAAGAGCTACGACTGATAGAATTTCTGCAGATTTTGGAACTTTTGTATGCTTGGGTGTGTTTTGAAATCTCTCTGACAACACAAAGTAATTTGATTGTCATTTCACATTGCAATAATTAATCATATCTTCAAATTAAAATACTTATTTCTGAAAGTTGTACTGTTCATTGATGCAAATCCATGTCAGTATAATAGTATTGATTAAAATACAAGGACACTTTGATAAATTATAAGTTATTTATTTATAAATGAATTTTTAATTCTAAGTTTATTATAATTGTTAGTGTTTATATTTAGATATCAAGGATCGATCTTAGAAAAGAAGGTTCGTCATAATCAGAAAGAAGAATGCCAGATGCACCGAGAGTAATTGGAATAATGAAGTTAGTATTACGGAGTAAAAACATCTTTTATACAAGAAAGAAATTTATATATAAGGTTATTGTAGAACGTATTATATTATTGGATCAGAGACATGGGAAATTAAAATGTGCCAACTAACTAACTAAGGGTTGGCATTGTCCAGCATTGCCCACTGTGCTGCATACTAGAACCAGTTGTGGCTCCTTGGCAGCAAACTGCTAGTGGCTATCGCTTTGGGGTTTAGTGTCTTAGCCCTGCATATTTAGCGGCATAGGTGTTTAGCCGTGATGACATGAATTAAAGTGATTATTAGGTGTAGTCTCTCCAGAGCAGGGCATTGTAATCCACGCCGTCAACAAGCAGAGAGTCCAAAAGCCGACGACTCAGAATGAGCCACGCTGCTCTGGTTCGAGCACACCTTGAATGCTTAGACCGTCTCAATTGGGATGTCTGATGAATATATTACAGCAAACAGTATGTCGCTGAAGCACATGCCCTATATTGCGCACAATTGGATTTGTATGATTTATAATCAAGTCATACATGTTGTTAACTTGTTATTCAATTGTGTCACCAATATAGGGCATCTGTGCTAGATCGTGAAGCTCTGTGATCCTCGTGTATAGAGGTGCCGAAAAAATAATTTTTAGACATTTATTCTGAATGACCTGGACTTTCTTTTTGTGTCCAGCAGCGAGGATACACCAGGCTTCACAACCATATAGCAACATGCTGCGGATAACAGTTCGATATAAGTGAAGCATAATCTGCGATGACAGGGTGGCCGACTTGAAAAATGGGTATAATATTGCTAATGCAGCACGAGCTTTTTGAGAGATTTGCCGAACCTGAATTTGGAACGTAAGCTTGGAGTCCAGATGGACCCCAAGATACTTGACAGAAGTCCCAAGGCAGAGAAGTTGAGTCCCTAGTGTCAGTCTGATAGGAGGCCGTCTGTGGGTTTTGGTAAATAAAATCGCTTGGGTTTTACTCACATTAAGTTTGATGTTCCACAGACGGAACCAGGAATGTATGGAATTTAGTGCGTTTTGTAGGATGTGGACATGGTAACATAGGGCTCGGAAAGAGGATTAGTAGTATATGCAGGTATTGTCTGCAAATGTAACAGTATGAATGTAAGGGAAAGAAGGAAAATATGCTACATATATAAAATGTAAAGGATGGGCGAAAATACTGCTCCCTGAGGGTCTTCCGCCTTTAGGAGCTTCCAGTCGGATTTATACCCACTAACCGACACATAAAATTGTCGGTTAGTGGGGTATTTAGCGATAAGTTTAATAAGTGAAGCTGAAATGTTAAATTTTATTAATTTGAAAAGTAATCCATATATCCAAGTCGTATCGAAAGCTTTCTCAACATCAAGGAATACGGCCAAAGTGCTGTACTTGCAGTTGAAACCCGTGACAATTCGGTCAACCAGTCTAGCTAACTGAAGCAGAGTGCTGTGAGAATTTCTAAATCCAAAGTGTTGGTGAGGTATAATATTCCTCTCTGAAATTTCAGATTTTAGACGAGCCAGAATGAGTTTCTCCATTATTTTTCTGAGTACAGGTAGAAGACTGATTGGCCGCAGATTGTCTGGGTTGGAAGGATCTTTGCCGGATTTGGGAATGGTTATAACCTTGGCCCGCTTCCACACTTCAGGGAAGTAATGGAAGCGGAAACAAAGCTTCACTATTTGCAGGAAGAGTAGAAGTGCCTTAACAGGCAGGTGTATGACCGCAAGATTTGTTATGCGATCAGGACCAGGGGCTCGTTGGTTGGGAAGATTTCTGACAATATTTTTCAATTCCGAAAAATATGTGTCAGGAAGTACCTGTGGAGTAGGAGCTTCAAGAAAAGTACTTACAACTTGGCGTACTTCAGCTTCGTGAACTGGTGTTGTGAGTGCATGTGGTTGGAATCGATCTGCGAGATTTTCTGCTATGAATTGGGTTTTATCACGAGGATGATAAGCCCAGACTCCGTTAGAGCAGAGGGCAGATGGAGGGTAGGTGCTCGATTCCGTTTTATTCTTTGAATGATACCTCACGGTTGGGTTTTTCTTCCTGAGACGTCCCGAAGGGTTTTATCCCAGTCAGCATTTCTTAATTCTCGCAGTCTATTCCTAACCAGATGTTGATATCGATTGTAGTTTTGTCGATGTAGGAGAGAGCCAAAATCACGATAAAGTAGTAGATATCAACGCTTTTCTCATAAGTAAGTTAGAAGTGTGGGATCTGTGTATTTTGTTTGCGATGGGTAGTCTGTTTTCGTTGTAGAAAGTGTTAAAGCTGTTTTAAGGTATGCCTCAAAATTTTGAACCGCGAGTTCTAACTGTTCAGTGGACTGGACTGAAAGTGTAGGCTGTATCTATTGCTGGAGCATGTTAGTATAATCCAGCAAGTCGATGTGAGAATGTTGTATATTAAAAGGTGTAGTAAGTAAAAAGGACGGCGATATTTTGAATAGCATTGGAGTGTGGTCTGAGTCTAGCGAGTTTGTAACAATAGTGAAGTATGGTGAGATAGGGACATTCTTTGTTAGAGCGATATCCAGTATATCAGACTGGATACCATTTAAAAAGTGTCTGAAGAACGTGTATTCCCTTGGGGCATGAATTTCTATGTTATTGAATTGGCAGAGGCAGTGAAGAGTGATACCTGATGTATTTTGGACACGAGATCGCCAGAAATGATGTTTGGAATTTAAGTCTCCCGCAATTAGAAAATTGGGGGAGATAGAAGTAAGAGTATTAGGTCGTATGTCGTCAATAATCTGGTTGGAGATTTGTAAACTGCAGCTATAAAAATTTCTTCGCGAGGTGATATAGGAAGAGTAATGCCAGAGGCTTCAATAAATTGAAGCTTGGGAATTGAGACCACTCTGTGGCCAATGGTTCGTTTTATGCAAACGGCAGTGCCACCAAGGGGACCGTTTAATCGGTCATTACGGTATGTAATGTGGTACGGAATTTTGAATTTATCAGTTGCCTTTAAATGCGTTTCATTGAGCAGAAGAATGTCAATATCTCTTTCTTGTAAACATGTTTTAAGTTCATCTAGCTGTCGTAGTACACCATTGGCATTGAATGCCATGACGTTAAGATAGCTTCCGCGTGTGAAGCTAGCCATCGTTACCGTAACATAGTTTCATCAGATTGGACACAAACTGAAAACGTTCCATGGGAGACGACAGTCCAGCCAATAATGGTTGTGTGTCATGGAGCATCTGCTGAGCGTGTCTGCAATGGGTTGTGCCTCAGTCCGGTTCTGACCTCTAGCAATGCTTGGACCAGCTGTATGGAGTGAAAAGATAGTAGGGGCAACAATAGAACTAAACGAGATGGAACAATCAGTTATTCTTGCAGTAAAAGTGCGAGGTTGGGGCACATTAGGTTTGGGAACTAGGCGGCTGCCTATTTCTAAGGAGAGCTGCTTGAGCAGCTTCGTAGGATGGACATTTCCTATACGATGCAGGATGTCCCATTTGGCCACAATTGGCACACAACAATTTAGTTTTGAATAGATCACCATGACCTATGACCGTAAGCGGTGGTGGGCGAGGTACTTCAATATTCTGAGGAGCGTACGAAGTCAACGTTGTAGGTAGATAGTCGTCTTAAGTCCCGGTTCGAGGTGGTCTCGTAGGGGCATTAGTTGTGCGAGATGGTCCTGCAATTTCAGTAGGCATCTCAGCGGTTTCATATTTATTTTGAAGTGGTACCGCCGATGCCTAGGTCAGTTTGGTTCCATGCGTTTCGACGAACTCAGTTGCGTTTTTTCTTCTGTTCGCCGTTTTTAGGCTCAGTTTCTGTTTTATCATCTTTATTAGATTCATCTTCATCACATTGTGATAGGAAACATGCCGCTTGCACATCTAAGACGGCAGATTTTAGAGTAGTTAGGAAGCCAGAATTTTTTTTTGATAGGTCTTTAAATTGGCATATGCTACCGAATTTGTCGAAATACATGTTGGTAAGAGCCACTGCAGAACTAGTGCACTCATAATCTGGGAAAGTTTGCAAATAGTTATGATAATATAAAAGTAGCCTTTAATTTGGGCTGCTCCTTTAAAATATTTGCTACATATCAGATTTGAACTTATGATCATCTACATATTTTTCAAAGTTCATTACAGAACTTTCCCACATGTCAAGTGCACGTTACGTTGATACTTCTGCCACTTCCATGTCATCACTTCCACTTGTGCTTGCCATGGTGCTTGGAGCCAACGACCAAGTCTTAGTCCAATGCACTTTAAGCACTAAAAGCTAAACACTAACACCAGTAAATATAGGCTTAGCATAAACATTTACCTTGAGTGATTAATGCAGGCACTAAACCCACAAACAATAAGACACTAATAACACTGATATCACTACAAGCGTGATCAATTGCTTGCAATTTGGCTACCAGGAGTCCCACCCGATTATATGCGCACAGTAACACAACACTTTCTACTACACCAACACTAGTTAGTATTCTTGGCGTGAAGCTGCCGGCCGTAGCCAGCAGTTAGTTGTTTTTTCGCTTGTAGACCAATACTTCGTGTTGTTTTTAAGTTTCAAATATGCGGTGAACAAGTGATGACACTGTTGCGCTAGGCTGCAGTGCTTCGGCGTCACAGTAGTACAGCTACTATAGAGACGATGTATACTCGACGATCTCAAACGACAGAATGAAATGTGCCCAGCTAAAAAGTTAAAAAGTTAGAGATGATTACCGGAGATTATCCAGGAGTTCAAATTATATATATATATATATATATATATATATATAAATACTGAAATTAGGAAAATTTGAAAAAATTGAAAGAAATGTGTTATAGACGATTAAAAAAATTGAAATGGTATGGAGATCTCAAGATGATATCATCTAATAGAACCCCTAAGAATGTCTTGGAAAGGAGAATAATGGAAAAAGAAGAAGAGGAAAACCTAAAGACGGTTGGATGGATGGAGTGAGAAGAAATATGAGTGAACTGGGACTAAATTAGAGATGAGAATGTTTAGGACCGCTAAATGGAGAAGACGAATTTATTGAGGGTGACGGAAAAGCATTCTATTATGGATACATTCCTAAATAAAATAATAATGTTGTATTTCAGTTTTAGAATCTTTCTTAGTCAAGTAGCATACTTTTATAATAAATAATTATGTATTTTTATTTTATCGGTAGATTGGAAAATATAAGGCCTTACGATTTTAGCTGTGCGAGTTTAGATAACCATTATTATTATTATTATTATTATTATTATTATTATTATTATTATTATTATTATTATTATTATTATTATTATTATTATTATTATTATTATTAACATTATTATTAATATTATCATTATTATTGTTATCATTATTGCATACGACTCTTTATATATAATTTACATTGTTGACAGCATATTGTTATATTGTTAACACATTATTCATCTTCATCATCTTTTTCTTCTTCTTCTTCTTCACATAATATTGTAGCCCTTAAATGGACTGTTACTGTCTACAACAATTCCTAGGCTGTCCCAAAGGTTTTTTACTATTTCATTGGTATACTTTAAATTTGCCTTAGGAATCCTTGATCTGGGCATACGATCCACATGCTTCTTCTTATTCTTCTTCATTTCATGTTGTAGCCCTTAAATGGACGGTTACTGTCTACAATAATTCCTAGGCTGTCCCAAAGGTTTTTTTACTGGGCATACGATCCACATGCTGACATCAGTTATGTTGATACCGATTCATGTATCAATACTTTTAAAATTCATTACGAAATACAGTTGAGATTATTGCACGAAAGGTTGAAATAATAAAACACGTAGGCTTACCTGAGATCTCAGTCGTCCTCAACTAAGTAAGATTTATTTCAAGAAACCTTATAGGCCTTTCGAAACATGCTCCATCATCATCGGAATTTCAAAAGTATTCTATAGTGTTCTGCTAGAGGGCTAGTCCTTCACTGCAGTCATAGCATTTTCGTGCTATGCTTATAGCTTTACTTGGGCATATAAGTGTGGTAGCTTTCCACAACGGGGAACGATTATAATGCCCAGATTATGTTCGGGGATCGTTTGGGCCTTAAAGCTTCCTGACATTTGTCTTACAGGTGAAACAAAAAAAAATCCTCACCCAGGAGGCTTGTACCGACCGGGAATCGAATCCGGGCCCGCTGCGTGAAAGGCAACACGCTACCTCGAGACCACAGCAATGGATTGTGTGTATATATATATATATATATATACACACATCCATAGTAATTCTACCCGAAGGCAGGTCCTTCACTGCAATCATAGCATTTTCATGCTATGCTTGCAGCTTTACTAGGGAATTGTAGGTGTGGTAGCTTCCCGTTGCTTTCCACACCGGTGAAGGGTGATGGTGATGTTGATGATAAGGATGGTGATGATGGCCTTATGATTTCGGGGACCGTTTGGGCCTTAAATTTTCCTGACATTTGTCTTACAGGTGGGGGAAAAAAACAGATAAAAACCTCACCCAGAAAAACTGCCCCGACTGGGGATCGAACCCGGGCCCGCTGCGTGACAAGGCAGCACGCTACCTCGAGACCACAGCGGTGGACATATATATATATATATATATATATATATATATGCTTATCTTCATCAGTTCTACCAAGCTGAGACATAACATGACCATGACAAAAATGTGTAAGTTATATATATATATATATATATATATATATAGATATTATAAATATATTTTTGACATTTGGCAATGAAGGCAAATATGATATATATATATATATATATATATATATATATATATATACAGTGTGATTCAGATATATGGTTATACGTTTGATCGCATTTTGTGACGAAAATATTATTATTAAACGAAATATGATGTTATCATTGGAAAGGGAATCCTTCAACTTACAACAATAGAACAAAACAAAACAAATCACTTACAACAACACTAAGCAAGTCACTTTATTGCTTGAAACTGTTCGCCGTTTACATCCAACCATAATTGGCAACGCTTTGGGAAGTCATTCATTGCGTTATGATACATGTTTAGAGGAATAGCGCTAATTTCTTCCTCAATCACTATTTTCAGCATGTCGACGTCTTGAGGTTTCCGGACATAAACCTTCTCCTTCAAATAACCCCCCACAACCAATAGTCACATGCTGTGAGGTCAGGGGAATGGGCTGGCCATTCAATGGGGCCTCTTCTTCCCACCCACCTGTTTTGCAAAATGATCATCCAAAATTTCCCTCACCGCAATTGCATACTGAGGAGACGCACCATCCTGCTGGAATAAACATCGTTCATGTTCAGCACTTTGCATTACCGGCAGGACAGTTTGTCTAAGGATATCACTATACCGATCGTCATTAACAGTCTCATCCAAAATTCGCATTCCTAACACTCCTTCCCATCCGATCATAGTCCAAACAGTAATTTGCCGCATCTTAAACCTGTCTCTTCAATAACATTAGGATTCTGTTTACCATAATAGTGAAAATTGTGTCGATTAACACGTCAGTTCACATGGAAAACAGCTTCATCAGAAAAGTAAAATTTTCTGTACCAATGTTCATCGTTTTATGATTCCCTTACAACAAATTCACAAAATTCCACCCGCCTGTCAGGGTCATCTTCATTAAGTTCATGGACACGAATCGGTTTGAAGGGGTGGTACTTCTCACGCTTCAAAGCACGACACACACTCGATTGACTGATATGAAGCTCACGTGCAGCTTGGCGGGTTGATTTTTGTGGGCTTGCGTCGAACGCCTCCACAATTCTCTTCGTTGTTTCTGCATCCGTTCTAGTGCGAGGCCTTCCAGGAGGTTTGATTTTCTGCATCCTTCCCGTTTCCAGCAGTCGTTTTCTCCACTTCCCCACAGTCGATGGCTGCAATGCTACGTTAAACTCACGTCTTGCCCGTCTTGCGGCCTCACGATCATTAGCATACTTTATTGCCCATTTCTTGTCCTTGAGTATTGCTTGGTTGTCAATGTGTATATCTTTCCGGTTTTGAATCTTTGGAGACTTGAAAGCAAGTTAATTTCCTACCAGTCGGTTGCTAGCCGAAAAGTAGTAAGTCCAGTGGTGGGGCTGCCACCTAAAGCCTCTGGACAGGCATGAAGGAGGATTAGCATTTACTCTAATCCTGACGTAACAGTTATGCCGCTGTGACTCGGTCCCCAGAGGCTCGTTTGTTATAAACAGGTTGCACCACGTGAAGGTGAGGTTGGGAATTAAGTAGGAGATGTTATTGAATGCTGTTCACTACTCTTTTGTAACCTATGAAAACTTATTAGGGGAAGAACAAAATGGTTTTCGTAAGGGAAGATCCTGTGCCGATGGTTATTTCACCTTAAAACTTCTTATCGAAAAGCACAAAGAATTCAATAAAGAACTACATATAGTGTTTATAGATTTTATTAAAGCATTTTATCGAGTTGACAGACAAAAACTTTTAGATATCTTAACTGATGATGGAACACCCAAATCAACTGATCCAAACAATTTTAATCTGTATAAAATAACATCATAGCAGTACAAATAGGAACAGAATTGTCAGATTGGAAACATATAAATTGCGGAGTCAGACAAGGATGCCCTCTATCACCACTTCTATTTAATGTATACATTAATGCTATCATCAGACACTGGAGATTGACAGTTCATGGTAATATTCCTCTCTCAAGACACACAATTTTAGACACACTCTTATATGCAGATGATCAGGCTCTTTTCGGCAATAATGAAGATGAATTACAATATTCCACTCATCATCTTAATATAATAGCCCAACGATTTAACATGGAAATATCAACAACAAAATCTAAAGTTATGGCCTTTCAAGGGAAATTCCCAGTAAGAAGTAAAATTTGTATTCAGAATTCAATATTAGAGCAAGTAAATTCATTTAAATACTTGGGATATAATCTAACTTATAATGAGGAATGTGATGTATCCTTTAAAATACAAAACTACAATAAAGCTTTAAGAATTCTCAACCAAGTTTTTAAACCATCAAAAGTGCAGAGACACACAAGAATGAAAATCTATAAAGTTCTCGCTAGATCCATAATCTGTTATGGCAGTGAAGCTTGGACCATCAGAACTCAGGATGGCCGTCATATTACAGCCACGGAGATGAAATTTCTGCGACGAACTGCAGGCTATAGCTTTCTAGACCACCAAAGAAATTCAACAATAGTCAGAGAGTTAAACATCGAACCTATATGTGAATACCTCCAAGAATATAGAAACAATTGGCTAGCCCATATTCAGCGCATGGATCTCACAGAATATCAAAACAAATTCTTCACTACATTCCTCGAGGCAGAAGATCTGTGGGTCGACCTTTTCGGAGATGGCGGGAGACCGTAACGGGCCACTGGGCCTAATACTTGAAGGCAGATGATGATGATGATGACATTATTGCCCATGCAGCAATTGTAATTTGCTGTTGCATATTCAACGCCATTTTGACTAATGACGTAAGTTCTACACTGTTTTGTTTTATTCCATTGTTGTAATTTGAAAAAATTGCCTTTCCAACGGTAATTTCATATTTCTTGTAACGGTAATATTTTCATCACACAACGCGATCAAACGTATAGCCATATTTATGATTCACACCATATATAGGCTACATATTGTATGCGTTTGTTCACAATCTAGTGGCCGCAATATTTTTAGAATCAAACTCTGCATATAGAAATCAATTTAATGAAGTAAGATCGAATTTGTTAACCAGTAAAATCGGGCAATTAAGAGTAGAGGTTAACCTGAAGCGAAAATTTAAAAATCAATATAGCGGTCGGAATGTTTTCCATTTTTAATCGAAACTCCTTATATTACGTTACAATGAAAAGAGAAACGCAGTACAAAATTAGCGAATTCCGACTTTATCTGAAACCCGAAATTAAAAATCCTGCTAACAGCTTTTTTTTCTCTCTTTTTCACCCAGTACTCATTAATTAAACAACAAAAAGATATATACGGTTAATTCCCCAAATCAGCAGATTGACTTGCTGAGGAGTTCAAGTTTAGGCAAGTACTGCGTGACGGAGTATTTATATAGGCCTACCAGGATATGAGTGAAGAATCGGAATATATACAGAAATAAAGGTTCAAGCTTTTTTTTATTACAGAAAAATATGATTAATTTAACTTAATTAAAATAACGCTATACTTGTGTTCGGCGTAATATCAGGTCGAGGTTGTAGGCCTAATTCATCATCATCATAATTGGCTCGACAGTCCCATGTGGGCCTTGGCCGCCTTCAGAAGCTTATGCCAGACTTCCCTGTTCTGCACTTCATTCTTCCAGTTCTTTATTTTTAAAATCTTAATGTCTTGAATTATACCATCCTCCCATCTTAATTTAGGTCTTCCAAATTTTTGACCAATAGTGGTTGTTCATTGTAAATTCTTTTTGTAATCCTTTTGTTGTCCACGTGAATAATGTGTCCAGCCCATGCCAATCTATTAACTTTAACAAAATTCAGAATATCTGGCTGATTGTACAGTTTATACAATTCATTATTGTATCTCTTTCTCTATGCATTATTTTCTTTCACGGCACCAAAAATGGATCTCAGTATCTTCCTTTCAAAACGTCCTAATAATTCCTCATCAGATTTCAACATGGTCCAAGTTTCTGATGCATGTGTTAACACTGGTAGGCCTAATTAGATGATGCCTATCTTTTTGAAAATCTTTAATATGCAATGATGCCTGCTGATCTGCCTATCACTCCATCACAGGAACAAATATAAATTAATAATGACATTAGATTTTAGATTTAGATTTATTTAGCCTGGTGGAGTTAAGGCCATGTGGCCTTCTCTTCCACTCACCAGGACAAACATATATTACATCAGAATATAACAATCTCAATTAATTCTAATATTAAATACTAAATAAAATTTTGATCAAATAGATAATATCTATTATATTACGATCTATAATGCAACAAGTTAATGTTAGTTAAAATAAGACTAAAACTAATAATAAAATGTATATAAGCAAGACATATAGTTATGAAGAAGATATAGTGGATTGAAGTTTTGACGAGGTCAAACGAGATAATTATTGAGAAATCTGTCCATCGCCCAGACATCGTTGGTGGAGTCCCT
This sequence comes from Diploptera punctata, assembly GCA_030220185.1. Classification (NCBI taxonomy): domain Eukaryota; kingdom Metazoa; phylum Arthropoda; class Insecta; order Blattodea; family Blaberidae; genus Diploptera; species Diploptera punctata. Next base: position 180,720 of record JASPKZ010007245.1, on the reverse strand, counting down.
GTATGAATAAAGAATAGTTTAAAAAAACTAAAACAACACGCTTTATTAGAAAACCGAACTAAAAAATGAAATATAATTTCAATTTCCAACACACTTGTGATAAAATTAAAGTGGTCAACAAAAAAATCATCTCCAACACATCAGATATCTACAAAAAAAATAATTATACCATCAAAAGCGTGGGGTGCTCTATATCAATTAATATATTTGATAATAAACAGATATTGGTTAAAGTAAAGTATCTAAGAAGTAAACGTAAGAACCATAAAAAGCACCCCACGCTTTTGATGGTAACATTATTTTTTTTGTAGATAACTCTAGCTTTATTCTAGATGTGTTGGAGATGATTTTTTTGTTGACCACTTTAATTTTATCCCAAGCGTGTTGGAAATTAAAATTACTTTTCATTTTTTAGTTCGGTTTTCTAATAAAGCGTGTTGTTTTAGTTTTTTAAAACTATTATTTATTTTTTATTTTCTAGTTTGGTTTTCTAATAAAATGTGTTGTTTTAGTTTTCTTTAAACTATTATATATATTTTTTTAAATTTTTAGTTTAATTGATTATCATAAACCGGAATCCCACGAAAATTTTATTGCTTAATATTCTTCTAAAAAAAATCATCCGGGCCGGATTTGAACCAGCGACCTATGGATTACTTAAATTATATACCACTACAGTCCACCGCTTTACCAACTGAGCTCTTACAACGACTGACTAAAATGTCGATAAGTCCGAAACCTATTATACCGGGTTTTATTTATTTTTTTATTTTCTGATGATTCTGGACAGGATTTTCAAAAAAATTATGAAATTATTGTATTGTCAGTGGTCCTTTACAAGTATGGAGAGTTTCAAGTCGATCCAATGTTTTTAAGTGGGTGAAAATCGTGTTAAAATCCCGTTACATAGATACAGGTCAAGCTAATACAAAGCGTGTAAAAAGAGAGAAAATAGAGATAAAATAGATTAGAATGTAAAATCGATAAAATAGATTAGAATGTAAAATCGAAGAGAAGAAAATGAGATAAAAGAAAATAATTACTCTCTGGCACTTTTGAACCCATAGGTTCTTGACCGTGCGGAAATAAGCTATCCATACATCACTATTCTAAAATAATGATTTCCAATCATCCCCTGAATAATTTACCTCTCTCAAATCATGTTACTTTTATTCTCCCGCCTATTCTTGGCCTACCTATTGGGCGCTTTCCATCTGGTTTTCCTTCAAGGGGTTTTCATGCCCCTCTTTCATTCCTCATTCGTGCCAAATGTCCTGCTCATCGCTGTTTTACGAGACTTAACTGCCCTTACTATATCTGGTTTCCCTTAAAGATCATGTAGCTCACTGTAATGAAGTCTTCTCCATGCTATCTGTTTCTCTCTCTTTGAACAATTTTTTCCTAAGAACTTTATTCTCAAATATTTCTAATTTTTTCTCTTTCCTTAAAGTAAGAGTCCATGTTTCACACCCTTACAATAACTGGGAGAATAACGGTTTTATACTTTTTTAAGAGAGAGTGAGAGAGTAAGAGATGTTGGGATAACAAGAATCCCTGTAATACGTAATAGCATGCATTTCCAGAACTGAGCAAATGTTTCTTTCTGCGCCCCATTCTTGTTTGCAATAATTGTTCCCTGGTATTTAAAAATTTCTCACAGTTGTCTGTAATTGGTCCAAACGGTCCCCGAAATCATCATCCTCCATCACCGGTGTGCAAAGCAACGGGAAGCTACAACACTTACAATTCCCTAGTAAAGCTGCAAGCATAGCATGAAAATGGTATGATTGCAGTGAAGGACCTGCCTTCGGGCAGAATTACTATGGATGGATGGTCTTTAATTGTCCATTTCCACTTGATAGTTTTATGTCCATCGCTGTGGTCTCGAGGGAGCGTGCTGTCTTGTCACGCAGCGGGCACGGGTTCGATCCCCGGTCGGGACATGCTTTCTGGGTGAGGATTTTTCGGGGTTTTTCCTCACCTGTAAGACAAATGTCAGGAAGCTTAAGGCCCAACGGTCCCCGAAAGTAATCCGGCCGTCATCATCATCATCACCAACCTTCACCGGTGTGGAAAGCAACGGGAAGCTACCACACCTATAATTCCCTAGTAAAGCTGCAAAGCATTGCATGAAAATGCTATGATTGCAGTGAAAGAGATGCCCTTGGGCAGAATTATTATGAATGGATTGTTTTATGACGAGTTCCTGCTCCTTTCTAATTCATTATGGGACCGCGTATTCGCGCAGAAACCTATTTTTATATAATTCCTGAATATAAGTGACAGGGTTTCACAAACGTTACAATACCAGAGACATACTCATTGCGGAAAAAAAAAAGAAAGAAATTTTCTTCCATTTTTTTCTATTTTCTTGCTGTTAATATAATTGCTCTTTATGTTGCTTCATATGGTTATAGCAAGATAGGCCAGTTCATCATTCTATTAGCTATAATATACAATTTTTGTTTTAGATAAGAGGGAGAAAGTTCACTGAGAAAAAAAACAAGACATGGACCTATCTTGTTTGTACCGGTTTTCGACTTATCTGATTTTCCCAGGGATGAGTGTTCTTGTCTTACACATTTTAAACTTTAAATTCTGATACAAGCGCTGATATTGTAGAAGACGTTGAACTGAATAGTATTAAATAACATGAACTTTCTATTACTTCCGTATTTAATTTATTTATGTGGATGATTTTTATCTGTTAATAATGCTTTTAGTGATTTGAAGGTTCGAAGTTCATTTTACTTGTTGCCTATTTTCACTCTGCAAAAATGTGTTGCATTTTGATCCTACCGACATTTCATTTTTTTATGTTTATATTAAACCAATTTCTGTGCAGGTTTTACAAAATAATTACGCATAAATTAAATTTGTCTAGAAAACCAAACTTTATTTAGAAATTACACGCATTCATTTTTTGTCAAAAGTAAGAAATTAACTATTACAATATTATGTCACATGAATTTACATACAATTGTAAAGTTTAAAATACAAAGTTACAAGTATTGATATGATACGATGACGACGACGACGGCGATGACGATGACGATGACGATGATGATGATAATAATAATGATGATAATAATAATGATAATAATAATAATGATAATACTAATGATAATGATGATAATAATGATAATACTAATACTAATAATAATAATAATAATAATAATAATAACGATAATGATAATAATAATGATAATAATAATAATGATAATAATAATGATAATAATAATGATGATAATAATAATGATAATAATAATGATGATAATAATAATAATGATAATAATAATGATAATATTAATGATAATAATAATAATGATAATATTAATGATAATAATTATAATGATAATAATAATGATAATAATAATCATTATTATTATTATTATTAATAATGATAATAATAATTATTATTATTTATTATTATACGTTAAAGAAATAACATAACTCTTAGTATTGCCAGTTTAAGTATATATCGAAACTAATTGTAATTTAGAATAAACTACTTTGATATGTAGATATAACAATAAAATAATTTTTTGCTCGTACTGAAATTGTAACGAACTGGGCTACAGTAGTTTATATTATATTATTTCTTTTTAATCTTAAGTTAATAAAAATAGGCTTAGATATGCGAAATTGTTAGAAATATCATTTAATTTTCTGTCACACATAAAAACCATGTCAAGTGTTACCACCAGTTATATTAAGCAGGTCTATACTGTACGAAATAGGAACAAAAAATTGTGCTACAATACGATATATAGAAATATTATAACCCAAAATTACCTATTTTTAAAATCTACCGAAACGAAGTGTACTTGTGAATAAAATAAATTGAAATATATGTGAAATATTTAGAGATTTTTTCCTCATACTGAATTGTAATGGACCGAGTTACAGTAGTTTGTTTTCTAATCTTAGTTCATGAAGATGCCTAGCCTATACGAAATTTGCAATGTCATGCTTTACACAGTACAGTTTTTTGTAAATATGAAACGAAATCACGTCACATGTGTTTACCATGAAATATATGCTAAAGCGTAAAATACAAAAACAGCTAATAAAAATAGAATATAATCATTACTATGTATACGGTAGGAACAATAAAACCCAAATTATATATTTAAAATATACCGCCAAAAGACTTTTGGATGGTGTTTCTCTTGAGGAAACAGGTCAACAAATGACCTAAATTCGTGAATGTACTATGATGATGATGAAATATACCGCAATTAGGCCCAAACTATTAATGAGTAAAATAAATTTGTTTGTTTTGATCGTAATATAATTGTAGTGGGTTACAATAGTTTATATCATATTATTTTGTTTTATAAATAAAAGTAAAAATAAAAAAAGATAATATAATTCTTAATTTGAACAAATAACTTAGTATTCCCAGTTATAAAATCTACCATAATCAACTAAAATTTAGAATAATATACTTTTAATTGCAGATAAAATGTTCAATTTTTTGTTCGTACTGGTTTTACAAAACAAAAATCTATTGTAATTATAATTAGCTAGATTACAGGAGTTCAAACAAATACGAAATTATTTGCATTATTGTTCTCCTTGTAATTTTATGTCTAAATGAAGCAATTTCATAGGCTGTAACAACTATATCATGTATAAATTAAGAAAAACAGTAGAACTATCTAAAAAGTACAATAAAATTATAATGTATAGAAGTATTATAACTCTTAACATTTCCAATTTTAAAATTTACCAAATCTAATCACATTTCTGAATAAAATACATATAAATACAAGTTAAACATTAAAAGAATTAAACATTTGTTTTGATCTTAGTATAATTGTAGTTAATTAGGTTATAATAGTTTATGTCATGTTATTTGTTTTTAATATTATATTAATCAAGATGCATAATTATACTAAATTATTGGCAATGTCTTGCTTTACACACGTGTAGTTTTCTGCCAAAGAAACAATCACAAAAAAACCTTAATGTCACGTGTGTTTATCAACTATTATATAGACATAAAATACAAAACACCATCAATTATATAAAGTATACTATAAATAACACCAAAATAAAATTATAATAGGTATGACTGAACTGTAATCATGCAATTACTAATACAAGGTTTTTATAATCTTATCTTTCTAAACTCAAATGCATCAAGATCCTTAAACAAGTGCATTGGCAGCAACCGTGCAAAATTCAAAATAGTTAAAAGAAAGTATAAAACAATTTGTAAACAAAATTATTCTTCGACACACACGCCATTTTGAGTTTATCTGTTTATATGTTGGTCATCTTATGTGTGTTAAAATAAGTGATGTCTTGATCGAATAAGTATTACCACCTTGTTATGACATATATTCTATGATATGCTGTTCTCTTAAAAATGCGGTTTTTTGTCATGTTTGATACTTTATAAAGTAATATATTTAAAGAGTAATGCTGGGAATGTTTCATATTATGCAATCATTATTTGCTGTGTTTCAATATTCTGTAGTTGCACCTAATGAAATTATCTAAACAATTCATTTCAGAAGATTTGGTTAAACTGTGGAACGGGCGAAATTATGTAATACCGGAGTACCATTGTTACTATAATTGTGTTTCATAATCAGGTCAGGCGCGAAGAATATTACAATAGCAGGTGTGTTTTTCTGGGTGGAGTGTCAGCACGAAGTGAAGAGGCTATTCGAAAAAAGGAACATGCTTGGATATTTTCTATTTTTGTCCAGAATCTTCTGAAATATCTGCCCTAAAATAATAATGGGCATATTTCTTTCATCTTCCGATGATACAGAAAGGAAAACTCCTGAAGATATTGCTGAATCTGGAAAAGCCTCGTAATTAAGAGTTGTTTCTTATGGCATTGAAGTGGTCTATTGTAATTCTTATATTCAAATCGACATTAATTTCTTCAGATTGTCCCTCTCATATTCTGAAAATTAATGTTGAATGAATTATAATGCAAGAAGAAAATAGGGAGACCAAAGTTAACATTGAAGGAAAGCATGAAGATAGTAATGCAAGCAAAAAGGCTAAGCATTAAAGACGCCCAAAATCGTAGGCTTTGGAGGTTTGGCACGGGAAGAAGTTAGAAGCTGTAAAAACCCGAAGTTAGAAAGAAATATAATTTATTATAGTTTGGGATTTATATGTTATTATCAGAGATTAGATTTGAATGTTTAATATCATTGTTCCAATCGATTGCTTGGACAGTTCTGTGATATTCAGATTTAAATATTTTTTACTTCATCATCATCATCATAGTACATTCACGAATTTAGGCCATTTGTTGACCTGTTTCGGCCTCAAGAGAAACACCATCCAGAAGTCTTTTGAGTGGATTTTTTACTTCTGAAGTGATAAATATCCCGTTACTCAGTATCTTCAGTATCACTCGTTTCAGTACCTTCTATACCACAGGTAGCAACCTCTTGTTGGTAACGTTGTGAACTTCCATTGTTAGATACTGGTAACTGAAGGGGAAGAGGATTAACAAACGTGGGTTCGAATCGAGCTTGCTGTTCTGAATAATCTTGGAACAGACGAATATATGATTGTTGTTGATTCAGTACCAGGTGCAAATACACTTGTTTGTGTATCAAATGAACCTGAAAATGTTAAACCTTCATTTGTTTGTGAAACAATGGGACGATTTGCTGGACTAGATATTGGAGAAAGTAATGCTGAAGGAAACACACATGAATTTGGGTTAGATTTCATACTATCCGAAGATGACTCTGAAAATGTTGGTTGGTGAATTGTTGGCGAATTAGATAATGCCGATTCTTGATTCGAAGCATTTTCTACGTTAGGATCAGGAAATGATGTTGAATGAATAAAATGCTAGAGGGGACACCCTTATATCTGAAAACGATTTAAAACTTCCTGGAGGTGAAGGTGATTTTGGAAATATCTGTGAGCATGTAGTTGAAACTGTAGTTAATTTTGCAGGGCCAGGATTTTGTATGGTAAGAATTTGGGATGAAGGTGCCGAATCAAATGATGAATCTGATCCACTCAAATGTCTGAGTGATGCCAAGTTTGCTGAACAAGAAGGCACGTGTTGAGAAAAATGAGATCTTTTCCTTGATGGTCGAATGTTTTCCAGCGATACTCTTGTTAGATTAACAGTATCTTCAGTATCATTCGTTTCAGTACCTTCTATTCCACATGTAGCAATCCCTTGTTGTTAATGTTGTGAACTTCCATCGTAAGATACTGGTAACTGAAGGGGAAGAGGATTAACAAACGTGGGTTCGAATTGAGTTTGCTGTTCTGACACAGATGATCTTGGAACAGACGAATATATGATTGTTGTTGATTCTGTACCGGGTGAAATAACACTTGTTTGTGTATCAAATGAACTTGAAAATATTAAATCTTCATTTGTTTGTGAAACAATGGGACGACTTACTGGAGTAGATATTGGAGAAAGTAATGGTGGAGGGAACACACATGAATCTCGGATAGATTTCATACTATCCGAGGACGACTCTGTAAATGTAGATTGGTGATTTGTTGGCGAATTAGATAATGCCGATTCTTGATTCGAAGCAGTTTCCAAGTTAGGATCAGGAAATGATGTTGAATAAAATGCTAGAGGGGACACCCTTATATCTGAAAACGATTTAATACTTCCTGGAGGTGAAGGTGATTTTGGAAATATCTGTGAGCATGTAGTTGAAACTGTAGTTAATTTTGCAGGGCCAGGATTTTTTATGGTAAGAATTTGGGATGAAGGTGCCGAATCATATGATGAATCTGATCCACTCAAATGTCTGAGTGATGCCAAGTTTGCTGAACAAGAAGGCACGTGTTGAGAAAAATGAGATCTCTTCGTTGATGGTCGAATGTTTTCCAGCGATACTCTTGTTAGGTTAACAGTATCTTCAGTATCACTCGTTTCAGTACCTTCTATTCCACATGTAGCAATCCCTCGTAGGTAAGGTTGTGAACTTCCATTGTCAGATACTGGTAACTGAAGGGGAAGAGCATTAACAAACGTGGGTTCGAATCGAGCTTGCTGTTCTGACACGGATAATCTTGGAACAGACGAATATATGATTGTTGTTGATTCTGTACCAGGTGAAATAACACTTGTTTGTGTATCAAATGAACTTGAAGATATTAAATCTTCATTTGTTTGTGAAACAATGGGACAACTTACTGGAGTAGATATTGGAGAAAGTAATGGTGGAGGGAACACACATGAATCTCGGATAGATTTCATACTATCCGAGGACGACTGTGAAAATGTGGGTTGGTGATTTGTTGGCGAATTAGATAATGCCGATTCTTGATTCGAAGAATTTTGTACGTTAGGATCAGGAAATGATGTTGAATAAAATGCTAAAGGGGACACCCTTATATCTGAAAACGATTTAATACTTCCTGGAGGTGAAGGTGATTTTGGAAATATCTGTGAGCATGTAGTTGAAACTGTAGTTAATTTTGCAGGGCCAGGATTTTGTATGGTAAGTATTTGGGATGAAGGTGCCGAATCATATGATGAATCTGATCCACTCAAATGTCTGAGTGATGCCAAGTTTGCTGAACAAGAAGGCACGTGTTGAGAAAAATGAGATCTCTTCAATGATGGTCGAATGATTTCCAGCGATACTCTTGTTAGGTTAACAGTATCTTCAGTATCACTCGTTTCAGTACCTTCTATTCCACATGTAGCAATCCCTCGTTGGTAACGTTGTGAACTTCCATTGTCAGATACTGGTAACTGAAGGGGAAGAGCATTAACAAACGTGGGTTCGAATCGAGCTTGCTGTTCTGACACGGATAATCTTGGAACAGACGAATATATGATTGTTGTTGATTCTGTACCAGGTGAAATAACACTTGTTTGTGTATCAAATGAACTTGAAGATATTAAATCTTCATTTGTTTGTGAAACAATGGGACGACTTACTGGAGTAGATATTGGAGAAGAGAGTAATGGTGGAGGGAACACACATGAATCTCTGATAGATTTCATACTATCCGAGGACGACTGTGAAAATGTGGGTTGGTGATTTGTTGGCGAATTAGATAATGCCGATCCTTGATTCGAAGAATTTTCTACGTTAGGATCAGGAAATGATGTTGAATAAAATGCTAGAGGGGACACCCTTATATCTGAAAACGATTTAATACTTCCTGGAGGTGAAGGTGATTTTGGAAATATCTGTGAACATGTAGTTGAAACTGTAGTTACTTTTGCAGGGCCAGGATTTTGTATGCTAAGTATTTGGGATGAAGGTGCCGAATCATATGATGAATCTGATCCACTCAAATGTCTGAGTGATGCCAAGTTTGCTGAACAAGAAGGCACGTGTTGAGAAAAATGAGATCTCTTCAATGATGGTCGAATGATTTCCAGCGATACTCTTGTTAGGTTAACAGTATCTTCAGTATCACTCGTTTCAGTACCTTCTATTCCACATGTAGCAATCCCTCGTTGGTAACGTTGTGAACTTCCATTGTCAGATACTGGTAACTGAAGGGGAAGAGCATTAACAAACGTGGGTTCGAATCGAGCTTGCTGTTCTGACACGGATAATCTTGGAACAGACGAATATATGATTGTTGTTGATTCTGTACCAGGTGAAATAACACTTGTTTGTGTATCAAATGAACTTGAAGATATTAAATCTTCATTTGTTTGTGAAACAATGGGACGACTTACTGGAGTAGATATTGGAGAAAGTAATGGTGGAGGGAACACACATGAATCTCTGATAGATTTCATACTATCCGAGGACGACTGTGAAAATGTGGGTTGGTGATTTGTTGGCGAATTAGATAATGCCGATTCTTGATTCGAAGAATTTTCTACGTTAGGATCAGGAAATGATGTTGAATAAAATGCTAGAGGGGACACCCTTATATCTGAAAACGATTTAATACTTCCTGGAGGTGAAGGTGATTTTGGAAAATCTGTGAGCATGTAGTTGAAACTCTAGTTACTTTTGCAGGGCCAGGATTTTGTATGCGTAAGTATTTGGGATGAAGGTGCCGAATCATATGATATGATGATGATCCACTCAAATGTCTGAGTGATGCCAAGTTTGCTGAACAAGAAGGCACGTGTTGAGAAAAATGAGATCTCTTCAATGATGGTCGAATGATTTCCAGCGATACTCTTGTTAGGTTAACAGTATCTTCAGTATCACTCGTTTCAGTACCTTCTATTCCACATGTAGCAATCCCTCGTTGGTAACGTTGTGAACTTCCATTGTCAGATACTGGTAACTGAAGGGGAAGAGCATTAACAAACGTGGGTTCGAATCGAGCTTGCTGTTCTGACACGGATAATCTTGGAACAGACGAATATATGATTGTTGTTGATTCTGTACCAGGTGAAATAACACTTGTTTGTGTATCAAATGAACTTGAAGATATTAAATCTTCATTTGTTTGTGAAACAATGGGACGACTTACTGGAGTAGATATTGGAGAAAGTAATGGTGGAGGGAACACACATGAATCTCGGATAGATTTCATACTATCCGAGGACGACTGTGAAAATGTGGGTTGGTGATTTGTTGGCGAATTAGATAATGCCGATTCTTGATTCGAAGAATTTTCTACGTTAGGATCAGGAAATGATGTTGAATAAAATGCTAAAGGGGACACCCTTAAATCTGAAAACGATTTAATACTTCCTGGAGGTGAAGGTGATTTTGGAAATATCTGTGAGCATGTAGTTGAAACTCTAGTTACTTTTGCAGGGCCAGGATTTTGAATGGTAAGTATTTGGGATGAAGGTGCCGAATCATATGATGAATCTGATCCACTCAAATGTCTGAGTGATGCCAAGTTTGCTGAACAAGAAGGCACGTGTGGAGAAAAATGAGATCTCTTCAATGATGGTCGAATGATTTCCAGCGATACTCTTGTTAGGTTAACAGTATCTTCAGTATCACTCGTTTCAGTACCTTCTATTCCACATGTAGCAATCCCTCGTTGGTAACGTTGTGAACTTCCATTGTCAGATACTGGTAACTGAAGGGGAAGAGCATTAACAAACGTGGGTTCGAATCGAGCTTGCTGTTCTGACACGGATAATCTTGGTACAGACGAATATATAATTGTTGTTGTTTCTGTACCAGGTGAAATAACACTTGTTTGTGTATCAAATGAACTTGAACATATTAAATCTTCATTTGTTTGTGAAACAATGGGACGACTTACTGGAGTAGATATTGGAGAAAGTAATGGTGGAGGGAACACACATGAATCTCGGATAGATTTCATACTATCCGAGAACGACTGTGAAAATGTGGGTTGGTGATTTGTTGGCGAATTAGATAATGCCGATTCTTGATTCGAAGAATTTTCTACGTTAGGATCAGGAAATGATGTTGAATAAAATGCTAGAGGGGACACCCTTATATCTGAAAACGATTTAATACTTCCTGGAGGTGAAGGTGATTTTGGAAATATCTGTGAACATGTAGTTGAAACTGTAGTTACTTTTGCAGGGCCAGGATTTTGTATGCTAAGTATTTGGGATGAAGGTGCCGAATCATATGATGAATCTGATCCACTCAAATGTCTGAGTGATGCCAAATTTGCTGAACAAGAAGGCACGTGTTGAGAAAAATGAGATCTCTTCCTTGATGGTCGAATGTTTTCCAGCGATACTCTTGTTAGGTTAACAGTATCTTCAGTATCACTCGTTTCAGTACCTTCTATTCCACATGTAGCAATCCCTCGTTGGTAACGTTGTGAACTTCCATTGTCAGATACTGGTAACTGAAGGGGAAGAGCATTAACAAACGTGGGTTCGAATCGAGCTTGCTGTTCTGACACGGATAATCTTGGAACAGACGAATATATGATTGTTGTTGATTCTGTACCAGGTGAAATAACACTTGTTTGTGTATCAAATGAACTTGAAAATATTAAATCTTCATTTGTTTGTGAAACAATGAGACGACTTACTGGAGTAGATATTGGAGAAAGTAATGGTGGAGGGAACACACATGAATCTCGGATAGATTTCATACTATCCGAGGACGACTGTGAAAATGTGGGTTGGTGATTTGTTGGCGAATTAGATAATGCCGATCCTTGATTCGAAGAATTTTCTACGTTAGGATCAGGAAATGATGTTGAATAAAATGCTAGAGGGGACACCCTTATATCTGAAAACGATTTAATACTTCCTGGAGGTGAAGGTGATTTTGGAAATATCTGTGAGCAAGTAGTTGAAACTGTAGTTAATTTTGCATGGCCAGGATTTTCTATGGTAAGAATGTGGGATGAAGGTGCCGAATCAAATGATGAATCTGATCCACTCAAATGTCTGAGTGATGCCAAGTTTGCTGAACAAGAAGGCACGTGTTGAGAAGAATGAGATCTCTTCGTTGAAGGTCGAATGTTTTCCAGCGATACTCTTAGGTTAACAGTATCTGCAGTATCACTCTTTTCAGTACCTTCTATTCCACATGTAGCAATCCCTCGTTGGTAACGTTGTGAACTTCCATTGTCAGATACTGGTAACTGAAGGGGAAGAGCATTAACAAACGTGGGTTCGAATCGAGCTTGCTGTTCTGACACGGATAATCTTGGTACAGACGAATATATGATTGTTGTTGATTCAGTACCAGGTGCAATAGCATTTGTTTGTGTAAGAAATGAAGTTGAAAATATTAAATCTTCGCTTGTTTGTGAAACAATGGGACGATTTACTGGAGTAGATATTGGTGAAAGTAATGCTGAAGGGAACACACATGAATCTCGGGTAGATTTCATACTATCCGAAGATGACTCTGTATGTGTAGGTTGGGGATTTATTGGTGAATTAGATAATGCCGATTCTTGATTCGAAGCAGTTTCTACGTTAGGATCAGGAAATGATGTTGAATAAAATGCTAGAGGAGACACCCTTATATCTGAAAACGATTTAATAGTTCCTGGAGGTGAAGGTGATTTTGGAAATATCTGTGAGCATGTAGTTGAAACTGTATTTACTTTTGCAGGGGCAGGAGTTTGTATGGTAAGTACTTGGGATGAAGGTGCCGAATCGAATGATGAATCTGACCCACTCAAATGTGTGAGTGATGCCACGTTCGCTGAACAAGAATGCACATGTTGAGAAAAATGAGATCTCTTCCTTGATGGTCGAATGTTTTCAAGCGATAATATTGTTGGATTAGCAATGGAAATATCAGGGTTATGAGAAGATTTAGACACTTTTTGTGTTACCTCTTGGATAGAAGACCTGTACAATAAATTACATGCTTCCTCAGTGCGAGCATTTTTTCTTTTGTTTGAATCTTTGGGCAACTCCGAGGAGAAATTGGCAATACGAATTGGAGATTGATGTCTAGAAGTATCTCTTGAATGTGCCCGAGAAAACTGTGTAATAGTTAAAGAGTCACTAGTAATGGGAATAAACTGATCTTCCATTTCATTTGATGGGTCTGGTGAAATTGTTGATGGTGTATTTGTTAATGATGAATCATCGAGTAAATCAGTCGTGGCTGTATGTTCTAATGCAGGAACTCCACTCAAATATGTTTGTTCAGATGATGTAATAACTATATTGACATCTGCGATACGTGTAACGGTAACTGTCATTGATGGAGCAATATCAGGTCTAGAATGTTGTGTAATGTTGTCTGCTTGTAAGATTGGTGTGTTGTGTTGCAATGAAGTTAATGGTGGAATTAGGTAACTGTGCTGTTGACTTCTAACCATCGATGTTGAAGGAACCGAATATAGTAAGCAAGAGGGTGGCAGTCCTAATGAAACTGGTCTGTCCGTAGCTATATTAGTGGTTCGTTTGTGCTTTGATTTACTTTTCCTTGGTGATGTATCAGATATAAATGTAGTAACTGAAGTAAAAGTAGTAGCAGAAGTAAGCCTGGTAGAAATGACATTTCTTGCTTGGTATGTTTGATCAGTTCTTACTTGCGAACAAGTTTTTGTTACTACAGGATTAGCTAGCACATCACAAGAAGTAGTTTGTCCTCCTGAGACATTTAGTTTTGCTCTCGTGGATACTGGATTTGAGATAGATGGTTGAATATTTTTACTTTTATGAATATTTTTTATTCCGTCCGCTTTCTCGTGTGGATTTTCTGCTAAATTGTTACTCGATTTTAGTTTTTTTGGTTTATGAGGAATTGAAGGCACAGGACTTGAATCATCAACATCTGTTGGTGTTAGCTCTCTGTATTGAAAAGGAGTAATGTTAATTTGAGATGAAGTATTTATTTGAGATGCCAGAGTATTAGATACATTTGAAGTTCTACGTAATTTTGAAGCTTGTGGTTTTTGATCACCTTGTTCGATTGATCCATGCGAAGAAACAGAAAGACTTGTTGAAATAGGTGGAATTGAGTATGCTGTTGAAATTATTGTTATTCTGCCAGGTGTAGGTGGAGGATATTCTGGAGTTACTATAGGTGAAAATGATCTTAGATTAAAGGGAGAGCGTCTGTAAAGTTCCAAAGAGGAGTGGTGTGGTTTTAAATCGCTAGACATATCATTCGACGGTCTATTGTGTTCCCTTCCGGTATATCTTCGAACACTTCGTTTTGATCTATTCTGATCACCTCGTTTTGATTCCATTGCTGATGGACCTGGATGATTTGATTGCGGATGCTTTAATAGTTTCAAGGATGGAGAAAACTTTGTCGTAATATTTTCATTTTTTGAACAAGTTTTTGAAAAGTCTGAGGAAGATGCTGATTTAGATATAGATTTTTCTGGAAATGAAGATGAGGTTTTCGATATCGAGGATTGATCTTGTGTTTTATTCCTAGCAAAAGTTACCGATAACTTTGTTGACTTTCCTGATGTAATTGTTGAAGTTCTCTCTTTTGAACGTTTTGTTATATTTCGATCAGACTTCTGCAACTTTTGTGATTTTGACTTCAATTTTGAACGATACCCTGGAATTATTAATGGCGATGTTTTGTGTTGTATTTCCCTCGACTTTAATGACGATGTACTTACAGTTTTAAGTAATTCACGTGAAACTGAAGTTTGACTTGAATGTTTTTCCGATTCTGAAGATTCTGACGTTAAAACTGGAATTGTTGATAAATGCTGACTTGATATTGATTGATGCCCTGATGTTGGTGTTTTATGTTTACTCTCCTCTAACTCACTTGGTGATGGATTTTCAGTTTTTAATGGTTCACTTAAAGACAAAGTACGACTTGAATCTTGCTTCGATTCTGATGATTTTGACATTGATGGCCGTTCAGTTAACCGTGAACGTGAGTGACTTGCTAGCGACAACATGCCCTGAGAAATGGGATTAATGCGTTTATATTTATTTGACTGAACTCGGAATGGTTTATATAGAGTTTTTCTTCCATGTTCTGCAGCGTTTGCGAATATTTGTGATTTTTTATCTTTAGAACTTTCCGAAGAACTTAAATTTGTTACAGCAGACAATGAGGATTCTTTTTTCAAAGAAGATGCTACAGATCAAATGCACGTGGCCTTATGGCTTCAATTGAAGCTTGTGCTAGATGTTGGATATCTTTAGAATCTGCTGATACAGTTTTCGTATGTATTGTTGGAGTTTGTGACGCTTCCACTTTAGAGATCGTTGGATGACGGCTCATATCTTGTGATGTTATTGTTGATGTTTTAGTGGTCATGGTTCTTGACGTTTGTAAAATTTCCTTTCCAGAAACTGAACATTTTTTTAATTTACTTGATTTTTAGGCATAGTAGTCCTTTTTTCCTCTGGTAAGGAGACATACCGTCGATATTTTGAAGAACTCGACGATTTATCAAAGGAAGATGTTTGCTTTTCCTTAGCTGTTGGCACTAAATCTGGTGCGGAACGACGTAATAAATTTGAAGATTTCTCTTTCCCTCGGTGACATTCTTCGGATGATTTGGAAGGGTCCGGCCTTTCCTTACCCTCAGTCTGTAAATTTCAGGAAAACAATTATTTGAATCCGTCAAAAAATACTAATTTTATTTAATTTGATTTCAGTACTGTAGTATTCACTAAATTAACTAAGCTAAATAATGGGCACTACCGAACTCCAAGGTTCACGGCCGTGTGGACATACGCTCTCCACATATCTATATTCCATTTCTGATCTAATTTCTTCCAAATAATTCCCTGTTTTCAAATTTGCATTTTCTAAATACATGCCCCTATTTGATTTTAAATTTCGTGTCACATGCTCTGCCTATTGCACAATGTGACTTAATAATTTTTACATTTGACTTCATATAAAATCACATAGAACATTTATATTGTTTCCTCCATTCGCCTTTTTGTTTGTCCCTTTTTGATCCAAGTAATTTCCTAGGCTGTCTATTTTCAAATGCAGATAATAATTTATCCTATGTTAATATAATAGTAATGCCAATAATATTAACAGTATTAAAGACAATGATAACAATAGGAATGACTGATAAAGATGCTAATAATTATAAGAATGTTAATGACGATGATAACAATAATTACAATAATTAGAAAGTTTGTGCTCGTACTGATTTGTACTAAACTGAGTTACAATAATCTGTTTTTTTTAATCTTAGGTTCATGAAGATCCATATACGGCACGTATCTAAGAATTGTGGATTTACTAATGACCGAAGACCGAGGAATGTTCCAGGAAATGAGAGAAATGAGAGTTTTTAAAATGTACTAACCACAACAGAAAATCAGAAAACCTACAAATTGATGACATGCAAATTAACTCAGTACAATCATTTAAATACCTACGTACTAAAGTAAATGGACACAATGCAATAGAAGAGGAAATTAGGGAAAGATTGGTAAATGGGAATAAAGCTTATTTTGTAAATATAACCTTATTTAAAAGCAAATTAATACCAAAAATGCAAAAGATAGGCTTATACAAAACACTCATTAGACCAGTAGTTACATACGTTTGTGAAATTTGGGTCCTAAAAGAAACAATAAAACAGAAATTATTAATTTTTGGTAGAACAATTTTAAGAAGAATATCTGGACCAAATAGAGGAACTGATGGAGAATCAAAACAAATAACGAACTAAAAAAATTAATAAAAAATTAGTATATAGTAAACCACATAAGATCTCTCAGAATTGGTTGGCTAGGTCATTTGATTAGAATGTATGATCAGAGACTGGTCAAGAAACTCTACAAATGCAAACCTATAGGAGGCAGAGCTGTTGGAAGACCGGAGATCAGATGAGAGGATGACACAATGAACGTTCTAAAGAAAATGAAAGACTAATTTAAATAAGCAAGAGACAGATTGACATGGAGGAAGATTGTTGAGAGGGCCAAAACTTTCACTTTTGAAGTTGTCGTGCTTTAGGATGATGATGAATGAGAATTTTTAGGTTAGACTGTGCACGAATTATAGTGACATAATCTATGTTGTACGATCACAGATACTATTGCCTTTTTTTCTCTCTACAACGGTTAAAACAGATTAAATTATGAAATAATACATCATTGGAACTAATTACTGAGGCTGCTGATTTATTTTTGTTTTATCCAATTTGCTCACTGACATGTTTTGGTATCATTGTGAAACACGACACACTTACCTTCGATTTTTTATCAGAGTTCTTGTTGCCATCTTTTTTATCTCGAATCATTGATAAGCCGTCTTGATGATTTGTGTTAACGCATGTGTTTTCTATAATTTGGATTCTATGAAATTTATTATTATTTTATTAGTGTGTTTTTAAATGCTATCGTACATATATCTGCGTTGTCATGCCACCTGTCAACACAACATGGATACAAAGTTACAATAATTAATATTCAATCAAATAAATAGGGTGTAAATTATATAAGCTGTCATGTTTATACCGTTTATATAATATCGGGGAAATATATCCATAAGAGTAGCTGC
Source organism: Diploptera punctata (assembly GCA_030220185.1). Classification (NCBI taxonomy): domain Eukaryota; kingdom Metazoa; phylum Arthropoda; class Insecta; order Blattodea; family Blaberidae; genus Diploptera; species Diploptera punctata. Next base: position 162,892 of record JASPKZ010007245.1, on the reverse strand, counting down.
CCTATAAAATGGATTGTCTTAAATAATAAAGAAGGGATTGTTAAGGAACTGATACAGTAACATAGTATAAATAAATAATATTAAAAAAAACTAAAACAACACGCTTTATTAGAAAACCGAACTAAAAAATTAAAAATAATTTTAATTTTCAACACGCTTGGGATAAAATTAAAATGGTCAACAAAAAAATCATCTCCAACACATCTAGAATAAAGCTAGAGTTATCTACAAAAAAAAAATTACCATCAAAAGCGTGGGGTGCTTTTTATGGTCCTTACGATTTCTTCTTAGAAACTTTACTTTTATCAATATGTGTTTATTATAAAATATATTAATTGATACAGAGCACCACATGCTTTTGATGGTAAAACTATTTCTTTTGTAGGTAACTCTAGTTTTATTCTAGATGTGTTGGAGATTATTTTTTGTTGACCACTTTAATTTTATCCCAAGCGTGTTGGAAATTAAAACTATTTTTCATTTTTTAGTTCGGTTTTCTAATAAAGCGTGTTGTTTTAGTTTTTAATATTAATTTTTTAGTTTGGTTTTTTAAAAATGTAAATATCTTTAAATTCGATGCTATTGTCGTATGAGCTAGAAGTAATAACTCTTCTAAAAAATCCTCCGGGTCGGATTTGAAGTAGCGACCTATGGATTACTGAAATTATATACCATTACAGTCCACCACTCTACCAACTGAGCTACCACAACGATAGACTAAGAAGGCGATACGTCCGCAACTGCCCTCCCAGACACGGTTGTCTTTATTTTTTTGAAGTCCTGATGATCATCGGCCAGGATCTTAGAAAACCCCACATTTATGAACTTATGGTATTGACCTCAGGTTCCCTTTACAGGTATACAAAGTTTTCAAGTGGATCCAATATGTTTTTAAGTGGCGTTGTTGTGTAAAATCGCGAGGTTGAAAGATTCCGTACCACATAGACCGATACAGGTCAAGAAGTCGACAAGTCCGCAACCAATTAGACACCGGTATTTATTTTTGATTACTTCCCCCCTGGTGATCAGAGCCAGCGTTTATCTTTGCAAAACCCCATGTAACGACGTTATTATATTGGCAATGGGTTCTTTACAAGTATACAAAGTTTCAAGTCGATCCCAATGTTTTTAAAGTGGGTGGTAAAATCGTGTTGAAAGATTCCGGTCACAATAGATTACAAAGGTCAAGGTACTATACAGCGTGTTATAAAGCGTGTAAAAATACAAAGTAGAAAACCTGTTATTAGCCACGAACGCACACACACAAACACAACCACACACACACCACCACACACCCACACACACACACACAGTCTTGCTGTGAGAGAAGAAGTACGAAATCGAAAATATAGCGGAAATAATGATAGCAAACTCGGCTAACTAGTTGATACAGAGCTTTTTCGAGTATTCTTCTTCATTTTCACGAGCTAGCCACAAATTACATGCTTGGCTTGTAGTTGAATGCTGCTCTTGGTATAAATCTGGTTACATTCATTTATTTTCACATGTGTTAAACCATTTCTCTCTATCTTCTCTGAGTTTTTCATTTCAATGGATATATATTTAACTCTGTTCTTATATCTTCATTTGTGATCCGATCCAATATTGTGCAGCCTTTCTGTTCTTCTAACGAAGTTCATTTCTGCGCTCTGTATTCTACTTGTAATTTTTTGGTCGGTACGCCAAGTTTCGCTACCATAAAGTATTGCAGGGACACTGACCAATGTTATATAATCTAACTTTTAATGTGGTATCTGTCCCGCGCCCGTAGTCGAGACGGTTAAGGCATGAAGCACCTTGGCGCAGAGCTACGGGGATCGCGCTGCGTCTCCAGGGGCCCCCGAAGACATTTTCTCATGGTATTTCGGCCAGTATGGGACCAGGTGACAACACACCCGCATCGTGAGGACAATTTTGGGTTCCCAGCAAAAAAGTAGCGGCTCCAGCGCCCCTTGAGGATCCAGCTATAATGGCCCTGGGGGACTCACCGACATGCTAAACCACATGTCCACCCCTACAACTGGCTGTGGATCATATACCTCTGTGATTGAACACATGTGGATGTGAAGGGCCAGCAGCCGGCTGGGTTATTAAGGGCCAACCGCTGAAAAGTGGAATTAGGCACCCTCAATCGGACAGAAATTGGTATCTGTTCTCATGATTATTTCTTTAATGTTTTTGACGTAGTATAGTCCGCATATCACTTTTCGGTTATTATGCTTTAATCCTTATGAAAATATAGGTTTGGACGTTCGGGAATATTAATACCCCTAAGGACTAGATCACATCCATAGTAATTCTGCAAAGAAGGCAGGTTCTTCACTTGAAATCATAGCATTTTCATGCTATGCTTGCAGCTTTACTAGGAAAGTGTATGGCCCTGTGGTAGCTTCCCGTTGCTTTCAACACCGGTTGTGAAGTGTGTCCTGGATGGTGATGATGGCCATATGATTTTTCCGCGGGGACCGTTTGGGCCTCTCCCCCCCCAAAGTTTTGCCTGACATTTTGTATTACAGGTGAGGGAAAAACCCTGATAAAAAAACCTCACCCAAGGAAAAACTGCCCCCGAACGGGGATTGAAAACCAGGGCCCGTTGCGTGAAAAGGCAGCAAGGCTACCTCATGACTACACGGTTCTAGATTAGAGCCACAGGCTAGATGTGTGACATATAATGCTGAGTTGTGGAATATATATTTTATTACCAATATGACATAAATCATATATATCTAAATATATTATTCCCATATTACAGTAGAGGTTTGATGAAATCGGGTATTGCGTGATCGGGCTCAATTGCACTTTTACTAACTTTTGATATTACAGTTATACCAACAAGAAATGGAAAAATCATCCTGCGCAGACCCGGCAAGACATAGACGTCCAAAAGTGGAAAGTCACAAAAAACCCAAACTGGACATAAGGACCAAGGAAGACCAAAACATCGGTGGAAAGATCAAGACCATCTTCGCTAGGTTTACCGTACAGGCCACATGGCCTAAACGAATTTGTTCATGATGATGATGAGTTTTTTTGTTGTAAACTATAGCTTTCTTCTATATTTACTAACATGTTTTAATACTTTAAAGTTTTTCAAACAATTTTATAACATTATTAGACAATTTTGAAGTATTTATTTAAATACGCAAATTACAATATTACGACACTGTTAGACAATATTGTGGGTTGTGGTGTATTGCAGTCGATTTTTAATTACACGATTGATAGCAATTTTAATGCAAATATTCGTATTACGTAATGGTATTAATTAAATGACTCTTTGTAAAAGAAGCACAATTAAAGCATTTAAACATTATTTGAAATAAATTAGCTTAAATATGTTATTTCCATTCTAACCGTCGGCCATTTTGGAATCTAATAGAAGAACTGTTATAGGACAACTGTTATTGAATACAACTGTTATACATGTATCTGAAACTAAAAACTATCCTAACCTACATGTATAGGAACCTAGAAACTAACCTAACCTAATTCAATTACTCTAACCTACTCTAAATTAAGCTAATATGTAAAAGCAGACGTAAAATTATGTAATTGTATAAAAAGTATCCATACTTATTAGCAGTGAGTTATCGGTGATGTTGATATCGCTGGTTATTAATGCTCAATTTGTGAGCATTTGTATTAAAAATTAACGTGGTTATAGTTGATTATTAGAGAGTTTGTCGCTGGTTCATACAATAACTCATAGAATAACAGTTGAAACCACAGTTATTAGTATGGTCATGACCTCCATGATGAATTGTTAGAGCGGTCGGGACAGGAAATAGTCCCACTTTGTTTTCATATTTTGGACTAAAATATGACGAAGATAATAATTTTCCAGGACTGAAAAGAATAATTATATGTATATTTGTTGCATTTAAGTTATGTTAAAGTGCGTAAGTAAAAATCGATTGTGTTACACCCCGCCCATATTGTGATGCTAACTGCTATTTTCTCCACAGAGTGTATTACTTAGTCTATGATTTTCTATCGCTGTTTTGGGTTATCGCTGGTTGGATCGGCCTTAGGGAGTGATAAGTAAGTGTACACCCATTTTTAATAAACGTTTGGTAATTTTAATATTATTAATATCTATTTTTTAATATAGATTTAGGGATTTATTGCAAAGATTGGTCGTATAAATTTCATAGCAAGATGCTGCAATCTAGCGTAAGATTTTTGAACTTTAGTACGATACCGATAGTAATCGAAGGTGGGTTATCGCTGGCTCTATAAATTCTGGCGCATGCGCACTGTTGTTCTATAGGACTTCGAAAATATTTCACGTCAGTTTAAGTGCAGTTTTTCCCATGATCATTTTACCGGAAATTCGTGACAAACTTTTTAATCACTCTCCTTGTTGCGTCCAGTGCATTTGAAATCCCACTTATAAAGAGTCAACCCTTGGCACTTTTCATGGAACCACAATTCACATTTTCGACCTTGTATCCGTTCACCTTTAGTGTCCAAGAATATCTACTCAAAAATGTTCTTCAAACACAGACAAGTATTAAATCTAACAACTCCTAATATAAATGAAAACACTTCCTCTACAAGTTAATATAAAATTCGCCCAAGGAATGCTGTTATCACAAATATGAAAACACAAGAAGGACGACTTTCTGCCATCAACGAGACAGAAAAAGAATTTGCTTTTCTTGCCAGTACAGCTTCGTTACAAACGAAAGAAAAAATATAACGAAATTATCCGTGTCACGACATTAGTCGAGTTTGCCCTGTAATTTGACATAAAAACTTTAAAAAAATTGTAATATATGTATACAATAAGGATCCTGTAATGATAGTTATGAAACATGGAAAAATAAAAATTGCCAATTTTGTGTTAGAAACCGGTCATGTTGCCTTACTCTTCAACATTCTCGATTTACACAGGATGCTTTCTGTTCGCGTAAAATCTATCCAAACTATCTAAACAAGACAAAATCTATAAAACTAATTTTGTAACGTAAACTAAATAATATAGCTAACTTACCCAAAATCAAATCTACCCAGTATATGTTGGGGGCACGCCGTAGCGTAGTGGTTAAGGCACTGAGCTACAAGCCGGAGGGTCGAGGGTTCAAGTCCCGTTGGGGTCAGGATTTTTAAACTGACCCAAACCCTCTGGCGGCACTATGGCCCTGGGGTCGACTCAGCCTCTAACGGAAATGAGTACCAGACGCTTGTTCTGGGGGTAAAGGCGGCCGTCACGCAGGGCTGACAACCCGGCTGACATAAAGGGTCGATTGTCTAGAAAAAGTGGGAGCCTTAACCTCCTACTACCCCAAGGGCCTCCGGGCCTGTTGTGGGATCACTTTACTTTATATGTAGTAACGAAAGATGTCGTTAGATGTCGCAATCCAAGAAAAAACCCGTCTTGTAATCGACAGCATTCTATAAAGTATAACTTACTGACACATGATTCCTAGTCTATAGTCCGTTCTAATGCACATTAGTATGGCAAGGCGTTTAATGACCGATAAATTGGTAAAAACTGCAAAATAAAAAATGCATTTATGACCTAAAAATACAAAAAATGACCAATAAAATTAAAAAATGACCAATAAAAAATTAAGAATTATCAATAAAAATACCATTTTTTAGATTAAGTACTCCCTTGATTACTGAATTACATAAAATTTAACTTGGCATCAAAATATTGAAAGGAAAACATTAAAAAAATACATATTACTGTACCTTTTATTGCAGAAAATCCATTTTAATTACACAGTGCACTTTCACAACAATTTTAGTTAATCAAAACTTGGCGGAGATTCTCAAACATAAATGATTGTCTATTGTCTGCTAGTATTGACTTATAAATGGAAAAGCTCCACTCTACTTCAACGGAAACAATTGAAGCATACTGAAAGTAAGCAGTATCTCCTGGATTTAACTGACAGTCGGCAAGAAAAACATTTTCACCGACAAAGCTCTGCCAATTGAACACTATGTTGTGTACCCCCTGTTCTTGGTTATACACTTCTTCATTTTCATTGACACTGTATCACCCACTTTACTACATGCACGGCTCAAATCATTCACCACTTTATCCACCATTTGTAGCTGTTCCACTAATGTCACTTGGGATTTTTCCAGTGAAGTTATGACATCAGGAAGGAATCCAAAAATAGTATTTATGTAAGAAAGTTTACCAGCAATTTCTTTATCAGCTAACAGTTCTTGCGCCTTTTTATTGACACAGACTCACCATTATCAAAAGAATTGACCACTTTCTTCACAACGTCGAAATTCTTGCAATAATAACTGCAAGCTTGGACCCATGTTCCCCATCTAGTCAAAACAGGTGAAAAGGGCAATTTGATTTCTGGAGCCTCTGTTTTGAATGCTGAAATTCGAGAGGGGGCTTTCAGGAATACTTTCTTCACGCATCCAATTAATTTATCTGCTTCAGGAAAATTTGCACATACCTCTTCCGCGATCCGGTGTACTGCTTGCGCTAAACACGTCACATGCAGCATTTTTGGGCACAGTGCACTTAAAGAAGCAGCTGCTTTCATCATAAAGGGTGCTGCATCTGTTATAAAAAGCAATGCATTGGAATTTAGAATCCCAACAGGCCAAATATTCTCAATGCGTGGTCAAATACTAAGATGATTGAGTAGTTGACTTTGTCCAGCTTCTCACAATGTGGTAGAAATTGTTCTCCAGGGCTGTGTGCTTCTAAAACTCCAACAATAACATTCGCTACATAACGGCCCATAGAGTCTGTTGTCTCGTTAATGGATACGAATACATTTCTTTCTCCAATCCTTCCTCTTATTTTGTGCAAAGTTTTGTCAGAGCACCGTAGAGCCTGTTGTCTCGTTAATGGATACGAATACATTTCTTTCTCCAATCCTTTCTCTTATGTTGTGCAAAGTTTTGTCATAGCACCGAGCTACGTGAGTTCTTCTCAACGTTCTGAGATCTGGAATTAATTTTCCGGTCTCCTCTTCTAAGAAAGTTCGCAACTTAGGGCGGTTCAATTTGTGAAGTAGAATATCAGCAGATAGAAAAGCTTCACATAGTTTCTAACAAAATGGCGAAAACATTGAACAAGTTACCCCCAGAAGCTGTTGCTGTAAGTTTACACTGAATTTATTTTTCGCTATGAAATTTAAATGACCAATATTTGCAATAAATCTCCAAATCTATGTTAAAAAACATATTAATAATATTAAAATTACCAATCGTTTATTAAAAATGGATGTACACTTTTACTTATTTATACCGCTGATCCATCCAGCGATAACCCAAAACAGCGATAGAAAAATCATAGACTAAGTAATATACTCTGTGGAGAAAATAGCAGTTGGTATCACAATATTGTGTAACAATGTCATAATATTGTGATTTGCTTATTTAAATAAATACTTCAAACTTGTCTAATATTATGAACATTGTCTGAAAACGTTTAAAATATTAAATAATATTAGTAAATACAGAAGAACAGTTATAGTTTACCACAATATAACTGAAAAGTCAAGCGCTAGTAGAAGTGCAGTTAAGCCGTTTAATTTATTTAATATCCTTAGTAAGGCAATGAAAATGAATGGGTTTTAAATTTGTATCAAATTATACAACAGTATGCAAGTATGTAATTACGGTTATACAAGATTTGTGTTCACTGCAGTCCAACAATTTTAAATAAGTTGGAACCAGAAATTGAGTTTCTCTGATTTAACAAAAGAAATATATATTCCGTAAAGCAGCAAATCGAGACCATATGTTCGACTTACAGAGGAATTCGCTTATTTTATACAGTTCTGCATGACAGACATTCTTTTACTTTAAATTTGAAAATAGTTTTAATATGTATATCAAAGGAATTCTTATTACAGTTTCGTTTCAACCCCGCTATATAACACAGACATATATTAGGAGTTAAGCTATTTGGTTCTGTCACTTGCAGTAACATATTAGAATGTCCACTGCGTCATTACTTCAATAAACAATTCTGTGCAGTAGGGCTATAGTTCGAGAGATTATAAGCACGTACAAAAATTAGTGGAATTTGTTTATCATAATATTGGATTAAAAAATATATTTCCTTTTCGAAAATATTAGACTATTCTTTTAGGAAACTTGACAGGATGGAAACAAAGTATATTCTATTTTTTTTTGCTTAATTATGTATATTGTAATCTTAAAATATTTTGAATTTTGTGTTTTTACACCCTGCGTAGTTATTTAAATTACAAAAATTAAACAGAAGTTTTGCGGATAAGTTGAACATTTTGAAATAGATTTGATAATACTTATTTAATGAAAAGTATTGTATGTATTTTTATTTTGTAGTCTATGAAATCTTATTACTTTTTAAAAACACTAATAGGCCCTACGTGATAACTTTGTGCAGAACTACTGAACTGGCGCTACTATGGTTACAATTTTATTGCCGACGAAAATAAGTTTTACACGTCCATACAAAATCGATCCTTCAGAATATATTTTTCAGATTTTAAATTGAAAAAGAAAATATACTTTTTGGGCTTTCTAGGTTTATCTGCCCTAAAATGGAAATTATATGGCCAACACTAACTAATAACTGCAAGATCTAAACGCATTTTAAAATTTGATCCAACAGAAAATTTACATATAAGCCTAAATTGGCGGTAAATTATTTTCAATAATCTACACTCTAATATATGATACAATTGAACTTGGAAGAGTTAATTATCTTACCAGGCTTTGTTCTTAAAATTCCAAAATAAATTAAAATTTAGATGCTGAAACAGTTGCTTCTATATGATGTTACTCTAACAGCAGCATTCCCATCGTGACTGTTACCTGATAAATGCACATTTCTATCCTTACCTACATAAAGTATATTCTAAAATATCGATTGATATATATCGAAAATGTACAAAATCCAATACTTGAATTCCTGGTCAAATATCTTATTATCAATTTATAACCTTGTTGTCATCGCGTTGTTTTAATGAAGAAATATCGTGCTGACAAAAAATACATTTGAGAAGGTGAATAAATTTGCTAGAGTATTAAACCAGTATTATTCCAATTTAGTTTTCTTAGTTCAGAGCGTTCGGAACACCAAATTATGAAAACAAATGTTAGTGAAGGTCAAATAAAATATTCAAACAGATATAAAATAAATAAATCTTAATTTCAAATAAAAAAATAGAGAAGACACAACTATAGAAGTATATATATATATATATATATATATATATTACAAAAGTTTTCTCGTTAAAAGGATCGCTCAGAAATCTAACCCTGGTCAATGAGGATCATTTCAAGAATTGTGTATTGGCATGGTCATAACATTAGTTACATTTGTGTACAAACAATTTATATCAAAATATCAGTTATTGTTAGGAAAATGATGAATTATGCATGTTAGAACGGAACACACGACTAACTATATCGAATGCTATCGACTACCTAACTACCGATACATTAATTTTGAAGAGAAAAATATATGCCTAAATCGGGATTATGAACCCAATATCTTTGATTTTATACACCAGTGCTTTAACGATTTAAGCTATTAGGCATCTCTTAATATTTAATGTGTCACTCAGTGAGATGTGATATTTTTTTAGCCTATATACAGAATTTTAATGTTTACACTTCTTTCTGTGCCTAAAGTTTTATTTTTCTTCTCCACTCGTCTCTCTCCATCCAATCCATATCCTCCAGTCCTCTTGCTCTCATTCCAGTTCTTATTTTCTGCATCCACGAGTTTCGAGGTCTTCCTCTCCTCCTTCTTCCAAGTGGGCACCATTCCAATGTTTTCCTGGGTAATCTTTCATCTTGCATTAGTCGTACGTACCCATACCAATTTATGATAAATTTAGTATTAAACATCAAATATTAGCTTTACTTGCTACAAATGTAATGTGTTGATTTCCATTTAAAAGTCTTCTTGTTTAAGAGGCCGCTAGATGGCGTTAGTGGAACGAAGTTCACTGCTATGTAGCGATCGGGAATCGTATTAGTATAAGAGAAAAATCAATGTTTAAAATGAGATGCCCAATAGCTTAAGGGTCGGTTTCACCAACAGAGGTAACTGTATTAGGCCAGTTTAAGCTATGCATTATACACGAGGAAAACTGGCGTAATACTCGTACAGTTACCTCTGTTGGTGAAATTGACCCTAAATCGTTAAAGCACTGGTATACAGGTTTATACATATTCGGTTCAAATCCCGATTCAGGCATATATATTTTTCTCTTCAAATTTCATTTGTCATTCAGTGAGAAGTGATAAATTTAGTACAGTATTAAACATTAACTATTGATAATTGGTGGTACCAATATGTTTTTTCTTGTATTGGGATGCCTAATGACATATTTCGTTGTTAATTAACTCACTGGCACTTTCGAACCAGTAGATTTATTGCGCGCAGACATAAGCTCTTGATACATCCCTATCCTGAGTCACTGCTTTCCAATCATCACCTGTATAATCCACTTTTTTCAAATAGTGGTTAATGTTATTCTCCCACCTCATTCTTGGTCTACCAACTGGGAGTTTTTCCTCTGGTTTTCCTACATGAAGCTTTCATGCACATCGTTCATTCCCCGTTCGTGCCACATGTCCTGCCCATCTCAGTCTACGAGACTCGACTATTCTTATTATATCTGGTTTCCTATAAAGATCATGTAGCTCACTATTGTGCAGTCTTCTCCAATTAGTAAATAACTAATAGACATAATAAGGTTAGTGTGAGTTATTTTGGTTTTTTAGCTTTTTAAGTTTTAAGAAAGTTGTGTGCAAATGTGAAGTATAGTCAGATATAATAAATAAAATATTTTATTGATATCAGGAATGTATTTTCAAAATGGCGTCAAGCATACCTTCCGTTATTAATACTGTATGACTGTGGTTACATTGAAATAGAGGTCGAGGGTTCGAGTCCCGGTGGGGTCAGCATTTTTAAACTGACTCACACCTTCTGTCGGCACTATGACCCTGGGGTCGACTCAGCCTCTAATGAAAATGAGTACCAGATACTTGTTTTGGGGGTAAAGGCGGCCGTCACGCAGGGCTGACATCAAATACCGATTGTCCAGAAAAGTGGGAGCCTTAACTTCCTGCTACCCCAAGGGCCTCCTGAGGCTTGTGGAGGGACCACTTTATCTTTACATTGAAATAGTTCAACTTTGATTATTAATTTGAATGAAATTCTTGGTTTCCGACAAATAAATAATTACCATTTCGGTTTCTCTTTGTCCTCTGGCCCATAATGAAAAATTATAGCGAATCCAATGTCATAAACAAAGAAAATAGATTGTTAGTTGCTCATTTGCAGCGCCTTCTGTATTCTATTGAAAAAGGAGCTTTGATAAGGCTGTGGTCATTCATAAGTTCCAAGTTCCATGGACTATTTAACTCGTGCCCCAAATGACAGTCAATGAATTTTGATTTACAACCAGTCACCGTCGTGTTTCACCTCGATTTTATCAATTTAATTTCATCATATTAATGAAACTCCTTTTTAACATTCTGAATAGGTCAGGCATTATTTTGCAGTGACTAACTCACTAAGAAATACGTTGAATATAACAATGTATATATTAAGATGTTAGAATCCTAGAATGATAGTGGCTCCCTGATTGTATATATAGTGCACGAATGTAACCAGATACTGCTTGCGGGATATAATAGAAAAACATTTGTAGCAATTGATTATACCACAAAAAAAAATAAACCACTGTTTGCACTTTCTTAAAAGTAGTATTTTGCATGTATTTATGTTCCAGAAAATATAATGGACATATTTACATCATAGGACATCAGAAATTAATTAATAACCTATAATGTTGGTAATAACAGTTTGATTGTGTTTCATTTTTTCTCCACTAGGGTGCATTCTTACAATATTGCGATCCTTTGTCAATAAATAATATGACCTGTTTGCTGCGATGAACACATGAAACATAATAAATGTTTCCCATTTGTTTTCAAACATCGCCGTTTACATTAAATATATAAATATTTTAAAGTAACTGTATTTAAATAATGATTTGTGAGTAAACAGCTTAATTTTATTCATTAAATAGTCCTAACAAATGCCACTTTTGATATTTCCAAATTATCTAGATAAATTCACTCGTCACTTCGTGACATCGAGAATTTATCGAGAATTTGGAAATCACTCGTGGCATTACTTATAATAAATTTTCAATTAACTAATAACCCATTAAATGTTTTATTAGCAACTCTTCGAATTCCGATTAAGTTAATGACCAATAAGCAATGATGGGATAAACTATTTATAGGTCTGTCTTCTTTGAAGCCACCCTTAATGTTTAATTATTTGAATTTCTTTAACCTAAGATCAGTTCATTTAGGCGCCACATATTATTTTTCTCTTGTTGGCTTCCTCCTCACTTCAGTGGAGAATAAACATATATTTTTGGGCTATATTTTCTAAAAATCGTTATTGAATAAGAAAGTTTTATACAATATTAATATTATACATGCTCTATATTTTTTACTAACTTTTGCATATTCATAAATACAAAATGTTTATCTCATAAATGTTATATTTAAATATATATAGATTTTATATATCAATATGAAATTGAAAAACTGAAATACTTAAGCAAACTAACATCAATAGAAATGAAATAGCTAAGAAGAATAGCGGTTAAGATGCAAAGGGATATAATAAGAAACGACAGAATAAGAGAAGTCGCACAGAAGAAGACATTAACCTTTTCACTGCTGAGATACTTCCAGCCTTTAAAACCCTCCTTGCTCAATGCAGGGAGAAATATGGAAAAAGTTTATTTAGGTTCCTAGGAGATGGCAGTAGGCCTATATGCCTGCTTAGTTTGAAAGCAATGCATTACATATTATATAACTAGCAGGCGTTTGGAGTTGAGAATGGATATACACACCCATAGCACAGCAAGCATTTTCTTTGCCAACGGATATACCCGTTCGTAGCAGTGTAAAGGTTAACAGAGGCCGCTGAAATGGTTTGGGCATGTGTTTCGTTTGTTAGAGGAAAGGAAACTCACCCAAGCATGTAATGGGAAGAACGCAGGGAAGAATCGAAAGAGGAAGATCTAGAGTTAAATTGGAAAATACGACGGCCAGAATAGAACAAAATCAGGCAAAACAATAAAAAAAATGAGAAAAGAATAGAAGCCGATGGAGAAACTGCAAGGTCCCCAACTACATTAAGGGCCAGATGGAGGAAAGAGTATATGCGATTTTTAATAAGTAACACAAAATACCAAGAAAATAAGAAGCTATTTAAAATAATGTTCTGACACATCAAATTTAACATTTCAAGAGAAATATTTTATAAACATTAACCAAATTTTCAGCCATTATTCTACAGAGTGTGACATCATTACACATATTTTATCTATTGTAATAATCAGTGACGGTTTAGTTCGTAGTTTCTAGAGAAAAAGTCATATACTTTATATTCTAACAAAACACGCTTTCAAATCATAAAATGCAGGTTCAACAAAACATAAAATACACTTCAACGATGACTTCGTACAACTACATAAATAAACATTCTGTGACTTCTCTGGAAGTAGGCTATATTAATAGTTGTGTATTGAAATACTTTTAAAATTTTAGTTTGTTGATTTATCGTGTCTTTTTTTTTTCTTTCCAAAGCCCACATTACTCTTTCTCTAAAATATAATTTCAGCAATAAATAATTTTCATTAAATATACTAAATCCATCCATAGTAATTCTGCCCGAAGGCAGGTCCTTCACTGCAATCATAGCATTTTCATGCTGTGCTTGCAGCTTTACTAGGGAATTGTAGGTGTGGTAGCTTCCCGTTGCTTTCCACACCGGTGAAGGATGATGATGATGGCCATATGATTTCGGGGACCGTTTGGGCCTTAAAGTTTTCCTGACATTTGTCTTACAGGTGAGGAAAAACCCCGATAAAAACCTCACCCAGAAAAACTGCCCCGACCGGGGATCGAACGGGCCCGCTGCGTGACAAGGCAGTACGCTACCTCGAGACCACAGCGGTGGATTATATACTAACTATACAACATATATACTAAAATATTATAGAGAACACGTTACAAAATTAGGTTCAGTAAATCGTTGTCCCTTAGGACGTATTCTAACTTCAGTATCTCGTTACTGAACCTCTGCTTCTGTAACTGGTCATCTATATAGGCCTAACTATTTAAATATTAATCTATTTGTTTTTCTTATTTTTTGAATGTTAGTTATTTATTTTAGTTCATTTTAAATACATTAACTATGATTTGAGGGAAGTAGATTATACAGGGAATGATTGGAAAGCATTAGCTCAGGATAGGGATGTATGGAGAGCTTATGTCCGCGCGGCCATGAACCTTCGGGTTCGATAGTGCCAGTGGAGTAAGTAAGTAAGTAAGTAAGTAAGTAAGTAAGTAAGTAAGTTCATTTTAAATTGTTTCATATATCTGTTTCATTCTTTCTTTTTTTATCGGAACTGTTTGCTTTGTTTTATTTTTTTTCTCCAGAATTGACACAACTACAACAAATGCATTTGACAGTATTTAACAAGTTGTTCAAAATGTTCACAATTTACAATACGACAGTGGCTAAGTCGAAGTATGAGTCCTTTGTTAAATATTTTCAATAACACACTTTTTTTACACGAATTGTGTAAACAAGATAACAAACTGTTCCTACAGCAACCAAAATGATGAAATTGAACTGATGATATTTTGCATTAAATTAAATAAAATAAAAAGACAACAGATTGTAATTTTAAAACATTTGCATTGATGTAAAATAACGGCTGAAAATTTTGTTACTTTTTGTAAAATATTTCTTTTAAAATAACAAATCTGACATGTGTGAGCATTTTTAAATATTTTATGTTTTATTAGTACTAATAGAACACTCTATAAACGTATAGTTTTTATGTGTAGGTAGGCTATATTAGACTTATCATATTCAACCTAAAATTATTAATACTTTAAATGCAGCAACATGCTAACGTAAACAAAAATATTTGGCTAATAATCGTAACAACTATATTGAAACATGATGTAATACTGTTTCTCAGATAAACCATGGTAAAAGTGTAGTGGTTTTAATGAAAAGCATTAAAGAACGTTTTTTGAAATAAATCGATTTGTTACTTATACCATTTCCCATATTTTATAGTAATTATTATGGTCTTATTAAAATATTAGTTTTAAAACAGACCAGTGTAAAAATACGTTTCTAACAAAATTATTTTAATAAGCATTGCAGACCATTTCCTGAAAAAAATTGTTACTTACACTGTCCCATAAACACTCCTTAAATTGTATTTTACGTAATTTAATAATATAGTTAAATTTATCAAAATTAGATTACCTCTAATTAAAATTTTATAAATTTGATCAATAATGTTATTTTTTAATATTATACCGGTACAAGATCTATATTTTTGTAAAAGTCATTCAAATAAAATTACTGTACGCCTATATACAATTACTTTGTTATTTATTTACAGTATTTTTTTTCCCTAATAAATATTTGACAATAGTTGTAAATGGTTAGTTCTGAAAATTAATTTTATTATATTTGAATACAGAGTGTTAAAATTTATTAAAATAATTTATGAATTTATAAATCGGTAGTATGAGCTGTTCTCAGTTATGCTTCTGAAACAAAACCACAAAAAAAAAAGAAACTTATTTTATCATTCCATAGATTTTAAACCTGGCGTCGTTTATCTGTTCCGTATTTTAATTTTCTTCTGTCTGAGGAGTCCTCTTCGAATCCGCTTCCTATCGTGGCTTCCTGGATATATTTATTTACCAACTCGTTCACATCGTTCCAATTTATTTTCCTCGGTGGTACCTATTTTAAGATCTCCTTTGGCCATCTTGAGTTGTCCATCCTTTCTATGTGTCCATATCAGTTATTTCTAATTAGTTTAAAAACTTTTTTTTTTTTTGTCTTTCGACGTGGGTATGCTTCAATTGTTTTGGACGTTTTGGCCCTTGTCTCAAAAGCATAAATGAGGATAGGTCGTACTTTTCCTTCCTTTCTATGACTCTTACAGCCTAAGACGTGACCAGGCCTACTCTTTTGGGGTTTCATGTCCAACCTGATTTAGTTACACTTATTTCCCAACATATGTCGTGAATAACATATGTTCAGCAAAGGATATCTAAAGTCTGTGAGTTTTTAATTTGGCACAAGTTTCTGCTTGGGTTTAAATACAGAGGGGTGTGTTTGGCCGGCTGGGTCGTCATCTAAGCAATCAGCTCTTAGTGGTTATCAACTGTTGAGAGTTGATGAAAGAAAGATGCACTTTTAAGCGAGGGTCCTTTTGTTCAGATGACGGTCCGGCCGGTTACAACTCCTCTGTCCTTAAACAGAATGAGGTATATGTGCCAAGTTAAAACTCACATACGTTAGTAGGCAACTAATATATTATTTGGTTGGAGGAAAGTTGGTTAAAATTTGCTAGCCGGTCTCTTTTTCCAGGCTTGAGGTTCTTTTACGAGACTGAATATCTTCAAACTCGGGACCTAAGATCTTAAATTTCCTCTCTGACGACTTGTCCCTCATAATTATCCGCCCTAATAATCCATTGATTCCGGCCGGATTCGAACCTGGACTTTCGGACTAGAGGCAAGGAACCTAACCACTAGATCACGGAGACTGACACAGCTCATACTACCGATTTATTAATTATTTATAATTTAAAATTGTTTATTGCTTTAAGCAAAATTTTATCAACATGTATATTGCAGATAGGAATTATTTAAAACAATTGTATTTTAAAAATATATGATAAAAATAAGAACTTAAAATAAATATTTCTCTTAAGTAATTGTAAAAATTACTTAGATTATTTGAAAGGAACATCATACCATTTTTATTAGAGTTATAAAATTAATCACTGTGCTAATACTAATAAATTATTCTTTATCCATTAATGATTGAAATACCATACATCTATATCATACGTCTGTCTTGCCCAATTTTTCCCAAGAATATCCATTGCTGATTTACTGTTGGTGTCGCTTATGGTGGTAGTGGTTGTGTTGGTGGTGGTGGTTGTGGCGGCGACGGTGGTGGCGTTGGCAGATGGGTGACGTTGGTGGAGTCGATGACGGTGGCCGAGTCGGTGACGTTGGCGGAGTCGGCGACGTTGGAGGAGTCCGTGACGTTGGCGGAGTCGGTGGAGGTGGTGATTCTGCGTTCTCCGTAGCATTTACACCATCTTGATTGGCAGGATTGTTTTGATCTCCAATCTGTTCATTTTGCTGTGGAATTTCATTAACAATTTGATGTCCAGTTACCAATTGAGAAGGCAGTCATATCTGTAAAACTCCATAAACAATTTGTGGTCCAGGTACCTCTTGATAAGGGTGTTCTATTTGGAAATTTTGCTGTGGAACTTCATAATTAATTTGAGATCCAGGCATGAGTTCACCAGCCTCTGCCATAAGACAATTTTCAAGTGAAATTCCATCAACACCTTCTGGTCTAGGAAGCTGTTGACTAAGATGTACCATCTGGTTATTTTGTGGTGGAATTTCACAACCAATTCGACGTCCAAGCATTTGTTCAACCGTCTGTGCCATTTGGAGATTTTGCTGAAGATTTCCATAAAAAAAACTGCTGGTATATAAAGCTGTTGACCAAGCTGTTCCATCTGGTAATTTTGCGGTGGAATTCCATAAACATTTTCTCGTCTATCAAGCTCTTGCTTCGGGTTGTGCTATCTGGCAATTTTGTGGAGCAATTACATAAACATTTTGTGGTCCATTCATTTGTTGACCAGATTGTGCCATTTGGCGACTTTGTGGTGGAATCCGATAACAAATTTGTGAACTGCGCATTTCTTCATGAAGCTCTCTCAACTGTTGGTGGTGTTGTGGAATTCCTGAATCATGTGAAACTCTATGTATGGGCAGACTATATTGTGGTATCTGTTGGTTCGTCGGCGGGATTTCAAAGACATTTTCAGTTCCACATATCTGTTGATTAGGTTGTCCAGTTAGTTGAATGCCGTCGTGGAATTTCAGAAACATTTTCAATTCCACGAGTCTGTTGATTATGGTGTCCTCTCTGTTGACACTGTGGAATTTGATAAACATTTTCAGTTCTTTCTGTCAGCTGATTGGGTTGTTCTGCTTGATGATTCTGTTGTGGAATTCCAAAAACATTTGAAAATCCGCGTATCTGTTGATTAGGTTGTTGACTATTCTGTGACATCCTTATGTTAACATGTTGATTTCCAGGAACTTTGTTATTTACTGCGATGTATTTTTTAGGTTTAATTCCCCTATTTTGCTGCTGAATTCTTTGCTTATTCTTCTTCTTTATAGGTTGATTTGCATTGATCTGTCGGCCAGATTGTCCAACCTGTCGACTTTGTTGTACTGAGTATCGAATTTTGACCTGAGAAGTGGTAGCTATTTTTCGGTTATCATCTTGTCGACTGTTTGAGTCTCGAGAAAGATTATGATGATGATCTGGGAATGGTTAGGTCGTTTAGATGTTACTGGTCTTGCCATATTGGCATGGGCCATAGACGGAGACATATTTGATACATGAAATATGGAAGGTCCTGCATCTGGAGAAACGATTGCGCCTCTATTACTCGAATTTTGAGGATTTACATTACTCAATTCATTATCTTCATTACTTTGTCTTTCTTTCATTCCGCTTCTATCACTTTTTGAAGCTTGAATTTTATTTTTATTTTCACATTCAGTTTTATCTTCACTACTTCCAACTGCACTAGAATCTGAAAATTTAGCAATACTTTTATTTTCTTTATACATCTCAGTGCTATTTGGTTCAAAAGATGGATTTCCAGTGTAAAAATGATTTTTTTCAGGGAGGGGTGATTCCGTTTCTTTCTCTTCCGGTAAGATCTGGTATATATGAACTTCATCACACCCATTCGTAGAATAATACAATGTGTTAAATGTTTCATTTTTAGAAATATCTCCATCTGTATGATTCCCGTCTTTTTTTTTGTGCTATTGGTCTGATATTGTTTTGTTTTGTTTGGCGGATGTATCTTCTGTGGTTGACTTGTTTTGTAAGCACTTGTATTCAATGAACACTTCATCTTGCTCCATTCGAATTATAATTGTTTCTTCAGTAGTTGGAAGAATACTATTTTGGAGATCAAGTGTATCTTGCTGAGAAGGTTCTGCTAAATTTATGTCACCATGTGGATTTGATGACTGCTTGATTTCTTAACCGGTGCCTCCATTTATTTAATTTTTTTCATGGAGTTCTTTTCTATCTTCTAACTCATCTTCTGACTAAGAATCGCCCTTTTCTTCATCTGGACCTTCTGTAGCTGGCAACATTATTCCAATCACTTTCCTTGACGCAGTTTACGGTTTCTGAAAAATACAAAAGCAATAATGATAAATAATCTTCTATCTTGAGAAGAAAAAAGTGTACATGTATCCATACTCTTTGGTGTTGAGCTCTGATTTTCTACTAATAGAATCATTTTAACACGCATCTCGGATCAAAGTGAAAACAACTTATTTAGCCATGAACAGTGAAACCCTGTTCATACGTTTGTGGAGTACAGTTCGAGCAACCTCTCTATAAACATGAAGGTTAAACGAAGATTCAATATTGAGCGATATAAAGCATCATGACTTAGTGTAAAACTAATGGACGAGAACTGGTTCAAGTATCCATGTGAAAGATTTTGTTCACGAAATTTCAATCAGCGTTGTGCTTGTGCCCATCCAGTTTCGTGAGAATTTGGTAGCTACGAGATATACGGGTTGAGGAAACCAGCTCTAACGGTTGGAGGCTCTACATACTGACCACAAATCGCCCATCCATTATTATTAGGTCATGTGAATGTGAAGTTAGTAGATTATCTTATTAATTAACAAGCTGGTCTTTTCCGGCTTTAGCTGAGATATAAGTCATTTATTGCATGATATCCCAGCTTGAAGGCAAAGTTTATTTCCTGTGAATTTCGTAATATATTTCTGTGCTTTACAACTGTATAGTGAAATAGGCCTACTTATAATTTTAAAGTAATAATAGTAATAATAATAATAATAATAATATTATTATTATTATTATTATTATTATTATTATAAATTTTACTTGATGAAGTTGACAATGTATAAGATATTCTGTTCCACTTCACCAGGATTAAATTATTGTAACTAACTAACTCACTGCCTCTATCGAACCCGTAGATTCATGGCCGCGCGGACATAAGCTCTCCATACATCCCTATCCTGAGTCAATGTTTTCTTATCATACCCTGTATAATTTACGTCCCTCAAATTATGGATAATATTATTCTCCCACTTCATTCTTGGTCTACCAACTGGACGTTTTCCTTCTGGTTTTTCTACAAGAAGCCTCCATGCACCTCTTTTATTCCCCATTCGTGCCACATGTTCTGCCCATCGCAGTCTACGAGACTTAACTGTTCTTATTATATCTGGCTTCCTATACGTACCATGTAGCTTACTATTATTCAGTTTTCTCCATTCACCTGTCTGTTTATCTCTTTTTGGCCCAAAAATCTTTCTAAGAACTTTATCTCAAATACTTGTAATCTTCTTTCCTCTCTTAAAGTAAGAGTTCATGTTTCGCGTAGCCTACAGAAATTAACGGTTACGAATTATCCATAAATGAATAGTAACACATAAAAAGTCTTCACAAAATACAGCTGCTAAATGAAGGTTCAGAAATATTGAAAATAATTGATATTATTAGAGAAACTAGGCCTATGCACTATAAGTTTTAGAATTGACCCCACAGGCCTATAAGAATTTTGCGGCCACAAATTGTAAACTAAATTGAATGCTATCGATACATTAAACAGTTTAGTACTGTGCCAAATATTAAGCTATCGTATCGTCACTATATGAGTGTGTAGAACAGTTGAAGAACAACTGAACATTACAGTGACTTACCATACAAAAGTCCACTGCTGCGGTCTCGGGGTAGCGCGCTGCCGTGTCATGCAGCGGGCCCGGGTTCGATTCCCGGTCGGGACAGGCTCCGGGGTGAGGTTTTTTCGGTGTTTTTCCTCACCTGTAAGACAAATGGCAGGATGCTTAGGGCCCAACGTCCCCGAAAATCATCCGGCCATCATCATCATCCTTATCATTGTGATCATCATCCTTCACGGGTGTGGAAAGCAACGGGAAGCTGCCACACCTAAATTCCCTAGTAAAGCTGCAAAGCATAGCATGAAAATGCTATGATTGCAGTATAGACCTGCCCTCGGGCAGAATTAGTATGGATGGATGGATCATACAAAAGGTCCTGATGTGAACCAGGCGCTAAAACTTGTATAGGCTTTCTTTAACAACCAAGAGTCCGTTCAATCTCTCTGAGTGGCAATGTACATAATCGCATCAAACAAAATAAATCGCATACAATAATAAATTCGCTATAAAGCTTTATAAAATATATTTAGCATATTAAAAAAGAACAAAAAATCATCTTCATGATAGGAAGGATAAGGCTCCTATCGTTGGGTCGGCTCCTTCGATGAACCATTTCGATATCTTTATATGTATTAACAATTATTAGTAACTCTAATTACTTTTTTTGTATTACTTTGTGATGCTGATAAATTGCCCTCTAAATTGTTCTATGTAACCAAAAATTAACGGTAAAGAAACGTAATATTTTCATGTAACCTATTTCTTCTTCTTCCTTCCAAGTATTAGGCTAAGGCCTGTTACGATCCTATAGAAAATGTTCCCTTATGGGAAATTCTCGTATAAGACTTGAAAGCATAATAATAGTCCCTTTGATTGGTTGCTGGCCAAAGGAAGGCAAGACCAGTGATGGGGCTGCCATCTTATAGCCTCTGGTCAGGCTTTTCTGGAGAAGAAAAGAAAATAAAGGAAAGAAGAAATGGAGAAAAGGAAGGACTCCCTAGCCCTCGGATGCCCTAATAGCGTTGGGGTCGAAAAACATGAGTTAACCAAGAGAGGTTAGATAGTAAAGTTAAAAGAGTGCAAAACACAAGTAAGTGGAAGAAATGTTTTGCACAGCTTGGGCACCTTATGATCGCCATCCACATATCCCCTAGATGAGGACCCCTGAGGGGACCTATTTCTTATAGCCTATTTTACTAGTGTTAATAATGATTTTATCAGTGAGAGTAGTTGTATTTCATCGAACGGGGTTTGAAACAGAGAATAACATGTGTTGTTTACTAATTTTATGTAAAAATTTACATTCTTTTTATGAAAAAAGATACAGCTGTGTGAAACAGTTGCCTTTAATGTACAACGTTGAGTTCCATGTTGTTTCATTGTGTTACCTCCAACTAATGCCCAACGGATATAATTAACTAAAATAAACTTTTGCTATTATGCATTGCAGAGACTCTTGATGTCCCAACTCCTTTAAGAAAACGTTAAACTGAAAATATATAAAACTATTATTCTACCAGTTATATTATAGGCATATGGGTGCGAAACATGGACTCTTACTTTAAGGGAGGAAAGGAGATTACAAGTATTTGAGAATAAAGTACTTAGGAAAATGTTTGGACTAAAGAGAGATGAACAGGTGAATGGAGAAGACTACTTAATAATGAACTACATGGTCTTTATAGGAAGCCAGATATAATAAGAACAGTTAAGTCTCGTAGATTGCGTGGACAGGACATGTTGCACGTATGGGGAATGAAAGACTTGCATGGAAGCTTCTTGTAGGAAAGCCAAAGGGAAAACGCCCAGTTGGTAGACCAAGAATGAGGTGGGAGAACAACATTAACTATGATTTGAGGGAAGTAGATTATACAGGGAATGATTGGAAAGCATTAGCTCAGGATAGGGATATATGGACAGGTAATGACAAATGAGGGAATATTTGAGGAAGTGGCTGAATTCAAATACCTAGGAACAATTGGCCTAATCACAAGTAGGAATGAGATGCACAAAGAAATTAAACATAGGCTCAATTCTGGAAATACGTGCTATTATGCATTGCAGAGACTCTTGATGTCACAATTCCTTTCAAAAAACGTTAAACTGAAAATATATAAAACTATTATTCTACCAGTTATATTATATGGGTGCGAAACATGGACTCTTACTTTATAATAATAAATAAATAAATAAATAAATAGCTTTATTTTACCTGGCAGAGTTAGGGCCTTAAGGCCTTGTCTGCCATTCAACCAGGTTTAAAAAAATACAAAATACAAAAAAAAATAGTCTTACAACTACATGAACAATTACATATTATAAAAACAATACAATACAATCAATATTTATAATCTATTTTGATTTACTCTAAATTTAACGAATTAAATATATAATATATACAAGGTATAAAAAAAGAGAAAAAATTAATGACATAGTATAAATTTAAATAAATAAAGAGAAATTAATTATTAGAGAACAGGTAACTGTATAAGCGTGACTTAAAGGTGCCAAGTGTGCGGCAACCCCTGATATCTTGAGGAAGGAAATTCCAGTAGCGGACAGAGGCTACTGTGAAGGAAGTAGAATAAGAGGAAGTGCTATGAAGAGGAATTGTTAGCAGACTGTTATCTTGTGACCTAGTGTCAATATTGTGGTAAGAGGATAACTTCTCAAATCTGGACACCAGGTAAGTAGGAATGTAGGAATTCAGAAGCTTGAAAAGTAGTGAAAGAGAATGCAATTTACGTCGGTCAGTAAGACGGAGCCAAGAGAGGTTATTAAAGTGTTCGGAAATATGGTCATAACGGCGGATATTGAAAATGAATCGAACGCAAGCATTATGAACACGCTGCAATCTTTGCGACAAGTCATGGTTTAGATCATTATATATAATGTCGCAATAATCGAAGTGTGGCAACACAAGATTCTGCACAAGGATTTGTTTTAACGAAACTGGGAGAAAATTCTTTAAACGTCTAAGATAATGTAAGATGGAGAAAGTCTTTTTACATATGTGTTTCACTTGTGTTTGTCAGGTTAAATTTGCGTTTAGATGTAGTCCAAGATCTATTACTGAAGAAGAATAAGGGAGGAAAGGAGATTACAAGTATTTGAGAATATAGTACTTAGGAAAATTTTTGGACCAAAGAGAGATGAACAGACAGGTGAATGGAGAAGTCTACTTAACAATGAACTACATGGTCTTTATAGGAAACAAGATATAATAAGAACAGTCAAGTCTCGTAGACTTCGATGGGCAGAACATGTTGCACGTATGGGGAATGAAAGACTTGCATGGAAGCTTCTTGTAGGAAAGCCAGAGGGAAAACGCCCAGTTGGTAGACAAAGAATGAGTTGGGAAAATAATATTAACTATGATTTGAGGGAAGTAGATTATACAGGGAATGATTGGAAAGCATTAGCTCAGGACAGGGATGTATGGAGAGCTTATGTCCGCGCGTCCCCTACGGGTTCGATAGTACCAGTGAATAAGTAAGTAAACTCCACGACGCGACAGGCCTAGAAGGCCTTTGGCATACCGAACTTGCTCCAAGGCCTCACATCTACAGAGGTAGACGATCATCCAGCCAATGTAGGGGTGACATATGGTCAGAATATCGGGTTCCCCAACCGTTATAACTGGATTCATCAACCTGTAGCCGCTACTTAATTTAGCTACCCAAATGCCTCTCGATCCCATACGAATATCATATATATTATTTGCTTCGTTTTGTTTAGTTTCACGTGTTATGTATTCTGTATGAAATTCGCCATCATTATGCACAAATAAATTAGGATGAGAAAATGGGCGAGATAGTGTCAGATGGGCAAGTTAGTATTAGATTGGGAAAATTAGTGTTAGTTTGGGCAAGTTAGAATGAGAAAATTGGCAAGTTAGTACACTATATTAGTTTAGGGTTTACTTGTTTGTTAGCAGGTTTTTTGTAATAGGTTGGCTATACTGTCTGAGTAATGAATAATACACATTTTACATTGTAAATGTGTTGAATTTAGGTTTCTTTGAGATCAACTTCTCACTTCATTTTAAAGCATTTATTCTTTTTTTTTTTTTTGGAAAAAAAGTCAACATAGGTCTATATATTTTTTCTCAGATAATTGTCCGTTTTTTTTATTTGAATTTATGTAGGTGGCATATTTTTCCCGGATTTTTTTTACATTACCTTCCTATCGAACCCGTAGGTTCATGGCCGCGCAGACATAAGCTCTCTACATCCTTATCTGAGCTAATGTTTTCCAATCATCCCCTGTATAATATGCTTCCCACAAATCATGGATAATGTCATTCTCCTACCTCATTCACGGTCTACCAACTGGGAGTTTTCCATCTGGCTTTCCTACAAGAAGCTACCATGCAACTCATTCATTCCCCATTCGTGCAGCATGTCCTGCCCATCGCAGTCTATGAGACTTAACTATTCTTATTATATCTGGCTTACTATACATATAGCTACCATATTTCTCATTATTGTGTAGTTTTCTCCATTCACCTGTCTGTTCATCTCTCTTTGGTCCAACATTTTCCTAAGAATTTTATTCTCAAACACTCGTAATTTCCTTTCCTCCCATAAAGCAAGAGTCTACGTTTCGTATCCATACAATACAACTGGGAGAATAACATTTTTATATAGCCTATTTTCAGTTGAACGTTTTCTGAAAGGAGGTAGGACGCCAATAGTCCCAGTAATGCATAATAGCATGCATTTCCAGAATTGAACATATGTTTAATTTTTTTGTTTATCTAATTATTATTTGTAATTAATATTCCTAGATATTTGAATGCAGCCACTTCTTCAAAATTTCCCCTATTTGTCATTAGTTGTCCATTTCCATTATATAATGCATTTCTATGTGTGAACATATGTTTAGTTTTACTGATGCTTACTTCCAGGCCCAATTTCTTAGAGTTACTCAATAGAGTGTGCGTGTTGGCCTTATTTTTTTACACTACGGTATTTTTCCTTCTACCTAAAAATAAGTGTATTAAAATAAAAACATTAAATTAAATTAAATTCACCAATCGATTTGGTGTTTACTTAATGAAAATTCATTATGTTTAATGATTAAATAAAACCGTTCAAGTTTTTTTACGATTTTTATATTTATTTTAACACAAATTCGTTACAGCTGTTTCAGTACATTGTAACTTCTTCAGACGAATTTTCGCACAAAGTACTGAAATAGCTGTCACGAATTTGTGTTAAAATAAATATGAAAATCATATAAAAGTTTAACAGTTTTATTTTATTTAATCACTAAATTAAATTAAATGGGATATATTTGATATGAGTTGATATTATTTTGATGTAGCCTATGGTACAACAGGTAGGATAGTTGCACTGAAGAACAGCGTCCTGGACTGTGCGGGTGACAAAACTGAAATGAAACACAGCTAATGCCTCCTTCCACAACAGTTAATGCATCACATTAAAATAATGCTAAAATGACGTCATGGTTATCAGAAACAATAATATTCGTTGGTATGCAGGATGATGTATTTATAAACTATAATTCTGAGAAAACATTATTCATTCAAGGTCATGTTTGTAATCAATTTAAAATTAATAACATGATCAGTTATTTCCTGTGAACTATTTTGTTTATTATACAGTGATACATTAACTATGATTTGAGGGAAGTAGATTATACAGGGAATGATTGGAAAACATTATCTCAGGATAGGGATGTATGGAGAGCTTATGTCCGCGCGGCCATGAACATACGGGTTCGATAGTGCCAGTGAGTCAGTTAGATAGCGATAGATATCGATCTGTTATGTAGACTTGTATTACCCATCCAAGTGTTTTGTGCAGGCGGAAAATATGTTAACTAACAAACTGTCTTTCTCTTTCTATTTCTTACTATGTTGCCACTTCCTGTCCTTTGAATTATGTTGTTTGATTGGCAGGTAGAGAGCTGACAAACACTATGTATTTTAATGATCCGTCGTTCTGCGTGGTCAGTGGCAGAATGACTAACTTGACAACCCTGTTACTTTTAGGGTTACGCCTAGGAATGAGCTGTCCCTTCCTTGCCCTTCTCATTGCATGTTGCCACTTGTGATTTATTGTCAGGCTGGTAATGGAGAGACGACAAATACTGTGATTTTAAATGATCCGTCCGCTTGAGCGTTCAGTGCTAAAATGACTAATTTGACAACCATGCTAAGATCTTTCACACGGTAGGGATTCTCCCCCCACATTTGAAGTTGAAAAATTTCAATACATTATCCCATGTACAGTTTTCTCTTAATCCCTTCCACAGATTCAGTAGATCGGCGACACTAGCGCTAAAACTCCGCCCGTGAACAGTTAACTTGGATGTGTAATAGCTCTCCATCTTCTTCTCCTCATACTTCTCCAATCCCTCGTCATTCCATTACTCCTCCTTCTTCCTCACCCTCCTAGCCTTTGTGCTCCTCCTCCGCTTTGTAATTCCTCTCCTTTCCCCCTAGTTTTCACAGTACTTCTCCTCCTCTTTCTCTAAAAAAAAGTTATCAGCCCAGGTCCAACTCTCATTTGTTGCCGTGGGGGGGTCGATAAAGTCCCTCCCTACTCTCCACTCCGGCGATTTGAGTTTCTCCCATACGCCATTCATATATCTTTAGATATAAAAATGAGCGTGAGTCTGTACGTTTGTCTGTCTGTCCTTTATGGACCCGAAAACTTGACTGATTTGAATGAGTTTTCACCATCATTTAGAGAATTATTCTGGGACAATTTACGTATATAACTTACTAATACTTGGCGTGCGCTCCTACGCCTAAATAAATGAAAATGAATGTGTTTTATGTCTAGTTGAATAAGTGCGAGAAGAAATATTTATAAGTTTATATCGTAATTTTGAACTGATAAAATCACGGGGAGAAAAATTGATGGACAAAATACGCTGGTTGCTTAGTATGATTTGGGAAAAAGAAGTTCTTCCAGATGGATGGAAAGAATCAATTGTCATTCCAATTTATAAGAAAGGAGATAAAACTGATTGCAACAACTACATCTCACTATTTTCAACTTCCTATAAAATTCTAACAAATATATTAGTCAGCATACTTACTCCCTATATTGACGACATTCTAGGAGATTATCAATGTGCATTTAGAAGAAACAGGTCTACAACAGATCAGATTTTTAGTATAAGACAGATTTCAGAAAAGAAATGGGAATATAATGGTACTGTACATCAACTATATGTAGACTTCAAAAAAGCATATGATTCAATTAAGAGGGAGAGTTATATAGTATCCTGCTGGAGTTCGGAATTCCTAAAAAGTTAGTTAGATTTATACGAATGTGTCTAAATGCCACAAAGAGTAGGGTGCGTGTAGGCTAACAGTTTTCGGACACTTTTGAAATCCAGAATGGGTTGAAGCAAGGAGATGCACTATCTCCTCTACTATTCAATTTTCTACTACAGCATGCCATTAAATCTTTAGAGAATGAGGAAGGCTTACAACTGAATGGTATTAATAAGCTGTTAGTTTATGCTGATGATGTAGTACTACTGGCCGATAGCGAGGAGATACTAAAGGCCAACACGCCCACACTATTGAGTAACACTAAGAAATTAGGACTGGAAGTAAATATCAGTAAAACTAAATATATGGTCACACGTAGAAATTCAGTATATAATGGAAATGGACAGCTAAGGACAAATGAGGGAAATTTTGAGGAAGTGGCTGAATTCAAATACCTAGGAACAATAATCACAAATAGGAATGAGATGCACAAAGAAATTAAACATAGGCTCAATTCTGGAAATGCGTGCTATTATGTATTACAGAGACGTTTGATATCCCAACTTCTTTAAAAAAAACGTTAAACTGAAAATATATAAACCTATTATTCTATCGGTTTTATGTTATGTGGATGTGAAACATGGACTCTTACTTTAAGGGAGAAAGGAGATTACGAATATTTGAGAATAAAGTTCTTAGGACAATTTTTGGACGAAAGAGAGATGAACAGACAGGTGAATGGAGAAGTCTAATAACAACGAACTATATGGTCTTTATAAGAAGCCAGATATAATAAGAACAGTTAAGTCTCGTAGACTGCGATGGGCAGGACATGTTGCACGTATGGGGAATGAAAGACTTGCATGGAAGCTTTTTGTAGGAAAGCCAGAGGGAAAACGGCCAGTTGGTAGACCAAGAATTAGGTGAGAGAATAACATTAACTTTGATTTGAGGGAAGTAGATTATACAGGGAATGATTGGAGAGCATTAGCTCAGGATAGGGATGTATGGAGAGCTTATGTCCGCGCGGCCATGAAACTACGGGTTCGATAGTGCCAGTGAGTAAGTAAGTAAGTAAGTAAGTAAGTAAGTAAGTATATCGTAATTATTTTTACATACCCCGTGCTGATTATCTGGCGTTGCCCGGGAATCACTTTTCCCTATCTTATTGGCATACATGAGCTCAAAGACTAAAATTAATGTGTTTTTATGTTTAGATGAACATGAAAATGGATACATTTATAGCGTATCATCTCTTGCTGATTACCCGGTGTTGACTGGGAATCTACTTATCCCGATCTTCTTGGCATCAATGAAAGACAAAAAAAAAAAATAGGCCTATACATATGCTATCGGATTGCTTTTGTATTGTTTTTTTAGATATTCAATTCTGTGTACATTAATAGGCTACTGTGTATTTGTTATGGTTTAGACAGCGTAAGCCATTTAAGCATCCAAAAGGCTCCAATAAAGTTTGTATAGGCTACATTTATTATTGGCTCATTTAGAAAATTATTTATCAATGTTATTTGAAAGTAAATGTTAACTAAAAATAGGCCTATTTAAAACTGAACTTATTATTTTAGTTATATTAGGCTTATATGAATGCGAAACATGGATTCTTACTTTAAAGGTGAAGAAAAGTTGACGAGTGTTTGCGAGTAAAGTTCTTACGAAAATTTGTAGAACAAAGAGAAACGAACATAGAAATGAATGGTGAAAAGTAGATATCAGTGAGCTACATGACCTTTTATAGGAAACCAGATGTAGGCCTAATAAGAAAAATTAAGTCTCCTAGATTGCGATGGGCAGGATATGTGGCATGAATGAGATATTAAAAAAGGACACGAAAACTCATTGTAGAAAATTCAGAAGGAAGACATCCAGTACGTCAGCCAAGAATGAGGTGGGAGAATACCCATTAACCATGATTGAGAGAAGTAGTTTATAAGGGGATGATTGAAAAATATTAGCTCAGGATAGAGATGTATGGAGAGTTTATATCCTCACGGCCATGAATCTATGGATTCGATAATGCCAGTAGGTATGCTAATTATTTAAAAGTAATTTGACCCATATTAATAAAAATATGTTAATTATTAAAAAAAATGAAACTTTTCTGTCATTTTTCAATATGCTATATTACACTACAGTCAGATTCAACCTAGGAAGTTACTGTGTGTTTAGAATAGGGAACTGAGTTGCCATTTTAACAGTATTTTCTTGAGAGAAATCCTTATATAAAACTGAAGATTGTAACGCAGCAAGTACATAGTTGTAAGTTGTAGTCGTCCCAGCCACCCTCTCTTAACAAAACAGTTAGCACTTGTCACTGAGCTCGTGTAGTTCTGTACTATCATGTGTGAAAGTGTCGACTCTCATATTTACTATAAAACTAGTTTGCATGCCGTAAAAGAAAAACTATGTTTTTTAAATGTATAGTACATATAATTGGAGAAAGTACTGCTAACCTTGCCCCTTCTCCCCTCCCTAAACAAATACCATTATTATGAGTTGGGCAACATCTACCCTCTGTACGTTGGAGGACACTGTCATAGCCCATAAGGTCTGTAGTAATTTTCTGGGTTGAATTAGAGTGTAACTATAAAGAAGAGAGAGTTATTAATATAAAAGCATAGTTTCTTAGTTTTTCGAATTCATTTTCTTCAACCGATAATCTCATTCTTCACCTCGTAAAGAAAACTCAAGGTAGGCCTATAGGCCTATTTCATTACAAGGAAAAATCAGTTGTCACTTTCTCATCAAACCTACTTTTAATTTCTACGATGATAAAACTTTGAAGGTAAATGAACCCATAACAAAACTATTTTTTCACTTTTTGACACTTTCAAAATATAATCCTTTCCATGGATATTCTATTGACACTTCAAAACTCCATCTCGGAAAAAAAGAAAATAAACGAAAGTGGCTCCCTGATTCCTTTCCCGTAGGCCTACCCTTCATTTGATATGCCAGTATTACTATGAAATGTGGTATGAGATATTCTTATAAACTTGAAAATATCTCAAACCAAATTTGATGGAGAGGGAACTTAACACGTTTTAGAACAAAACTCAAATAACAATAAAAATAATAATAATAATAATAATAATAATAATAATAAAATAATAATAATAATAATAATAATAATAATAATAATAATAATAAGTAATAATAATAAAAATAATAATAATAATATAATAATAATAATAATAATAAAAAATAGTAATAAAAATAATAATAATAATAATAATAATAAAAATAATAGTAATAATAAGAATAATAATAAAATAGTAATGATAATAAAAATAATAAAAACAGAAAATAAAAATAAATAAAAATAAAAATAATAAATATAATAATAATAATCATAATAAAAATAATGATGAAAACAATAATAATAATAAATAATAATAAAATAATAATAATAATAAAAATAATGATGATAGTAATAATAATCATAAGTACTATTATTGTTATTGTTATTGTTATTATTATTATTATTATTATTATTATTATTATCGTATAACATGTTTTTTAATGACATTTCTATTGAAACATTTAATATATTTTTAATTCTTTATAATTAGTATAGTTTAATATATAATTTATATTGTCAAATATATACTTGTAATTTGTGCTGGTTGAGTGGGAGAGAAGGCCTTATGGCCTTAACTCTGCCAGAATACATAAATTATTATTATTATTATTATTATTATTATGTGTGTGTGTGTGTGTGTGTGTGTGTGTTTATGTCAATAAGCGTTTTAGCGTCAGCATTTTTGTTTTTTTTTTCAGAACCAAACTCGGAATATAGCAATAAATTATGAAAGTAAGGAAGAGTTAGTTAGCCAACATAATCGGACCATTAGGAATAGTAGTTCATCTGAAATGTAAATTTAAAAGTCGCTCTAACGGCCGCGATGTTCGAGTTTTTGTAACGTAACTGACCGTCAGTAGGCATATGCACTAATATAACAATACTAGGATATTATTTTGTTAAATATCAAGGATGTTATATCATTAGAATCGGGGATTACTTGTAACCCGAAATTAAAAAGACGCTATTCGTTTTCACTGCATTCCGGTGAGCCTATATTTAAATAACTGGCATGAGAAATTCGTGTTTCACCAATTCAAGAATTACTTTTTCACAACACCAATTCCAGACCAGAACTTCCATGGAAGACAGCAATTGCTCAATTAAAATTAATTACAGGTTATGACTGCAACGTAAAACACCTGCACAGGATCAATTTGTTGTCTGCACCAAGATGCATTCTATGCAACCACTCAAAATAAGAAATGGATTACGAATACAACAACTGTGCAGCCATCAAAACAATAATTCCAAAACTTCAAAGTAGGTCCACTGGAGAGCATGACTACTAATGACTTCAGTGTTAGATGCAGCACAGTAGACATCAACCAATTCAAGGGTTCCGTAAACCATTAGGTCTACTATCGGATCATAAACTGGCTTTGTGAGAAATTAGTTTACTTTACGCAATTTCTGTGTAACGGACTTTTGTTTTCACTTTTCTAACCTGAGCATCGTTAAGTAAATAGGCTATGTATTTTGTATTATTTTCTTCAGTTTGGTATGAATTTACTGTAGATTCTTCTTCTACTTCTTTTTCCTTCCAAGTATTAGGCCAAGGCCTGTTACGATCCTATAGAAAATTTTCCCTCCAGCGTTTCATACGACGGCCCAGAGATCTTCGTCCTCTTGGTATGTAATTGTAAACAGCTTTGGGGATCCGATTTGAACTCATTCTTTCAAGATGGTGTTTCCAATTTAGTTGGTACTGTTTAATAATTCCAAAATTGGCGTTCTATTAAGATATCGGTGTTCGTTTTCCGATCCCATCTGGTGTAACCCGCTGTTCTGCGCATGCATCTCATTTCACAAGCCATTATTCTGCTTTCATGTTGTCTTTTTAGTGTTCATGCTTCACTACCATAGGTCAACACTGGTCTAGCCAAAGTGTTATATAAACGTAATCTGGTGTTTTTTTTTTGTACAAGGGATGGTTTCATAACTTCATTAATAATTCCTAAACTTTTATTATAACTAGCAATTTTTTTCAGGGATATCCTTTTCATCCCAGATAGAGAGATAATATCCAAGATATTTAAATTGATTAGATCTGTCTAAAATTTTATTCTGGAGACAGATTTTACTTTGTATGGGGTCCTTTCCATGAAATGCCATAATTTTAGTTTTGTTAATTGATATTTCCATATTAAATTTGGTAGCTATTTTTTTGTAAATTATAAATTGATCGTTGCAAAACATTTTCGGAAAGTGCCAGAAGCGCTAAATCGTCTGCAAAAAGTATAGCATTGAGTTTGAGGTTCCTATTGATAGGTATATGTCCCTGTTGTGTTTTCCTCCATTCGTTTATTATTCTATTCATATAGGCTATATAATGAAAAGCACCGGTGAAAGTCCACATCCCTGTCTTACTCCAGTGTTGATCTTTTTCCAAGAAGATAGTTTGCCATCTTGTTTAACAAAGATTTCATTATCTTTATAGATGTTGAAGATGTGAGTAATATATTGTTGTGGAATGTTACCATCAGCTAAAATTGTAATAATATGTTTCTACTTTGTCAAAAGCCTTTATGAAGTCAACAAAGGCGATATGAGTAATATATATATATATATATTATATTGTTTATATCATTTTCCACTGCATTAATTATTTTGTGAGTTATAGTTTTATATTTTGATATTTTCTCCTACATTTATTTTCCTATATATTATATCCTCCATCCATCCACACTAATTCTGCCCAAGGGCAGGTCTTTCACTGTAATCGTAGCATTTTCATGCTATGTTTTGAAGCTTTACTAGGGAATTATAAGTGTGGTAGCTTTCCGTTGCTTTCCACACCGGTGAAGGATGATGATAATAAGGATGATGATGGCCGGATGATTTCGGGGACCGTTGGGCTCTAAGCTTCCTGACATTTGTCTTGCAGGTGAGGTAAAACCCCGTAAAAACCTCACCTAGGAGCCTGTCACGATCGGGAATCTAACACGGGTCCGCTGCATGACTAGGCAGCACACTACCTCGAGACCACAGCGGTGGACATATTATATCTTAATGCATTTAATTACTTTCTTTGGTGTGGTATTAATCTATATTATATGTTTTATTTGTATCATTCTCCTTGCATTGATTCTTAATTGAATCGTATGCTTTTTTTTTTTTTTTTTTAGGTTTACATATAGTTGATGAAAAAATCTGAAAACTGTTTATTAATTATATTATTATTATTATTATTATTATTATTATTATTATTATTATTATTATAAGAACTGGAATGAGAACAAAAGGGCTGGAGGATATGGAGTGGATGGATAAAGACAAGTGGAGAAGGAAAATAAAACTTTAGGCACAGAAAGATTTGTAAACATTAAAAATCTGTATATAAATAAAACTATTATTATTATTATGGCTTTAAATTGACACAGTAAATACATTTTTATTATTATTCCGATCGCCCTTTTGCAATCCGGCTTGGGATAGTTGTTTGAATTATTTAGAATATATAAGTTCAATATTATGGTAATTATTTAATATTTTACTTTATAATTTAAACTGCAATAAGATTTCACGTAGTTTAATGAATCATTTTTATCACTTAAAGTATAAAAATGTAATCTTATAGTAATTATTTGAAAAGATTATATAATACTTCACATGATTAAGTAAATTATTTTTCCATTTAAAGTATAAAAATTCAATAATATCGTAATTATTTAAAAATATAAGATTTCACATAGTTTAGTTTATCTCTATGTATTTTTCATTATAATTCTAAAGTTTTAAGAATTGTAAAACATTACCTGATATCTCAGTCTTCTTCAATGTATTTTAAAAATTATAATTGTAGTTAACTAGAATGTTTAACAGTTCTGAAGATTAATGTAGGAAATGCGAAGTATGTAAAATATATCTTTATGTATGATTTACTTCGTTTACTGTTGATTGTTACAGAATAATCATCTCAATTCTAAATAAAGTCTTCATCATTATCATCATAGGATTCCTTCTGATAATCATCGTCAGTACCATTACAAGGAATATTTAAGTCAATAGAAATGCGACATGTAAAGACTATATATTTGCAAACATCATTATTGTTCATGTGAATAGAATGTTCATTTCATTGATCGTGAAATCTTAATTGGGTTCATTCTAATTCTTAGATGTGTTTTTTTTGTATATAATCTGAAGGGTTGGTATGAAATATTTATTGGGGTATGGGTCTATAATATGAAAATTGTCTAAGTGCTTGCCCTAAGTATTGACGAAGAAAATAACTCATTAGTATCATTCTGATTCTGTAGTTGTAAGTTGTTATAATAATTCCTTTCTCTTCCTTTTTTTCACATTTTTGAACCTGTACGATAAAAATATATAGGCCTATCGTAGAGTCCTTCTTCATACGGGGATATATCTAAAGCTGTGATTATTTGACGAAACCGAGGAATAAGTTCCTGTAGTAGATTCAAGCGTTGGCTTGAAATAACAAAACTTTGGCAAAACATGGGTCGATTCATAGCACATCGTTGTAGGAAAATGTGTTCTAATTCCCTTTCTGGAATGTAAAATTCTTCAACTCGACGAAGTAAATGTGGTCTTGAAAAATATCCAATACACCAGAAGATACCTTCATTATTCCAACACATATCAATATTTGCTGGTAGAAGAAAATGTGATGGAATTAAATTTGCAACTATTGGTACATGTAGAGAATACAGGTAGTCTGGATCATACAGGTATTGCATTTCTTCAACCTCACATTCTTCATCTTCTTCCTGCTCTTTATAATCCATATCTTCATTACTATCTTTGTAATGTTCTTTTTCGTCATCATCATCATCATCATCTTATCGCCACCACCAATTCCACCAGGAATTGTTATGAATTTACAAACTCCTACCGATATTTCTGACACCTCGTGTTCTTGAACATGGTTATACTTATAATTGCTTTCGTGTTCTTGATATCCATGGATTTGAACTTTTAATCCAGTGATCGCGTTTATTAAAACAACTTTTTTTGATATGGAACTCGTTAATTTTTTTACAGTTTCTTCATCCAGCAAAAGGATAGACCTATTATCATCCCTAATAGTAGGATACCATTTTACGTATTCATTCTTGATGACTTCTTGGTTCTTTGATATACTTTCGATATGTTCTAAAATGCTAATTTCATATTCTGAATTTGTTAAATCTATTTGAACATATTCTTGTCCTATTTCCAGATTGTCCTTTACTCGTGCACTTTTCTGGACAAATACACCTTCGCTGTGAAGACTTTTAGTAATGAAATATTCAACTGTTGAATCACTTAACACTGTTATATTTTGCAAGGCAACCCGATTTTCAAACACACGATCTTGAAGGCTGGTTTGTTCCAGTACAGAGTTATTTTCTTTGTGCGAATGTTCCAGTACTATATCGACTTCATGGTTCCCTTTAGAAATTGTTAATTTGTGAACATTTTCTGTTTCTTCTACAATTTCATCAGCTGTATTGTTAGGTACTTGATTTGAATTTTGTTCAGATACGGAATGAGATTTTTGAAGTTGAAGATTTGGAAAATCGTCACGAAGACGTCTGCGCAGAAATCTATATAACATCATTGAAACGATGAATATGTCCGGTTGTCTTTACAGTTCCTGAAAAATAAGCCAAAATTAAATTATTCAATCTTTCTTAGCCACTTAATATTGAATTTTGACAAATAAGTTTTATTTTTATATGTATTTATGGATTTTTTGTGCGCAAAGTAATAATTTTGAAAACAAAAGTTGTCCTTGGTCTCGAAATTTCATATGAGCCAAAATCTTTATTTCGTTTTAAACGAATTATGAAGTAGCAAAAATTAACATAAAAAAAAGGGAACAATTTGATGGAGTTTCTGTGTTTGTAATATATGTTACAACAAATTCTTATTAAGATTTACGAATTATAGGGCCTACACTTAATCTGACAGAAATCAAATGAAAATATGAATAATAAGCACAGTTACGTAATAAAGGCCAATTATTAAACTAAACACAGAATGTTGAGTTATTTACAGAGTAAGAGAAAATTCAAACTCTTATTTATAATATAGGTTACAAAGGGAATGAAGAGGTTAAGGATTTCCCTAGAGATTACTAAACTGATAAAGCGTTCGCCAATTGAATCGAAGATCTTGGGTTCAATCCAGGCCAAATAAGGAAATTGCAAAACCTATTCCATTTCAAGTTCCTCATGTAGGGTGTACTATTAGAAACCAGTCAAATATTATTATAAAGTAAGATACCGTAATATTAGACAAAGTCAATGGATATCGAATGAAGTTTACATAATTTAACTATGTAAATCTAGTCTTTATATTAATACGTGAAGATAAAAACTTTGTACCCCATTTTCTCCTCTGTTTGTAAACCGATTTTCTTATTTTTGTTTGGTAATATTGATGAGATTTAGTGTTATCAATAAAAAATAGAAACAGCTAGTTCTGCCGATCTTAACTGCAAGGCAGAGTTTATGGAAATTCTCCATGATGCAAGAGTTAAATTTCCTCAAAAGAAGCATACTTACTTACTTACACACTGGCACTATCGAACCCGTAGGTTCATGGCCGCGCGGACATAAGCTCTCCATACATCCCTATCCTGAGCTAATGTTTTCCAATCATTCCCTGTATAATCTACTTCCCTCAAATCATAGTTAATGTTATTCTCCCACCTCATTCTTGGTCTACCAACTGGGCGTTTTCCCTCTGGATTTCCTACAAGAAGCTTCCATGCAAGTCTTTAATTCCCCATACGTGCAACATGGCCTGCCCAACGCAGTCTACGAGACTTAACTGTTCTTATTATATCTGGCTTCCTATAAAGACCATGTAGTTCATTGTTATGTAGTCTTCTCCATTCACCTGTCTGTTCATCTCTCTTTGGTCCAAAAATTTTCCTAAGAACTTTATTCTCAAATACTCGTAATCTCATTTCCTCCCTTAAAGTAAGAGTCCATGTTTCGCACCCATATAATATAACTGGTAGAATAATAGTTTTATATATTTTCAGCTTAACGTTTTTTTGAAAGGAGTTGGGACATCAAGAGTCTCTGCAATGCATAATAACACGCATTTCCAGAATTGAGCCTATGTTTAATTTCTTTGTGCATCTCATTCCTATTTGTGATTATTGTTCCTAGGTATTTGAATTCAGCCACTTCCTCAAAATTTCCCTCATTTGTCATTAGCTGTCCATTTCCATTATATAATTATTTCTACGTGTGACCATATATTTAGTTTTATTGATATTTACTTCCAGTCCTAAGTTCTTAGTGTTACTCAATAGTGTGTGCGTATTGTCCTTTAGTATCTCCTCGCTAACGGCCAACAATACTACATCATCAGCATAAACTAACAGCTTATTAATACCATTCAGTTGTAAGCCTTCCTCATTCTCTAAAGATTTAATGGCATGCTCTAGTACAAAATTAAATAGTAGAGGAGATAGTGCATCTCCTTGCTTCAACCCATTCTGGATTTCAAAAGTATCCGACAACTGTTTGCCTACACGCACCCTACTCTTTGTGCCATTTAGACACATTTGTATAAGTCTAACTAACTTTTTAGGAATTCCGAACTCCAGCAGGATACTATATAACTTCTCCCTCTTAATTGAATCATATGCTTTTTTGAAGTCTACGTATAGTTGATGTACAGTACCATTATATTCCCATTTCTTTTCTAAAATCTGTCTTATACTAAAAATCTGATCTGTTGTAGACCTGTTTCTTCTAAATGCACATTGATGATCTCCTATCAATATAGGGAGTAAGTCTGCTTACTAATATATTTGTTAGAATTTTGTACGAAGTTGAAAGTAATGAGATGCCCCTGTAGTTGTTACGATCAGTTTTATCTCCTTTCTTATAAATTGGTACGATAATTGATTCTTTCCATTCATCTGGAAGAGCTTCTTTTTCCCAAATCATACTAAGCAACCAGCGTATCTTGTCCATCAGTTTTTCTCCCCCTGATTTTATCAGTTCTGCTGGGATCTCATCTGAACCTGATGCTTTATACATCTTCAATTTTTCAATCGCCATTTCAACCTCTAATGCACTTGGCTCTGCGACTAGCATTTCTGCTGTCTGTAAATTATCCTCCTCAATGTCCTGTTCTGTATGTACATTTAATAGCTGATTAAAGTAACTTTTCCATCTATTTAATATACTCCTGGAATCTGCAATCATATCCCCACTTTCATTCCGAATTATGTTTGTTCTAGCCTGAACCCCTTTCTTCTAAGCATGTGATGTATAAATGCCATGTCAAAAAATCTGCCGTTTTTAACTGCAAGGCACTAAAATCTAGTGCCAAAGCTCTCATTTAAATTGCAGGGAAGTAATGCATGTGCATGTGTTAATCCCAGAGGTAGACGATCATCCTGCTAGAGTAGCGGTGACATGTGATGAACATGGTGGGGTCCACCAGCCGTTATAGCTGGTCTTCTCAACCTGGAGTCGCTATTTATTGTAGCTACCCAAATTCTCACAATGCTGGTTGCTAATTTGGAATACGATCACCAGCATCATCAGTTACACTTCAAGATAAATATACACCCTGTATTTTTATGATTATGATCTAATGCAATTTAAAACTAACAATGTCTAATATGAAGTGACGTGTTATTTATGGTCAAATTTCGACCACTTGGCGAACACGAGCAGGTGTAAATAATTCATTGGCTTATTCATATAACCAAGATATATTATAATAGTAATGTATTATGGAGAATTAAGTCTCACAGTCTTGATACGTAGGACATTTAATAGGAACGATGAATGAAAGAGGGTCATGGAAACTTCTTGAAGGGGGCCAGAAGGTAAGTGCTCAATAGTTAAGCCAAGAATGAGATGGGAGAATAATTAGCCTATATCTATGGTCTGAGAGAGGTAAATTATACAGGGATGTATGGAGAATTTAAGTTCTTACGGTCATGAACCTCCAGGTTCAATAGTGTCAATGAGTTATATAAAAATCATAAAAAATTAAAACATGTATGCAAAATAAAGTTAAAACATGAATAACGAGAGAAAAACATGTCATTAATAAATTTGTGTTTTATATTAGTTATTACTTAAATCCAATAAATAAAAATGTTTGTTTGTTCGTACTTTATGCGCGGCCATACCGTTGATCCGATTGTGATGGAGCTGTTTGCAAAATGTTCAGAAGATTCGCGGAATGAGGTAGGCTATAAGAGAGTTGTGATACTCAACTCCTATAGCCTTAAAAATCACCCTTTGTAATGGAAAACGTGAAGAAAGTAGCTCTTTGGACGCTTAAATGACTTACGCTGCCTAAACCATAACAAATATACAAAATTAATGTACTTATAATTCTATCTATCTATCTATCTTCGGGTTTTTACAGCTGCTGCCGTCTTCCCGTGCCAAACCTCCAAAGCCTACGGTCTTGGGCATCTTCGATGCTTAGCCCTCTAGCTTGCATTACTGTCTTCATGTTTTCCTTCCATGTTAACCTTGGTCTTCCTCTTTTCTTCTTTCTGTTAGGATGCCATTCATATAGTTGCTTCGGCCATCGCTCATCTTAAAACATGTCCTAACCACTTTAATTCCTTTTCCTCAATTCTTTCAATTATGCTTTCTTCTGCTTCCATTTTGTTTCTAATTTCCTTATTTGTGACACGTTCTAATTTAGACTTTCTGGCACTTCTTCGTAAATAATCCATTTCTAGAGCTATTAGTCTATTCTTGTAGTACTTATTGATTGTCCATACCTCACTTCCGTACATTGCAACAGATTCCACCAATGTTTTACCAATATATTTTTTTGTGTCTTTCCAAATATGCTTATCCCACCATATGGAATTTAATGATGATATTATTTTGCTACTCAATTCAATTCTATGTTTTATGTTCTCTTTGCCTATACCTTCGATGTTATCCATAATCATTCCCAAATATTTAGTTTGTTTCACTTGCTTTATTTGGATTCCATCTTCCAATACTAAGTTTTTCTCTTTCATTGCTATTTATTGCCAGATATTCTGTTTTTTGTAAATTTACTGTGAGACCCCATGATTCATATGTGCTTTTCAACCTTTTTATCATGAATTCCATATCAAAATTGTCTTGCGCTAAAAACCAGTTGATCATCGGCAAATTGTAATGTCAGCAAAAATCTATTGCCTATTGGGATCCCCATACCTTTGCAGCTTTGTTTCCATTTCGTTAATATAAATTCTACATAAATATTAAATAAAATTGGTGATAGACTGCACCCTTGTTTCAATCCCTTTGAGGTGTTTATAGGATTAGACATTATATTTCCCATTTTAACATAAGCGGAGTTATCTTTATAGGTTTGTTTAATAATTTCTATTAGGTTTCTGTCAATATTGTATTTCTCCAATACTTCCCATAATTTGTTCCTCGGAATTGAGTCATAAGCTTTCTCTAAATCTATCATTGTCAAATGGGTTTCTTCTCCAACTGCAGTCCGTTTTTCAATTAACTGTTGTATTGCAAATATATTGTCAACACATG
The DNA here is from genome assembly GCA_030220185.1 of Diploptera punctata. NCBI lineage: Eukaryota > Metazoa > Arthropoda > Insecta > Blattodea > Blaberidae > Diploptera > Diploptera punctata. The sequence goes on along the minus strand of JASPKZ010007245.1, from coordinate 121,173 downwards.
ACCTTCCTGGTCTGAATCCATTTTGATCTTCTCCTAATTTGTCTTTAACATCTTTTTGTAACTTTGTTTTTAATAACTTCGTAAATATTCTATATAATGTGTTATTTATAACTTAGTCCTCTGTAGTTTTTTGCGTCTCTTCTATCGCCCTTCTTGTATATTGGTACTATGTAGCTTATTTTCCATTCATCAGGAATCTTCTGTATTGCAATGCACTTATTATACAAGTCCCTCAATCTACCTATTAAATTTTTTGGGCCATATTTAATTAACTCATTTGGTATGTTTCCCGGCCCTGGTTTTTTGCCTTTTTATTCTTTAGGGTTTGAATTTCTAATTCTATATCTATTGTATCAAATTCCAGGGCGTTCATTTCTATGGATGGATTTTCTGTTGTTTCCATAAACTCATTTCTAGTTTCTGACAGTAAAGCTTTGTAATGTTTTTCTGCGTCTGATTTTGCTAACAAATTTATCTTGCTGGGTCCTTGGTTGGTTTTCAGTGTTTTTAGAAATCTCCATACTTCTGATGATTGTGATCTTCCTATATAACTTTCTATTTCTTGGCATTTGCTTTTCCATAATTTGTTTTTTTCTTCTATCACTTTCCTTTTAACTTTGGCGTTTGTTCTCTTGTATTCTATCCAATTTTCTGTTGTTTTATTTGCCAACCATTCTAAGTAGCATTTTTTCTTCTTTTCGGTTAATTCTTCAATATCATCATTCCACCAATCTTGGGTATTTTGTTTTTTATTTATTGTGCCTAATGCTTCTTTTGCTGCCGAATGTATTATTTCCTTTAATTGATTATATTCTTCTTCTATGTCTTCCTTGTAATCCAAATTCTCAATTTTAATCCTCAGTCTTTCTTTATATAAGTTTTTGATACTATCCTGATTAAATAAATACAGTTTAAATTTTTCTTCCTGCTTCGGTTGCATTGTTGATTCCCTTGCTTCATCATGCACTTTTTTCCCTGTAGGGAATTTGGGGATGATCTGTGCTGTGAGTAGATAGTGGTCAGAACCACAATTTGCTCCTCTTTTAACCCTTGAGTCCTTAATAAATAAGGAAGTATTTTGCTTTACAATTATGTAGTCTATTATTGATTTCTGATTGAGACTAGGTCGTTCCCAAGTAAATTTATGAATATCCTTATGGTCGAAAAATATCTCAAAAAGCTCTAGAAGAAAGTCCGCGACAACACATGTTTATCTCTTACGGATAACTCACAATAACCACTTTTGTCTTTCATTGATGCCAAGAAGATCGAGACAAATACGTACTCGTAGATTCCTGTGCAAGCTAGCTGCACATGGCGGGTATTCTTTTACGGATAACTCACAATAACGAATTTTGTCTTTTAGGTCATTTATACCAAGAAGATCGAGATAAGTAGATTCCCTGGCAACATCGGGTGATCAGCACGGGGAATCTTAAAACAATTACGATACACATTTATAATAACTTTTTATTCTACTTATTCAACTAATCATAAGAAGTACATTAATTTTTGTCATTCAGCTCATTTATGCCAAGAAGATCGGGATGAGTAGATTCCCGGACTATGCCGGGTAAACAGCACGGGGTATCTAAAAATAATTACAATATACATTTTTCATTTTACTTATTTAACTAAACATAAAATACATTAATTTTCGATTTCAGCTCATTTATGCCAAGAAGATTGGGATACGTTGATTCCCTGGCTACGCCGGGTAATCAGAACGGGTTATCTAAAACATATAAATTTATATGTATTTTTCCCTTTACTTATTCAACTAAATTAATTTTCACACATTAATTTTCATTTATTTAGACGTAGCCGGATATTACTATAATTTTAAGTTCGTTTTATGTTATTTATTTTATTGTAGGCCTATTGTTTTTAATCTAAAATAAAATTATATGAAATAATTATAATAAGCTGAAATTAAAGGAATAATATAAGAAAAATGTAGATGATAGATTATAAATAATTAAATTATACTATAAATTCTAATGCTGTAAAAGCATTGTTTACCTTATTCTGCCATTCGTCTTACGCTAAAATAAACTGAATGAAGCAATTCTCCTATCATAAAACGTTATATATTGACAGTGTTCATTGTTTTACAGACAAATATTTTTAATGTGAGGTCATTACAAAACAAATGACATACTAAAGTAAACATACAATGTATTCCCAAATTACATAACAAAAAATAACTTAATATATACCGTTTATGAAAATATGACAAAAGTATTTAAAAACAAGGGTAGCCATATACTTATTTAAGCCTTCTATTGCACTCGGTCAGAAATAACCACCGCCATCATAGCCCAGTTCAGGCCTCGACTTCCTTTAGAAAATTTCTCTAGTGTTATTTGCCCTTAGTAATTACTGTAGCCACAAACATCAACATTCCAGACCTTCTTACATTTTTCAGACCTGAAGTGGAATTACGACTAATCAAATTTTGGTTTTGTTTTTATTGGGTTCTTCCGAGTGTAAAAACTAACTTATTGGCACTTTGAACCCGGAGGTTCAAGCCGCGAGAACACATAAGATCTCCATACATCTCTCTCGTGAGTTAATATTTTCTAATCATTCCTTGCATAATTCTTCTGTCTCAAATCTTGATTAACGTTATTCTCCCATGTCTAATTTAACTCACTAAGCATTCTCGAACCCGGACGTTCATGACCGTGTGGGCATAAGCTCTCGATAAATTCCTATTTTTAGACATTCCCCCCCCCCTCGTTTGCTATATAATTCACCTCTCTAAAATTATGGTTAATACAATATATAAATTATAATATAAAATAATTCCGTTCCATTAATTTAGTTTAAGCTCTCACCTTATAAGTGCTTTTTACATGCTACACACCAGCTGGCACGATCTGCAAGGAGAAGAAATTTAAATATAGATCACATACATGCTTTTTGACCACACAGTTATATGGAGGGTCTTCATGAATGAGTAATCAATGCCAGGTCCTGCTCCGAGACAACATGACAGTAAGACGAATCACACACATTCGTACTAAACACGACAAATATAATGATGATTATGATGGCCCGTTGATGTTCGGGAACAGTTTTGGAGCTTAAAGTTTCCTCGCAGGAAAGGATAGAGTACGAAAAAAATCTCATCCAAAAAACTTGTTCCGACCGGGGATCGAACCAAAATCCGCTGGTTACAATGCAGCGATACTACCCCGAGAACAGAATATTGGACAATATAAAATTATAAAATTAGGTACGTAACTTGTAAGTCTGTATCCTCAACTGATAAAGTTATCGGAACTAGTCCCATCCTCAGCAGAAGGTTGATTTGTTGTCATTAACAACTAATAAAATTATTAATTCACTGTAGGCCTTTCGGGACTAGTCCCATCCTCAGCAGAAGGTTGATTTGTTGTCACTAATTAACTGTAGATCTTTCGGGACTAGTCCCATTCTCAGCAGAAGATTGATTTGTTATCACTAAAAAACTCCAAGCGTCACAGGCCTAGAAGGCCCATGGCTAACTTCCGGCTGCTGGCCTCATATCCACATGTGTTAATAACAGAGGTAGATGATCATCTAGCCAGTGTAGGGGTGACATGTGGTCAGCATGTCGGGTCCCCCAGATGTTCTTCTCGTCTTGGAGTAGCTACTTATTGTAGCTACCCAAATGCATCATGATGCTGGGTTGGTACCAGTCCCATACTGGCCGATATTTCATGAGAAAATTTCTTCCCCTATGGGAACTCGAACCAGCGCTAGTCCCGTAGCTCTGCGCCAAGGCTTCTTGCCTTAACCATTCGGCTACTGATATTATTATTAACTGAAGGGTTTTCGGGACTAGTCACTAAGAATTGATAAAATTATTAACTGTAGGCCTTTCGGAACTAGTCCCATCTTAAGCAGTAGCTTGTCTCTAATGACTGATAAAATGATTAATTAACTGTCATTAGCTGTCCATTTCCATTATATAATGAATTTCTACGTGTGACCATATATTTAGTTTTATTGATATTTACTTCCAGTCCTAATTTCTTAGTGTTACTCAATAGTGTGTGCGTGTTGGCCTTTAGTATCTCCTTGCTATCGGCCAGTAGTACTACATCATCAGCATAAACTAACAGCTTATTAATACCATTCAGTTGTAAGGCTTCCTCATTCTCTAAAGATTTAATGGCATGCTCTAGTACAAAATTAAATAGTAGAGGAGATAGTGCATCTCCTTGCTTCAACCCATTCTGGATTTCAAAAGTGTCTGAAAACTGTTTGCCTACACGCACCCTACTCTTTGAGCCATTTAGACACATTCGTATAAGTCTAACTAACTTTTTAGGAATTCCGAACTCCAGCAGGATACTATATAACTTCTCCCTCTTAATTGAATCATATGCTTTTTTGAAGTCTACATATAGTTGATGTACAGTACCATTATATTCCCATTTCTTTTCTAAAATCTGTCTTATACTAAAAATCTGATCTGTTGTAGACCTGTTTCTTCTAAATGCACATTGATGATCTCCTAGAATGTCATCAATATAGGGAGTAAGTCTGCTTACTAATATATTTGTTAGAATTTTGTACGAAGTTGAAAGTAATGAGATACCCCTGTAGTAGTTGCAATCAGTTTTATCTCCTTTCTTATAAATTGGTACGATAATTTTGTTACCACTGATAATTTTCTAGTAACATGATCCAAGCTTCATTAATTCATTTTGAGAATTTTCCTCATCATTGAGGGTTTTCTCCAACCAATCGTAGTAATTAACATGAATTAAAAAAATATATAAATATAAATGACTATGGACTTATAGACTCAGTTTACACAAACATTCACACATTTCCCTTAATTAAAGTTCTCCATCATTCTCTGTCCTCCGAGTTTTCATCTGTTACACCAAATTTGCTCATTGAATTTTGAATGTTATTCCAGGTTGTTATTGGTCTTCCATTTCTGTTCCTTCTTTCAATTTTCCATCCATAGACGGCCTTTGGTAGTCTTCCATCCTGCATTCTTCTTACGTGTCCATACCATTTTAGCCTTCTATGTTCAATCTCATCTATTATATTTCTTTCTGCATTCATCCATTTTCTAATTTTTTTCCAGTATGATATTTTCTGGCAGCTCTTCTCCAAAAATCCATTTCAACTGAAGTTATTCTGTTGACATGTTGTCGTGTCATTGTCCAAACTTCCGACCATATAACATTATACTTTCTAGGATGGATTTATAAAATAGCTGTTTTGTTCTGTTAATGATGATTTTACTCCATAGTATAGAGTTTAACATTCCTATGGTTTTTCTTCCATTACTAATCCTTTTGCTATTTCTTTGTTTGATGTTCCATCTTTCTCTATAATTGATCCCAAAAAACAGAAACTATCGCTCTTCTTTATCTTTACCCCATCAATATACAATTCATCTGGATCATTTGTTAAATACTCTGTTTTGTTTTGTTGATTTTCAAACCCCATTTCTAATATGTTGTTGACAGCTGATTTACACATATAATTTGCATCTTCTCCATCCTGGGTTACAATTATCTTATCGTCGGCAAAAAATAAGTGATGTAGATATCTTCTTTCTGTTAAGTCTAGTGTCTAGTCCCATTTTTTGCACACTTACGTGACGATTCTACTAAACAGATGTCTATATATATTTTAAAGTGTTAAATTTAAAAAAATATTCGGGTCAGCCGTTTCCTTGTTTCAATCCACAACTTATTATAAAAGGCTCCATTAGGTTGCAGCTTATTCTTACTTTTGCTTCTTTTTTTGTCATTGTCATACGAAACAATCTAATTAAAGTCACTGATATTTTAAGTTATAGAGAATGTGATATAATTTATATCGTGTTGCTGTCAATACGATATGTTTCTAGTATTATTTTTATGGCATATACCGAGTTTTGTAACGAAAAATTGAAATTTGCGGCCGTTAAAGCTATTTCAATTTTTATTTTCCAGACTAACACCCACTCCAAATGGTCCAATTTTGCTGGTGAACGAACCCTACCCTTCTCTTCTTAATTGATTGATATAGCTTATGCCTAGTTTTGTTCCGAAAATAAAAAAACTACATTTACAGTATTAACAGGTATAGGCCCATGGTAATTTCCGATATCACGTAAGTTGAGTCGATGAAAATTTGAAAAAAAAAAATGTTCTAACATTTTTTAATGTGCACAAACCCCAATAGTATATCATTACTTTGGAATTTGCTAGTAGAGTTAGTAGATTGGATGAAAATATAAACCCATGTGACCTCGAACTTTTTCATTGGTCTTGATCTTCTTATTATTATTTAATTAAAATGATAGAAGCGCCAGGAATGTGGTACTTGAAATTGGTGATTTTTTGTGCATAGGAATATTTTCATCGTGTTTAGAGGAACTTCGTGTAATTTTAACCCCTGCTTTGAATTTGTTGTTTTTCTTCTTTTAATTAAGGCATTTGGATTTTGTTTAATTACAGTGATTATCGTTAGTGTTGTAGCTAGAAATATCATTGTTATTTTATTCAAACAGGGAGACATCTTCATAATTTATCAACTTTTTTACATTACAAGAAAGGTTCACTTTAACCTCCATATTCGAATAAAGTGGACCCCAGAATCCACCTTAGGTTTTAGTCTATTTTTATGTTTATTTACTCTATTAATGTGTAAAGGCTGGCACAGATTAATCTGAAAATATTTATGACTGATCATAATTAAAAAGCGTTGATATTTATTTAGTTTTGAAAAATGATTATTGATTATATTATAACATTCACACGTCATTCAACTGCAGAAAGTCTCTGGGTTTTGTAAAATTACAAGGATATTAAATGAAATTAAGTGAATGGTTTTTACAGATAGCATCCTCATTGATAAAATATACGTATTCGTGTAAAGTGGACTCAGGTCCTCGTGGAGGATACACATTAACCGAATTCCTTTATGTTTAATTATTTTATACAGCCAACGTGTCGCATAATATCAATCCAAACCCGTCAGTATATTAAAACAGCATCTACATAATATAATATATTTAGGAGTTTTCTCAACATTTGTAATATTCAATAGCAGAAATTAAGAATTCATTCTTTGCTTCAAAAACTTTTAAAGTAGTAATTTTCATAAATAACACAAATAAATCCTTCTTCATACAAAGAATAAAGAAACTGGCGTTGAACCCGTCAAATATGATGAGGGAATGAAATTTAAATATTTTCTGTTTGAAGGCAGCACCAATTAAAGAAGAATTTAACAGGTCCACTCAAACAGAAGGGTCCACATTACCCGAACTTCCCTATGAATAAATTTATTAAAAACCCTAGGAATGTGGAAAGGAAATTAGTGATTTTTAGCTCAGGAAATTTATAATATGGCTTAGGTTATGCACAAGTAGGACATATAATTGAAAATTATTTTCAAACATTCTTCCTAAATTATATAAACAAATATCGAGAAATAATTACTTTTAAAAGTTTTTATGAACACGGTTGGGATCGCTATACACAAAAGGTTACAACATTGTGTACCTGAGATTTCAGTCCTCAATTAAATAAAATTACACCTGATGGGTTTTTAACTGAAATCTTATTTAGATGAGAACGACTGAAATTTCAAGTACATATTTTATTGTTTTAACCTTCTAAATATTGATAATCGCAACAAAAATTTTCCTTGAATTTTATTAACAAGTCTAAAAATTAAAGAAAATTATTTTCAATTATGTCTTAAATATTTGAATAATAAATATCAAGAGTGACAAATTATTTACAATATATTTTTATTCAAATGTATTAAGAAAATAACACCTAAAACTTACAATAAAACCAAATTAGTAAGTATAATATAATACATGACATGCATACACATCTTAAACTCATACAGAAAAGAAATTATTACATTTAAAAAAACTGAAGAAAATTATTTATTTTTTTACCGCGTATGAAATTAGTACATAGTAAACTAGTATACATTAAATATGTCTATAATACTACATAATTTTGATATATCGTGGTCAAAATTAATTTTAGTTTAATCTTTATCGGAGGTAGAATTTTGCCGTTTACTTATAAGTAGCCTATAATATGCTAATTTTCTAAGATTCCAAATCAGTGGTCGTCTTTCAGGAGTGAATGTGGGATTATCTCTACCATCTACTGCTAAGGAAAACGTGTCGTTTTCATTAGCAGTTCCTAACCTGCATTTAATATGAACATCTGGAATGATTGTACCTGGAATATTCCAAATTAATTCATCCATAAATGTATTAATAGAGGTTTTTAAATAATTTTTTAACTCGCTTAAAATTTCGTCGATTTCCATTGGCTCGCGTACATCATGTGGCGAAAGCAATAATGAATCTTTAGCCTCCATTTTGACGTCTTCGTCTTCGTAAGTATCTTCACCTCTTGCAGCTTCATCATCCTCCAGGCCTCCCGTGTAGGACGTCCCAGCTTCAATTTTCACCTCCTGAAATGTTTAATAAAAATGATCAGTGAACATTAATTTCTTGGAAAATTAATCAACAAATTTCTTTTGGCTAGCAAAGGTAATAAAATTGAACTAAATCCATATAATCTTTTATTCTATTATATGCGAAAACTTTTCACATTTAATAGAATGCAACATTATATGGATATAGTTCAATATTATTTCCTTTCGTAGCCAAAGGAAATTTATTGATTCTTTTTCATGATATGTTTATTTTGTAATTTTTTTTCACACTCTATTGAAAAACACTAAGAAATTGGGACTGGAAGTAAACATCAATAAAACTAATTATATGTTCACACACAGAAATGCATTATATAATGGAAATGGAGAACCAATCACAAATGAAGGAAATTTTGAAGAAGTGCCTGATTTCAAGTATCTAGGAACAATAGTTACAAAGAGGAATGAAAAGCACAAAGAAATTAAACATAGGCTCAATTCTGGAAATGCATGCTACTATGCATTACAGGCACTCTTGTCTTCCCAGCTCCTTTCAAAAAAATGTTAAACTGAAAATATATAAAACAGTTATTCCCCCAGTTATATTATATGGATGTCAAACATGGACTCTTACTTTAAGGGAGGAAAGATTACGAGTATTTGAGCATAAAGTTTTTTGGAAAATGTTTGCACCAAAAAAGAGATGGACAGGTGAATGGAGAAAACTTCGTAATAATGAGCTGCATGATATGTATTAAGAACAGTTAAGTCTCGTAGGCTGCTATGCGCAGGACATGTGGCAAGTATGGGGATGAAAGAGCTGCATGGAAATTTCTGGTAGGAAAACCAGAGGGAAAACTACCAGTTGGTAGACCAAGAATGAGATGGGAGAATAACATCATCCATGATTTGAGCGAAGTAGATTATACAGGGGATGATTGGAAAACAGCTCAGAATAGGGATGTATGGAGAGCTTATGACCACGCGGCCTATAGGTTCGACAGAGCCAGTGAGTTAGTTAGTTATTATAGTTTATTTTTGCATGAAAATTCTTTGTAGGAAAATCAGAGGGAAAGCGCCCAGTAGATAGGTAATGAAGTGGGAGAATTAACCATTATTTGGGGGAAGTAACTTATACAAGAGATGGTTGAAAAATATTACCTCAAGATAGGGATGTATGGAGAGCTTAAATTTGCGCAGCCATGAACCTGTGTTAGTAAACTGTGATGGAACTAATTATTTACTTACTTACTCACTGGCACTATCGAACCCGTAGGTTAATGGCTGCGCGGACATAAGCTCTCCATACATCCCTATCTTGAGCTAATGCTTTCCAATCATTGCCTGTATAATCTACTTCCCTCAAATCATAGTTAATGTTGTTCTCCCACCTCATTCTTGGTCTACCAACTGGGCGTTTTCCCTCTGGCTTTCCTACAAGAAGCTTCCATGCACGTCTTTCATTCCCCATACGTGCAACATGTCCTGCCCATCGCAGTCTACGAGACTTAACTGTTCTTATTATATCTGGCTTCCTGTAAAGACCATGTAGTTCATTGTTATGTATTCTTCTCCATTCACCTGTCTCTTCATCTCTCTTTGGTCCAAAAATGTTCCTAAGGACTTTATTCTCAAATACTTGTAATCTCCTTTCCTCCCTTAAAGTAAGAGTCCATGTCTCGCATCCATATAATATAACTGGTAGAATAATAGTTTTATATATTTTCAGTTTAACGTTTTTTGAAAGGAGTTGGGACATCAAGAGTCTCTGCAATGCATAATAGCACGCATTTCCAGAACTGAGCCTATGTTTAATTTCTTTGTGCATCTCATTCCTATTTGTGATTACTGTTCCTAGGTATTTGAATTCAGCCACTTCCTCAAAATTTCCCTCATTTGTCATTAGCTGTCCATTTCCATTATATAACGAATTTCTACGTGTGACCATATATTTAGTTTTATTGATATTTACTTCCAATTCTAATTTCTTAGTGTTACTCAACAGTGTGTGCGTATTGTACTTTAGTATCTCCTCGCTATCGGCCAACAATACTACATCATCAGCATAAACTAACAGCTTATTAATACCATTCAGTTGTAAGCCTTCCTCATTCTCTAAAGATTTAATGGCATGCTCTAGTACAAAATTAAATAGTAGAGGAGATAGTGCATCTCCTTGCTTCAACCCATTCTGGATTTCAAAAGTATCCGAAAACTGTTTGCCTACACGCACCCTACTCTTTGTGCCATTTAGACACATTCGTATAAGTCTAACTTTTTAGGAATTCCGAACTCCAGCAGGATACTATATAACTTCTCCATCTTAATTGAATCATATGCTTTTTTGTAGTCTACATATAGTTGATGTACTTCTTGTTCTTCTTCCTTCCAAGTATTAGGCCAAGGCCTGTTACGATCCTATAGAAAATTTTCCCTCCAGCGTTTCATAGGACGGCCCAGTGATCTTCGTCCTCTTGGTATATAATTATAAACAGCTTTGGGAATCCGATTTGAACTCATTCTTTCAAGATGGTGTATAGTTGATGTACAGTACCATTATATTCCCATTTCTTTTCTAAAATCTGTCTTATACTAAAAATCTGATCTGTTGTAGACCTGTTTCTTCTAAATGCACATTGATGATCTCCTAGAATGTCATCAATATAGGGAGTAAGTCTGCTTACTAATATATTTGTTAGAATTTTGTACGAAGTTGAAAGTAATGAGATGCCCCTGTAGTTGTTACGATCAGTTTTATCTCCTTTCTTATAAATTGGTACGATAATTGATTCTTTCCATTCATCTGGAAGAGCTTCTTTTTCCCAAATCATACTAAGCAACCAGCGTATCTTGTCCATCAGTTTTTTTCTCCCCCTGATTTTATCAGTTCTGCTGGGATCTCATCTGAACCTGATGCTTTATACATCTTCAATTTTTCAATCGCCATTTCAACCTCTAATGCACTTGGCTCTGCGACTAGCATTTCTGCTGTCTGTAAATTATCCTCCTCAATGTCCTGTTCTGTATGTACATTTAATAGCTGATTAAAGTAACTTTTCCATCTATTTAATATACTCCTGTAATCTGCAATCATATCCCCATTTTCATTCCGAATTATGTTTGTTCTAGCCTGAAACCCTTTCTTCTCTGTACTAATTCCCTGATATAATTCTCTAATATTCCTAGTTTTTGCATTAATTTCAAGATCATTAATCTTCTCTCTCAAATATTCCCTCTTTTTACTCTTTAGTAACTTGGTGGTTTTCCGTCTAATAGTACCCAATTGCTGTAAATTTACCTCATTTGGCTCGTGTAACCAATCATTTTTGCTAGCTTTCTTTTCTTTACAATGTCGGCACATTCCTCATCAAACCATTTGCCTCTTTTTTAAGCAACCAATGCTTTCTGATGCTGACAATTTAATAGTATCTCTTATAGCCTCCCATTATTTATTTATATCAGTTTGATGGAACTAATTAAGTGGACAAAATAAAAATAGTGCTTTCCTGAATAATAGTTTTTTATACTTATTCCGAAAGACCATAGGCTGATTAAATTAAAACAAAAGAGCCTAAAATTATTTTATACTGAATTTCGAAGTATCATTTCTAAGGATAAATAAATACGTGAATTGTCAGTGAAACATCGGAATACCGTAACTTAATCCATTCGCCTCAGAAGACGAGGTACACTCGCTTAACTCTGGTGTTATACATTTTGCAATTTTTGTACGCACTTTGGCTGGTTACCTTTTAACATTTATGAATAGTAGAGGAATGTGTTTTGACCGTCGCCCTTATTCTGGCATGAAGTACTGTTATATTTTGCTTGTTTTGAATGTCTGAAAATAGGGATTATAAATTTACGGTGACTTAAATCAGGTTTTTGGGGAAATGCATTGAGCATTTAAACCTAAAGCGAATGGGTTAAATAAATAATATTTAAATTAATATTGATAAGTATAAATAATAGTTAAAAACTAAAACGACACGCTTTATGTACCGATATTAGATCTAGGCATTGTTTCCCAGTATCTAATAATAAAAAGGTATCCTAATCAAATATAACATAGGCCAAAATATAAAAAAAGTAATAACAATCCAAATTATACCGAGTTTTATATTGAAAATAATCAGGGAACAATTTTTAGTATAATAAAATTAAACCATCCCGGACTAATCCTGTCCCATTTATTAGAAAACTGAACTAAAAACTGAAAAATAATTTTAATTTCCAACGCGCTTGGGATAAAATTAATGTGGCCAACAAAAAAAAAAAAAAAATCAACTCCAACACATCTACATTAAAACTAGAGTTATCTACAAAAAATAATTTTACCATTAAAAGCGTGCGGTGCACTATATCAATTAATATGTTTGATAATAATCAGATATTGTTAAAAGTAAAGCATCTAAGAAGAAAATGTAAAACCATAAAAAGCACTCCACGCTCTTGATGGTAAAACATTTTTTTGTAGATAACTAGTTTTATTGTAGAACTGTTGGAGATGATTTTTTTTTGTTGACCACTAATTTTATCCCAAGCGTGTTGGAAATTAAAATTATTTTTCATTTTTTAGTTCGGTTTTCTAATAAAGCGTGTCGTTTTAGTTTTTTAACTATTATTTATTTTTAGTGTCTAGGCATGAATCTAATAATATATTTTTTAAAATTATAATTATCTAACATTATTATAATAATTTTGAATATTTTTATATAGATGAATATTTACAGTTAATGTTTAAGATATCTGCCTTTATAATATTTTAATCTGAGATATTGAATTAATTAATTTGAACTACACCCTCTGGCGGCACTGTGGCCCTGGGGTCGACTCAGCCTCTAACGGAAATGAGTACCAGACGCTTGTTCTGGGGGTAAAGGTGGCCGTCACGCAGGGCTGACAACCCGGCTGACATCAAGTGCCGATTGTTCAGAAATAGTGGGAGCCTTAACCTCCTACTACCCCAAGGGCCTCCTGAGGCCTGTAGTGGGATTACTTTACTTTACTTTACTTACATTGATATTGTAGGATGCTTCAGTAGTGAATCTTCCATCTGTAGTCTCCAGTGTAGTCTCAGACGATATTTCAGCTTCATTTTCGGTCTCTTCAACTATCTGTTCCGTTGATTCCGTCTTTTTATCGAAAGTTTCTAAAAACAAAAGAAAAGTGCATTAATTTTGGAACAATCAATGCCACCAGGTTTCCATTACGATATTTCTGGCATCTTCTCCTGGCATGGCGTACATGTAACCCTCTTCTCAGGATGGGGCCCCTGGAAGGCGGGGTTACGCTGCCCGATGATATGATAGGTGATGGTAATGATGCGCCAGGAGAGGTCTTAAAGTAAATTTAATCTAATGATGCGAATATGATAACGGTGGCCAATGGTATTCGGGGACCTTTGGGCCTTAAACTTTCCTGATATTTGTCTTACAGGCGAGGAAAACCCCGAAATATCCTCTCCCAGGAAACCTGTCCTAACCGGGGATGGAACCCGGGCTAGCAGCGTGACAAGATAGTACGCTATCTCGAGACCGCAGTGATGGACACTGCAATAATATAAGAGCACGAAAACAAACATTTAATTTAACTTAAACTAATTATTTTATTTTAGTCCCACGCCGTAGCCGATTGGTTAAGGCAAGATCCCTCGGCGCAGAGCAAGGAACTTGATCTAGTTAGAGTCTCGATGTAGGAAAAAAAATTCTCATGAACATACGGCCAGTATGAGACCGGTGCCCACCCAGCATTATGAGGAATTTCTGTAGATGCAATGAGTAACTGCTACAGATTAAGAAAACGAGCTATAACGGCTGGGGAACCCGAATGTTGACCACATGTCACCCCTACACTGGGACGATGATCATCTACCTCTGTGATGAACACATGTAGATATTAGGCCAGCAGCCGACTGGAAGGCCAAGAGCCTTCTAGGTTTGTCCCGCCATGGAGTAAGTGAAATAATTTCGTTTTGTAATAGCTGCGAGAGAGTATACCAAGATTTTCTTTCTGTGTGGTAGAAAAAAAAACTTTCAGAAACAATGCACACCAAGAAGTGAAATTAGCATCACGTAAATTATAATATAAGACCAGTTTAAGACAGCCATATTTATATAGCCATTAAACATTAAGAATTAGCCCATAATCATCCCATTTCGGGCAAGGGCCCCTACCACTGCAGGTGCATACGTTACATTCCCGGATTAGCCAAACCCTTGGGACTATCACTTCTAATTTTGTATGGATTGCTTCCACTTTGTTTGCCTTGCGCTATTCTAGTCCACAATTTTCCTAGATGATTCTTGAATATTTCACTCCGTTTTTTTTTTTTTTTTTTGTCTTCCAACTTTCCTTTTCCCTATTCTGAGTTCCCACATAATCGCTGCATAAGTCCGCATTTTTTATTCCAATCGGAGCACATAACCCCCCCCCCATATCAATTCCAACCCTATTGCTGATGTTGCTATTAGTATCAGTCCCGTTGTCTTGCGTATGTCCTCATTCCTGAAGCGGATTCTTCTTCGTGATGTTTATTAGCTTCCGCTCCATTTTTCTCTTACAAATTTCTAATATGGCTGTTTTTTTTTAATGACCATGTCTGCGAGCAGTGTGTTATCAGAGGTTATGTCCAGGACTGTTTTATAGGATGATGGCATTTTCTAGTAGTATAAACTTTAGATCCCAAAATTGTTTCCACGTTTGTGTGATTCTTCTTTCGATTTCGTTCAGAGTTTGGTTGGTGAATGATACAGCTTGGCTTAAGTAAACATATTCATTGACGTAGTTGATTTTTTGATTTGCGATCGGGATTGGTTTTTTTGTACCGTTAGTTA
The DNA here is from genome assembly GCA_030220185.1 of Diploptera punctata. Lineage (NCBI taxonomy): Eukaryota > Metazoa > Arthropoda > Insecta > Blattodea > Blaberidae > Diploptera > Diploptera punctata. The sequence goes on along the minus strand of JASPKZ010007245.1, from coordinate 105,925 downwards.
TTATCTTTGTTTTTGAGACATTTATTTGATGTCCTGATTGTTTACTGTATTTGCAGAGTTCTCTTAGCATTTGTTTTGCTTTCCCTTCTGAGTCTGCTACGAGGAAGATATCGTCTGATCATTTTCTTCCGTCTATATTTATTCCACAGTCTTCTTTCATCCTGCTGAAGATATACTCCATTAGATGCTATAAAATTTTTGGGGATATTGGGCAACCCCTACCTTACTCCTCGTAGGGAGATTTCCTCCCCTACTTTGTCCACATATATATAGCTATAATGGAGCGTAAATACTTTTTCGTAGATGGAAAGTAACATGGATGGGATATAGAGATCCATTATTCACATGCCATGAACATGTATAGCAAAGCCAAATTGATAATTATACTATACAAAAATTATCAACAGTATTATATGTTCCTTTTATTTTATTTAACAAATAATTTGCAAGTCTACGGATTCCCAATATATTTTTAACTTACTCGATATGCTACAAGAATATTTAGATGATCTTTAAGCGGTAAGGTAATTACCGCGGCAATAAAAATTGGACTTGAAAAGACCTACAAATTTTACTTAGATATTGCTGGAGGTTATTTTACTTGCCGCATATACAGGACACGTGACCACCTCCCTTCCGAAGGAACCCTGGGGATTTTTACGTCCTGAAAAATCCATCGACCGAGGCAGGGTTAGAATCCTCGATCCTTGGAACTAGAGATGAACATGATACCCACTTGTCCACCAGGGAAACAGCAGCATTACTGCACTAATGGCAGAATGCAAATAATGTAAGTTGCAGATTTTAAGTATGAATTACTTGTGGTAAAATCATATTTTGGCCGCAAATATAGTTTTCTCAGAAAAAATTTACGTAAGTTTATAGGTGCATTACTTTGTAATGGTTTAAATTTGATACAGTACATTATGAGACGTGAAGTGCAACAATTTCTTTCTTTGGTATTTTTTCATCCTTTGGTCTATTTTAGCATAAACAGTTTTTAAAAAATGAGATGAAACAAGCACTTCTATCGATACTACACACGGGGAATGCGGCAAAATTGGAGGGGCGAATTACGTATTTTATTGAAAAATACTAATGGGAAAATGTTGTCCATTTCACGTCTCATTATATGCTGTGTGAAGCTCACTAGCACCAATACTCGCCACATTATCAAGTACCATAATGCACAAAAAAATACTGTACCAAAAAAAAATCTGAAAAAAAAAACATTTGTTCCCCAAATTTTATAAAATATTTTGATTATATTTACCAGAAGGAATCCATACTAAAATTCTACGCACTTCCGCTCTGCACAGCGCACTACCATACTGTAATTTTATTTTAATTATATTTTAATATATAAAATGTAAGTCAATAACCAGCTCACTGGCACTATGGAGCCCTTAGGTTCATGGCCGCGCGGACATTAGCTCCCCATATTTCTCTATCCTGAGATGTTTTCCAATCATCCCTTGTATAATCTACTTCCCTCAAATCATAGTTAATATTATTCTCCCACCTCATTCTTGGTTTACCAACTGGGCATTTTCCCTCTGGTTTTCCTACACGTCTTTCATTCCCCATTCGTACCACATGTCCTGCCCATCGCAGTCTACGAGACTTAACTGTTATTATATCTGGCTTCCTATAAAGAAATGTTTAAGTCAATGATTGATCTAATTAACTTATTTGTCTTCTCTACATTTAAACAGAGTCGAAGTTTCTTTTATTATTCAGTATATCGTCATCTTAATATTGCTTCGCGATTCTTTCCATGATTTGAATTGATTTGGAAATACTCGTAAACACAGACTAAATACGAGTTTTTTTTATTTCATTATTTAAATGGTTCACGATCAAGGTATTTGAGATAGGGAAGGTGTTAATTTCTGCGATTCGTATTCAAAAACTAGTTTCTAATGCAGTAAAAATAAAGTTCAGGGCTGATAGTTACTTTTTTAGTACATTTATAAAAAATGTATTTATATTCAATTACAGAACTTAGCATTACAGATAATACTTATCAAATTCATAATAAAATTCCGTTAAGATAAGTAGTCAATGTAAAATATAAAAAAAACCTATTTGAGGACTACGGTCCCTGTCAAGTATCTATTTTAATATCTTACTTTGTTATTAAAGTTATCATTGACATTCATTAAACGGTCCACCGCTGTGGACACGAGGTTGAGTATTGCCTTGTCACGCAGCGAGACCGGGTTTGATACCCGGTCGGGACAGTTTTTCTGGGTGAGGTTTTTATCGGGGTTTTTCCTCACCTGTAAGACAAATGTCAGGAAAAATTTAACGCCCAAACGGTCCCCGAAATCATATGGCCATCGCAATCATCATCATTCGCATTCATCTTAGATTAATGCTTAGGATTAGGGACTCTCCTGGAGCACCACTATCATCATCACCACCCATAACATCATCGGGGCAACGTAACCCTGCCTTCCAGGCGCCCCAACCTCAGAAGTGGGTTACAAGTACGCCATGTCAGGAGAGAACACCAAGAATGTCGAAAGATAACCTGTGGCATTTGCAAAAAAAAAATTAATTGAACGTTTCATAATTTAAGTTTATGGAAGAGATTTTAGAAAACAATATTTACAATCTTTCATACCCTAAATTACTTATAATTCTAAGCCTTTTTTGTCTCATTTAAATATCTTGTCAACGGAGATATGATTGCACCATAATTCCACATTGCAATTTAAACTTTATATACAATTAGAGTGTGTAAGTATATATAAACATAAAAAGACAAACGTAAGACTACATGGAAAATTAATTGAAAGACATTTATCTCATCAGATTTTGGCACGGTAACTAGGGAAATGATTCTTATAATAACTGAAAACATTTGAATGTCTACGTTCATTAAATTGTATAAAATCATTCAAGTGAAGATAAATATCTATTTAGAGTAGGAAATTCATGTTACTATTTGTTCATTGTCTTCTCAGAATGTTTTAAAAATTTAAAAGTTGGAATGCTTTTTGTCTATCTCTAATTGAAATTCCGTTTTTCAAAATTTTAAGTATATAATTATGTTACAAGATATTCACATATTACAAAATTACTACAAAATCAATTAAAAAATGTTTACTAACCATACTTAATTTTTTTTCCAAGTTCTGAAAACTCGGAATTTTAGGCACAAATTCACCAACAGAACTGTGAAATAAATTGAATATAGGCTAAGTTTACAAATGACGGTTACGATTTTCCAAAATTATATATGTTGCTTCAAAACGTTAAGCCCAAATATGTTTTTTTCACTTCCCAATAGTGAAGTGTTTGCACTAGAATATACTTCAAAAAATGGAAAACTAGTAATATACACCAAATAGGTGTAAGAGTTAATTACATACTTAGCCTCTATCCTTAGTTCAGAAAATTAATATGGGCAGGTCCTAATATGTGTCTATAAATATTTTGATGAAAAGAGACCATTAGATAGGCCTGTGTTAAAGTAATGGGAAAATATTCGTGTGAATATTAGAGAAAGTGGATAATGAAGATATCACCTATATTCAGTTAAATTTAGAAACTATTTGACGGTCCTTTATAGAACGTGGCATTGAACCTTGGATTCTCTTAACTATAGAGCAGTGCTAAAATTTAGCCTGTCGAGGAGCGAGATGAAGCCCATATTATTGAAGTTCGATGATTTACAGGGCCTGTCGCACTAACACATGCCCTCGTCGATAGTGTTTTTTTTGCGATGCTCTGATCTGAAATTACCTCACCTCATCTTCGTATCATATCCAGGCCGCCAAATAGCTAAAGGTTAATCATCGTTTCCCAACCTGTGGTTCGCGAACCCCCACGGGTTTGCAAAGTATTTTAAGGGGATAACCAAAACTTGTCCGTGATGGCGGGTTTCGAGGTTAGGTCTATTATGGTTTCCTTCATTTCTACAGCACTGTAATAATAATAATAATAATAATAATAATAATAATAATAATAATAATAATAATAATAATAATAATAATAATAATAATCTTCTTCGTCCAACCAAATATTGGGTCTATAGGCCTGTTCCGATGTCGCAGGTGAATTTTATATCCAGCGTTTCCTTGGACAGCCCCGAGATCTCTTCCCTGTTGGACAATAACGAAGCATGGCCTTGGTAACTATCTGAACTTGTTCGTTGCAAATGATTCATCCCGTTGTTCTGGTATCTACGTAGCGTGCGTATTCAACGTAGTTCCTTCAAAGTATCCCATTTGTGATCCCATTTGGTATATCCTGCTGTATATCTCACGAATCTCATTTAATTAGAAGTTCCACTTTCCTCAAAGTGCAGGTCTTGCTAAGGTTTTGTATACCTTACTCTTTTATATCTCTGGGCTAGCGAAGGTTTCATTACTGAATGTATTATTCCCACGGTTTTATTAAAATTTATAATTTTATTTGCTGTGTCTTCTTTATGCAAATATTTTAATAATAATTATCATTTTAAAATTAAATTAAACCTATAATGCCCTTTGTTGCATAGTATATTACATTGGGAATTTATCACATTATTTGCACAATAAATTAATATTTACCGCGAATGCCTGATTTACAGTTAAGTAACAACGTTAGGAATTCATTTGATTTCGCTACAAGTAGGCTTAGACGTTGTGTAACTTTAGGTTTTAACCGTTAAGGATTAAGTTAATTTAAGGTTATTAAACCTTCTTTTTATTTAATCAAATTTTTCTGCAACTCTAGCCATCATCATATACTAGTAATAGTGGCGGTCATAGGTGCAGATGATGTGAAATGGAATGGATGACACGAGTATGGGGAAATGGTGGAATAAAATTATTTTTTTTTGCAGAAGAAATCAGGATAAAGCCGAAGAAAACCCTATTCTGACACAGATTTGCCATCTCGGGACACAGAGATGGAGGGTGAATGTCGCTTTCAGCAATGCCTAATTACTATAGGAAGTTATATAAAACAATTTTATATCTAAATACTTGTTGTTTAAAATACTTTATGACAAATTAAAATAATTGTTACCGGTATTTTAGATCACATCTCGATGATATTAATAAATATAAAAAAAAGAAAAAACCACATCGTAATAATTACTTACCCATTCTTCTCCCTTATCAAGTCAACCGTGTGTTGTCTAGTGACGAAATGACTCTACTTACACTTTTATAAATTCACAACGGTGAAGTGGGGGTGTGTTCAGAAATGTCAGAAATTCGCATACCGTAGCCCCACAGTCTCCTTAACAAATTTAGCCATAGGTTTTAAAGTTTGCATCTAATTTTAGATACTAGTTAGAACTGGTTATTCAAACTTTGCTTGGCCCTAAATTGGAATTGTAGTTACGGAGCGAGTATAAATAAAATTCAATGATATAATCAATGACGTTACCAATAAGTCTAGTATGGAAGAATGTACAATGTTCTGAAATCAATAAAGACATACCCGCAGTTTAAAAAATGTCATTATCACTTAATTAAAAAAATTCGAATTAACCTAAGAACTCTTTTCGAAATGTTGTTTTCGTTATTTATTTTCCTTAGTTAAACATTTTCGTTTGTAGATACATGTATGCGACATACGCCACCCTATCTTCCATTATACTTCACCAAACGAATAAGTTGAACTCGTTATTAAGACAGGAGAAATTCATCCACACACACAGGCCAACATCGTTATAATATACTCCTCCAATTAATCGCCCAGTTCATAAATTACTTTCACTCATGAAACTACAGCGTTCGATGGTCATCATATGTCCTAATAAATTTTTAAAAATTCGAAACTAAGTTAAATTGACGTGAAAACGCATTTTTATATATTACAGGAACTCTTGTCCCAAATTCTCTCAAAAAAAAATTAACGAAAATATATAAAACGGTTACTCTTTCAGTTATATTATGCGGGTCTTACTTTAAGGGAGGAGAAAATATTAGGAGTATTTGAGAATAAAGATTTTTTAAAAATTGGACCAAAGAGAAGGAACAGACAGCCGAATGAAGAAAACCAGATAATTGTGAATTACATGAGATAATAAGATATTTAAGTCTGTAGACTGCGATGTCTAGGACATGTAGGACGAATGGGGAATGGTAAAGGGTCTTAGAAACTGTAAAACAAAACCAGGGGGAAATAGCTCAGTTGGTAGACAAAAAATAAAATGAGTGAATTATATTAACGCTGACTTGAGTGAGGTGCAATATAATATTGGAAATCATTAACATAGGAAAGTAATGTATGGAGAGCTTATGTCCGGGCGGCCATGAATCTCCTACTAGGGAATTATTTATAAGTTATTTGCCTACTTTTGTAATGGAATAGACATAACGTGGATGAAAAAAATGAAAACTAAATTTAACTTAAATTTAACGTAACACATGGAAATTAAAGTTTCTTCCCGGCTTTCTAAAATGGGCTATTAAAATATGTACTAACGCCAAAATATTGTAGAATATGAACAAACTCATACATAAGAAGGAATTGTATATCTATATATTAATACGTGAAGGAAAAACTTTGTATCCCCTTTTAAACACATTGCGCGCACGGAGGAGTGTGATATTTCGCATAATTAAAGTTCATATAGAGAAGGAGTGCAGGGAAATAAAATGTATGTATAATATGTGTTACAAAAAATTAAATTAAACAAAATAAATAAATTGTCTGTAAGGAATTTATGTGTATTACTCATTCATTTGTGTATTCATTCATTTGTTTACATTTATACTGAAAGTGCATTGTTTACTTTGTACATTGTATACTTTGTCTAATAGGTATTTATATATCATATTATTTTGTATGCTGAAAAAAATTATGTATAATATGTACAAATATATAAAATAAAGTACATTGTCTCTAAGGAATTTATGTGCATTACTCTTCCATTTGTGTAGTCATTCATTTGTTTACGTTCATACTGAGAGTGCATTGTTTACTTTGTACATACATTGTATATCATATTATTTTATATGCAGTAAAAATATGTATAATATGTACACATAAATTAAATTAAAATAAAATGAATTGTCTCTAAATAATTTTTGTGTATTGCTCATTCATTTATTTACGTTCATACTGAAAGTGCATTGTTTACTATGTACATACATTGTATATTTTGTCTAATAGGTATTTATATATCATATTATTTTATACAGAGCTATTCAGAAAGAAGGAACAGGCATCAAACATTAATTTCTTCCAAACTACAAAAAATAGAAACACAATTCGAACGTTCCTTGAAAGAGAAAAGTTTTAAGTTCAGATCACGGCTGCATTATTTTCGCCAATTTAAGGATTAAGTAAGTGCTAGTAGGAAAAATATCAAGCAACTGTAAATATTAATCAAAACAAGAGGAACAACAACTTGCTGAAGTATAATTAACAGAGAGCATTCAAATGAAAATAACAACCAAATAGAAAAATAAATTCACACTTTACATCTATATATAATAATAATAATAATAATAATAATAATAATAATAATAATAATAATAATAATAATAATAATAATAATAATAATAATAATAATAATAATAATAATAATAATAATAATAATAATAATAATAATAATAATAATAATAATAATAAAAACAATAATAATAACATTAACAATAACAACAATAATAACAATAATAATACTAACAATAACAATAACAAAATAACAACAACAATAATAATAATAATAATATATATTTCCGGTTTTAACAATGTTGATACATTTTTCCGACACCAATGATTTCTCTTCAATTTCGCTTTATAATTTTCCTCCATTTGTCTCCTTTTTAACACATTTCTTCCTCTATTTCCCAGTCCTTCAAAGTTTCACTAATCCCTTGGATCCACGTGTGATTTGGTCGTCCTTTCCTTCTCGTTCCTGATGGTGTCCATTCCATTATTTTCTTCGGTAATCTTTCGTCCTCATTCGCCTAATATTTCCGTAACATTTCAGTTGCTTTTCTTGGATAAATTATAAAATTGAGTTTTGTACATTCATGTTCTCTTTTATACTTTCATTTCTAATTTTCTCTCTCCTTGATATCCTAGCAGTCCATTTCTGCTACCATTAATTTTCTTTTCATCTGATAATTTATAGTCCAAACCTCTGAACCATTATCATCATTATTATTATTAATATTATTATTATTATTATTATTATTATTATTATTATTATTATTATTATTATTATTATTATCATCATCATCATCATAGGTATTACTATTACAACATATTTTTTACATGACATTTCCATTGAAACATTTAATATATTTTTAATTCTTTATAATTAGTATAGTTTATACTTACTTACTTACTCACTGGCACTATCGAACCCGTAGGTTCATGGCCGCGCGGACATAAGCTCTCCATACATCCCTATCTAGAGCTAATGCTTTCCAATCATTCCCTGTATAATCTACTTCCCTTAAATCATAGTTAATGTTGTTCTCCCACCTCATTCTTGGTCTACCAACTGGGAGTTTTCCCTCTGGCTTTCCTACAAGAAGCTTCCATGCACGTCTTTCATTCCCCATACGCGCAACATGTCCTGCCCATCGTAGTCTACGAGACTTAACTGTACATATTATATCTGGCTTCCTATAAAGACCATGTAGTTCATTGTTATGTAGTCTTCTCCATTCACCTGTCTGTTCATCTCTCTTTGGTCCAACAATTTTCCTAAGTACTTTATTCTCAAATACTTGTAATCTCCTTTCCTCCCTTAAAGTAAGAGTCCATGTTTCGCACCCATATAATATAACTGGTAGAATAATAGTTTTATATATTTTCAGCTTAACGTTTTTTGAAAGGAGTTGGGACATCAAAAGTCTCTGCAATGCATAATAGCATGCATTTCCAGAATTGAGCCTATGTTTAATTTCTTTGTGCATCTCATTCCTATTTGTGATTATTGTTCCTAGGTATTTGAATTCAGCCACTTCCTCAAAATTTCCCTCATTTGTCATTAGCTGTCCATTTCCATTATATACTGAATATCTACGTGTGACCATATATTTAGTTTTACTGATATTTACTTCCAGTCCTAATTCCTTAGTGTTACTCAATAGTGTGTGTGTGTTGGCCTTTAGTATCTCCTCGCTATCGGCCAGTAGTACTACATCATCAGCATAAACTAACAGCTTATTAATACCATTCAGTTGTAAGCCTTCCTCATTCTCTAAAGATTTAATGGCATGCTCTAGTACAAAATTAAATAGTAGAGGAGATAGTGCATCTCCTTGCTTCAACCCATTCTGGATTTCAAAAGTGTCTGAAAACTGTTTGCCTACACGCACCCTACTCTTTGAGCCATTTAGACACATTCGTATAAGTCTAACTAACTTTTTAGGAATTCCAAACTCCAGCAGGATACTATATAACTTCTCCCTCTTAATTGAATCATATGCTTTTTTGAAGTCTACATATAGTTGATGTGCAGTACCATTATATTCCCATTTCTTTTCTAAAATCTGTCTTATACTGAAAATCTGATCTGTTGTAGACCTGTTTCTTCTAAATGCACATTGATGATCTCCTAGAATGTCATCAATATAGGGAGTAAGTCTGCTTACTAATATATTTGTTAGAATTTTGTACGAAGTTGAAAGTAATGAGTACCCCCTGTAGTTGTTGCAATCAGTTTTATCTCCTTTCTTATAAATTGGTACGATAATTGATTCCTTCCATTCATCTGGAAGAGCTTCCTTTTCCCAAATCATACTAAGCAACCAGCGTATCTTGTCCATCAATTTTTCTCCCCCTGATTTTATCAGTTCTGCTGGGATCTCATCTGAACCTGATGCTTTATACATCTTCAATTTTTCAATCGCCATTTCAACCTCTAATGCACTTGGCTCTGCGACTAGCATTTCTGCTGTCTGTAACTTATCCTCCTCAATGTCCTGTTCTGTATGTACATTTAATAGCTGATTAAAGTAACTTTTCCATCTATTTAATATACTCCTAGAATCTGCAATCAAATCCCCATTTTCATTTTGGACTATGTTTGTTCTAGCCTGAAACCCCTTCTTCTCTATACTAATTCCCTGATATAATTCTCTAATGTTCCTATTTTTTGCATTCATTTCAATTGTATAGTTGATATATAATTTATATTTGCAAATATATACTTGTAATTTGTGCTGGTTGAGCGGAAGAGAAGGCCTTGTGGCCTTAACTCTGCCAGAATAAATAAATAGTAATAATAATAATAATAATAATAATAATAATAATAATAATAATTATTATTATTATTATTCTTATTATTATTATTATTATTGAGCAATTCCACGAAAATGTCATACCGAGGTGAAAATTTTGAAATTGACGCAGGAATATTTTTTTGACGTAATATATATCTTTAAGGATCAAATTTTCTGATTCTATAAGATAATGTTCCAAAAGTGTATTATTTTAATATAATATTAGTGGTAGAACTTTTAATTTTCCAAACTTGTAAACACACGCAAAATTTTACCAATTTGTTGTTTAATGATTTGGTCGTATTAATTCGTTTTATTTTACAAAATCTATTGTTAAACCATACTTTAGTCCTTCCTAGTCGTAAATGTAATAATATTAATTGCATTCTAATGTTCCATATGCCTTAAATGTGTCCTATAATTGTTAACTGCAAGCTATGGTCAGTCAGTAACAGAAAACGCATAAAAATTACTGTACACAACATAATAATTGATGGAATATAATTTCCTCTTGGATTCTACGTTATCGGTACACAACTAACAAAAAAGTATTGAATGACATTTTCTTGTAAAGTCATTATTTTTCTCGCTAGTGTCCCGTGACTGACTTTTTGTCGTATCATATATATGCTAATACGCAAGGTGTAGTCAGTTGCTTGCTGCACTCCGCTGAGGATTAACATAAACATGGTTTAGGAAATCTAGTATACTGTTCGGCTCAGCTATTCCATAAAATATTTACTGACCCTTTTTCTGTATCAATTTCAGCTAAAAGGCAGTTAGCGGAATCATTTAAATATATTCAGGAAAAAGGGTTGCAGTAAACGAAGCAGCCATACTTGTTGATTTCTCAGAAAATTATGTCTACAAAGAACAAAATGAAATCCAGGCAGTTGATTGGAAAAATTAGCATATCTCAATATTAACTTTTGTTGCCTAGTTTAGATGGAAGGTGACAGAGAAGTTCAGAAGAAATACTTTGTTCTATTGTAAGGTTATGTGACACATAGCAAGTATGCTATAGATATTTGCTATAGAAAAGTGATTCTTTCGAACTATAGTGATTTCTTCCAAAATTTGAGGTGATACAAATTTTCAGATGGAGCAGCTGGTAATAGAAATAGGCATATACATTTAGCAATGTTATACTGCTTACTTGCATATTTGGATTTTGACATAAAATGTAACTTCTTTGAATCGTACCATGGAAAGGGGGCTATAGATGCGATTGACGGCCAAGTAAAAAGGATGGCACGGATGTAAGAAAAATCGGGAAAGAATATACAAAATGGTGCAGAATTATGTAATGTGAGCTGTAAAACCAACCAAATAACTGGAGTCACAAAATGATATAGAAGAAGGAAAGTATTTTTTTAGATAAACAATGTGAATATCTTGCATCAATCACAGACTCATTGCGTATACAACGTGAAAGCGTTCGACCCGTATGTTATAGAGGATGCACAACTGTCAAACAATAAGCACAACTAATTCATAAGTTCGTGTGTTAAAAAAACTGACAGGCCTAGAAAGCGCTTGGCTGCTAATCTCACATCCAAGTATATCAATCACAGAGGCAGCTACAGCCTAAAAATTGCAATTATTGATAATAGCGAGTTAGATATATTCCAACTTAAATTCTACCCCCCTTACAGATAAAACTTTTCAAGAAATTTCAAGCCAACCGCAACCTTTGTAGATATTATAATAATTACACATATATTATATCATCTAACCAACATATAGGGTGACATGTGGTCAGCATGTAGGATACTCCAGCCGTTATGGCTGGTTTTCTTGACCGCAACCTCTAAATATTGTAGCTGCCCAAATTATTTATGATTCTGGGCGGGCACCAATCCCATTGTGGCCGAAATTCCATGAAAAAATTTCTTCTCTCATGGGGACTCGAATCAGTGCTCTCTATTGAGACATATTGACTCAAACCATTCAGTTACAGCGTGAGACTTCATGCCTGACAGGAAACATTTTTATTAATGGGTCAAGTTAGGTCAAGTTAGCGGCGAAGACTAGAGAGAGAAACGATCTCATATACATCAATGTTATGATGTGAGTCAACAGAACTCGGGCTAATTAGAGTTATGTTTTTATTGTTGTTTAAAAGTAGAATTCACTGCGTCAGCAATTGTTTACACTACAGCTTACTAATGCGATTTACGATAATTTGTTTTGAAAGTACATGCACTCTGATAAATAAGTAACTTACTAAGAATGTGTATACATTCTGCAAGGCTTACATTTTTTATTCAGTGGTTCAATCTAGAAATAAAAAATATTAAATCTTACATCAAGTAAACTGTAATAAACTCCACTCCAAGCGCGAAAGACCTAGAATGCACTTGGTCTACCAAACTACTGCTAGCATCACGTCCACATGTGTTATAATCACAGAGGTAGACGATCATAAGCCAGTGTAGGGATGACATGTGGTCAGCATGTCGGGTCCCCCAGCCGTTATAGTTGGTCTTATCAATCTGGAGTCGTTACATATTGTAGCTACCCAAATGCCACACGATGCTGGGTGGGCATCGGTCCCATACTGGCCGAAATTCAATGAGAAAATATCTTCCCCAAGGGGGCTCGAAACAGCGCAAGTCCCATAGATCTGTGTCAAGGCTTCTTACCCTAACCACTCGACTATGCGCCGGACTAAATTGTAATCAGTTACTATATCCATCCATCCATAGTAATTCTGCCCGAGGGCAGGTCTTTAACTGCAATCATAGCATTTTCATGCTATGCTTTGCAGCTTTACTAGGGAATTGTAGGTGTGATAGCTTCCCGTTGCTTTCCACACAAGTGAAGGATGATGATTATGATGGCCATTTGATTTCGGGGACCGTTCGGGCCTTAAAGGTTTCCTGACATTCGTCTTACAGGTGAGGAAAATCCCCGATAGAAACCTCACCCAGAAGAACTGTCCCGACCAGGATCGAACCCGGGCCCGCTGCGCGACAAGGCAGCACACTACCTCGAGACAACATCGGTGGATAGTTAATGTATAGCCCTATATATATATATATATATATATATATATACGCACACATACCTACAGTTTTAATAGGTGTATTTAACAATAGAGAAGGCACTTTTTTATTAAGTATTTAATAGTTTCCTTATTTTATATAATTTAAAATGGTACATGGTAAGTGAGTTAATTTAATTACATTATTGATTTAAATTAACATTTATTTTACAGCAAAATTAAATTTAATAATTTTCGTAGAATTGATAACGTATTTGCAGTTCTTTATTCACTTCTGTTACCGAAGCTGTTTATCTACTTTGATAGTATTTTGTTACATTTGTGTAATATTTGCATTTTGAAATTCTAAATTAAATCAGAAATGTCAGTCAGTCACAAAATAATGCCAGTCAGTCACACATCACATATTAGGTCATAACTTCGGTATTAATTGTGATTTAGGTTTATTTTATATTTAAAATATAACTTGAAACGTGCCCTCCAAACGGTATTTTGGAAAATTGAATTAAGAATCACATTTCAGAGAACGGTGTAGATGAACATGTTAAGCTGCATGATGAGTTGACATTTATGTCAGGCAGTCACACATACTTTCATAGATAATAAATAATATTGTTTTTCTTCAGAAATTGTATATTTTTGTACAATCTTAATCAGACACTTTTCCCTCTATCATATCACATATATAACACCTCTAATTTCAACCAAATGTAATATTTATGCAAGCATTTTGCAGCAAAAGTGTATTGTAAATGTCAGTCAGTCACATATGGAATTACTCTATTATTATTATGTGTGTGTCTATGTCAATAAGAGCTTTAGCGTCAGCATTTATATAGAGCAATTCCATATGTGACTGACTGACTGACTGACATTTGCAATACACTTTTGAAGCAAAATAGTTGCATAAATATTACAATTGATTGAAATTAGGGGTGTTATCTACGTGATATGATAGAGCAAAAGTGTGTGTGATTAAGATTGTACATAAATATACAACTTCTGAAGAAAAACAATGCTATTTATTATCTATCAAAGTATGTGTGATTGACTGACATAAATGTCAAATCATCATGCAGCTTAACATGTTCATCTGCATCATTCTCTGAAGTGTGATTCCTAATTCAATTTTCCAAAATACCGTTTGGAGGACACATTTCAAGTTACATTCTCAACAAAACACAAAAAAAAAATCACAATTAAGACCGGAGTTATAACCTAATATGTGATATGTGACTGACTGACTACATTCTGTTACTGACTGACATCTGAATTTTATTAAGAATTTAATATTGTGGAGCTGCAAATATTATACAATTATAACAGAATAATATAAAATTATAATACGAGGGTGAACTAAATATAAACTGGAATTGTTGTTTACAATTTTATTGAATTAACAATAAAATACAAAACCACCACGTCATAGTCTCCTGCATTTCCAACACACTTTTGCCATCGAGTTGGCAACTTTTTGATGCCGTCCTTGAAGAATGAGGGCTGACGTGTAGTCAGCCAGTTGCCCACGAACTCCTCTACCGCTGCATTGTCACCAAACCGCCTTCCTCCCAGTCTTCTTTCCGTGGCCCAAACAAATGGTAGTCACAGGGTGACAAATCTGGACTGTAAGGAGGATGTTCCAGAGGTGTCCAATGCATTTTCGTCAGTTTTTCTTGTGTCAACCGAGCAGTGTGTGGCCTTGCATTGTCATGCAGCACAATCTCATTTCGGATTGGTTTCCGGCGGCGCTTGTTGCGATATGATGCTTTTGTCTCGACCAAAAGCCGGCAGTAGTACTCTGTATTCACTGTTCATCGGTCATGAAGGAAATGCACTAGCAAAACTCCTTCAGTGTCCCAAAAAAACAGTCGCAAGGACCTTTCCAGCAGAAAGACGTGTTTTGGCCTTAACTGGTCCAGTCGCACCTCGCTCTCGCCACTCCATGCTGGAACGTTTTGACTCTGGGGTGTAATGATGAACCCAAATTTCATCAGAGGTCACAATGCGATTCAGAAAATCATCTCCTTCCTCCTCGTAGCGACTCAGATGCCTCTGAGACACTTCCTGGCTCAATTATTTTTGTTCCTGGCTGAGGAGCCGAGGAACCCACCTGGCAGACAATTTTCGGAATTTGAGTTCATCACTGATCATGGCTTGAACACTTCCGAAGCTTATTTCAACGTGTGAAGCAATTTCAGAAATTGTTACGTGCCGATCCTCTTCAATTGAATAGTAACGAATTGCCGGTTGACGACCTCTACATAATGCTAGCTGCTATATTTGTTACGGGTAGTACAACATTTGAACGTCGTGAGGGCGACGCAGTTGTTTTACGGCTATCGTATTCAATTAAATTGGAAAAATTGTGTGAGAAATTGGGAGACTACAAAGAACTGGTGCGAGTGGTGCCCGTCAGTCATCACCTAACCGAAGCGCAATCTCGACGATTTTTGGAACTTGTATCAAAAAAAAAAAGTTTACCCAACAACGTCACCTGAGAATAAGCCATTCTGGAGACCACAGTAGCGGGGCGCACTTCGAAGAAGACGACATCAGAGGAGTCAGAGTGGGCACATCTAAAAGGTTCCGACTTTTTAAATAATTTAATTTATAAATATAAAGCAACGTCTTATACGGCGTTGCTGGATAGATGTAAACCCAATGAATGGGATTTTTTGTTAAATAAATATTCACAAAACTATGTACTAATTAGTGATATAAATTCTCGCATATCCAGCTACATTAAACATAGACTGTATAGTGAGAAAGAGGATAGATTGGGATATTTGTTAGAATGTAGTGAAAATGGGTCCAGACACAGCAGAGATGCAATTGATCAATTGTTTATTAGAAATAATATTGTTTCTTCTGATTTTGTGCGCAACCTTGAGAAAGTACTTAATTGCAAAGAAACGAAGATTGTTTATTCCTCCTCGGGCCCTCAAATTTCGGAAAGAGTTTTATAGCTCAAAGCATTGCATCCCAATTTATTACAGGTTAGCCTCTACGGCAAACAGCTTGTCCGAATTTAGCTATGAAAATTTTTAAATAAATCATTAATTCTTTTGGAAGAACCCTTTGTAACGTAAGCCACTTGCGATGATATGAAAAACATACTGGCAGGAGCGGCGATACAAGTTGGTAAAAAAATACATGAACAAACAAGATTTGTGTCGCACTCTAGTCATTATGACAGGAAATCACGACAAGTTGGGTACAGGTTATTTAAGCCCAAAAGATGAGGATGAATTGCGCAATAGATTGGTAATATATGAATTTCGTGAACCCTTTAATCCACCCATTTACATATCCCCGAACAATTTGCTGATTGGGTGTTATTTATTTATAGGATATTGTAATGTTGCGTACGGGTGGGACAATGTCCCGCAAACGAAGTCGTACTTTAAGCAACCCGTACGAGACACCACGTCTACCTGGCAAGAGCAAGATGAACCAAATGGTGAAGACACTGTACGTGTTCCACGTGCGGCAGCTGGAAGCAGCGGTGGAACAGAAAATTCTGGACAACACGGGACTCAGCCTGGAGAGAGTGTATCGCCCGTAGCGCGTCCATTGCCTTACAAACATGTTAGATTTACCTTTGTGCAGCGGTCGTGGGAGGAAATAGACACATCAATTAGCACGTTGCCCATAATGTTGGCTTTGCTACCCATGCTGGACGATGAAATGATAATGGTAATTAAATCCGTGCTCCCGTGCAGTTTAGGGTATCGTATACACAAGCCCCATGTTAAAATTAGCAACTTTATAATTTTGACAGTCGAACTGCAAGTAAGAGCTAACACGTCCACCGAATTGGCTTCATTTGTGCAACAGAGTAAAATAATACATTACATGCTAAAGAATTTTGTAACCACAGGTTATACGTTATCCAATAAAAATATTATTCAAGACATAAAATATGGCGATTTAATACACAGCAACAAAAAAACCAAATGATAAAGTTGCCACATACTGACGATTTTGAAATCGTGAGCATTTACGGCATATCTTGAAACATACACGGTAACCTAATAAATAGGAATGAAATGTATCAAGGGTACGTTCTCAACGATCTTCACTCACACACATACGAATTATTAGCTGCTGCAAATACGGAGGAAGATAGAAAATGGGAGGCATTAAATTACGCCTACGGGGTGGTGGACGAGGAAGGGGACAACACTGCAATCAGTAGCAAATGGAACGTGGAATCTAGGAGCATAACCTAATGTAAAAATTTGGATAAAATTGAAATATAGGGGCAACTGACGTTATAGAATTCGACGTTGAAACCAACGTGGTGGGCGACGTGTTGTACCCCGATTCAATTAACAGCTTTACTCCTTCTCCCTTTACCTATTTTACGGCAAAAGGAACGGAAAAACAAAAACAATTAACATTGTGGAAGGTAGGATTCACACCGTGGCCAAGCACGTTTAATCCTAAAATGTACAGGCGCAATGCAGCTCTTGGGGATCAGTGGTTGCAGGCGCAGTATAACCCCTTGCAACACCATTTTTTTTACCATGGTTCCCATACATAAATCGAACGGGACATTGATGAAACAACGGGCATCCTGCATGGCGGAGCAAAGTTTTCAAATATCCTTTATATTTAGGGACGAGGAAATCTCTGCTATGGCTCCATTAGACATGTGCCATTTGCGAGCTAGAGGAGGATTTAGGTTTTAGGAGTGCAGAGTTATAATGATGCAAAAACAACACTGTCGTTTCTTATATGAATGTACACTTTATTTTGTAAATACACATGTATTACAATTTTAAGTTGTCTTAAATTTTGTACCTTTTTACCAATGAGGTAACGTTGTGATCCTATCTTGTAAAACCTGTATTTTTCTATCCTCGGACTGCAATGCTAATTTTTTCTGGCGCACGGTATAAAGCGTGTGGTTTTGTGAACGGATGAGGTACTGTTCCATGTACAAGGAACGATTTTCAAACAAGCAGCGTTTGTAATCCTCGAAGCAAATTTGTTGTACTTCGCCTTCGACGGTTGCTACGTCGGTAATTCCTTTGTTTTTAACAAAGAATCACCGTCCTCGAACCGCAAAGCGTAAGTTTTTGCTCTGAGTCCCGCAAACTCCAGTATAGTTTTGTGTTTTACATCGTCCGCCCACAAACCAGGCACTTTATCAGTGTTGACAGTTTTTATTACATAGTCATTAGGCACGTTTTCAAAATCTAAATAACTATGCAGTTGTTCGTCTTCATTCATTTTAATTAGAGGATGAACAAGTGCGTTTGTAAAATGCAGTACCAACGAATCCGTGTCGTGATACAACAAATGAACATCATCGTTAAATTTTAACTTGACGTCATAAAAAAATGTATACACCTCCAATTTTGCCAATTCCAAAATCGAAAACCCTACCTGCACAGGCTTGTTTAAAAGAACCCTATGAGGCTCCAATTCGCACAAAAAGTAGTCGTCAATTTCCAAAAAATTAATAACCTCCGCCAAAAAAAGCATTTTGGCGTCCATATGCACTTACACCGGTTGCCATTTTTACAACACATTTTTTATATTTAAAAGGATTTTCGGCCGTTTTACCAAATAAACTATTTGCCGTTATTTTAAACGTGTTCGACAAGGCTTTATTATTTTGATATTTTTTTCGATTTGCGGCATTACCCTGTACATATTCGCAAAATATAGGTGCTCGTTTAAACTGCCATACAGAATGAACCTTGTCTATGGAAATCCCATTCTGTACGTAATATTGCAAGTTTAAATTATGTACCAGATACCTCATTTTTGGGAGGAAGGTCGTACACAGCCTGTCTTCAAAGTAATCTGGAGCCATAAGAAATTCGTGGTGATGGTCGTGCAACTCTGCTGGGTAAGACGGGTCTACTAATGCAAAAAAAAAAAAAAAAAAAAAAAAGTTTCGCTTTCGTGAGTCAGTGTCCTCTCCAATTCTCCGGCAATGCATCGAGGTCGCATACATATTCGAAGACAGTTTGTATGTCATCAGTCATCACCTTTCCATACAAAGAATTAACATCTAAATACATTATGCAATCCTTTTCCGATACAACTGCATGTCTCCGTACGCATTGCGATACGCCTCCGCGAATTTGATTTTGAATTGTTATGTAATAATAATAATAATAATAGCTTTATTTTACCTGGCAGAGTTAAGGCCTTAAGGCCTTGTCTACCACTCAACCAGGTTAAAAAAATATACAAAAAAATAGCCTTACATCTAAATTACAATATATATAATCGATTACATGTTATGAATACAACACAATACAATTAATATTTATAATGTATTTTGATTTACTCTAAATTTAACGAATTGAATATATAATATGTACAAGATATATAAAAAACAGGGAAAAGTTTAATTACATAGTATAAAATTAAATAAATAGAGAAAAATTAATTATTAGACAACAGGTAACTATAAGTGTGACTTAAAGGTGTCAAGTGTGCGGCAACCCCTGATATCTTGAGGAAGGCGGTTCCAGGCGCGGGCAGAGGCTACTGTGAAGGAAGTAGAATAGGAGGAAGTGCTATGAAGAGGAATTGTTAGCAGACTGCTTTCTTGTGACCTAGTGTCAATATTGTGGTAAAATGATAACTTCTCAAATCTGGACGCCAGGTAAGTAGGAATGTAGGAATTCAGAAGCTTGAAAAGTAGTGAAAGAGTGCTATTTACGTCTGTCAGTAAAACGGAGCCAAGAGAGGTTATTAAAGTGTTCGGAAATATGGTCATAACGGCGGATATTGAAAATGAATCGAACGCAAGCATTACGAACACGCTGCAGTCTCTGCGACAAGTCATAGTTTAGATCATTATATATAATGTCACAATAATCGAAGTGTGGTAACACAAGATTCTGCACAAGGATTTGTTTTAACGAAGCTGGGAGAACATTCTTTAAACGCTAAGATAATGTAAGATGGAGAAAGTCTTTTTACATATGTGTTTCACTTGTATTTGCCAGGTTAAATTTGCGTCTATATGTAGTCCAAGATCTATTACTGAAGAAGAATAAGGGATAATTATATTATTTATAGTAATGTTTGGAAGTGTAGATATGTCAAAGGTTGTAAGCAGTCTTTGTTGTCCCATTAGAATTACTTGTGACTTGTTAGGATTTAGATTTAGACCGATACTTGAAGACCAGTTAAAGATGGATATGAGATCGTCATTCATTTTCATCAAGCTGTTATAGAGAGAATGAGGAGGTGAATGTAGGTAAATTTGGAGATCATCAGCATAGAGGTGATAACGGCAGTGCTTTAGTATAGTTGGCAAATCATTTATGTAGATTGAGAAAAGAAGAGGTCCGAGAGAACACTGCCCTGGGGGACTCCAGCCGGCACGTTACGCCAAGTCGAAGATCTAGAGTTTAATGAAACGTATTGTTGACGACCGTGCAGGTATGAGTCGAACCAGGATACAGCGCTGTCAGACAAATGTAGGTGCTTGAGCTTTATCATAAGTAAGTCGTGGTCTACTGTGTCAAAAGCTTTGCTGAAGTCAAGTAAGGTTAAAGGAGTCAATTGACGTCTGTCCACGGCTTCACGAATATCTTCGGTAATTTTTAGCAAAGCTGTGGTTGTGCTATGACCAGATCTAAAGCCGGATTGATAAGGATCAAGGAGGTGATTTTCTTGGAGATAATCAGTCATTTGCTTATGTACAATATATTCCAGGGCTTTAGATAATGTCGGAAGGATGCTAATCGGTCGGAAGCCATTACAGTTAGTAGGTGTAATTATTTTTGGTATAGGCCGAACTCTAGACTGTTTCCATACAATAGGGAAGATAGAAGTTATAAGGGAAGCATTGAAAATATGAGTCACTGTGGGTAGTATAATGTCAATGATTTTATTTAGCATTAAAATGCTGATGTTATCTGTTCCTTGCGCATTGGATTTAATCCGCTTGAGTGCTTTTTTAACGTCTATAGGCGAAATGTCGTAAAAGTAAAATTTATCTCTTCCTATATGTGGGGATGGGGATAAGTCTTTAAGAATGTCTATTTTAGTCTTGTTGTCTGGAGGTGTCATGGGTATTGAGGTAAAATGTTCATTTAAGTCATGTACAGAAATGTCTATAGAGGCAGTTGAGGGATTCAACTGTCTAAGTCCCATTGCACGGAGATTTCGCCAAGTGTCCCGTGCACTTATTTCAGGCCCGATTATACTGTGGGCGTGTCGTAGTTTGGCATTACGTATAGTTTGTGTAGTTGTGTTTCTAAGTTGTTTGTACAGTTGCCAGTTCTCGTCATTTTTATGTCGTCTGTATGTTCGGTATGCTTTGTCTCGTTTTGACATAAGTTCACGTATTGAATCATTCATCCAGGGAGCAAGAGGGCGGGAAAATCGACGAGTTTTTACTGGTGCATGTCTGTCATATAGTTGTAGTATCAGTGTATTAAATGTGTTTACTTTTTCAACAACTGATCTAAGATTCCATATTGTGTACCAAGGTAGTCCTAAAGCGTCTCATTTTAGTTTAGTATTGTCCATGTTTTGTAAATTTCTGTACGTAATCAATTTAGAGCGTCTTTTAGGACATTGGAGTGAGTATTCTACGAATACAATGTCATGAACAGATATGCCGGGAGCAGGAATTTGTCCATATGACAGTACTTTCTGTGGATGTGTAGTCACTATTAAGTCCAGTAGAGTGTCGGTAGTAGCAGTATGATGTGAGACAGAGAGAGAAACAATGGTCATTTTAAAGCTTTGGAACATATTTTTAAGTTGTATGGCTGGTGAGTCAGTCCGAAGAAGATTTGTATTAAAATCGCCTGTGACAATAACGTGTTCATAATGAGGCAATGAATCGTTCAGAGCGTTTTCTAGACCCGAAAGGTGCCCTATTTTTGGAGAATTGTATACAATGCATGAGACATTTTTTTAGACTGGCTTGAATTTCTACGAATAGGAACTCGAGGCGAGCGGAATATATAAAATTGTTTTGAATTATTTTTGTGGCATTGTTACTGTTTCGAACTGCACAGTGCCACGTAAAGCTAAGCGCTCCCTGAAAATATACAGGGTCTCGCCCGTTCGCATACATTGCGTTTGAGCGAAACAATTCAAGCACGTCGGCCAACAACAACACGTCTAAACGTAAATAATAATTGTGGCATTCCTCAAATGTTCGAAAATGTTATTCATTCCATATGTGGAATGCTAAATATTTATTTTGCATTACATTGTGCAATTCAGAATACCACGCCTCGTCGGAATCCGGCAACTGATCGGCTAATTTTGCAGGAGAACCAAACCATTTGTAAGGAAAGGGGGCTTTACCCTCGGCTTCGGAAGGGGCAAACCGGAAACTAGTCACAGTAGAGTTAAATTTTGCAGGGATGAGGCCAAATAATTATACGTGTCCAAAAATCTAATTCTTTATTGCATTCCTTCAATTGCAATTACGTCAAATTTATTGAACGATTTCCTTAATCTTTTCACATCTGTGCCAAATCGACGTATTAAATTATGTACAATCAAATGACTGTCGTACCATTTAAAATTGTGAAAATACACAGGACACGTATTTTCGGGCGCGTTCCAACATCTAAAATGATATGACCCCAGTTTACCGTCTATGTAATTTTTACGACCCAACACGCATTCTTCACCACTGTTTAGTGCTTCACCGCATATGCAGCAGTTATTTGTTTTCACATCAAATGCGCATGACCAATCTTATATCCAATTTACGATTTGATTAACAAACGTTTGGTTACATCATTGCAAACGTTTATCGTTTTCAGTGATTCTTTTATTATTACATTTTCACACACCGCCTCCCAGCAATAGCCAGAGGGCACATGTTATTGTTCGGCACTAATTATATACGCTTCGAAATCTGCATAGCAAACAAGCCTGTGCCTGCAATTTGGAATGTCTTTTGCTTTAATTGTATTATCCGCTTTATCCTCAACCGTGTGAACAGTAACGTCACATTTGCGAGGAACGTGGTGCTTGCAACAATCGTTGCAATACCCGCGCAAGTCACGAGTTCTATCTTGCAAGAACGTGTCCAATTTAATTATTTATTTATAACGTGTCATTCCCATGTAATATAAATTAATTAAGTCAGGATTTGCAAGATCAAATCATTTTTGATACACAACATTACTCCTGTTATTGAATATTCGTAAATTATGTCTTTTAATTCTTGAATGCCACGCCGCCAGCTCCGAAATATGAACACGTACAGATGCTTTCTCCTCCCCGGACGCTCGTCGTCGAATCCAATCCAGCACCTATTTTCTTCTCTGGGCCGTGTTGTCGCCGCTTTGATGGGTGTGGTACAATGCAATACACCCAATTATCGTATCCGACATCCGGGTCATCACCAAATCACTTCCTCGACCATCCACTTCGTCGACCTCCATTGTCTCGTGCTCTGTAGATAACACATTCCTATTTGTTAGATTGGCCGTGTTGTTTGGTTGACACGGTGCAATTTTGAACCACCACCGTTTTATTTTTATAAATGACAATCCTTATCCGGCTGCGTCGGGATATTCATCCGGATCAGTAAGTTTTTTAAACACATCACCAAAAAAATCTCCAATTTGTATAATGTCCAATTCCAAAATTGTATCAATGGATACTGGCATGTGTATAATTATTTCTTCGCCGTCTTTTTATAAACAATGCCGACGTGTTTATCGCCAATTTAATACTTTTTTGATGTTCCAAATATGTTAAAATGTAATTAACACAATAGTCGTAATTGTTGGACGTGAAATATCCAGCGGTAGGCACGAGAGATGCTTCTGTCTTCAAAGCTTGAGCCATGTTTGCGGACTATAATTTTGCTTCAAAATCACTGCGTTTATATAGGCGAGCTAAAAATTGGGAACGATGCCAAGGTTGCTTCACGACCGGCCGCTTTCACGAAAAAATTCAAGCACGAATGTTGTCTGCAGTGATGCTTGTTCGTTGCCGTCTTTGGTGGGGCTCATTTTCCACTGAATCCCGGCACGCTAAAATTTTTTTTGCGCCAATTATACACCTGCGTCTTCGAAAGGGTTGCTTCTCCGAACTGCGCATGGAGCCTTCTCAAAATTTCAGAAGGTTTAGTGCCTTCTTTCGCCAAAAACTTAATAAGAATGCGCTGCGCAACAGACGTGTGCCTCTTGCTCGCTCATAGCATACTGAAGCCAGCGGCCGCTTTTCGGAGTGTGACACATCTAGATGCCTACTCCAGACACCCCACCAACTTCCCCTCCAAACCGCAACTTTGCAGTTCGCTACCAGATCCTCCAGATACAAATTCCGGTTTATATTTGATCCACCCTCGTAGATAAAAATCTATAATACTGAGGTATATAAAGTACTACACATATTTTATCATATATAGGAAATGTACAATTTGATATGCTGTAAAAAGATTAAATAAATAGTGTAATTTGTTTAACTTGGTTACCACGTAACATTTTAAATTTCACAAAGTAAAGAAAATATTAAATTCTTAATAACAATAGAACCTTCTCTATAGTTAAATATGCCTAATATACATATAATTTTATTACATCCATATTAACTGATTAAAATTTATCTGATGCTATATTTAATATTTCTGATACTGTTATTAGATTGAACCATTGAAATAAATAAAAAATACCGATATGGAATTTGCAGTGTTCGTTCCAGAACACTAAAATTAACTTTCATACGTCTCATCTTTAAACAAAACAAAAAAAATTACGAAAAAGTACAGTATACAAATTATTAAAAATTTTATTTAAATGTGGATAATTCTATTATAATTCTTTCAAACAATTGATTAGAAATTATATTGCTGATATGTGTTCTATTTTTAAACTAAACAATTAAATTAAATTTCTTAACAATGCGCGAAATACTACTTTATTACTGACGTGTTGTTCTCAGCTGGCGCACATATTACAGCGTTGTCATAGGTATTTTCACTCTGTTGGTTTCCAATAATGCTACACCCAATAATAATTTTATTTTACACGACCGGTTATACATACTTAATCACATATACGCCACGCCAACTGTATTTTAAGTAAATTCATATTATTTAAAACTGTTGTTGCAATGAACATGCATGTCTCTGTTTCACAAAGTGCAATGCTAGCACAATAATGGAACTGTGGAAACATATCACTGTGGATCCGTGATAATACGACACACATGGCATGTCAAAGGTCAAACTAATGCGAGAACCTTTGAAGTTCAAGGACTCCCACACACGCATTTAACACGTAAGATCTGCGCACTTGTTTTTAATTCCAGTACACAATACTCTAGTGACATATTGAAGAATCGCATAATGAGGAATTATTTAAATGCCACTAATAAAAATACAATTTTCTTTCACACACGAAACTTGTGAATTGTTCAATTGCGGTACAGAAAAATAACAAACATATTGAAGAATCGCATAATGAGGAATTATTTAAATGCCATTAATAAAAATATAATTTTCTTTCCCTAAATAATGCAGGCAAATTACTTTATTACCTGTAAGCAATTCTACAAATATGCTATAAAACACAATCATATTCCACTCTTATACCATACACACTTCGTATTTCTTGTATCACGCCTATGAGTGAAAAACAAAAACACAAAAAAAAAACACATATTTTACTATTAGAATTGCAGAATGTAGGCTCGTCTTAATACTTCGATAGATATAATTTTTACCACTTTGACCTAGTGACCACATAAATACTTGGATATTTAGTAGAACGCACTTAATATTATCCGACGCACTTCACACGAGTGGCACACATCTTGATGTATTCAAATTTCACACCATACATTTCAGAACCTTGAGCGAAGTGTATGCGTATGATTATTTAGGCTCCCCTATGCTATCGAGGGGCCTATATTTTTAATTGATCGCGTGCGGATTCTAAATAAAACGTGATCATACTCCATTACAGCTGATTAATAACCCTTTTTTTGAATTTACTTGAGGATGCAAAAAATTACGGTAGTTTGTCCACCTTCCATTTAAGAAAAAGAAACTAATTCTTATGTCACAGAGACATATTTAAGAGATTGTAATTTAGACAATCTGTATATTTATTTTGATCCGTAAGTGTGTAAGTAAATTATATAATTGTAACACATATGTAATCACAGCAAATCTATAATGATTTTAGCCTGTTATCACTGACCTTACCTGGGCCATTGCTAATTGTATCCAATAATTAAAACAATCGCTTGTGACTTTGAACATTTACTTGAGCTTTTCGCCACGCTAATATGTTATTAATAAAAAAATCGGCTGAGCGCGCCAGACTATCTTAATGGCCTATCAAGGACATTTAATCGTATCACATTGCGCATATTTCAATGCGCTAATAAACAATATACTGCAAGCATTTTCTTGCATCATTAGCGTCCTCTGTGCAATATCACAGCAAACAAATTTTAATTAATAGCGCCCTCTGTGAAATCTCACAGCAAACATTTAATTTGTCCTTGGGTTATATATATATATATATATATATATATCCCCGCAAACAGTTAATTTAATTATCTAATTTTGTCCGCAGTGGACTTTATTTGCATTTCTGGTACTCGCCATGATAATAAATGCATTATTAGCGTCCTCAGTGAAATTCACTTTACACTGTAAACACAGTCCTCTGTTCTCGGGCTATATATTCCCGCAAACAGTTTATTAAGTATCCTCTGTGACATACTGTCACAGCAATCAAATCATTTAATTCATGTTGTCCTCAGTGGACTCTGCATTTATATCTATCACGCTCGCCGATATAACAAAAACAATAACTTGAACAGATTATTCATTAAAGGCATCATCGCCCAAAACATACATGCGCCCGCAGGCAATTCAACTAAATCACACGCATAATTAATATTTATAATACTCTTGGGTACATTGAGCACATTTAAACTTAGGCCTACCTTTCAATCACGCAATAAAATTATCTTCACTCATTAATATAATTCGTTTGGCAATAATAGCAGACACGTAAATAATAATAAAATATAGGCTTTTCCCTTTTTTATATAGGCCAAAATATGCACCAAGCATTTTAACTATTTATCATTCATAATAGTGGGACAGTTTCCCGTGTTTTAAACAACTTTATTTCGTTTTTATTTCTTACACACATACAGAAAATACGTTAAAAAATTAGGTTCGAACAGTTTACCGGAATTCTATTTCCCCTCAAGAAAAAAAAAATTGTAATCCATAAACAAGTTACACTTTCTATGTTAGGGGGGTTAATAGTCGCTGAGAATGAAGGAGGGTCACGCTCAAATGTTGCTAGTATGTTTAAAAGCCTAACTGACTGGTAGCCCTATTCGGACTTTCCCTTTCGCGACATTCTTCAAGGGTTTTAAAAGATTGCGCGCCCGGGTTTAATGCCCTTGTCTGTGACCCAGTTCTATCCTCCATAAAGGTCACATCCCCTCCTGTATGAGGTGCATGGTCAGAGTTATACCTGCTCAGATACTCCTGGTGTGTGTTGTCGTTCTCAATATTTCTGTTTGCCTGAAATAGTTTATTAGCACTGGGTTGATTGTTCCCACTATGGTTCTTATAATAATTGCTCTTGTCTCTATATCTATCATTTCCGATGTTCTCACGTCTAGCCCTTTGATTATCAACAATTTTATTAAGGCATCCTGCCTCTCTGTCCACTCTATGCTCGTTATTGGCGACGTTTGGTTTCAATTGATCCCTCTCCACATTTCTATGCCGCTTTTCAGCTGCACCTAAGCCCTCTAATACCTGTAATATTTCTATCATGTTCCCTATGTTTTGAATTTTCGCCACTAGTAAACGGGGCTTTATTGACATGGGATAATGATTAATTGACATTTGGATCAATTCCGTATCTGATATGGGAGGAGAGATTAACTTTGATGTTCTTGCTAACGTTAAGAAATATTCCGAGAACGATATCCCACAATTTTCTCTTAATATACCGTTGCGCAACTCGTCTCTAATTTTGAACTGTTTATCAGTGTTAAAAAATGGTTCCTGAATGCCTGCTTAAACATTTCGTAAGTGGCATCAGGCGGGAGCGTGAGCTCTAACCAATTGAGAGCGTGATTTTTAAAACTTTTCCGGACAACATACATGTAACGCTGTCTCGGGATCATTTTTTATTTTCAGATACTCATCCATTTCATTTAGGAATTTTGTAGGGCTCGCGTCATCTTTATCATCGTACATCGGCAAGGGTATATCCATAAGATGTGAGTGGAGAGGATGTGACCGTATACACTTTTCTCACCACATTCGTTCAACTGTACACCCGGGCTTAAATTTCCCGCCCTCGGGGTAAAGTCGGCCGGCTCTACTCTACTAACATTATTGTTCGACGAACATGGTGCTTCAACCGTGTCTTGTCGACTTAGTCCTTCATCATTACCTTATTTCTAATTACCTTTAGTTCTAATTCCTTGGTTTTCTCACTCATTACATATACTTTACGAGTTAAGTACTCTATTTCTTTATCTCTATCGCTAACAGTTCGCTTGACTGCGTCTATATTTTCCACTATTCTGGATCCTGCAAGTTCACTATTTTTTTCCAAAACCTCTATTTTTTTTTTTGCTTGGGTAGCGAATGTACTAGACATTTCGGTACGTAACCCGCCTATCTGATCACTCAGTTCACGTGGCTCAGCCGAGAAAACTATTTGAAGCACATCGTGTCCGTCTCTTAAGTTGCTTACAGTAGCACTAAGTTCCTGCACCTTTTTATTTGCGCTATCAGCCTGTTGCTGTACACTAGTCTCAATTGAAACTAGTCTTTTATTAGTGGCTTGAATAGTCAACTCAAATTCCTTTTTTAACTCCGATCTAAGCGTCTCATTGCAGGATTTAACTTCCTGTTTTATCTCGCTAATCTCGCTTCTCAAAGCTTGCATATTATTTTCAAGACTTTTCATATTATCCCCTAGAGTATCCATCCTGTCATTCAGCGATTTCATAAATTGAAATACATCTTTTGCACTTATTGGGGGATCACCCTGTATCACATTAATTTGGTCCCTACTTTCCGCGTTATCACGCGATATGTTTGAACTTGAGTTGACTAGGCCTATGTTAAGCTCACTATCATTATCACATTGGCTAGTAGCTGGGGAGTCCATTAGGTCCTGCCCTTGCGCACACTCATCTTTTTCATTAAGACTACTCATTTTACTTTTAATAGATTTACTAGTACTCTGTAAATTCACTCTACGTTTACTGCGCAACCGCATTAGATACCCTTATTGGAATAGCCAACTACTAGCATTACATATATATCAACATTGTGACACTCACACAGTACATATACACATATATAATAAAATACATATTTTCTTTCTCACTTACTACTCGTCGTCGCAGCTTACTTGACCCGTAGATGTCCAAATCCTCCGTTTGCCAGCTACTCCACGAATTCCAATGTTTGTTGCAGCTATTATCCGCCCGATGTCGGTGCTAACTGCTGCTAGCCTCGTACTCGTATCACGTTCACTGTCGCTCACTGCAGTGGTACGCCACGGCGAAAAAATCTAATGTTCAGCCTCAACGTTGGGTAAGCCATATATAACGGGAAAAAGAGGGTTAGTCCAAGGCAAGGCAAGGACTGTATTTCTCAGGGTTGTGGATTTTCACCGTGGAGAAAGGCGAGGAGCGAACTAAGGACATTGAGTACAATCAGGAGGCTTACCAAGACAACACTGATGTCGAATATATATTTATTAATTAACATGTAGCACAATGCGATCCACTGTTATAATTCCAATTCCAGAACATTGGATTTATTTGGATATATTCCGGTATTTTTAACATCGTAATAGTACAAGTGCGAATAGCGGTCGACACCTGACCAATTTTATTAATATTGTGGCGAATCTATTGCGTTTTGAAACACTGATAATTACCGGTCTTCACTCTACCTAGAGTGTGATATAACACCAGCACACTGATGCTTTTAAAATGAACTTTTGAAACTTGCCGTACTTGGCCTAACACATTTAGTGTGTATAATCGGTCGCTTGCCTGCGACCGGCGAAATATACGAGTCCGCACTGCCGCGGAACTCAAACAATTAATCCTGCGCGGGTGTCTTATGTTAATTTTGGTCCTCTCGGGAATCCTTCCCGGAGTAGACTACTCTCACGATATTCGGAATATATCCAACTCCATCTTACAAATACAATTTACAAAACCAATATTTTCATTAGCTGAACATCTAATTAACATATATAGAAAACGCCTTACTCACAGAATATTTTTTACTTAAGGACTCTGACTGGGCATTATGGTTCCCACTATAGTTAAACCAGAATCTCGGGACAATCATTGGTCCATGTATTTCCAGGGTGTGTTTTTCACACGGCTGGAGTTCATTAATTTACTGAAAACAGATGGACATAGTTTTTGGCTACTGTCGCCATCTCAACAGGAGGTCTAGTGGTCTTCGACACCGATGACTGACCGTCATGTATCTCTCTGGAAGGATGACTTCCAGAGCCGGACAAGGGACGTTTTGTCTCCAGCTGAGACCGTATTATAAGAGAAAGAAGTAGTCCCGGCTGTAAAATCATTTACCTTCATGTGTCCAACTTCTAAAAACTTGAGATACAATGGACAGAAATGTCTTTATTATTTACTCAAGCGTAACAGATTGAGTAAAAGATTCTCACGATACTTTTTTTTTTGAACAGTGTAACTACATATTTAATAATCATGTTTAATAATAAAATTAATTAGTGCAGTTATTTCTGCTACAATGTTTGATGTTACTGACTATAGCTTACCCTTAATAATTATAGGGCGCATTTTAATTATCTAGAATATTATAATACAATTATTAGTATTACATTTACGGTCAGGAACGGCCGAAATATGGTTTAACAAAAGAGTCAGTGAAACAAAACAAATGTATACAGTGAAATGTAAAACAAAATTTCGTTTAATTTTGCATGTATTTTCAGGTTTCGGAATACTATTAATTTTTGAGTCAAAATAATCCGTATTTCAAACATTAACTTCTAGAATCAGAAAATTTCAGCTGTAAAAAGTATATCTCGTCGAAAAAAATACTCCTGCGCCAATTTCAAAATTTTCACGTCAGTATGACATTTAAATCCTTCCGCTGATTGCCTTTTAGCTGAAATTGTCACATAAGAAGGGTCAGTAATTATTTTATGAAAGAGCTGAGCTGAACAGTCTACCAGATTTCCTAAACCACGTTTATGTTAATACACAGCGGAGTCCAGCAAGCAACTGACTACGTCATGCATAGTAGCAATATAAATGAGGCGACAAAAAGTCAGTCAGTCACGAGACTCCAGCGGGAAAAATGATGACTTTACAAGAAAATGTCATTCAATACTTTTTTGTTAGCTGTGTACCGATAACGTAGAATCCAAGAGGAAATTTTAATCCATCAATTATTATGTTGTGTACAGTAATTTTTATCCGTTTTCTGTGACTGACTACCATAACTTACAGTTAACAACTATAGGACACATTTAAGGTATATAGAATATTAGAATGCAATTAATATTGCTTCATTTACGACCAAGAAGGACCAAAGCATGGTTTAAAAAAATATTTTGTGAAATAAAACGAATTCATACGATCAAATCATTAAACGAGAAATTGGTAAAATTTTGCGTTTTTTTTTTTCAGGTTTGGAATATGACAAGTTCTACGACTATTATTAGATTAAAATAATGGACATTTGAAACATTTCCATATAGAATTATAAAATTTGATATTTACAGATATATATTATATCAACAAAATTATTCCTGCATCAGTTTCAAAATTTTCACCTCGGTTTGACATTTTCATGGAATCGCTCTATAACAATAAATTATGAAAGTAAGGTTCATTAACCAACAAAATCGGACCATTAGGAATAGTAGTTCATCTGAAATGTAAATTTAAAAGTCGCTCTAACGGCCGCGGTGTTCGAGTTTTTGTAACGTTACTGACCGTCAGTAGGCATATAGGCTACACTAATGTAACAATACTAGGATATTATTTTGTGAAATATCATTAGAATCGGGGATTTACTTGAAACCCGAAATTAAAAAGACGCTATTCGTTTTTACTGCAATCCGGTAGTGCAGGCCTATATTTAAATAACTGGCATGAGAAATTCGTGTTTTACCAATTCAAGAATTACTTTTTCACAACACCAATTCCAGACCAGAACTTCCATGGAAGACAGCAATTGCTCTATTAAAATTTATTACGGGTTATGACTGCCACGTAAAACACCTGCACAGGATCAATTTGTTATCTGCACCAAGATGCATTCTATGCAACCACTCAGAATAAGAAATGGATTACGAATGCAACAACTGTGCAGCCATCAAAACAGAATAATTCCAAAAGTTCAAAGTAGGTCCACTGGAGAGCAAGACTGGGAAAAACTGCACTTAAACTAGCGTGAAATATTTTCAAAGTCCTATAGAACAACAGTGCGCATGCGCCAGAGTTTATAGTGCCAGCGATAACCCACAATCGAACCACATATCGATTATCATTTTCGATTACTATCCGTCGCTATGAAATTTAAATGACGAATATTTGCAATTAATCCCCAAATCTACGTTAAAATTATATTAATAATATTAAAATTACGAAACGGTTATTAAAAATGGGTGTACACTTACTTATCACTCCCTAACGCTGACCCAACCAGCGATAACCCAAAACAGCGATAGAAAAATCATAGACTAAGTAATATACTCTGTGGAGAAAATAGCAGTTAGAATCACGATATTGTCCTACAGTGTCGTAATATTGTGATTTGCATATTTAAATAAATACTTCAAAATTGTCTAATAATGTTATAAACATTGTTTCAAAATGTTTAAAATATTAAATAATGTTAGTAAATACAGAAACAGGGCTATAGTTTACAACAATATAACTGAAAAATCAAGCGCTAGTAGAAGTGCAGTTGAGCCCAAGACTGCTGCTAATGACTTCGTGTTTGTTCCAGCACATTAGACACCAACCAATTCAAGGGTTCCGTAACAATTACTAGGCCTATTGGATCTTAAACTGACTTTGTGAGAAATTAGTTTACTTTACGCAATTTCTGTGTAACGGACTTTTGTTTTCACTTTTCTAACCTGAGCATCGTTAAGTAAATATTTATTTTGTATTATTTTCTTCAGTTTTGTATTAATTTACTATACATTACGTATATATTTTACATCATTTTCCACTACATTCATTATTTTGTGAGTTATAGTTTTATATTTTTAAATTTTCTCCTACATTTATTTTCCTATATATTATGTCCTCCATCCATCCATAGTAATTCTGCTCAAGGGCAGGTCTTTCACTGCAATCGTAGCATTTTCTTGCTATGCTTTGCAGCTATACTAGGGAATTATAAGTGTGGTAGCTTTCCATTGCTTTCCACACCAGTGAAGGATGATAATGATGGCCGGATTATTTTCGGGGACCGTTGGACCCTAAGATTCCTGACATTTGTCTTACAGGTGAGGAAAAACCCCGAAAAAACCCTCACCTAGGAGCCTGTCACGATCGGGAATCGAACACGGGTCCGCTGCGTGACAAGGCAGCACGCTACCTCGAGATCACAGAGGTGGATATATTATATCCTAATGTATTTAATTACATTCTTAGGTGTGGTATTAATCTATATTATATAATGTTTTATTTGTATCATTCTCCTTGCATTGATTCTTAATTGAATCGTATGCTTTTTTTTTAGGTTTACACATAGTTAATGAAAAAATCTGAAGACTGTTTATTATTATTATTATTATTATTATTATTATTATTATTATTATTATTATTATTATTATTTTATAAGAACTGGAATGAGAACAAAAAGACTGGAGGACATGGAGTGGATGGATAGAGACAAGTGGAGAAGGAAAATAAAACTTTAGGGACAGAAAGATTTGTAAACATTAAAAATCTGTATATAAATAAAACTATTGTTATGGGTTTAAATTGACGTAGTAAATAAGTAATAATAATAATAATTAATATTATTATTATTCCGCTCGCCCTTTTGCAATCCGGCTTGGGGCAGCTGTTTTAACAATTTAGAATATATAGGTTCAATATTATGGTAATTATTTAATATTTTACTTTATAGTTATTTAAACTGCAATAAGATTTCACGTAGTTTAGTGAATCATTTTCATCACTTAAAGTATGAAAATGTAATCTTATAGTAATTATTTGAAAAAATTATATAATACTTCACATGATTAAGTAAATTATTTTTCCAATTAAAGTATAAAAATTCAATAATATCGTAATTATTTTAAAATATAAGATTTCACATAGTTTTGTTTATCTCTATGTATTTTTCATTATAATTCTAGTTTTAAGTACTGTAAAACAGTACCTGATATCTCAGTCGTCTTCAATGTATTTTAAAAATTATAATTCTAGATAATTAGAATATTTAACAGTTCTTCTTCTTCTTCATCTTCTTCTTCCTTTCATGTGATAGACGTAGTGGTCTGATACGGTCTCAGTCCAACGTTTGAAGGATCTGCCCGAATATCTCTTGCCTGGTGGCTGGTAATTTAAGATTTGACGTGGTATTCTTCTTACGTGAGATTTCCAGTTGTGTCTGTATTTTTGTACATATTCCATGACTGAATCAGTTTGTAATTCTTTGAGAATCTCAGAATTCCTTTTATGGTCTGTTCTTGAGTAACCTGCAGTACGTCTCATAAATTTCATTTCTGCCGCAGTTAGTCTTTGTTCATCTACACTGCGAATTGTCCAGGCCTCACTGCCGTAACATAATATGGGTCTGGCCATTGTTTTATAAATTCTAGTTCGTGTGTGTTGCTGTACTGTGTTTGGCTTGAAAATATTATTTATAATTCCTGTTACTCTGTTAAATTTTATATTTTTTTGACTAAAATCTTTTTCCTCTTCATGTGTAACTTGTATCCGAGATAGTTAAATGTGTTGGTTTGTTCAAATATTTTATTATTAATAACAATTTTACTGTGAACTGGGTCTTTTCCTAGGAAATCCATGACTTTAGATTTTTCTGTTGAGATTTCCATTTTGTAGTTTATTGCAATTTGGTGAGAAGAGTGGACTGAACGTTGTAGGTCATTTTCTGAATTCGCTATAAACACAATGTCATCTGCAAATAATAGGGTATCTAAATTATATAATCTATTAAGTGGTATACTGTGTACCCGGTCATTCACTCAGCCTCCTTTGCATAGAATAACTGAATAAATTAATCCCAATGTCGGGCAATAAAAAATCACAAACAATTAGAAAAATCATTAAGAGAAGCAGTTATTAGACTTATGTCATATGTATACTTAAATTAATCAGGGAAGCGAGTAGAATACGATTATGTAAGAACAATGGGCAAATAAAACAATCCTACGAAATTAGCATTAATGTGAACTAAATGACTAGTCATTAACAAAGGTAGAGAGAATTCAGGAAATGCCACCATTACTTTTGTGAAGGCGGAAGTGTTAAAATGTTGACAAACCCTTTATTCTCAGGATGTAACTGGAAATCTCTTGTAACAGCTCTATGTTGACAGTCAGAACACAATAACTGAATTTACGAGCGGGGACTTAATCTTGAGACAAACAACGCTAGCAAAAAGTGTGGGAAGAGAGCAAGCTCAAGCGTCAGGGCCTAATACAAGTAAAGATCAATGACCTAGGATAAACCCAGGCCTAAGTTAATAACTTGTGACCCGACTGTAGGTGAAGCCAGCACGGATAGAGCCCAACCTCCTACGGCAAAGATCACCAATTACAAATTTTTAACACCCTCCTGATTATAATATTATCATATTATTTGTTACGTGTGCCTAAGCATTGATCTCAGGTCCAAGAGGCCAATATAGTGGGAGAACCGAGTTTACGTAATGGGTGAGGGAGACGAATCTCAGACGCTTCTTCTACACACACACACACACACACACTTATACATTCACCTTTCTACATACGCTCTTCGACACACACTGGCAGCATGATCTCCAGTGGTAATTTCACTTAAATTTTGGACTTAGAATTTTCACCGAAGCACAGCATTATCGTAACTTAAACATTTTTATTAATCGACTGAATATTCAAACTTCACAAGTTAATTCATAAATCAGTGAGTCATCGCACCATCGAATAAATTATTAATTGGGAGATCAGTGCGAGGGAATAAAACTAAAACTTGTAGTGTTCTACATTTCGTGTTTTTCAAGACATAATAAAGTGCATTCATCACGATGTATTCTACACAATAATTCTGCCCGACGAAGTCCTTGTGGATTCCCTGAGTTAGAACCACATGCCTACCGATATTTAGACCTGAGCGAACCAAACACCTAAATTCCCAAGTGAACCGGGGAAGTCCTTTACAAACCCAGCGCCCACCAAATCCTTTACTATCCAAATAAACCTGGGATTGACATATAACCCTATCCCATATTGCCACCCGACATTGGGGTAAGCAAGAATCCATTATCCCAACTGCCATGTGGTTGTAGTCTCCATTCTTTAATAATTGAGTTCATGTATATTATTAAGACCATTGGAGAAAGACCACATCCTTGTCAAACTCCTTGATTAATTGGTCTGCATTCAGAGATTTTATTTTCAATCTTAATTTGGATGTAATTATCCTTATAAATATCATATAGGCCTATAGCTTTTATCAGTTGGTCTGGGATGCCATCATATTTGAGGATTTCTAATAATTTGTTTCTATTCACTTTGTCAAATGCCTTCTTCAAGTCAATAAACGCCATGTGTGTTTCAATATTAAACTCTCTGTGCTTTTCTATTAGAAGTATCCATCTGCACAGGATCTTCCTTTTCGGAATCCATTTTGCGCTTCGTCTAATAAATTGTCATAATAATTAGCTAATTTTGATTTGAGTAATTTTTATTTTGTAGCCTGAGTCCAAAAGGCTTATTCCTCTGAAGTTATCACACTTACTTATATCTCTTTTTTTGTGTAGTAGGATTACAACACCTTGTTGCCAGCTTTTTGGCGGAGGGCCCTCATTATAAATTCTATTTAAAAATTGAGAAATCTTTCATTAAAGGCAGAGCTGGCAAACGTAAATAATTCCAGGTTAATACCATTTTCATCTGGTGTTTTGTTATTTTTGCAGTGGACGAGTATTGTATTTAATTCATCTAAAGTAAAATCATCTATATAATTATTGTTAGAAGTTACGAGATTTAATATTTCGTTTTTTTTGCAGCCATAACTTTTGAAAATATTCTATCCAATTTTCTAAAGGAATTGTTTAACAGTTCTGAATATTAATGTGGGAAATGCGAAGTATGTAAAATATATCTTTATGTATGATTTGCTTCATTCACTGTTGATTGTTGCAGAATACTCATCTCAATTCTAAATAAAGTCTTTCAACATTATCATTGTAGGATTCCTTCTGATAATCATCGTCAGTACCATTACAAGGAATATTTGACTCAATGGAAATGCGACATTTAAAGACTATATATTTACAAACATCATTAATATTCATGTGAATAGAATGTTCATTTCATTGATCGTGAAATCTTAATTGGGTTCATTCGAATTCTTAGATGTGTTTTTTGTATATAATCTGAAGGGTTGGTATGAAACATTTATTAGGGTATGTGTCTATAATATCAAAATTATCTAAGTGCTTCTCCTATATATTGACGAAGAAATTAACTCATTAGTAGTAGTATTCTGATTCTGTAGTTGTAAGTTGTTATAATAATTCCTTTCTCTTCCTTTTTTTCATATGTTTGAACCTCTACGATAAAAATATATAGGCCTATCGTAGAGTCCTTCCAAAGCTGCGATTATTTGACGAAACCGAGGAATATGTGCGTGTAGTAGATTCAAGCGTTGGCTTGAAATAACAAAACTTTGGCAAAACATGGGTCGATTCATAGCACATCGTTGTAGGGAAATCTGTCTAATTTCCTTTCTGGAATGTAAAATTCTTCAACTCGGCGAAGCAAATGTGGTCTTGAAAAATATCCAGTATACCAGAAGATACCTTCATTATTCCAAGACATGTCAATATTTGCTGGTAGAAGAAAATGCGATGGAATTAAATTTGCAACTACTGGTACATGTAGAGAATACAGGTAGTAGGATCATACAGGTATTGCATTTCTTCAACCTCACATTCTTCATCTTCTTCCTACTCTTTATAATTTATATCTTCATTACTATCTTTGTAATGTTCTTTTTCATCATCATCATCATCATCATCCTTATCACCACCACCAATTCCACCAGGGATAGTTATGAATTTACAAACTCCTACCGATATTTCTGACACCTCGTGTTCTTGAACATGGTTATACTTATAATTGCTTTCGTGTTATTGATATCCATTGATTTGAACTTTTAATCCAGTGATCGTGTTTGTTGAAATGGCTTTATTTGATATGGAGCTCGTTAATTTTTTTTTTACAGTTTCTTCATCCAGCAAAAGGATAGACCTATTATCATCCCTAATAGTATGATACCATTTTACGTATTCATGCTTGATGACTTCTTGGTTCTTTGATGTACTTCCGATCTGTTCTAAAATGCTAATTTCATATTCTGAAATTGTCAAATCTGTTTGAACATATTCTTGTCCTATTTCCAGATTGTCCTTTACTCGTGCACTTTTCTGGACAAATACACCTTCGCTGTGAAGACTTTTAGTAATGAAATATTCAACTGTTGAATCACTTAACACTGTTATATTTTGCAAGGCAACCTGATTTTCAAACACACGATCTTGAAGACTGGTTTGTTCCAGTACAGAGTTATTTTCTTTGTGAGAATATTCCAGTACTATATCGACTTCATGGTTCCCTTTAGAAATTGTTAATTTGTGAACTTTTTCTGTTTCTTCTACAACTTAATCAGCTGTATTGTTAGGTACTTGATTTGAATTTTGTTCAGATACGGAATGAGATTTTTGAAGTTGAAGATTTGGAAAATCGTCGGGAAGACGTCTGCGCAAAAATCTATATAACATCTTTGAAACGATGAATATGTCCGGTCGTCTTTACAGTTCCTGAAAAATAACCAAAATTAAATTATTCAATCTTTCTTAGCCACTTAATATTGAATTTTAACAAATAAGTTTTATTTTTGTATGTATTTATGGATTTTTTGTGCGCAAAGTAATAATTTTGAAAACAAAAGTTGTCCTTGGTCTCCAAATTTTATATGAGCCAAAATCTTATTTTTCGTTTTAAACGAATTATCAAGTAGCAAAAAATTAACATAAAAAGAGGAAACATTTGATGGAGTTTCCGTGTTTGTTACATATGTTACAACAGATTCTGATTAATATTTACGAATTATAGAAACCTTGCTATCTCTCGGTTTTTAATAACACTGGTCGACAAGGTTTTCTTCACAAGAAATCTGATTAGTGAATCTAGTGCACTTTTTCATACTGAAATCAGAAATCTAGTCAGAAGTTTTCCATCAGGCACAGTTTTTTTGTGACAGCTACTTTTTGAAATCTTATTTTAGCATTCTCTTTGACCTTTCATAGGAACCTTTGCTTTACATTTAGTGATTTTATTTAAGTTGTATTCAAGGAAATTATATATGTCATGCCGAAGCATCAAAAGACAAGACTACTCAGGTCCATTCATGTTTTGATATGCTTAGACCGGTTAATCTGGCATTGTGATGTGTCAATCTCACTACGTTAAAAAATAATGGTCTAAACGTGAATCTCTTATTCCTGACCAGAAAAATGTGTCACATGTCCCTTTAGTGAATCCTGAAAAAATATATTTACCTCCATTGCATATTAAATTAGGGGCAATGAAAAATTTTGTCAAAGTTATGGATAAACTTTCAGAAGGATTCTCGTACTTGAAATAAAAAGTGTTCCCAAAATCAGTGAGGCTAAACTGAAAGAAGGCATTTTTTTGGACCACAAATTTGATCATTAATGGCTGATGAACATTCTGAGGACTGTTAAATCTAATTGAAAAAGCAGCCCGGCAATCTTTAAAAAATATATGTTGCAGTTTCCTTGGAAACCATAAAACAGATAACTATCGTGGCCTAGTGGCTGATCCGAA
Organism: Diploptera punctata; assembly: GCA_030220185.1. Taxonomy (NCBI): domain Eukaryota; kingdom Metazoa; phylum Arthropoda; class Insecta; order Blattodea; family Blaberidae; genus Diploptera; species Diploptera punctata. The sequence continues at coordinate 65,642 of JASPKZ010007245.1, read as the reverse complement.
TTCTAATAAAGCAACATGTACCGGTATTTAAAAATTCACTTCTTGGACTTTCACTTAGACTTCTTCCCGGAAATTCTTGGGGCTGTCAGCGATGAGCACGGTGAGCATTATCATCTGCAAATTTCCACATTGGAAAACAGGTACCAAGGCAAGTGGAGTTCTAATGTGCCGGCTGACTATTGTTGGACCAAGAATAGAGATGTTTCAGATGCAAAATATATCCAAACATCACTATCTACCACTTTCTAGGCAAGTCAAAATAAGTAGTATTATAAAAAATTAAAATAAATATCATCCAAACTCCTGCCTGATCGGTAAAACTGAAATGATATTTGAATTCAGCATAAAAAATACTTACAGAATATATTATTTTTATTCTTGTGAAAAAAAGTTCATTTTTGTAGACAAGTGTAATTTCCTCGTTTCTATAAAAAAACACTTTCCAACCTCGTATTGTAATACCGGTATACTATTTAGAGTATTGTAGACCTATACGGATTTCCTGTTGGCCGGTTTTAAAAAATATATCCAGTTCCCATAGCTACCATTGTGAAGTATTTGGATATCATTCATGAGCAAATAATCTTTGCTAGTAAAATTCTCCAAGATATATTTTTTTATTCTACAATTCAAGCAGCAAATTTTCACGCAAAGTGAAGATAGGGCATTTTTTAATAAATAAAAAATCGGCCAACATTAAGTACCTTTATTACTTTAATAAGGCAAAATACGAACGATTTTTTAAACGTATGATGTGTGTAACATAATTCTAAACGGTAAACAACATTATTTTATAATTGTAAATGTACATGCCCCCACAGAAGATAAAGATGACAAGGTCACGGATGAGTTCTATGAAGAATTAGAATGCTTATTTGATAGCCTTTCACGATATCATATGAAAATTGTCTTTGGAGATTTTAATGCAAAAGTGGGGCGGGAAGATATATTCAAACCAACAATAGGCAAATTCAGTCTCCATGAAGATAGTAACGACAATGGGGTTAGATTAGTCACCTTCGCCACATCAAAAAATCCCATTGTTAAGAGCACAACATTTCAGCATAAGGATATTCATAAATACACCTAGACGCCTCCAGATGGCGAAAATCGTAACCAAATAGATCATGTATTAGTGAATAAACGCTGGCACAGTAGCATCATCGATGTTAGATCAGTTAGAGGGACAGACTGCAATTCGGATCATCATCTGGTCAGGGTGAAAATCAGACAACGGCTATAGCTTATGACAGGAACAAACGCTAAAGATGATTCGGTAAAATCTGAATTAATAAACTTGAAAAATGATGAAATGCGGCAAGAACACCAAATCAAAATTGCTAATAGAATTGAAGTACTGGAATCTTCAGATGACAATGTGGCAAACGAAGAGCAAACTGATATAAATAAAGAATGGGAGACTATAAGAGATACTATTAAATTGTCAGCATGAGAAAGCATTGATTATTTAAAAAAGAGGCAAAACAAGAAATGGTTTGATGAGGAATGTGCCGACATTGTAAAGAAAAGAAAGCTAGCAAAAATGAAATGGTCACATGAGCCAAATGAGGTAAATTTAGACCAATTGGGTAGTATTAGATGGGAAACCACCAAGTTAGAGTAAAAAGAAGGAATGTTTGAGAGAAAAGATTAATGATCTTGAAATGAATGCAAAAAATAGGAACATTAGAGAATTATATCAGGGAAATAGTATAGAGAAGAAAGGGTTTCAAGCTAGCACAAACATAATTCGGAATGAAAATGGGGATATGATTGCAGATTCCAGGAGTATATTAAATAGATGGAAAAGTTACTTTAATCAGCTATTAAATGTACATACAGAACAGGACATTGAGGAGGATATTTTACAGACAGCAGAAATGCTAGTCGCAGAACCACGTGCATTAGAGGTTGAAATGGCGATTGGAAAATTGAAGATGTATAAAGCATCAGGTTCAGATGAGATCCCAGCAGAACTGATGAAATTAGGGGGAGAAAAATTGATGGACAAGATACGCTGGTTGCTTAGTATGATTTGGGAAAAATAAGCTATTTCAGATGAATGGAAAGAATCAATTATCTTACCAATTTATAAGAAAGGAGATAAAACTGATTGCAACAACTACAGGGGCATCTCATTACTTTCAACTTCGTACAAAATTCTAACAAATATATTAGTAAGCAGACTTACTCCCTATATTGATGACATTCTAGATCATGAATGTGGATTTAGAAGAAACAGGTCTACAACAGATCAGAGTTTTAGTATAAGACAGATTTTAGAAAAGAAATGGGAATATAATGGTACTGTACATCAACTATACGTAGACTTCAAAAAAGCATATGATTCAATTAAGGGGGAGAAGTTATATAGTAACCATGCTGGGGTTCGGAATTCCTAAAAAGTTAGTTAGACTTATACGAATGTGTCTAAATGGCACAAAGAGTAGGGTGCGTGTAGGCAAACAGTTTTCGGACACTTTTGAAATCCAGAATGGGTTGAAGCAAGGAGATGCACTATCTCCTCTACTATCTAATTTTGTACTAGAGCATGCCATTAAATCTTTAGAGAATGAGGAAGGCTTACAACTCAATGGTATTAATAAGCTGTTAGTTTATGCTGATGATGTAGTATTGTTGGCCGATAGCGAGGAGATACTAAAGGACAACACGCACACACTATTGAGTAACACTAAGAAATTAGGACTGGAAGTAAATATCAATAAAACTAAATATATGGTCACACGTAGAGATACATTATATAATGGAAATGGACAGCTAATGACAAATGAGGGAAATTTTGAGGAAGTGGCTGAATTCAAATACCTAGGAACAATAATCACAAATAGGAATGAGATGCACAAAGAAATTAAACATAGGCTCAATTCTGGAAATGCGTGCTATTATGCATTGCAGAGACTCTTGATGTCCCAACTCCTTTCAAAAAACGTTAAAATGAAAATATATAAAACTATTATTCTACCAGTTATATTATATGGGTGCGAAACATGGACTCTTACTTTAAGGGAGGAAAGGAGATTACAAGTATTTGAGAATAAAGTACTTAGGAAAAATTTTGGACCAAAGAGAGATGAACAGACAGGTGAATGGAGAAGACTACATAACAATGAACTACATGGTCTTTATTGGAAGCCAGATATAATAAGAACAGTTAAGTCTCGTAGACTGCGATGTGCTGGACATGTTGTACGTATGGGGAATTAAAGACTTGCATGGAAACTTCTTGTAGGAAAGCCAGAGGGAAAACGCCCAGTTGGTAGACCAAGAATGAGGTGGGAGAATAACATTAACTATGATTTGAGGGAAGTAGATTATACAGGGAATGATTGGAAAGCATTAGCTCAGGATAGGGATGTATGGAGAGCTTATGTCCGCGCGGCCATGAACCTACGGGTTCGATAGTGCCAGTGAGTAAGTAAGTAAGTAAGTATGATGTGTGTAAAGATAGAACCAGTTAAGACACTTTATTTTTTACTTACCTAGTTTTTTTTTTCATTTACCCCTTCATTTGTTTATGAATTCAAAGATTTAATATTAAGGTAATTGTTACAACAATAAGAATAAATTAGCTACTAACAGGGAAGGGCTTTTAAGGAGATAGGCAAGATATTACAAATTAGAATAGGCAATTAGATATTAAATAATTGGACGAAAAAAAAGCTGTTCGGAATTATGCATTACAAACTTCTAGGATTTGTAGAGACGACCATATATATAACATTTTAATAGGAATGAGTCTGGCAATGTGCCGTTTGCGTGTTCCGGGTACAATTTTGCATTAATCGTTTAATTCTCCCACGACTGCCGGGGATAAATCTACAGTGATTTAATTATATCCAGGTTGAGAAAACTAGCTATAACTGCTGGGCGACACGATTGCAGACCACATGTTACCCCTACACTGGCTGGATGATCGTCTACCTCTATGAATAACACATGTGCATTTCAGGCAGACAGTCGGCTGGTAGGACAAGGACATTCTAAGCCTGTCGCGTCATGGAGTTTAGTTTTTTAATTTAATTACATATGACAATTACATTTATACAACCCAACATTTAGTGATTTTGTGACAATGTCCAATTTCAATGGAAAAATAAATTTATCTTTGTCATTTTAAGAATAAATATTTTTCTTGATAGTTCATTTTGAAAGCTTGTAACAGTATATCGTGCTGGGTAGAATAATGAATGTGAAAAGTAGTTTTCTATGATGGGGTTTGTAGTCTGAATAACTACAAAATATGATCTTACATAACTAGGACAAAGTTCTTTATATACCAAAATAAGCGTATACTTAGTACATATTATTCAATTATTTGTATGTGGAACCAAGACAATACACAAATCTTTATTCTTATTGTATTATGCTGCAATACTAACTTATGCTTTAACACACAAAAATCCTTGTCCAGATTAAGATACACTGAGAATATTTGAAATTAAGGAGAGGAGGAAGGTTGTTAATGTCTTCAGGAGAACTTAGTTCATGAACTATTTCATAAAGACAATTATTTATAACCATATACCAGACAAATGTTAAATTCAGTGATGATTGTATAGGTCTACGACCGATACTGCAATCGTGTTTAGATAAATATTTTGAAAGAGACATGTAAAAATTATATATCATTGAACTTCCGTATTATTTATTTATTTTAACTACACACGTTTAAATAATCGTATTTTTAAATCCTACATTTAATTATTGAAAGGGTTAAAAAATTAAGAAATGACTAATTGCAATAATGATGGTGTTCTAAAACCTATATTTTAGGAACAATGAAACTAAATATGTACAGCCTTTGAAAGATTTGATGACACTCAGGTAATTTTTAAGTCCCAAAAGGAAGCCATTGCGCATGATCAAAGGTCAGCTACTTGGTTCACAAGTGCATAAGTATTTGGAAAATTAAAATCAATGCTATTTATATTTCGTTGTTCAAGGGAATATAATTTCGCGCAAATAAGTAGTGAGGTTGGGTCCGCAGATTTCGGAACATTGGCCATAAAACACACCTGGCCGATTAATTAAGAATCAGGTTTGATTTAATCGGTAAATGCTGTAAATAAAACAAAGTAAAGCTAATAAAATGAATCGAAATAAGGACGAGAGAGAAAGAGAGGGTGAAATGTCGTGATAGAGGAATCGAACACGCGACCTCATGCATTAGTAACAGACGTTCCCTCCACTAGGCGAGAACCGTAACTGCTGGAAACAGTCTATATGGAGCGACGCAATACTCGAGTACTTATTTGTGTATTGAAATTAGATATTAACTTGACGTAGCTTAAATTAGGATTAATCAGACGCGTTTTGTATTGATCGTGAATCTTGTTATGCCTTGTATTTTGTAATCGAAGTAATGAGATGTTACGATCATTATTAATTTACTATATATAACATGTTTCATTTTATTTATTTTCCTATATATATTTTTTTGTCTAATGCAACCAGGTTACCTTTTATGACAATTTTGGCTTTCTTCCCTGGCATTGGCGGAATTGTAATCCATTTCTTAGGTTGGGGCACCTGAAAGGCGGAGTTAAGTTACCCCGATGATACGATGGATGATAAATGGTAATGAAGCGCCAGGAGAGTTCTTAACCTAAACTTAACCTAAATTCCGGAGCATGGGCAACCACAGGAGTAATTCCGTTTAAGAAAAAATCCTATGGTCTGACCGGGAATCGAACCCGGGGCCTCATGAACAGTAGTCAGCAACACTGACCACTAGCCCATGAGGCTGGTCCTACAGGTCTATATATATATATATATATATATATATATATATACACACACATACACAGATACATTTAATCAACAAAGCCTGGTAACGTGTAGGCATTATGAAAATTAACTACGTTATTAAAAAAGAAAATACTTCCTGGTCAGCATCGAACCTAGGTCCGCGTTGTCGCAACACTGCTGCACTGAAGTGAACATACGAATTCTACATGAAGATTGACTTCCGCCGCCCGATTTGAACTAACAAGGAGACAGCACACGTAACAACGTACTGGTGTGAAACGCTCTTCAAAACTCTTAACTTTTCATCATCAAGAGTTGCGCCATCAATTGTTTGAAGGGCTGTACATATAATGGAGGAGATTTGTTTCAAATACGGTGAAATTAGTAGTAATAAATGTTTATCGCAGTTGAGAACACACTTAGCAGTTGAAATGGATCAACTCCAGCGTAGCCCAAACTTTTCTCTTATGAGATAATGATGTCACATTACCGCTTTATCCATGATGCAACTATATCTATAATTACACCATGGCTTTACCCAACCTCCTTTGTTTCTGTAATGACGGTACATGAACCCCTTCCTCTTCGGGCTACCATTTTTTAAGATTATATGAAAGTGTCATAGTTCTGTAAAGTGTGGGCAGAGGTAAATTTACCCTCCTTATTCTCTTTTAAGTTTGGGCTTCGCTGATCTACTCAAATCTGTAAAGGAGATAAGTGACCATGATAAACGAAACATATGGAATAGCAAAAACAATTATCGTAATGCAGTTTGTTTTATGATAAATAACAATTACTCCTAAGAATCACTAACACTACATGCCTGTACTAGAATACATTTACCAAGAAATTACTAATATATAGGTATGGATATCAAATATATAATGATCACTACATACAACAATAGTTAAATATTCTACTTAGCCTATAAAATGAACACGGTATAAGGTAGTTCGATATTACATTTCAGGAGTTTTTTGTTTTCAAAATTGAACATGGCCACTTTATTAAAATCTTCAGAGAAACCAAAATCTGGTCTCTCATTAATTTTAATTTTTATTTATTCGCTATAAATATCTATATTCACACCCCGATTTCAATGGGTTGTATTCATATTTATTAGACATGAAGAGTTCTGTCATCATTAACACCTTTTTTTTTTATTTCTTGTACATGTTCAGCTTGAAAAGTAGAATCTCTCCACTTACATTTTTATAATAAAATCAAACATTTTGAAAGAAACATAAAAATAAATGGTGTCACTAAACTTACTAATGATAAGGGCTGTTATGTTGAAACTGTTGTAACAATATTAAAATTTCAATATTTATAACAGAGAACACAGCAGAGCAGATGTTTAAGTTTACCCGTTTGTAGTATAATCTGCTGCATTGTTTAAGAAGAATGAATATTACTTTCTTTTCGAGACAATTTCTATAAATAATGTAATAATCTATTATTGTCTTCTGCAGACTGTACTGCAAAAGTATGGAGTTAAACGTCCCGGTTTCGTGTGTAATTTGTTATAATCATTGAACCATAGAATTATTCAATATTGATATAACTGCTTCAATGCATCAGCCTTACTAATGACTTAATTTAAATTATTCAAATTTAAATTATCGGTTTCTGGAACAAAATCAATACTTCTAACAGAAAAAAAAAGTTATATATATATATATATATATATATATATATATATATATAATGCTTTTCTAAATGTTTGTGAAAACACAATTTAAATTTAATAAAGTAAACATGGTTAATACTGAACTAGTGAAATCATTTTTAAATCTTAGTCGTTATATCTGTCATGATTTCATTAATTTTCTACTTTTATAATAACATTGTACATCTCCTAAGGATCATACATACTTGTACTCAGAATATAAATCATATTCCATAAATACTAAAGCACGTAGTTAGGACATATATAAATATTAAGGACCACCTCATATAATGGCCGATATCACAATTATCATCTTCGATAATAAAATCAAAATTCAGAGAGGCATATAACGATAAAGAATCATCAGACATGCTAATGCTTTATAAATTGAATTATTAATATTTAAATTGGTTTTCAATAATACAGTGAAAAAATATTGGACATAGATATAAACATAATTTTTTAAACAGAATGTAAATTTAATAAAGTAAACATAGTTAATCATGAAATGGTAAAATCATTAAAATTTATCTTATCTCATAATATTATTCTTCAAAATCACCCCAAATATTGACCGAAAAATTTGAAATCTTCATCATCATCAAACTCAGTATAATTTCCTGCAGGAAAATTTGTTGAAAAATATTTTCTATTATGATCAGTAGCTATTGTGCAAGTAATATCAATGAAAGGTATGGTCAACTTTCGTTCTTGTTGAAGCTTGATAACAAAGGCGACATATACTGCTAATTCCATTTCTGATTCTAACGCTGTTAAAATTTCTTCGAGTTTTGACAAATATGTATCCGTAGGATCATGTGGATGAGCCTGATATACATCTGGGTTTTGTGATATAGATGAGTTTGTGCCTGTCTCAACATCATCAAAAGTACCACTGATGGGATTGAAACGAATATGAAACATAAAAACAAGCTTCCTATAATATCTTACTTACTTACTTACTCACTGGCACTATCGAACCCGTAGGTTCATGACCGCACGGACATAAGCTCTCCATACATCCCTATCCTGAGCTAATACTTTCCAATCATTCCCTGTATAATCTACTTCCCTCAAATCATAGTTAATGTTATTCTCCCACCTTATTCTTGGTCTACCAACTGGGCGTTTTCCCTCTGGCTTTCCTACAAGAAGCTTCCATGCAAGTCTTTAATTCCCCATACGTGCAACATGTCCTGCCCATCGCAGTCTATGAGACTTAACTGTTCTTATTATATCCGGCTTCCTATAAAGACCATGTAGTTCATTGTTATGTAGTCTTCTCCATTCACCTGTCTGTTCGTCTATCTTTGGTCCAAAAATTTTCCTAAGTACTTTATTCTCATATACTTGTAATCTCCTTTCCTCTCTTAAAATAAGAGTCCAGGTTTCGCACCCATATAATATAACTGGTAGAATAATAGTTTTATATATTTTGAGTTTAACGTTTTTTGAAAGGAGTTGGGACATCAAAAGTCTCTGCAATGCATAATAGCATGCATTTCCAGAATTGAGCCTATGTTTAATTTCTTTGTGCATCTCATTCCTGTTTGTGATCATTGTTCCTTGGTATTTGAATTCAGCCACTTCCTCAAAATTTCCCTCATTTGTCATTAGATGTCCATTTCCATTATATAATGAATTTCTACGTGTGACCATATATTTAGTTTTATTGATATTTACTTCCAGTCCTAATTTCTTAGTGTTACTCAATAGTGTGTGCGTGTTGTTCTTTAGTATCCCCTCGCTATCGGCCAACAATACTACATCATCAGCATAAACTAACAGCTTATTAATACCATTGAGTTGTAATCCTTCCTCATTCTCTAAAGACTTAATGGCATGCTCTAGTACAAAATTAGATAGTAGAGGAGATAGTGCATCTCCTTGCTTCAACCCATTCTGGATTTCAAAAGTGTCCGAAAACTGTTTGCCTACACGCACCCTACTCTTTGAGCCATTTAGACACATTCGTATAAGTCTAACTAACTTTTTAGGAATTCCGAACTCCAGCAGGATACTATATAACTTCTCCCTCTTAATTGAATCATATGCTTTTTTGAAGTCTACATACAGTTGATGTACAGTACCATTATATTCCCATTTCTTTTCTAAAATCTGTCTTATACTAAAAATCTGATCTGTTGTAGACCTGTTTCTTCTAAATGCACATTGATGATCTCCTAGAATGTCATCAATATAGGGAGTAAGTCTGCTTACTAATATATTTGTTAGAATTTTGTACGAAGTTGAAAGAAATGAGATGCCTCTGTAGTTGTTGCAGTCAGTTTTATCTCCTTTCTTATAAATTGGTACGATAATTGACTCCTTCCATTCATCTGGAAGAGCTTCTTTTTCCCAAATCCTACTAAGCAACCAGCGTACCTTTTCCATCAATTTTTCTCCCCCTGATTTTATCAGTTCTGCTGGGATCTCATCTGAACCTGATGCTTTATACATCTTCAATTTTTCAATCGCCATTTTAACCTCTAATGCACTTGGCTCTGCCACTAGCATTTCTGCTGTCTCTGTAAATTATCCTCCTCAATGTCCTGTTCTGTATGTACATTTAATAGCTGATTAAAGTAACTTTTCCATCTATTTAATATACTCCTGGAATCTGCAATCATATCCCCATTTTCATTCCGAATTATGTTTGTTCTAGCCTGAAACCCTTTCTTCTCTATACTAATTCCCTGATATAATTCTTTAATGTTCCTATTTTTTGCATTCATTTCAAGATCATTAATCTTCTCTCTCAAATATTCCCTCTTTTTACTCTTTAGTAGCTTGGTGGTTTCCCGTCTAATACTACCCAATTGCTCTAAATTTACCTCATTTGGTTCATGTAACCATTTCATTTTTGCTAGCTTTCTTTTCTTTACAATGTCGGCACATTCCTCACCAAACCATTTCTTGTTTTGCCTCTTTTTTAAACAACCAATGCTTTCTGATGCTGACAATTTAATAGTATCTCTTATAGCCTCCCATTCTTTATTTATATCAGTTTCCTCTTTGCTTGCCACATTGTCATCTGAAGATCCCAGTACTTCAAATCTATTAGCAATTTTGATTTGGTATTCTTGCCGCATTTCATCATTTTTCAAGTTTTTTAATTAAAATTTTACAGAATCATCTTTACCGTTTGTTTTCCTCTCATAAGCGATAGCCGTTGTCTGATTTTCACTCTGACCAGATGATGATCCGAATTGCAGTCTGTCCCTCTAACTGATTTAACATCAATGATGCTACTGTGCCAGCGTTTATCCACTAATACATGATCTATCTGGTTACGAGTTTCTCCATCTGGGGAAGTCCAAGTGTATTTATGTATATCCTTATGCTGAAATGTTGTGCTCTTAACAATGAGATTCTTTGATGTGGCAAATGTGACTAATCTAACCCCGTTGTCATTACTATCTTCATGAAGACTGAATTTTGCCTATTGTTGGTTTGAATATATCTTCCCGCCCCACTTTTGCATTAAAATCTCCTAAGACAATTTTCATATGATATCGTGAAAGGCTATCAAATACGCATTCTAATTCTTCATAGAACTCATCCTTGATTTTGTCATCTTTATCTTCTGTGGGGGCATGTACATTTACAATTATAAAATCATGTTGTTTACCCTTTAGAATTATGTATGATATCCTATCACTAACGAACTTAATATCTCGGATAGCGGATAGGATCCTCCTTCTGACTAAAAAACCCGTTCCAAATGCAGGTCTTTCTGCACCCCCGTAGTATAATGCAAAGCTTCCTGATTCCTGACTACCTTCTCCTGGGCACCTAACTTCCTGTAAAACAACTATATCCAAGGGCGATTTATCTAGTTCCCGCGTTAATATCTCTAGTGCCCCGCTATTGTATAAAGTCCTAACATTCCATGTTCCCAGGAACATGTCCCTGTGTTTGAGCCTTTGGCATGGGTTCCCTGAAGTAGTCCCCGCCCGGAGAACCGAATGGGTGACTATTTGACCTCCGGAAAATTTTACCCCAGTTGAACCCATGTCCGCATTTCTTGACGGTTCTATTTTTACGGTGAAAGATCGTCACTCTTTCGACGAAGGTACTTTTTTCGTCTGGCTTATCACCTTCGACCAGTCCGGCATGGGTAACCCTATCGGCAGCAATGCTACCGCCGGCATAGCTCTCAGGATCATTTAAGCACGCAAGCCACTCCACCACGACAAGGTAAAGATACCATGAAGGGGCCTATAATATCTTCGAGGAAGATTAATTGAAAGAGATTTGCTAAGATGATCTGTAGCTATTGTGTAACTAATATCAATAGATGGTATAGTCAACCCTCGCGCTTGGTGTCGCATACCCAGGTGATAAATGCTGCTCTTTTCATTTTATTTGTTATCGTTGTTAAAAGTCTGTCGAGAACAGACAAATCTATATCTACAGGATCATGGGGATGAACCTGATGTGTATGTGGGTTCCGTGGTATAGAAGAGTTCTTGCCAATCTCAACATCATTATTATCTTCGTAAAGCTCTACTCCAGCTCTTGCACCTTGATCATTTTCTGAATGATGTTCATCATTCTCAGGTCTTGGGTCGTCATCTTGAGGTTGCAGTGGTGGAAGTTCATCTGACATATTTACTAGAATTGAATTTTATCCAAGGGATTTTTCACCACCTGCAATGATTATTAAACACTTTTAGTAAACATACATTTTTTTGGAAAATAAGCAACTGATTACTTTAGCCTCAGAAAGGAAACAAAATGAAACTAAATACATATAATCTTGTGTTCTATTATGTATGTGAAAATAATTTGATAATTACCCCGAAAAGAGATCTAACCCACAAAAATTCTAAAGTTGAGTTATCAGTGGATTAGTTATCTATCCGGAAATTATCCCGGCATGGTGCATGTAAAACTATGCCTGCTCTCTTCCATAACTGTTTTATTATTTTTAAAAGTTAGCATTCAAGCGAATAGTGATCTACATGTAAAAAGAAAATAGTAGAAGAAATTAGTTAAGTCTTGAACAGAATTTTATGAGTTATGTCTGTTTTCGGGGTTACAATCAATTATAAAATAAACGTATCATGAACTAATTTTTAATTATAACATTGAATGGGCAGTTGGAAGAAAATAGAAAGTGCTATTTGAAACCTAATTCCTGAACTCTCATGAACATTTACGGTGACTTTTTAACTCATGCCCCAATTAGGAGTTAATGACCAATCACGTTTCAATGAATTTTGTTTTACAATTAAGAATAGCCGTGCTTTACCTCGATATTATTGAATCCTGGCAAGCTCATCCTTTTAGGGTTGGTTTTACCAACATAGGTAACTGTAATACGCCAGTTCAAGCTATGGATTATACAGGGGGAAACTGGCATTATACAGTTGGTGAAATCGGCCATGAATATTCTGAACCGGTCAGAGAATTATTTTGCAGCGACTGCTTTTCCAACAAATACGTTGAATATAGCAAATAATGAACAGATTTCTTCAAACTACATATTTGATAATTGTGTATTCAATAATTGTGCTTTTCAGTAATGATTTTACTGAGATGTTTCCTAAAAACATTAATTAATAAACTATAATGTTGATTATAATATGAGGCTTGATGTTTTATTTTTTCTCAACTGTGGTGCATTCTTACGATATTTTAGGTTATCACTGATTCCGATCCTACTTGGCAATAAATAATGTGATCAATTTGCAGTGAATAAACATAACCACACTTTTCTAATTTGTTTTCAAACATTGCCGATTACATTAAGTATGTAAATATTTTAAAATGCCCGTAACTATATTTAAATAGTCCACCGCTGTGGTCTCGAGGTAGCGTGCTGCCTTGTCACGCAGCGGGCCCGAGTTCGATCCCCGGTCGGTACAGTTTTTGTGGGTGAGGTTTTTATCGGAGTTTTTCCTCACCTGTAAGACAAATGTCAGGAAAACTTTAAAGCCCAAACAATCCCCGAAATTATATGGCCATCATCATCCTTCACCGGTGTGGAAAGGAACGGGAAGCTACCACACCTACAATTCCTTACTAAAGCTGCAAGCATAGCAAAAAAAAAAATAATATGATTGCAGTGAATGTCCTGCCTTCGGGCAAAATGACTCTGGATGGATACTTAAATAGTGATTTCTGAGTAAATAGCTTAATTTTTTTCGTTAAATAGTCCTAACAAATGTCATTCTTTATTTCTAAATCCTCTAGATAAATTGGAAATCGCTCGTGGCATTAATAATAACTATTGACTCATGCCCTAAAAGGGAGTCAATGACGAATAACGTTTTAATGAATTTTGTCATACAACCAATGACTTTCATGTTTCTCCTCGCTACTTATTTATCGAATTCTGATTACCAAAATAAATAAAGGTCATCTTTTTTATTATTCTGAACAGGTCAGAGCATTATTTTGCAGTGACTTACTCTCCAATAAATACGTTTTATATAGCAAGTAATGAACAGATTATTCCGAACTACATATTTGATAACTGTGTGTTCAATAATTGTGTTTTAATAATGATTTTACTGACTTGTTTCCACTAAGAATTTTAATAATTCATAATGATGATCATAATATACAGTTTGATGAATTCTATTTTTTCCCACTAGAGTGTATTCGCTGAATTAAGGAAAGAATGTAGAATGTTATATTTGCAGTGAAAGAGCTGCTCTTGTGCTGAACACTATAGATAGTTATTTTATAGATCATCAACTTTCGAAACCTAATTATCACCAGCACCGCTAAATCTTAAATATTACAGAATTATACAGTAGTGTATCATAGTTCTTTGATATAATATTAAAAATAATTATAGGCCTAGTTTATTTTTGGATGGAAATTCCTTGCAGGAAATTCATAGGTAAAGCGCCCAATAGGTAGGGTAAGTGGGAGAATATTAACCGTTGTTTGGGAGAATTAAATTTAGAAGAGATGGTTGGGAATTCATTAGCTAACTTTAGGGATGTATGGAGAGCTTAACTTCTCGCGGCCATGAACCTAACGGCGATCGAAAACAGTGATGGAACTAATTAAGTGGTAAAAATAGAAAGTGGTGCCTTGAAAAGTATTTTTTTATACTTATTCCTTCGATTCGATTGAGGGTCTTTCCACTTTTCAGCGGTTGCCCTTTTACCAGCCGGCTGCTGGCCCTTCACATCCACATGTGTCAATTACAGAGTTAGATGATCAACAGCCAGTGTAGGGGTGACATGTGGTTAGCATGTCGAGTCCCCCAGCCGTTATAGCTGGTTCCTCAACCTGGAGCCGCTACTTATTGTAGCTACCCAATTGCCTCACGATGCTGGGTGGGCACCATACTGGCCGAAATACCATGAGCAAATTTCTTCCCCCATGGAGACTCGAACCAGCGCAAGTCCCGTAGCTCTGCGCCAAGGCTTCCTACCTTAACCGCTCGGCTACGGCGCGGGACTACTTATTCCTAAAGACCATAGATATGTAGGCTACTCAACTTAAAAAAAAAAGGAGCTAAAAATTATTTTATACTGAATTTCGAAGAACCATTTCTAGGTATGAATGTATACGGGAAGTGTCAGCAAAACATCGGAATACAGTAACGGCTCATGTTTCCATTAAGCGCAGTGTGAATTTTTTCTAAGTCCGAGGCAAACACCATGCGCATGCACCAACAGAGTTATATTTTCAAATTATTTCCCACCATTTTCAACAAATAGCTCATAACAAATCCTCCCCTCCGATACCCATTCCACTCATTTGTACCTGGACATACATACATGACTGATTTTGTAAGTGGTGGTCGTGAGTACCGTGTGCTTCTGCTTACGTGATAATATGAATACTTAAATCATTGTGTGTGATGGTAAATTGTATTTAATACAAGTGACAAAGTGCTTGTGATCATTTTAAGATATATATTTCTTCTCTAGCATAGGTGATTTGTTAGATTTAAGCGTGGCGTTGGTTGTAGTTTTTGCTGCTTAGATGGCAGCCATCTTTTCACCTTTCTTCTTCCTTCCTCCCACCACTCAGCCGTCCGCCATCTTAATTCCAGTGCCTTCTAGATCGTCGCTACTCCACAGCAAAAAATTTCCCTACCCTCTAAAGCGCGCTTAATTCAAATGTTCGATGGACCACGTGCTCCTTAGTCATGACTACTAGCGGAAACAACTGGCGGCAGCCATTTTGAAAACTAATAGCCACCACGTAACAATAAGTGCCGAGTTATTAATAACTAATAATATTTATATTAGATGTAATTATTAATAAACCAGACTACATAATGGAAACGGAAATTGAAAAGGCTTTTGAAATGTCATTGAATGTGACAGAGGTGAGCAAAAATCTACGCATGGATTTGAAAAAAGATATCGTTAATGCAGTTAGCATATTACGGAAATCATTCACCTTGCTGAAAAATGACCTGTGTGACAAAAAGAAAGATTTGGAAAACCTACGCTGCTTGCAACCACCCAACGTATTGTCAACTCAGATGCTATCATCGCCATCTCACAGTGGACACCGGAAATACTTCTGTCCTACAACCGACAGCCAGTTTGTGGCGCTACCTGCCCACAAAAGAGGGATTTCTCGGCAGTAGTGGGAGGATCACAACAAACAAACCAACCTAAGTCAATCAAACTAGTAATCAAAAGCAAGAACAATCAAAGTACGGAGTATACGAGAACGCTTCTCAAAACTAAAGTGAACCCTATTGAACTCAAAGTAGGAATCAACTCATTGAAAAGCTTGAAAAATGGTAATTTGTTAATCGAATCAGGCAATAAGACCTAAGCAGAAATTATTTGTCAGAACATTAATAATAACTGCGGAGGTGAATTGCAAGCAAACGTAAACAAGAAAAAAATCCGAAGATTATCATATTTAATACGCCAGAAGAAATAACGATGGAAAATGCCGTAGAAGCTCTCGTTACACAAAATGAGCAATTAGAAATTGGAAAAGAAGCCATGAGAGCAGTACGTGAATTCCAAGATAGAAAAAAGAGAAAGAATATGATCATCGAAATCAGCTCTGAACAACGCAATACGATCCTAGGAAAGAAAATTAAACTTGGATGGAGTATGTGCAACTGGGATGATTACATTATGATCACCCGTTGCTATAAGTGTTCAAAATTTAACCACCGCGCCCAAGACCTGCAAAGGAAATCAAACCTGTCCAAACTGTACTGAAAACCACACATTATCGGAGTGTACAGCACAGAAAGAAAACTATAAATGTATCAATTGTGCCAACTACAAGAGATACAATAAAGACAACAGCATTGATGAAACCCATGCTGCATTAGACAAAAACTGCCCCTGCTATCAAGCAGCAATAAAACGGAACCAGCTAAACACAGATTATTAAAATGGATAAAATCAAACTCAAATGCATACAAGTTAACTTACAACATTCAAGAACAGCGACCAGCAATCTGATGCAACTACTCATAAATCACGACATTGATATAGCCTTCATACAGGAACCATACACAATAAATAATAAGTTAGCAATAATACCTAATACAATGAGAATATATACAGGCGGTCATAGAAAAAAGAGGGCTGCAATAATTGTAAACAATAAAGATATTGATGCAACAACAATAAGCCAAATTTCTGATGAGGACTGCACTGTGGTTCAAGTCAATTACAGGAAAAAAATATTCTATGCCGCTAGCATGTATTTTGATGGAGATTCGAGTATAGAGGAAGACCTGAAAAAAATTGAATCAATACTTAACAACACTAAAGGACACGGGCTAATGATACTTGCTGACACGAACGCAAGAAATAAGCTATGGTATGACGAAATAAACAATGGTCGAGGAAAGAAACTAGAGGAATTCCTTACAGTCAACAATCTACATATTAAGGAACGAAAACACAGGAATCCCTTCTTTTGAGACAGTTAGAGGCAGAAGCTGGATTGATTTAACAGTCTGTAACCACATATTCCTAGGACATATAACAAACTGGAGCATAGGAGATGAAGAAAGCTGTTCCGATCACAAGTTCATAAACTTCAAGATAGACGAAATAACCCCGACCTCGACTAGACCTTTAGAGAGACTGAGATATATAACCACAGAGGAAGGATTTATAAAATTCAACTCACAACTAGCGACACACCTGAGTACAACATTCAAGTGCGATCAGAATGCAATTGATCTAGATCAAGAACTAGCCAACGCTGTTAGACAACACGAAAATAGGGAATTGTTATTTGAGAACTTGCAAAAGTGCATAGCTGTATCCTGCAAAACTTCCTTCCGAATAAGCAAGGGAAATATAATAAACTTGAAAGGAAAAACTGTCCCATGGTGGACACAAGAACTAACTATTATGCGAAAAAAGGTAAATGCACTGAGGAGGCTATTCCAAAGAACTAAAAATGACGAAAACATACGCCAGGAAAGAAAAACGAAGTACCTGGAAGAGAGACATCAGTACCAAACAAAATTAAATACTGAGAAACTAAATTCATGGAAAAAGTTCTGAGCATCACAGAAGGGTCTAACCCATGGAATGCTGTATATAAAATAGCAGCCAATAAATTAAGAAGAAATAGCACACTCACTACACTAAAAGAGGAAGACGGGATTTATACCACAGATACAGCGAATACAATAGAATATATGATGAACTATTTCATACCGGAAGACAATAATCGAGATGACGGTGAAGAGCAATAACAAATAAGGGAAATGGTAGATGAACCCATAGACACTCCAAATGACATAGACTTTACACAAACAGAAATCCTGGCAGTGATGAGAAGATTTAACCCGAACAAATCACCGGGAGAAGACGAAGTACCGAGTGACATAATCCTAAGAGCATTTCAACTCTTTCCTCACTTTTTTACCACAATCTATAATATATGTTTACAGATGAGCATATTTCCAAATTAATGGAAGCATTCGCTAATAATCCCAATAATTAAACCTGGAAAAGAAGAAAGTGACAGTGTGACAAAATATAGACCTATCAGTCTAATTAATGTCGTGGGAAAAGTCTTGGAAAAGCTAATGATCAACAGAATTCTCCATAACTTTAATTCCAGGAAATTATTAAACAACAACCAATATGGATTCACTCCCCAGAGAAGTACAATAGATGCGGCAATGACAATGAAGCTCTACGTACAAACAAATTTACAATTCTTTGGCTACATTGTCTGCACAAGCTTAGATGTGCAAGGCGCCTTCGATGCTGCTTGGTGGCCAATTATACTCAGCAATCTACGTCAACTAGAATGTCCCAAGAATTTATATAACCTAGCACGGAATTACTTCAAGAACAGAAAGGCCACTCTTTGTACCAATGAATACAAATCAGTAAAAGAAGTTGAGAAAGGCTGTCCGCAAGGGTCTTCCTGTGGGCCAGGCTTCTGGAATATACTATATAATTCATTGCTCAATCTCAACTTTACCAACAGAACGGAAGTAATTGCTTTTGCAGATGATTTATTAGTACTGACAAAGGGCAGCAGTGCTAAGGAGTTCACATGTTTCAGGTTGTAAGGTTGGTCTGCCACTGATACTGCAGGGTATGCCGAGATGACAATAACAACAGTCTTGAGTTCAACGAAAGGTGGAATGTGAAAGAAGTCATACTACCCCTCATTCGGCAGCTCCCCATGCCTGTCCTTGGAGTTTAACATTTAGAGGAATGTGGTGTGGGGATGGATCCTGGATGACAACACCAGTCAGGAAGCAAGTACAATCATATTGAAAACATTTGCTCTATTTACGAAACCAGTATATTTTAGACCTATAGTTTTCGCATGACTTTATAGAAAAATCACACATATTCTAAAATATTAGCTCGCAAGGAAGAACTCTCTCATTGAAGACCCAAGGACAAAATTGATCTTGCCTAGTAAAAGCTTCGGACCAACTTTTAAGAATACTTAGAAAAAAAAGAGAAGAAATTCCAACAGAATTGTAGGGCACAGGAGCAATGATAGACCGAGAATGGATAAGAGAAAACTTCGAATTGTGACACGTAATAACAAGACTGGTAGTCCATGGGTTTCACCATCTCATCTGCAAGACCAAAACATACCACGAACCAAACCAATTATGCGAATATACATTGTGCAACAAAAAATGTGAACGCGACCATATCGAACAATGCACAAAAAGGACAAAGTAATTAAATCAATATGCAAAACACAAATAGAAAAATCTTCTATTAATGTTAACGGTCATTTGGCTACTATTATAATAATAAATAAAATAAAACTGTATATTTGTAAATAAATGATACTTCCCTTCGACAAGGCTGTAGGATCAAAAGAAACTACCTTGCAAGAGTGGTAAACCGAATGGGAAGAACCCCTTACCTTCCAGCGCTAAATTCGGCGGTGGCCTACATTACACCCAACTCTTCCATAATTCCCTCATTTTTTTTATGGTTCCACTTGGTTAAATCGCATCTCATTTGCTGTTATTCGGCTTTTTTCTCTTCTTCATAATGTCCATGTTTCACTTATCTTAGTACCTTATAAGGCCTTAATCTTCTGTTCTCTTGTAATAAAGATTGTTTCATTATACTGTTAATTATGCCCGTTTTATTTTTAAATTTGTGATTTTCTTTGACATATCAGCTTCATCTTGGAATGTTAAATTATAACTCTAATAATTATAAATTTACTGGTTCTAAAATTTCATCGTCCAAAACAAGTTTGCTAGGCCTAGGGTATTTCCCATAAAAGTTCATCACTTTAGTTTTCTTTGAATTAATATTCATATAGAGGATTATATGGTCACACGTAGAAATACATCATATAATGGAAATGGACAGCTAATGACAAATGATGGAAATTTTGAGGAAGTGGCTGAAATCAAATACCTAGGAACAATATTCACAAATAGGAATGAGATGCACAAAGAAATTAATCATAGGCTCAATTCTGGAGATGTGTGATATTATGCATTGCAGAGACTCTTGATGTCCCAACTCCTTTCAAAAAACGTTAAACTGAAAATATACAAAACTATTATTCTACCAGTTATATTATATAGGTGCGAAACATGGACTCTTACTTTAAGGAAGAAAGGAGATTACAAGTTTTGGAGAAAAAATTACTTAGGAAAATTTTTGGTCCAAAGAGAGATGATCAGACAGGTGAATGGAGGAGACTACTTAACAATGAACTACATGGTCTTTATAGATATAATAAAATAATTAAGTCTCGTAGTCTGCGATCGGTAAGACATGTTGCACGTATGGGGAATGAAAGAGTTGTATGGAAGCTTCTTGTAGGAAAGCCAGGGGGAAAGCGCCCAGTTGGTAGACAAAGAATGAGGTGGGAGAATTAACATTAACTATGAATTGAGGGAGGTAGATTATACAGGGAATGATTGGAAAGCATTGGCTCAGGATAGGGATGTATGGAGAGCTTTTGTCCGCGCGGCCATGAACCTACAGGTTCGATAGTGCCAGTGAGTAAGTAAGTAGATGTATAGGATACTGTCTCAAATTAAATTTCATACCATTAATAAATAGAACTAACATGCGTAAATCTTAATCTAACCTACCTAAATGCAAAACGAATGTACCTAAAAGTATCAAAGCTTAACAAAAAACAAATAATGTAGGAATAGTAATTAATAATATCGTTACATGTCGTAAAATAATAGAAAAACATGTTGGTACATCGAATTTAGTCAATAATATAATCGATAACCTTGTATATTATTTGCAACCTACGGTCCGTTTTAACATGCATATTATACGAGTACAATGTCCCTAACAACAGCCCGTAATGTTCATACTTTCTTCTTTGACTAAAATTAGATATTTAAATTTTGAGTTTTGGTAACATTTTACATTTTATAAAATTAACATACAGTTTGTTGCAATTTTTACAGGACTTCGGTTTGGATAATTTAATCTCAAAGCAACTCACACTATAACTCAACAAATTAACTCAATTTATTAGAGTATTTAAAGCTATATGAACGACTTGATATAACTTTCTTAAATACACATAGGATTGTGCAGTTTGTGAAATTTATATGAGGGATGATGATGTCACTAATTCGAAATCAGCATGACTTTCAAAATACGAGCCGGCCATTTATCATTATTTTTTGCGACGCCTGTCGTATAATAATATGTCCTTCTATTGTCAATATTATATTGTTTATTTATTAGATTACATCAACGTGTCTTTCTTTTTATATTTTCTATATGCTATGAAATTGTGAATTAGGTGAATATTGATTCATAATGAAAATATGAAATTCCAACCCAGCTGTTACCTTGACGACTGAGGGAAACCTAGGAAAACCCCAGCCAGATACATCGACAAGGGGCGTTGAACTTGGACCCGCCGAAAAAAGGTATTGCTGATTTCTAAGATACTTGCGCATACAAAATTAATCGATATAGGATATGCCTAGTTGAAAATCGACATTTTTTTGTAATTTAATGAATGACTACTTTATTGTGTTATTATATGTGCTTATTCCCATATAATAATACATTTCTACATATAAACTATATTTAATTATATCATATTTACTTTACAAGGAACAGTCAACCATTGCATGCCGAAACCTACCTTGACATTTCTCCCAGAGAAGCGTTGTGTTGTACCACGGCCGTGTCTAAAACAAAATCCGCCTTTTTAAACGCAAAGCACAGAAATCGAAGACAGAATCCAGCAATGGCAACCCGCTATGTGTAGCAGATAGATTTCCTGCTTGACTTAGAACGGAGTAAAGTGAGGCGTGTACAGCGCGTATGGCAGGTAGTGATCCATCAATTGACAAGTTGTATTTTTTGTAGTTCAAATGAGAGATGTGGCGCTGATTTGTTAGTGCCTTCCTATTAAAAACAGCAGACTTTTTTTTTTGGACACGACCTTGATATATCACAATGCGGGAGAAATTTTAAGGTTTGTTTTCACGATGCAATTGTTGGCAGTTCCCATGTTAGTGGTAACCAATCGAATGTATTAGCTATTAGTTATTAACATTTAATATTCTCTCACTCTCGCCTAATAATGCCTAATCAGCATCGTTCTTCAGATGATTAATATCATTGGACTTATATGCCCTCTATTTTCTTGACTGAACACTCTATTCAAATGAATAGCGTATTATATATTTACCAATAGCAAGTTTAATTTATGTCATTTTTTATTTTTTATTCACTATTATTTCTTTCATTTGATCAAAAATTCTCTTTAATATTGATCTTTCAAATCTCAATTACCTGAGTTAAAAAATATATTTTTAAAAACCAATGTTTCATTTATTTATACTAATTCAGAGTTAAGTTGTAGTTGCAGGCGAACTGCAAATAAACTTTTTAAGAGTATTCTCCGCCAACTGCGTCCATTGGTGGGGGGACTCTGGTGCTACTTTCACCCAGCATATGACTGAATTCTGTACGGAAGTGTCATCGATAGAAACAATGTTCTTGGGTAATAATGTATTTCACGGGAAATATGACTAAAAACAAAATAAGATGGTACCAATAATTATGAAATATTATTTATTTTCTATTTATAGCAAACATACATTTGGAGCTACCTAAAGGTACGTACACACTTGCGCGCCGCACGCGCGCACCATGTTCGTCAGATTTGGAAGCGGTTTGAAGGTGCGCGCGCGCAGCGCACATGCGGCGCACCACGATCCACTCATTGTCGATTTTTTCACGAACACTTTGATGGTTCGCTGTTTAGATTTGGACGGGTACTTGAGAGGTTTGTTCTTTTCGGCGCGCACCTTATCATTATTGGAGTATGGAGTGGTCAGAGGGAAACATGTTAAAACTTATTGTACTTTTTTAAATTTATTTTTCACTGAGAGTAATTAATATTATAATTACAAAGAAATAAACGTTATCTCAGTCAAAACATAAATTTATTGTGTCGGCGTTTCAATCTCCTTATGTGAGATCATTTTCAAGACGTAAATTTATAAACAACCATGTCTTGAAAATTATCTCACATAAGGAGATTGAAACGTCGACACAATAAATTTGTTTTGATTGAGCTAACGTTTATTTCTTTGTAATTATAATGTTAAAACGTATTGATCTTTATAGAAACTGTACCGGGAATTATTATTACTTCTTCAGGATCGGGCTGAACTTATGATTTTAACCGGTGATAGATAAGGAACTATTTAAGGCAAATAGTGATCAAACTAATTTTAGGTGACGTGACAGAAGAATTTTATTAATTTTCTTTTATCTCAATAGTAGAATATACACTTTGCCCTTACAAATTGGCTAAGGAACGGTCAAACCCACGACTAAGTTTAATAATGCTTATCGCGGATCTTCTTTTATACGTCTCTCTTAATGGGAACACTCGCCCTACTCACTTTGACCATCGGGGAGCACTTGTCCCTCTTACTCTGTATGGTCTACGGATAGGGCGCTCGCCCTATTTACTTTGACTATCGGGGAGCACTCGCTCCACTCACTCTTGTCTATACGGTTCTTCGGATAGGGCACTTGCCCTTCTTGCTTGATTTTTAACTTGCATAACATTTTATATTAAATATTTAAGAAAGTCGTGGATTTGACTTATTTTTCCGTCGCCATTACAATTTTTATACGACATTTTCATTGGATAAAATAAATCTTTTGACACACCTCTATAGGCTACATGTGAAAGTCGATATAGGCCTACTAGATTTAGGGGCGTGAACTTTTACAGGACTATATTCATTTCCAAGTTATTCGAGGTCAATAATCTCTCTAGCTGCCCGCCATGTTTTTGGAGGCTACATTATTTTTTTCCGTTTGAAGTTTCTTAAAAGCAATAAACCTATATTTCATCCCTCCTAACCGTATCAACCTTGAGGATTTGCGTAAAGTCTAAGACCGCAATAAAACTTGTCCTCCAAAATATGTAACATATGACCAGACAAGAGACTTAAATTATTTATATTACTTCAGACACCTTCAAATAACTTAAAACGCCGCTGTCGGCAATGACTTGTTTACTAGAACATATTACTTTATTTTACAATCAAAAGAGCCCTCTAATTATACCGGTTCATATTGCCTTCTGGATTAAAATAAACAATTTGCACGTAAATTTTTATTTTAATTCAGTGTCCACTTTGCTCATTAACCGTACTAAATTGAACCTCTTGCACATGTAATATTTTTATTTTATTTTGGACAAGATACGTGTATCCTAGCCGACTTTAAAATTCTTTATTTCATTTTACCTGCAACTATTGGCAACTTACCTTAATCATTCATATACCTATAAAAGAAAAAGTATTGGCATAAATTCTTACTTTTTTACACATCTGAAGAACAAAATTTAAAATGAATAACACTCATAAATCATACATTTTTTTATACAGTAATTGTAGTGGTGTCCATATTCACAGTCTTTATTTGTATCGCTTTCAATGGTTCTGGAGTTTGTTTATAGAAATATATTATTTAAAATTTAATATGAAGGATATTTCAATGCACACGAAAATTCGAGAAAATGCAATTTTTTTTATTTTATTCTATTTCTCTTGCATTAAGCACTTGTTTGATTCGTCCCACTGAAATCACTGAATCACACGATATCATTTGACACACATTCTCAAAACATATCACACAACCCATACTTGCATTCCACATTTTTTTTAGTAATCACACCTGGATTAAATGGGGTGTACCTATCTCCTACAGTCAAGACTTTTCTCCCTATCAACCTTATATTTACTTTGCGATTTAATTTTCTACAGATTCCACTGACTTTATATTTTCCCTTTGAATAGCTCATGTATTTAGCTTTCTTTGAGTATTTCTTATCACCCATTCCTTCCTTTCTCATTTTCTGGTTAATGCACTTTCTTTCGAACAAGGCTTCTGCCTTCTTGTCCACTTTGAATTTCATACCATGGGACTTAATTACCCTATAATTAGTTCTTTGCATATATTTCAATTGTATTACCCTACGGTGCGCTCTATTTTCATTCAATTCGCTAGGCTTTAACGCCTTCTGGGGGATAAGAATGTGTTCAGCATCCTCTACATTTTCTGATTCAAATTCAATATCTTTTTTCGCAACCGAATTGCCAGCGATATTTGGAGTCGCTACCACTTCAGTTACTTCACTTTCACCATACATATTATCAGAACAAGAATCATTGTTTCCTTCTACAAAATCACTTACGTGGTTTATTACTTTACTTTGTCCACCGGAATCTAACTTTTCATTAATTAACCTTTCCATTCCCTTATTTATTAGGGCGTTATTATCATACAGTTGTCTCTCAATGACTTTCGGTACTTTATCAAAATGATTATTTACCGCGTCCTCTACAGTTACGATCATTTCTTCTTCTTCGCGGGCTCCAGGTGTACATGTATCATTCAATGGCTATTTTTCTGTAATATCATCCTTAATGGTGTTTTGTACTTCCCCCGATTTTCTCTGATCTTAATGATTTAATTATATCATCTGTTTCTGCTCTAAATTTGTTAATCATCCTGGATTCAAAATTTTCAAAGTCCCCTCTAATTGCTATTCTGGCTGAGTTAAAGCTAGACTTAATTTCTGTCTTTATTTCTTTGATAAATGCAGCAAACATATTTAAAAATTCATCCCTAGAAATGTTCTCTTCTCCATTACCTGCTTTTGCATGTGTTCTAAGTTCCCTGTTTTCCTCCATAGTTTTTTTTGTTAACCTGCTTTCAATTTTCAATCTACTCTTACATGTAGACTACAATACCGTACTACTTTCCTATACAATCAAGCAGCTCACTATCTTTAATTATTTTTTTAACTTAAGAAAAAAAACACATGACAACAAACTTAAGTTATTTATATTACTTCAGACACCCTCAAATAACTTAAACGCCGCTGTCGGCAATGACTTGTTTACTAGAACATATTACTTTATTTTACAATCAAAAGAGCCCTCCAATTATACCGGTTCAAACAAACAATTATTGTGGGATCCTCAACATAAGGATAATTTTAAAAAATCATTGAAAAGAGATGCCTGGAGGGAAATAGGAGATAAAATGAATATATCTCCGGATACATGCAGGAAGAAGATAATTACTTTATTTTCTTCCTACCGGCGAGAGAAAAGTAAAATATTGTTATATAGTTGACACATAACTTAGTACTGTTGGTTTGGCGCTACAATAAATAGTGAAGAACGTCAGGTCAATGTGCACGTTGATGTCTATCGATATTTTTTACTCTAAGGAATAAAAAAACCGATTTCACAATATTGTTACAGCATGCCTGTTTTTTTTTTTGAATATTATGTGTTTTTTTTCGTGTGTACTGAAGACGTTCATTTCATAATGTTATGTATGAAGTATCACAAAAACAATACAATATATAATCACATACCAGTAATAAGCGTATTGTGTAAGGTGACCAACGTTTCGATTTTGGCGGACAGTCCCTATTTTTAACAATTTGTCCCGCGTCCCGCGGCATTTTAAAAAAAGTCCCGATTTTTGGGAAGGAATGCACGACAAACTAGGGAACGGCGGGAGACCGGAAAGGGAATATACTGTTTACATGCCAAAGAATGAAATAATACTGGTAATATACATAATTTTGTAATGTATTACATTTGTAAAATGTACTTAGTTTATATTAAAAATAAGATATTATAATACTATTTTTGCGTTCTATAAAATGTTTGTTGCTCCATAGAGTATCTTTACATTTTATAATCTGTAGAATCAAATAAGACCAACATATTTTTTCATATTTCATAATATTTTGGCGAAATGTTCATATTTTAGTAAAAATTTTATATTCCTTCATATTTTTCAATTTTCTAAAATAAAATTTCAATAATTGGTTAAAAAAAATTTGAAGTGATTGTAGTTTTGAAATTATTTGACAATGTAATATGGTATACAGGTAAAAATTCCTCAGTATCCCGTCCAGAACAAAATAAAGTTTTGATAAAAGAAAAATAATTGAATAAGGAGCCGTGGAATGACCAAGTCTAGGCCTATGTCTCTGCAAAATGTCTACTGAAGCTTTGTAGGTTTCCTATGGATCGCAGGAGGTTCGTTGAAATTAATAATCTCGACGAACATAACACGAGCAGCGCGCGCGCGGCGCATATTTGTACTTACCTTAATATGAAGTGTAAGATTTTCCATGATGTCAATGTATATCCTATGGTTTACAATTACATTACGAGAAGAATTTATGCTCCATGCTGACTCACTTCTAAACTCTGTTATTTTCACCACATCCTTGATTGTTAATGGCCGAGTGGTTAAGGCAAGAAGCCTTCGTGCAGAGCTACGGACTTGAACTGGTTCGAGTCTCCAGGGGGGAAGAAATTCTGATGGAACTTCGGCCGGTATGAGACCGATACCCACCCAGCATAGTGAGGGTTTTTGTAGCAAAAGAAATAGCGATTACAGCTATAATAGCTGGGGGACCGGACAATGACCACATGTCACCCCCCTACACTGGGTAGATGATCGACTACCTCTTTGAGTAACACATGTGAATGTGAGACCAGCAGCCGGCAGATAGGTTAATGTCTTCTAGGCCTGTCGCGCTTGGAGTTTTTGTTTCAATTGCAAATGTGGAATATTTATTTACTAAACTAGTTGAAAACATTCAAAGTAATTTGTATCTCTCCGCTTTTCAAAAGCTTTCCTTTCCAAACTTGTATGAAATTCTACAGAAGCGGCCATTTTTAAACAACTGAAATTGCAACGTATTCTGCAATTTGCATGCGTAAGAATAAACCATTGCTTATTTAATATTTATTTCGAGAGTTATAGAGCGAATTATATTTTCTTATACTCTTAAAGGTAAAACGGTCATATACATCTGGTTTATTTACATTAGAACTCGAACTTAACTCGGAATTAGTATAGTTAACAACAGGTCTAATTAAGAGCGTTTTAAAACAGTGCATATTCAAATTTGAAAAAAAAAATATATAGATTGATTACGACTCTTCAATTTTTAACAGTTGCTAATAAAAAAAAAGTATCGTTCTCAACGACTAACCTTAGACTATCTGATGCAGCACCGACTGTTCCTCTCACAGTTCGGATGCACACACCGAACTGTGTTCGTCTCCGCCAATAAAAGTCTAATCTTTCCACGAAGATGTGGAAATATGGGCGTGCTATTGGGAGTAGTTTGAGACTTGAATAGACGAATATCCGTCAATTTCAACCATAAATAAACATATATTTCTACGAGGATATTTGGAAGGCGAGACAAAACAATTCGTGGAAAGCTTTACCGCCATAGCGGTGACTTACTTAGGGACAAAATAAATACTGCAGGCCCGCTATCTCGACAAAAACAGAATAATAATATTTGGAAGCCTTAAGACCCTTTTAGAATGCTACACCCGAAGCACCCAACACAACATTTATAGAAAATCATCGGCATGTTCACGTATTACAGTCCGTCGGGGAGACTACGGGAGAATATTTGCTCCTGAAATATTGCGGGCATTCCCAAATGCGGTTTGTTGCCGTTAGATACTTTCATGCTCGGCAAGAACACATTTCTGATTGCGTCACATTGAAACTGATGGAGTTCTTGAGAGAAGAAATAGACAGAGCGCTCATTACCCAGAAGATACGCGGACATCCCATCTTCCAGCCCAACTACAGAAGCATTAAGACTGGTTATGAAAACAATCGGAGATAAGCAGAATAAAAATGGAGCCATACTGCGTATATTATGAATATTGCTGACACTGGGGACAATACTGCAAGATGACCACAGACGTCAGTGAGAAAATAGAACTGAAGAAAGAAAATAGCTGCTTCCTCTGCCTAAACAGAGGCCACTGTTTGAAAGTTTGCAGGAGGAAGGACAGGACATTCTGCACACACTGCAAGGCATCTCACCTTAGATCAATTTCAAAGGTCTTCAGCCGAGAGAAGCAGCCGTCCATCAGAAACATTTACAGCTGTTAATCAAATAGAAAACACCTCTAAGAATTTCGCCTACCTCCAGACTGTTCGGATTTGGATCAAAGGACCAACAGACATCACTAAAATGACAAGCTGTGTACTAGATGGAGGTAGACAAACAAGTTTCATAGTAAAGTCGCTAGCTGAGGAACTTAAGCAGCCAACAGTCGACTACCGTGATCTTGTTATCGGTGTCTTCTCTCACAGCACCTGAACCATGGAGGATAGTCAAGTTATCCCCATGAAGAGTATTTGGACAAATGTTTTCGTTAACATTGATGGATTTCAGAGTTAGCACACGTTTTCTTACCACCTCGCGGGATATCATGATATTAAGATGATGGGTTCAACACGCAAACTTCAACTGGCTGACAAGAAGAGTAGCAATTGAGAAACATTACCGATAAAAATACCATTTGGGGGCGGCCACTATTGGAAGGTCGTAAATGATGAGCCAACACTATGACAATCAATGGTACTTATCCCATTATCATTCGGCTGGATTCTAAGTAACAGCCGCTAAGGGGTGTGTGTGTAAGATACAACAACAACAAAATTATTAGTCTGCAACAAATCCCACACTTACAGGAAGATGACATTCGAAACTTGTGGTACTTAGAGGCTATAGGACTGTCGACGGAAGTGGAAGACCTATTTCTTCCAAGGGCACAGGTATCCTTTAAAAATCCCATGCTTCCTACAGCACTGATGACAGCCGTAGAGTTGTTAAGACTCCCTAAAATATATCAGATCCCATACCTAGAAACATAACTATTGCTAACAAACGATTTCACGCACTGGAGAAGAGACTCGAGAAGAACAAAACAATTTGACTCGGCTATGAAGATCAGATGCTTGATTATGTAACTAGACGTCACACAATGAGGAATTTTGCCGATTTAGGCGGCCAAAAATAATTTTTGCAATTCAATTGAGTCTAAATGTGCCCTCTTACTAACTTAATTGTATTTTAAGAGAAAGATAGTACATTTCAGTAAAAAATAAATATTTTACGTTTTTAAATTATGTAGTCCAATAATTAATCACTATGATCAGACTTTGGGAAACTATACCTGAATAAGGGCATTGCTATATGCAGTAAACATTCCATCTATGTTCAGAACATGCAATATTAAGTACATTTTGTATTCTGCAAGATATTTTTGAAATTTCCACTTGCTCATACGGAGGTGGTTAAGGCCAAATGCTAACTTTACATAAATGTACTTAAGGACATAACATTATTTTTATGATGATGATGATGAGTTTGATTATCAGAGTCAGAGTTCCTCATCAGAAGATAGTTTCGTCTCCTCTGAGAATTAATTTTGAGATTCAGCTGTACCTGTTCCAGATTTGATTGGAAGTAGCATTTCCGAAGTTTCCTTAAAATTTTGAGGTTTTGAGACTATTATTATTTTTATTTGTGCCACAGTTAATTGAAGTGGTACAAATGAACTCTGAAAAAGTATTTCTATCAGAGTCAGCATAATTCTGAAATTTCTGGTTGACTTATATCGAGTTCATTGCGATCCGTCACAACTCCAGTTGCAAATTAACACCAATGTTGTATTTTCTTCTTCGTTTAATTTCTGTACTATATTTTCTTCTAAATATCAGCAATCGTGTAATAGTAAAATCCAACAATTGTTGTAAATTAACTGCCGTGAAAATGTCAGTAACATGATAAGTTTCTTTATCCGGATAGCAATCGCTCTTAGGAAAATGTTAGTAGAAACACTTGCAATGCCCCATTTTGATTATTGTGACACTCTTTTTACAGACTTAAATATAACTTTCACTCAAAGACTTCAACATGTTCATAATTCTTGCGCACGTTTTATTTGTGGTATTAGCAAATTTGACCATGTTACACCGTCCCTGGAACAATTATCGTGGCTTCGTCTAAGAGATCGTAGTACTGTCCATCCCCTAACCCTTCTCTATCAAATTCTTAACACATCATTGCCTAATTATTTATCACGCCGCTTTATCAGACTATCCGACATACATAATCTTGACACTCGATCCCATCAGCGCATTGTCCTTTATATCCCTCCTCATCACACTGTATATTATTCATTATCTTTTACGGTCTCACTTACCAAAACATGGAATTCCCTTCCCCACTATGTGAAAGACTGTCAAACTATATAACATCCTTCAAAAACAAAACTAAAGAATTATTTAATAACAAACTAACTTATACACCTCACTGATAGTATTCTTTTAACGATTAATAAATTAAATAATCAATTTAGTTGGTGTTTACTTTATGATAATCCATATTTATTAATTGAATAAAATAAAACGTAGTTTTATTTGATTTTCATATTTATTATATAATTCAGTGACAGCTGTTTTCGTACACTGTACCTTCTTCAGACATGTTAACAAATTAATATTCAATTAATTAATAAATTGAATTATTTATACTTACTCACGGGCACTATCGAACCCGTAGGTTTATGGTCGCGCGGACATAAGCTCTTCATACATCACTATCCTGAGCTAATGCTTTCCAATCATTCCCTGTAAAATCTACTTCCCTCAAATCATAGTTAATGTTATACTCCCACCTCATTCTTGGTCTACCAACTGGGAGTTTTCCCCTCGCTTCCCTACAAGGAGCTTCCATGCAAGTCATTCATTCCCCATACGTGCAACATGTCCTGAACATCGCAGTCTACGAGACTTAACTCTTCTTATTATATATGGATTCCTATAAAGACCATGTAATTCATTGTTATGTAGTCTTCTCCATTCATCTGTCTGTTCATCTCTCTTTGGTCCATAAAAATTCCTAAGTACTTTATTCTCAAATACTTGTAATGTCCTTCCCTCTCTTAAAGTAAGAGTCCATGTTTCGCACCCATACATTATATGGTTTTATATATTTTCAGTTTAACGTTTTTTGAAAGTAGTTGGGACATCAAGAGTCTCTGCAATGCAAATAGCACGCATTTCCAGAATTGAACCTATGTTTAATTTCTTTGTGCATCTCATTTCTATTTGTGATTATTGTTCCTAGTTATTTGAATTCAGCCACTTCCTCAAAATTTCCCTCATTTGTCATTAGCTGTCCATTTCCATCATATAATGCATTTCTACGTGTGACCATATATTTAGTTTTATTGATATTTAATTACAGTCCTAATTTCTTAGTGTTACTCAATAGTGTATGCGTGTTGTCCTTTAGTATCTCCTCGCTATCGGCCAATAATACTACATCATTAGCATAAACTAATAGCTTATTAATACCATTGAGCTGTAAGCCTTCCTCATTCTCTAAAGATTTGATGGCATGCTCTAGTACAAAATTAAATAGTATAGGAGATAGTGCATCTCCTTGCTTCAACCCATTCTGGATTTCAAAAGTGTCCGAAAACTGTTTTTCTACACGCGCTCTACTCTTTGTTCCATTTAGACACATTCGTATAAGTCTAACTAGCTTTTTAAGATTTCCGAACTCCAGCAGGATACTATATAACTTCTCCTTCTTAATTGAATCATATGCTTTTTTGAAGTCTACATGTAGTTGATGTACAGTACTATTATATTCCCATTTCTTTTCTAAAATCTGTCTTATCATAAAAATCTGATCTGTAGTAGACCTGTTTCTTCAAAATGCACATTGGTGATCTCCTAGTATGTCATCAATATAGGGAGTAAGTCTGCTTACTAAAATATTTGTAAGAATTTTGTACAAAGTTGAAATTAATGATATGCCCCTGTAGCTGTTGGAATCAGTTTTATCTCCTTTCTTATAAACTGGTACGATAATTGATTCCTTCCATTCATCTGGAAGAGCTTCTTTTTCCCAAATCATACTAAGCAACCAGCGTATCTTGTCCATCAGTTTTTCTCCACCTGATTTTATCGGTTCTGCTGGGATCTCATCTGAACCTGATGCTTTACATATCTTCAATTTTTCAATCGCCATTTCAACCTCTAATGCATTTGGTTCTGCGACTAGCATTTCTGCTGTTTGTAAATTATCCTCCTCAATATCCTCTTCTGAATGTACATTTAATAGCTGAGTAAAGTAACTTTTCCATCTGTTTAATATACTCTTGGAATCTGCACTCATATCCCCATTTTCATTCCTAGTTATGTTAGTTCTAGCCTGAAACCTTTTTCCTCTATACTAATTGACTGATATAGCCTAATTCTCTAATGTTCCTATCTTTTGCGTTCATTTCAAGATCATTAATCTTCTCTCTCAAATATTCCCTCTTTTTACTCTTTAGTGACTTGGTTGTTCCCCGTCTAATACTACCCAGTTGCTATAAATTTACCTCATTTGGCTCATGTAACCATTTCATTTAATTAAATTATTTATGAAAATAATATTAAGAAAAACAAATATTTTCATTTCTTTTGTTTTAAATATTGTAAAATCGTAAAATTGGTTTTCTATATCTCATTGTTTATCTTTGTTTTTCATATACATTTAACACGGGCAATATAATGTCTTGCTTGTATTCATTTTATTTTTAGTTTCAGTCTTAATTTTAACTAACATTAATTGTTGCATTATAGATCGTAATATAATAGATTTTTTTTGATCAAATTTTTATTTAGAATTTAATATTAGTGTTAATTGCGATTGTTATATTCTGATGTAATATATGTTTGTTCTGGTGAGGGGAAGAGAAGGCCACATGGCCTTAACTCCACCAGGCTAATTTAATTAAATCTAAATCTACGTGTAATATCAATCCATTTTCCCTTTTTAGCACATTGTAGCAATGATACATTTTTTTTGCTGTTCCCTATTACTTAAAATTGTGTTCTAGAAAATCAGGTTCAACAAACATAATCAATATTCTTAATGCTGATTATTGAACTTTGTCTTTCTAAAGACTATGAGAGTGTGTTCTCTGAAGTTTTCCTACTCACTTTGGAGAATTGTTTATTTCCATGTACTTTACAACCATATCTTCTTCCTGCAGTTCATAACTTCGCTTGTGCAGCTTAACTCAGGATATCCGTATCTGTATTGGCATTTAAAACCTCTGCTTTCCTCCTTTTGCTTCTCTCGTTCAAATCTTGATGAAATATTTTCGTTGACCGTCCTGTTAGACTCTGTGATAAATACATAGTTCTTTATATAGATTTTTTATTGTTTTATAGATTATTTTAATTATTCGAGCAACTCGTTTGAGATGGACTTTAGACATTCAAAGTCTGCAGTCTGTTGAGACAGAGTATAGACATAGTCTTGTGTAAGCTAACTGTAACATCCCTACATTTAGTTCATTTGGAATGTTTAGGTTGTACAGTTATGAGTGACTCGAGGTCATTTTTGAATATATAACACTTGAGAAGTGATGGGCTCGTGTCTGTCTGTGTGTGTACTGCTGGAGGGTAAGTCACCAACCATTTTTCTTAATAATGTAGTACATTTCCTTT
This sequence comes from Diploptera punctata, assembly GCA_030220185.1. NCBI lineage: Eukaryota > Metazoa > Arthropoda > Insecta > Blattodea > Blaberidae > Diploptera > Diploptera punctata. The sequence continues at coordinate 30,887 of JASPKZ010007245.1, read as the reverse complement.
AGATTTCAATCAAGTACCATATAATATTTTTGAAACTATATGTTAGAAAAGGGATATAACATTTTTAATCATGTAGATTAGGTTAAAGTTAAAAATTCCACAACTCCCTTCTCAACCCCCAAGATAGTACTGTAGTGTTAATATAGGCTTAGATTAGATTAGGGCTAGACTACTAAGGAGTTATAATTATTTATACGTTAGTAATAAAATAGTTTAAAATAAGACTTACTTTGTTTAATTCAAAACATGTAAACTGTACATCCTCATACTAACGCTCGGCTAGGAAACCGCTACCAGATTTTCCAAGTCCCGAAGGTCCTTTAAGCCTAATGAATCCAGTTGGACTCATAACATTGGTTAGCAGCGGGTGGAATATCGTATAAATAATTTTTTATTATTTTTTATGATAGGGAAACGGACCCTTGCAAGCTTTCTGGACCGTTTGGAATACAATAAATATTTAAATTTTGTGATACGTACAGTTTTAGGTTAAAATCAGCAGTATAAGATTTATGTAGAACATAGGATATTTATTATTTAATAGAAATTAAATCAATAAAAAGATATTAATTCTGGATTGGGATTTAGATTAATCAGAACTTGGAAGAGAGAGGGAAGTTGTGGGGGGGGGGGGAAAAAAAAGAGAGAAAATTGTTTTTTCGATGTAGTTATAACAATGAGCAACCATATATTTTTTTTCTCTTGTAAATCTATGCATGATATATATATTTAAGAGTGTATACTATTTTTTTGTCTAGAAGATTAGGAGTGAATAGGATAAAAATATAAAACCATTATACATTGGCAAAAACTCATGGCTGAAACGTGGCCTGAAACGGGATATGTCGACGTATGCGAACCGAACTCGTGGCTTGTGGACGGGGATGACACGCCATCATACTAACATGAATATTTTTGCCGATGGTGATTGTGACCAATAATAATAGAAATAAAATAATTTCTCTGCAATAATAATTACGAATAAAATAGCATGAACTAATTACCTTCGTGGAAAATTACTTCCATATAATGCTGAAGTACAAATGGTTTAAATGTCTCGGGTTATTAATTACCTCAGGGCAACTCAAGCGATACCAACATATGAACGAAATGGTGAATTAAATGAGAAAATTTAGTAACGTTATATAGGAATTATTTTTAGATCTTTCCTGCGAACAGATCGTTTCTGCATGCGTTGGAAAATATATTAAATATGGAGATTAAATAAATAAACGGACTGTGGTCACTCCTATGTTGGCAATACTAAATGTCAAGTCGAAATCATACCGACGTTGTTTAAATTAGTGAAAATGACAGGTCATATATATATTTATGTAGCATATATGAAATAATTTACGGGGCAACTACAGGGTATTGTTGAGAAAATATTTAGAGAAAGGAGTCTCGGGTTCGAACCCTGGTGACTAGCTTTACAAGATGACGGCTGGAGTGAAGGCTAGGTTTATGAAAGGTCAGAAAAAACAGTACAATAAGTTTCACATACGGTGACTACCAGTTGTTTTTTTAGATTTCTTGTCCGAGAACGGTAAGCCGGAGTGTTCAAAATTAGCTATAATACAAGTATATTCCTAGCAGGAATGTTAAGAGATGTCCGAGGAATATTTAGTTTGAAATATGTCCCCGTATGCGAGGCTATCTAACGGGATTTTGATAACGGTTCGGGAAATTTTCCAACTTGAATGAAGGAGGTACACTTCAAGTAATTCTCTCTACCCTATATATATGTTACCGAATCATCAGATCAAATATCCAAAATCATAAAGAGTATCAAATTTTTTTTTTGAAACAGATTGATCTGGCAACACGCGTAATGTGTTGGCTAGGATGTCGTCACTAGAAGTCCTGGATTCGAACTCAGGAAAAATGTAATCAGTATTTGGTTAATCTCTCCAGAATAGCGCAAGATTGCCATAGTTTAAAAATTTTTTCGAGGTTATTGGAACTTGAACTAATAAATTATTTTACCTTTTTTTATACTAGTCAGGAATTTTGGCATTAGTCGGGAGGAAATTGGAAATTTTCCGCAACTCGTATAACAAATTTATCGAAGGAAAATATGGAAGTATGGAACTTAGATTCTTTTACAGATTAAATAACAAAATTATTTAAAATAAAATAAAAGTGGCTCATGGAACTCAGTTTCCTTTACAAATATAAATAATTAACTTAGATAAAATCTTGGTTTCAACGGAGTTTATTTAAAGTGTAACTTATATAGACCTAATTATACTTGGATGGAAAGCTGTAATGGGAAATCAGATTAGATCTCGTAACGGTGTATTGAAAATAGATTCTGAAAACTTTCCGCAACTGTTACAAGGTATGTCAGCTGATGGTTCGAACTAGGTCACATATTGCCGCATAACGTCCTTATAAGTTAGAAACAGAAGAATATAATTAATCTAATCGAATCGGTCGATGAACGTTAATAATCATAAGCGGTGAATTTACTAACTAATGGGTTGGATACAGGTAGTTGATGAATTATAATGATTTAAATGATGTTGATTCATAAAATAGTTAGTACTGCTGAGGGAACCTTGATGCTGACCATTCTTATAATTCTCTGTCCGAGTAGACGACCTTGCCCGCATGAGACTAAGCATTTAAGTAAATAATAATAGAACATTATGTTTGGCAAAATAAACATACACTGATAGGCCCGAAGATGTTAATAAAAAAAATATAAATAAATAATATCCACAAAAATAAATGAATAAATACATGGAATTGTCTATTAATCCTAACCCCAAGTGATATGATACTGCATAACCAGGGATATTTTTTTTTTTTGAGTTTCTGTTGTGAATTATAAGTCTTATGTTTATCTACCTTATAAAACTGGTTTGTGAATTTTTAACCGACTTTATGCATTACTTAGGACTTTTGAGTAAATATTTGAATACCTATATGGTGAACGGTGACTTGCAGTTTCCCCAGAGAGATTTTTTTATGCAGTGAAGAGTTTGGATTAAATCAAGAGTGTCTAGTTATTTAGGCATTATCTTTTAACGCGACTACATACTTAAAACAATATAATTTAGATAGGTGGCAGCATTTTTTGTAAGATTGTGAACTGTTCCGATAAACTTTATAATATTATTGGATTATTTAATTTCATAGTGAAGTGAGCAATCTAGTCGTAGATCTTTTAGACATTTTATTGTAGCAAGCGAAGTTGATAATTGAAACGTGGTGATAAGGCCGGCGCACTGTAGGACCACAGGACCCTGGAAATAATTTCTTGTCCTTTCAAGCGCAGTTTTCGAATATTTGAGTAGTGAAGCAGACTTAGTGGTTTAACCTAATCCGTAGACGCTCGATCATCATAAATAAAAAACTTACATTACATATATTCCAGATGAAGGAAATATTTGAGGAATGAGAACATGTGGGAAGTTAGAACTCAATTAATGAACGCCTTAATGATAATAAATAACCAATAAATAATGATAACAATAAATAATAAATAATAACCTTACTAAAATAAGCTAATAATCTGTGAATTTAAACTAACTAATTTAAAAGTACAACATGGATGGTAAATGAAACTAACTGAGGAAGTGAGTAGATAATCGTAATCGCTACAATAAATTAAACCCAAAGATTATGAGAACCACAAGTAAATATGGACCAACTACGAGTAATCTTAACAAACTAAGTTAAATAATATGAATAACTAAGTAATTAATAGTAAAGCAGTTTGAAAGGTATAACGGAGCATCAGATTACGAAGACAGGTCATGAGGTAACAGAGGATGACCGAGACTCAGTGAATAATCAACGGGCAATCTGAGCTATAAAAGTAAAACATGATAACTAATCGACCTAATAATGAAAGAAATGATAATAAAAAATAGTAATAATCATAATAATAATAAGAATAATAATAATAACCATAATAGCTATATTAATAAAAAATAAACAATGATAAAAAAAAACATCAGTAATATCAGTAAAAGTTAACTATCATACTGCATGACAATAATAATAATAATGATAATAATAATAATAATAATAATAATAATAATAATAATAATAATAATAATAATAATAATAATAATAATAATTCACGGAAAATCAATAAACAACAATGATAACAATAATAATAGTAATAATAATAATAAATAAAACTAATTGCAATAACAAATGATTAGCATGAGATGTTATATCGATACTTAAAGTAATAATTAATTATATGAGGAACACTCAGATTGAAAGACCAATTTGTTCATGATGATGATGATTAATTATATGAGGAACAATCAGATTGAAGGATTGCGGATGAATATTGAAAGGACAAGGGCTAAAAATCGTAATACTGAGATACCAGATAGGACTAGCAGTAATCCTGGTATAGTATTTTAATAATGATCATAATCATAATAATAATAATAATAACCTTAAGAACTATATTAATGAAATTAAACAATGATACCAAACATCAGTAATAACAATAAAAGTTAACAATCATACTGCATAATTATAATAATTCACAGAAACCTAATAAACAATAATAATAATAATAATAATACTAGTAAGAAATAATAATAGGAGAAATCATTAGATTGAAGGATGGCGGATATTATTAAAAGGAAAGAGGTCTAAATGATCGTAATACTGAGATACCAGATAGGACTAGCGGTAATCCTTATATAGTATTTGAATAATAATAATTAATACCAGAAGTAAAGGAAGTAAACAGCGTGAAAGGAGTGACAAACAAACATCGACGAATAAAACCAGGAAGATAAAACTATTAATATTAGTGAAGATCCTAAAACTTAATAAAAAATATAACAATAATAAACCGCCCGAATAGTAAATAATAATAATAATAATAATAATAATAATAATAATAATAATAATAATAATAATAATAATACTAATAACAATATTAACTATATTAATAATAATAATAATAATAATGATAATAATAATAATAAAAAGATAACAGACATCAGTAAATAACAATAAACCTTAATGATCATACTAATAAAAAATAAAATAAAAATACCAGTAATGATAATGCATAATGATAATAATGAAACACAGTAAATTAATAAGACCACAATAATAATGATGATTAAGTAAGAGCAGAAATAAGACTTATGCTTATGAATAAAATGAAAGATAACGGAAAACCACAATCTCATTTTCAGCAATTAGGACTCATTTAATATGAATGGGTTCCGGGATAAATAGTAGGCTAGTTCGCGAGAAGATAATGTGGAAGCAGTCCAGATAGAGGCACGTAGTATGTTAAGCCTATAGCGGAAGACGAATGATAGGTTCAATTAACCAGCAGTTATGCCAACACGGAGGATAGAAATTATTTTAACATCGCAAGAAATAAGGAGTGACAACAGACCAGATTAAGAAGGGAGGATGTGCATTATCCAACTTGGTTTAAAAATGTATTACAAAGAGAACGGAAGAGGGGCATGGGAACTTAGTAAAATTTATAAACTATTTGAAACGCAATGAAGAATAGGACAAGCGTTGAAAGATTTTCCCAGAATTATCGAGTGACAAACATGCAGAAATGATCGAAAACAAATTAATTTATTCCCATAGCAATTTAAAAAATGGAGGTTAGGATACTTCACCGATAGTTGGGTGTCTTAATCGATCTAGTGGAGAGTATTATCATATAAATTTTGGGAGTTCAAGGGCTACACTGAATAATATTTCTAATGGAAATTACACAACAATTATATTATACTCGGCTGATCATGACACTTGACTGAGGTGCCTACAGGAGGAAACAGAGAAAGAATCTGCGGCCGAGATTTCTCCCTCTGTATACCCTGATAGCATAACAGTGGAACTAGTGACCAGTTGAGAATAGACACACACACACACACACACACACATGGGATTTCAAACTTATTTAAATAATAAATGACCACTAGATCGCCTTAAGGCTCGCCAGACTTGGGCCCACACTCACTCGGAACCATATTCAGATAATACGAGCGAATAGACTGTAACCTAGGTCAATACTGGCTAAGCGATGTTAGGGAAATCGCACAGAAACCCAAAAGAAGTTAGAAGAGTAACAGAATTAGGATAGGAAGCAAGGGAGGCTTTCTATCTTGATGGAGGCCCGGCACATGCTAGAGCCACTGGGATAGAGATGCAAACAGCGACCCTTAGGAGGAAACAGTGCACAGACGAGAGAGACAGAGAAATAGGGAAGAGTTAGGGAGTGCGCAATCGGAAGGTGGGACACCCCCGTAATAAAAGGATCTGGAGTCACAGACCTCCTCGGTGATCCTGGGGCACTGGCAATAGCACCTTGCCGACTTGGCACTGACGTTTAGGACCATGGAACAACAGCAGATAGAGAGTTAGGCATCGGAGAATGAATATTAAACGAGAACACGGATTCTCGAGGAAATAAACTTAGTCAAACACCCGGGTGATAATAAAGGTGAGCAAGATACGAACCCTGTCACGGGAAATCGGATCAAATCCACCCCCAATGACGCAACGGTGATTCGGTGAAGCCACTAGATGTCAGAGGAAAATTCTGAAGGATCAGAATGAGCGGGAGTACGGTAGGGACGAATTGGGCCCCGAATGGCCAGGGTGGTGATGGATCCCCTCCCTTGAGGCGATTCGCCCGAGTTTTCTTGGGCCCCGAAGGGAGTAAGATACTAGCGCCGTCCCCCATTGAGGCGATTAGCTCGACGAGTCCGCCGGAATGCAAAATGGAAGAAGCGGGAGTGCGGTAGGGACGAATTGGGCCCCGAATGGCCAGGGTGGTGATGGATCCCCTCCCTTGAGGCGATTCGCCCGAGTTTTCTTGGGCCCCGAAGGGAGTAAGGAACTAGCGCCGTCCCCCATTGAGGCGATTAGCTCGACAAGTCCGCCGACTTGCCAAGACTTAGAAATAAGTGAGGTCGACGGGACGTAGACCTCGGATGATGATGCCAGGAAATCCGCCGGCGGTGAGAAGCGGAAAGAAATACCGCGAAGTTAAGACGTCGCACAGATAGAATATGGTCCTAACGGGTAGATAACTAATACTAGCAAAATAACACCGGAAACACTAGTGCACTAGAGGGAACAGAAGGAGAATTGGGAAACGCACATACATACGATTGTGCCATCGACAGGTAGAGCCAAGAGGAACAGATTGACCTAGGATGGAAAGGGAAGAAGATGACATATAAAAACGAGAGGTTAAACACCTATGGTGGTGTAGATAAGTTTAAGCGCATAAGCAGTCTAAAATAAATAGAATCCTAGGATACAAGCAGAACAGATAGGAGTAGTTCCGAGTGAAAGAAGAAGTAAGGAGAGAACCCTGGAGTAGGACGTGGGAAAATATTTCAGAAGAAGAAGAAAAAAAGAAAAAAAATCGAACCCCAATAAATGATGATATGTATGTAATGGGAAATCAAGTATATCCCGGAAGTAAGAAGTAGAAAAAAAAAACAGTCTAAATACATGTAGATAAGAAACAATCAAGGAATAAAGTATACAAAACGTAAAATAAATGTATAAAAGTTCAACAAATCAGCTATGAGAATTTGCCAATCAAACAAACAGTTAGGTGAGGTAAGAGTGTAAAGTACGCCGTATCAGAAGTTAGGGCAGCAGAAGGGAGAATGAGGACAAGGACTCAGGTTACGTAACATCACGGTGACTTCTAAAATGGAATCAGTAAGGATTTAGAGGTTAAACTAAGTGGATTGATATATTAGCAGTAAGTTCAGATAGTCCGGGAAAATTAGACTAATGAATAATGAAAACCTGAATCCCTGTCCAGACACCAGTAGCTTAAAAATCATATCTCAATAAAGAACGATTAAGACTAGGAAAGGGAGAGTTAAGAAATAGAGGCAGTTATTTCAGAAGTGGAGAAAGGAAAGAATGCTCTCAAACTCAGGACCCTAAGGAATATGACAGAAATTCAGGATACGAGTATTAATTGGTGTTTGTAAGGACTAATTCGGCTTTGGTCAAGTGGCATTTACATGATAAATAAGTGTAGTATATGTCTTTCCGGCTGATGTGAAGACGAGCGCACCCAGTCGAACCTAGGACTCTATTATAAAGAACGGGACTAGATAAAAACCCTTAGAATTAGGCAAAATTTAGGCCTGCTAAATATAGTAAGATATCGACCGGTCTAATTATGGAAATTATGTGTATATATACACCTGAAGTACTGTCAAATTGGAGTTTCGGGAAAATATAAAGATGATTTAGAACCTGAGATTTGTTGATGATGGCTATGCAGATAGATAGGCATAAGAGCACTCTTTTCGGTTTCCAGTGTAAAATCTAGCAACGCCAAAAGATAAAACAGGGATAACATTTGTATAGGAACGAGGTTGGCAGTTTAAAGTTTAATGCAAAATACAATTTTGCTGGTTGCACCATTGAGATATGACTAACTAAAAAGTAAATTTAGAGGAACTGAACGTAGGAAAATTATAAAAGTAAAGATGTACATGGTTGCTCAAGATTCGGGGTTTAGTTAAGAGGGATACTATTCTTAGTAAGAAACTAGGATTTGGTTTTGAGACCCCAGAAGGTACTATTGATTCATTTCTAAAAGTCCATATGGAATTTATTAAGAAAAAGGTAGTGCAAACCCATAGTTTTAAACAAATAAAAATCAAAAAGAGAAAAAAAGACAGCAAAAAATAAACAAAAATAACGGTACACAAAAAACCCTCAGCACAAGAAGAACGACTACGCACACGATCTGACACTACGAGCACGACTGGGCTAACTAGAAACGACGAAGGATGTTGAGTCACCTAGGACATCCCACACCACGAAACATAGATTAGCTGATACCAAAAACAAAAAGGAGGAAGACAGGGTCTATGCGGGTACGACTTACTACATCAGGGACAGTCTTTCAACATGGGAAATGTCCACCAGTCAATACGGTGCGACATGAGAGACCAAGCAAATACCTTAACCATATCAAACCGAACCTCTGATCGTCCGTGGATCATATAATAATTCCCAACCAGTAATATACAGTAAGAAAATTGGATAAAAACACAGAAATCCCATTAAACCTATCCTCCGGATAATCCATGGCTCCTAAAAGAAATTGCTGGTCTCGAGAACTTCAAAGGATAGACCAAGTATCCGGCATGGCTCTCTCCCGGGCGAAGGAAGATACCATCATCGAACGTGGTCCCAGGCATCGGATTCAACCAGGGATGCTGTAATAGATCAGCATGAGCGCGGACATGCGCAGCGCCAAACAAGAACTAAGTGCTCAAGTTTCTCGGTGAACGCGGCTAGTGGGAAAGCCGAGTGTTGTGAAGAAAGTGATAAGCTCTAATTAAAGTTTTAGATTTTTCTTTTTTTCAGAATGACAGTGTGGAAAAGTAACAGCATTGAAGAAAACAGAACTATGGAACAGTTGAAAAGGAAGAAGAGTAGATAAATTGTGTTTTATATATGTTTTCTTGTTTCAGGTTCGGAGTGACAGGCTAATCCATTTTCCAGATGTAATTTGAAAACCAGATAAATGTGGTTGATAACGTATGAACACGTCTATGTCCCATATAGAGGAAGGGAACTACGGTAAATTGTAAAGAGAAAATGGATTAACTTGAACACACTAAATTTCATGACTATATAAAAAAAATTGTTCCTGTTAAAATTACTGTTTGTAAATCATATGTTAGAAAGAGTTAAGTAGCTTTAGGAACAGGAGATAGAGCAAATTCGTAGTATCAATGTAAACAAAATCCAGATCAATTAAAAAGCTTGTGCGTAGTCTAAGTACACAACTTCAGCGGCCCCAAAAAGGGCCTTAAAAGACCCTTTCTTGGGATTGAGAAGGGGGGAATATGTGATAAATACATAGTTCTTTATATAGATTTTTTATTGTTTTATAGATTATTTTAATTATTCGAGCAACTCGTTTGAGATGGACTTTAGACATTCAAAGTCTGCAGTCTGTTGAGACAGAGTATAGACATAGTCTTGTGTAAGCTAACTGTAACATCCCTACATTTAGTTCATTTGGAATGTTTAGGTTGTACAGTTATGAGTGACTCGAGGTCATTTTTGAATATATAACACTTGAGAAGTGATGGGCTCGTGTCTGTCTGTGTGTGTACTGCTGGAGGGTAAGTCACCAACCATTTTTCTTAATAATGTAGTACATTTCCTTTAGATTTCAATCAAGTACCATATAATATTTTTGAAACTATATGTTAGAAAAGGGATATAACATTTTTAATCATGTAGATTAGGTTAAAGTTAAAAATTCCACAACTCCCTTCTCAACCCCCAAGATAGTACTGTAGTGTTAATATAGGCTTAGATTAGATTAGGGCTAGACTACTAAGGATTTATAATTATTTATACGTTAGTAATAAAATAGTTTAAAATAAGACTTCCTTTGTTTAATTCAAAACATGTAAACTGTACATCCTCATACTAACGCTCGGCTAGGAAACCGCTACCAGATTTTCCAAGTCCCGAAGGTCCTTTAAGCCTAATGAATCCAGTTGGACTCATAACAGACTCACTCCCTTAGGAATTGTGAATGTCCCTTCAAGCCAATTGCTATTTTTGTTAAGAAATATTTCCTCTTTCTTGTGTGCTGCTACCATCCATTTTTCAATTCGGACTTAAAATGTGAATTTGTGTGCTTTATTGCCTTTATTTGTTCGTCTGAGAAAATTATACAGTGTAAAAAGCAATTTTCCTAAAAATATTTTTTTAAATATTCGGCAAATTTTGCTGTTGCATAATGTTAAACAGACTTATCGAGTCATTATACTGATGCACGATGACTCTAAAACAAAATTTGAGAAATTTAAAATAGAAATAATCACGTAGTATGAAATATTTTTTACCAATGCCTAAACGAACTTGAATATCACGGGAAACCGCGAATGAGATCGATTTAAAAAAATCGTGATGCTAATACTTAACCTTCTACGATAGTAAAAGAAAGAGCCCCGAAATATAACTAATATACCCTTTTATTAAAATATACTTGAGAAAATAAAGAAAGAGGGGCCCTATTTGAAGAAGCTTTATCTGAATCAAAATAGTTATCAAGAGGATAAAAATTCTTAAAATATGGTTTATCACAATCCGTAACTATTCACTTAAAATATAATCCCCAACAAGCAATAATCTATGTGGAACATAAGCGTGTACAAAGAGTGCCGAGAAAAGATATTTAGGGTGTGAGGGACAGTTAAATTTGGATTGGTCATTCAGACTCAAGGTAACGCTGACAGATGAAAATTGAGTACCGTATTATCGTCTTATAATTCAGCTCTGACATATGCTATTTTTTTTTTTTTCCTGTCTAGAATAAATTTCAGAAAATCTAATTTTTGCCGCCTAAATCAGTCAAATACCCCACTGTACGTCATGTAGAACTTGCCCTGCCTAAAGGTACGTACACAATTGCGCGCCGCGCGGTGCGCACTATGTTCGTCAGATTTGGACGGGGTTTTAAGGTGCGCGCGCCGCGCACCTGCGCCGCACCGCGATCCACTCATTGTCGGTTTTTTCCACGAACATTTTAATGGTTCGCTGTTTAGATTTGGGCGGGTACTTGAGAGATTTGTTGTTTTCGGCGGTCAGAGGGAAACATGTTAAAACGTATTATACTTTTTTAAAATTATTTTTTGCTGAGAGTAATTAATATTATAATTACAAAGAAATAATCGTTATCTCAGTCAAAACATAAATTTATTGTGTCGGCGTTTCAATCTCCTTATGTAGGATCATTTTCAAGTCATGTAAATTTATAAACAACCATGTCTTGAAAATTATCTCACATAAGGAGATTGAAACGTCGACACAATAAATTTGTTTTGATTGAGGTAACGTTTATTTCTTTGTAATTATATTGCTAAAACTTATTGATCTTTATAGAAACAAACAATTGTTGTGCAATCCTCAACATAAGGATAATTTTAAAAAATCATTGAAAGGAGATGCCTGGAGAGAAATAGGAGATAAAATTAATATATCTCCGGATACATGCAGGAAGAAGATAATTACTTTACTTTCTTCCTACCGGCGAGAGAAAAGTAATATATTGTTATATTGTTGACATATAACTTAGAATTGTTGGTTTGGCGCATCATTAAATAGTGAAGATCGTCAGGTCAATGTGCACGTTGATGTCTATCGATATTTTTTACTCTAAGGAATAAAAAAAAATGATTTCACAATATTGTTACAGCATGCCTGTTTTTTTCAATGTTATGTGTTTTTTTTTTCGTGTGTACTAAAGACGTTCATTTCATAATGTTATGTATGAAGTATCACAAAACAATAGAAAATATAAACACATACCAGTAATAAGCGTATTGTGTAAGATGACCAGACGTTCCGATTTTGGCGGGACAGTCCCGATTTTTAACAATTTGTCCCGCGGCATTTTAAAAATGTCCCGAATTTTGGGAAAGAATGCAGGACAAGCTAGGGAACGGCGGGAGAACGGAAAGGGAATATAAGGGAAAATACGGTTTTCGGCGCCCATGTAGCTATTTCGCCAGGATATGAGTTTTATATTATTTTTGTTAATTTTATAATGTTAAACTTTAATAATAACAAATCATTGCTGAGAACTGCTTATCAAAGTCTACATTGTTGATTCGACCACCATTGTTTGGTAAATAAAGTGTGGACATAAAAAAAAATTGCAATTGAGTGTTGAGACTTTGAAAGTTATTTTACGTGTGAAATATGATTTAACAAATTCATGTGAAAGAATTCATGACACTTTAAACAACGACAGCAATTTACTTAAAACATTCACTAAAATGAGAAATATGCCAAAGAATAAAATAATACTGGTACTATACATAATTTTGTAATGTATTACATTTGTAAATTGTACTTATGTTGATATTAAAATTAATATATAATAACAGGCTGCATAGCCTAAACCTTGTAGTAGAAGAAGAATACTATTTTTGCGTTCTATAAAAATTGTTGTTGCTCCATAGAGTATCTTTACATTTTATAATGTATAGAATCAAATAAGTCCAACATATTTTTTTCAAATTCTATAATATTTTGGCGAAATGTTCATATTTTAGTTAATATTTAATATTACTTCATATTTTTCAAATTTTTAAAAATAAAATTTCAATAATTGGTTATAAACATTTTTGAAGTGATTGTAGTTTTGAAATTATTTGACAATGTATTATGGTATACAGGTAAAAATTCCACAGTATCCCATCCAGAACAAAATAAATAATTTTGATAAAAGATAATAATTGAATAAGGAGACATGGAATGACCAAGTGTACGCCTTTGTCTCTGCAAAATGTCTACTGAAGGTTTGTGGGTTTCCTATGGATCGCAGGAGGTTCGTTGAAATTAATAATTTCGACGATCATAACACGAACGGCGCGCGCGCCGCGCATGATCCGTGTGTATTCGTGGCGCGCATATGTGTACTTACCTTAAGAATTCAAAGAATACTACCTACTTACCACATCATTTGATAAAAAAACAGATTCGTGATTGTGTTAAATGGTACATCGTATTCGATGCTGGAACCCCACACACAATATATACTGAAAATGCGCACGCCTTCCAGGCTGCCAACAAGGGGTTGACAGAACTTTGGAATGCTATGTCTTCTGCCCAGACATATATTCCTCTCCCAGAAAGGTATAAACTGGAAATCTATAGCTCAACAGGCGACTTGGTGGGGAGGATGGAGAGAATGGATGGTTGGTACAGTGAAATGTAGCCTGAGAATAGTCCTGGATAGACAAGATTTGATGTGGAAGGGCTGCTACAGTCAGTTTCAACCCAGAAAATTACTGTGTTTAGAATAGGGAACTGGGTTGCCATTTTAACAGTATTTTCTTGAGAGATATCCTTATATAAATCTGAAATTTGCAACACAGCAGGTACATAGTTGTAGCCGCCCAAGCCACCCCCTCTTAAAAAAAACAGTTACCACTTGTCACTGAACTCGTTCAGATCTGTACTATCGTGTTTGAAAGTGTCGACTCTGCTATTTACTATAAAACTAGTTTGCATGACGTAAAATTAAAATTATGTTTTTTAAATATATAGTTCATGGATTTGGAGAAACTACTTCTAACCTTGCCCCTCCGCCCTCCCTAAAAAAACAAATACCGTTATTATGAGTTTGGCAACATCTATCCACTGTACGTAGGGGGGACACTGGCATAATCCATAAGGTCTGCAGTAACTTCCTGGGTTGAATTAGAGTGTAACTATAGTGGTCAGCATTGTAGCCGCCTTGAGTTCAGACCATGGAAGATGTACTGAGTCAGTTGTACAGGCACCGGCATATTTTCTGATAGGCGAGAACCTGATTTCATGCCGATAGGACCAGGGCCAGAACATACATCAGATTTGTAGAAATAATTCCAGCTCTGACAATTCTCCAGCTGGTCATACCTCGAGAGGTAGAACAGAGTAGGGAAGATGTGGAGAAATATCTTCCACCCTAACTGCCCTGGAAGAGAGGAATGTCTTCTCCCCTCAATTGCGCTGGAAGGAAGTGATTATTGCATTGTATGTTCTTTTGTTAAATAAACAGTTTTCCATAGTAACAGCATATGGTATAATGCTTTCTTGTCCAGACCCGCCGTTAGAGGATATTCTAGTGAAACTAATGAAACCCTGCAACCACATTAAAATCAGATAACGTAAATATAACAACAAACAGAACATTTTGATCAAGACATATCACAAGAAGTCAACATACGACGATGAGGATATTGAGCAAGACCAACTAACCAATGATCAATGAACCGATAGCGATATTGTTGCGACACGAAATGGTATTGATATAATTTTATTTTTTAAATTATATACATTTCATATATTTTTTAAGATTTAATTGTATATTTTAAATTATATTTTAATTTGATTTAGCTACGTATATTAAAACTTTTAATGACATCACATACGACTGGAGATCACGATAATGTAGAATGTAGATCCTGAAAATGTATCAATAGCTTTATTTTCTTCTTTCCCACAATATGCCCCTTGAAAAATAATGTAGACTGCAATAATATTTTCCCAGTACGGATCCTTTTGTGTATTGGGAAGTCGCTCTATGAAAACAGAAGGTAGTTACTAACACTTATTGCTGCTGAAGTGTTTAGTCTATTTTATTGCAATCAATTCATGCATTAACGTCTAATTGTATCTTGAATATACGATGCACATTACTCGTATTATTGAGTATATTTAGTCATCCCACCGTAAAGCTCATAATTTGACATACCTTATAATATTTCCATTATGGACGCTATTTTGAAATAAACATTTTTCTCCAGATAAGTGATCACAAATTTTCTTAAATTCTATTATGGGTTTTATGTACTTGAGCAATTTTTATGATATACAACGAAGAAGAAAATAAAAGCCCCACTCTAATTTATGAACTTTACTTTTTTAAATTTCAAAATTGCTTCAATTCTAACATTTTCAAAATAAGGCAAAGGAATATATTTCAGTCATGCAGATAATAATTTTGTTATAGTGCAAAGCAAGGTATTTCAGTGATGTAGGAGATAATTTGGCGATAATTCATTTTGAAAGCTAGTAATTCTGCCCGAAGGCAGGTCCTTCACTGTAATCATAGCATTTTGATGCAATGCTTGCAGCTTTACTCGGGAATTGTTTGCGTTGTAGCTTCCCGTTGCTTTCCACACCGGTGAAGGAACATGATGATGATAATGATAAGGATGATGATTATGGTGACCATATGATTTCGGGGACCGTTTGGACATTAAAGTTTTCCTGACATTTGTCTTACAGGTGAGGAAAACCCCCGATAAAAACCTTACCTTGAAAATCTGTCCCGACCGGGTATCGAACTCGGGCTCGCTGCGTGAAAAGGCATCACGCTACCTCGAGACCACAGCGGTGGACTACATAGTACACATTATTCAATTATTTGTATGTGGAACTAAGACAATACACAAATCTTCATTCTGATTATGTTATGTTGCAATATTATCTTAGGCTTTAACACACAAAAATCCTTGCCCAGATTAAGATACAGTGAGAATATTTCAAAAAAAGGGGAGGAGGAAGGTTGTTAAGGTCTTCAGGAGAACTCAGTTCATAAACTATTTCATAAAGACAATTTTATATAGCCACATACGAAGCAAATGTTAAGTTCAATGATGATAGTATAGGTCTATGACCGATATTGCAATCGCGTTTATATAAATATTTTGAAAGAGACATGTAAAAATGATGTAGGCCTATCATTAAACTTGATAATGATTTATTATTTTAACTACACACATTTAAATTATCATTTTCTTAAATTTAACATTTACCGATTAAAAAGGTTGAAAAAAAACGAAATGACTATTTGCAATAATGATGGTGTTCTAAAACCTATATTGTAGGAACAATGAAACCAAATATGTACAGCCTTTAAATATTTGATGGCGCTTAGATAATTTTTAAGTCCCAAATCTAAGCCATTGCGCATGATCAGAGGACAGCTACTTGGTTCACAAATGTACAATTATTTGACAAATTAAAATCCTGCTATTTATTTTTTGTCGTTCAAGGGAAATTAATTTCGCGCAAATAAATAGTTATGTTGTCTCCGCAGATTTCGGAACAATGGCTATAAAACACACCTGGCCGATTAATTATATTTCAGTTTTCATTTAATCGGTAAATGCTGTAAATAAAACAAAGTAAACAAAATAAAACAATTAAATGAATCGAAATAAGAACAAGAGAGAAAGACAGAGAGGTTGAATCGTCATGATAGAGGGATCGAACACGCGACCTCATGCATGCGTAACAGACGTCTCCTCCACAAGACTATAAGCGTCCATGCTGGAAACAGTCTATATGCAGCGTCGCAATAAACCAGGACTTCCTTGTATATTGGAATTATATATTAACTTGACTTACTTTAAATTAATCGGAGGCGTTTTGTATTAATTGTGGAATAAACGATCTTTTTATGCCTTGTTTTTTGTAATCGAAACAATGAGATTTTACAATCAATATTCATTTCCTATATTTGACCTGTGCCCTTTAATTTATTTATTTTCCTATATATATACATATACATTTATTTAACAAAGCCTGGTAACGTGTAGGCATTATGAAAATTAACGACGTCATTAACAAAGAAAATTCTTCCTGGCCAGACTCGAACCTGGGCCTGCGTTGTCGCAACACAGTATCTTACCGACTGCTCCACTGAAGCGAACATACGAATTCTGCATGAAGAAAGATTTCCGCCGCTCGATTTGAACTGACAAGGAGACAGCACACGTAACAACTTACTGGTGTGAAACGCTCTTCAAAACTTCTAAATTTTCATCATCAAGAGTTGCGCCATTAATTGTTTCAAAGGCTGTACGTATAATGGAGGAAATATGTTTCAAATAAATTAGTTACGGTGAAATTAGTAATAACAAATTTTCATCGCAGTTGAAACGTATCAATTCCAGGGTAGCCCAAACTTTTCTCTTACGAGATAATGGTGACACATTACCGCTTTATCCATGGTGCAATTATATGACTATTCTATATGGCTTTAACCAGCCTCCCTTGTTTCTGTTATGAGGGTACATGAACCATTCCTCTTCGCACTACCATCTTTTAAGATTACTTGAAAGCGTCATAGCTCCGTAAAGAGTGGATGGAGGTAAATTTACCCTCCATGTTTTCTGTTTTTAAGTTTGGGCTTCGCTGATCTACTCAAATCTGTAAAGGAGATAAATGAGCATGGTAAAGCCAAACATATAGAATAGTGAAAAGATAATATAATTTACTTTGCTATCTGATAAATAACAATTACTCCTAAGAATCAGTGTCGCTACATGCCTGTACTTAGAATACAATACATTTACCATGAAGTTACTAATGTGTAGGTATGAGTATCAACAAAAAATAAGGATCACTTCATACAACAATAGTTAGAATATTCTACTTAGCCTATAAAATGAATACGGTATAGGTAGGCAGATATTACTCTTGAGAAGTTTTTTGATCAGAACTGATCATGCCCACTTTATTAAAATTTTCATGAGAAAACAAAATCTGGCCTCTCAATTTTAATGTTAATGTATTCTGTGTAAAAATCTATATTCACACCCCGAATTCAGTGGGGTATATTCACATTTATTAAACATGAAGAGATCTGACATAATTAATGTTTTATATAATTTTTACATGTTCAGCTTGAAAAAGTACTCTTAACTTATGTTTCCATTATAAAATAAAACAGTTTCAAAGAAACATAAAAAATAAAGTGTGTCTCTAAACTTGCTAATGATAAGGGCTGTTACGTTGAAACAGTTGTAACAATATTGAGATTTGAATGTTTAAAACAGAGAACACATCAGAGCAGATGTTTAAGTCTACCTGTTTGTAGTATAATCTGCTGCAATGTTTAAGAAGAATGAATATTATTTTCTTCTGGAGACAATTTCTATAAATAATGTAATAATCTATTATTGTCTTGTGTAGACTGTACTGCAAAAGTATGGAGTTAAACGTCCTGGTCTCTTGCAATTTGTTATAATCATTGAACCATAGAATTATTCATTACTGATATAACTGCTTCAATGCATCAGACTTACTAATGACTCTTAGGCCCTAATTTAAGTTATTCAAATTTAAATTATCGGTTTCAGTATCAAAATGAATACTTCTAACAGAAAAAATATATATATATATATATATATATAATGCTTTTCTAAATGTTTGTGAAAACACAATTTAAATTCAGTAAAGTAAACATGGTTAATACTGAACTAGTGAAATCATTTTTAAATCTTAGTCGTTATATCTGTCATGATTTCATTAATTTTCCTCTTTTATAATAACATTGTACATTTCCTAATGATCATACATGCTTACACTCAGAATATAAGGCGTCGTCTTCGTCTTCTTCTTCCGTATTGTCATTATTGGGTGGTGGTGCCCAGTCTGGCGACTGAACAAAACGTTTATATGAAACAACATTTGTACAAGTAAAGTTAGATCATGGGAACATAACAGATACCTTTGAAATTAACCAAGGTTTACGACCGGGATGTGGACTATCTCCATTACTTTTTACTCTAAATCTGAATGAAAGTGTCCAGGAGTGGAAAAAACTAAACTCCCCAGTGGAGTACAAATATGTAAAAGAAACCAAATCTAAACAATAAGCTTCGCAAATGATCACGTCACTTCTAGCAGAGAATGAAGATGATTTGCAGAGATGAATGTTTAAATTGCAGAGTATACCCTGAAAAATACAACATGAAAATCTCTGAAAATAAAATCCAATCCATGGCAATCACTGGAAAGGGACTTTCGAGATTAACAATCAATAATAAAGAATAAACCAATAGAACAAGTAAACAGACTTTAATTATTTAGGTAATACTCTATCACAGTTTCATACTCAAAAAGGATGTGGAAACAATTTAGAAATATATAACCGACTAACTGGTGTCATTAGGAGAAAATTTGGAACAACAAATGAGGAAGAAATCCAATTGAGAATTTCATAATGCCCTAGCCAACCCTGCGCTACTACACTCTACTACACGAAGTGAATGCTGGACCTCTTCGACAAAAAAATAAATCCCCCATTAATAGTTCACAAATGAGATTCCTCCGATTCACTAACTGGAGTAACTGTAAGGGATAGAATGAAGAGTGATGAGATAAGGATGCAGTGGAAGTAGTAGGGAAATGGTTGAACATATACAAAATTATCAGAATAAATGGTTCCAACACTTCCAGAGAATTGTCAAATTCCCATTAACCAAAGATGAGTTATCACCTCAACCCTAAAGAGTACAAGAATATAAGTCATATTCCATAAATACAAAAGCACGTATTTATAACATGTATAACAATTAAGTACCACCTCATATAATTATGGAAAGAATGCTGTACTTCTGGATAAAGCAGTGAGTGGACAGACACTTGCCGAGAGCCCCATTATCAGCGTTTCGATCATAAAATGAAAATGCAGAGAGACATGCAACGATAAAGAATCATGAACCATGCTAATGCTTTAGAGTTGAATTATTAATATTTGAAATTGGTTTTCAATAATACAGTGAAAAAAATATTGGACGATTGACATAACATAATTTTTTTAAACAGAATGTAAATGTAATTAAAGTAATCCATACTTAAATCAGGAAATGGTAACATCATTTAAATTTTGTATGGTTTTCTTTTGTTGTGGACTTTTCATTCACGTGAATATTCTTTGCCTGTTTATCTTATCTCATAATATATTTCTTCAAAACCGCCCCAAATATTGGCTGATAAATGTGAAATCATCATCATCATCATCAAACTCCGTCCAAGTTCCTCCTGGAAAATAAATTGAAAAATATTTTCTATTTAGGTCAGTAGCTATTGTGCAACTAATATCGATGAAAGGTATGGTCAACTCTCTGTCTTGGTGAAGCTTGATAACATAGGCGAGATTTACTGCTAAAATCCATTTCTGATTGTAACGCTGTTAAAATTTCGTCGAGTTTGGACAAATCTATAAGCTTTTGGATCATGTGGATGCAGCCTGATGTACATCTGGGTTTCGTGGTATAGAAGAGTTTGTGCCTCTCTCAACCACATCAGAAGTACCAACTGTTGGGATTGATACGAAGATGAACAATACGAATAGGTTTCCTATATATTCTAGGAAGATTAATTGAAATAGATTTGCTAAGATGATCTGTAGCTATTGTGTAACTAATATCAATAGACGGTATACTAAACCCTCCCGCGTGACGTAGCATGTACGTCCAGGTGACAAATGCTGCTCTTTTAATTTTATCGATTATTATTGTTAAAAGTTCGTCGAGAACAGACAAATCGATATCTACAGTGTCATGTGGATGAGCCTGAAGTCCATCTGGGTTCCGTGGTATAGAAGAGTTTTTGCCAATCTCAACATCATTATTAACTTCGTAAAGCTCTACTCACTCCAGTCACACCTTGATCATTTTCTGAATGACATTTCTGCATTCTTAGGTCTTGGGGTCGTCATCTTGAGGATGCAGTGGTGAATTTGATCTGACATATTTACTAGAATGGAATTTTATCCAAGGGAGTTTTCACCACCTGCAAAGATTATTAAACACTTTTAGTAAACATCAAGGTTGTGGAAAATAAGCAACTGACTTCTTTAGGCGAATAAAGTAAACAAAATGAAACTAAATCCATATAATCTTGTGTTCTATTATATATGTGAAAATAATTTGATCATTACACCGAAAAGATATGTAACCCACAAAAATTCTAAAGTTGAGTTTATCAGTGAATTAGTTGTCTATCCGGAGATTATCCCAGCATGGTGCATGTAAAACTATGCCTGCTCTCTGCCATAACCGTTTTATTTATTTTAAAAAGTTGGCAGTCAAGCGAATAGTGATCTACATGGAAAAAGAAAATAGTATAAGAAATAGATAAGTCTTGAACAATATTGGGTGAGTTATATCTGTTTTCGGGGTAACCGTCAATTATAAAATAAACGATCATGAACGAATTTTTAATTATAACGTTGAATGGGCAGTTGGAAAAAAATATAAAGTGGTATTTGAAACCTCATTCCTGAACTCTCATGAAAATTTACGGTAACTATTTAATTCGGCCCCCAATTACAAGTCAATGAACCAATCACGTTTCAATGAATTTTGTTTTACAACTAAGATAGCAGTGCTTTACCTCGATATTATTGAATCCTGGCAAGCTCATTCCTTTTAGGTTGGTTGTTACCAACATAGGTAACTGTAATACGCCAGTTCAAGCTATGCATTATACAGGGGGAAACTGGCATTATAGAGTTGGTGAAATCGGCCATGAATATTCTGAACCGGTCAGAGAATTATTTTGCAGCGACTGCTTCTCCAACAAATACGTTGAATATAGCATATAATGAACAGATTTCTCCGAACTACATATTTGATAATTGTGTGTTCAATAATGGTGCTTTCCAGTAATGATTTTACTGAGATTTTTCCTAAAAACATTAATTAATAAAACTATAATGTTGATTATAATATGAGGCTTGATGTGTTTTATTTTTCTCTACACTAGGGTGCATTCTTTACGATATTTTAGGTTATCACTGATTTCGATCCTACCTGGCAATAAATAATATGATCAAGTTGCAGTGAATAAACATAACCACACTTTCCTAATTTGTTTTCAAAACATTGGCCGTTTACATTAAATATGTAAATATTTTAAAATGCCGGTAACCATATTTAAATAGTCCACCGCTGGGGTCTCGAGGTAGTGCGCTGCCTTGTCACGCAGCGGGCCCGGTTCGATCCCCGGTAGGAGCAGTTTTTCTGGGTGAGGTTTTTATCGGGGTTTTTCCTCAACTGTAAGACAAATGTCAGGAAAAATTTAAGGCCCAAACAATCCCCGAAATTATTAGGCCATCATCATCCTTCACCGGTGTGGAAAGAAACGGGAAGCTAACCACACCTACAATTCCCTTACTAAGCGCAAGCATAGCATAAAAATGCTATGATTGCAGTGAATGTCCTGCCTTCGGGCAAAATGACTCTGGATGGATACTTAAATAGTGATTTCTGAGTAAATAGCTTAATTTTTTTCGTTAAATAGTCCTAACAAATGTCATTCTTTATTTCTAAATCCTCTAGAGAAGTTGGAAATCACTCGTGGCATTAATAATGGCTATTTGACTCATAGCCCTAAAAGGGAGTCAATGACCAACAAAGTTTTAATGAATTTTGTTCTTACAACCAATGACTTTCGTGTTTCTCCTCGCTGCTTATTTATCGAATTCTGATTACCAAAATAAAAAAAACTCCTCCTTTTTATTATTCTGAAACAGGTCAGAGCATTATTTTGCAGTGACTGACTCTCCAACAAATACGTTTAATAAATGAACAGATTTCTCCGAACTACATAGTTGATAACTGTGTGTTCAATAATTGTGCTTTAATAATGGTTTTACTGACTTGTTTCCACTAAAACTTTTACTAATCTATAATGTTGATTATAATATACAGTTTAATGAATTTCATTTTTTTCCACTAGGACGTATTCACTGAGTTAAGGAAAGAGTGTAGAATGTTATGTTTGCAGTGAAAGACCTGCTCTTATGCAAAACACTATAAATAGTTATTTTGTAGATCATCAACTTCTGAAACCTAATTATCACCAGCATCGTTTAATCTTAAATATTACAGAATTATACAGTAGTGTACCATAGTTCTTTGATATATTAAAAATAATTATAGGCCTAGTTTATTTTTGGATGGAAATTCCTTGTAGGGAAAATCATAGAGAAGCGCCCAATAGATAGGTTAAGTGGGAGAATATTAAACGTTGTTTGGGAGAATAAAATTTAGAAGAGATGGTTGGAAAATCGTTAGTTAACATTAGGGATGTATGAAGAACTAAACTTCTCGCGACCATGAACCTAACGGCGATCGAAAACAGTGACGGAACTAATTAAGTTGTCAAAATAGAAATAGTGGTTTCTTGAAAAAAAAAAAGTTTATACTTATTCCCAAAGATCATAGATATCTAGGCTACTCAACTAAAAAAAAAAGAGCTAAAAATTATTTTATACTGAATTTCGAAGAACCATTTCTAGGTATGAATATATACGGGAATTGTCAGCAAAACATCGGAATACAGCAACGGCTCATATTTCCATTAAGCGCAGTGTGAATTTTTTCTAAGTCCGAGGCAGACACCATGCCAAATTATCAGTAGTTAGGTTACGCTATGCATTTTTCGCATGCTTTTTTTACTTCAATTTATCAGCCCAGTGTTACAATGTACAATGAGATAATTTTCAAATAAAAATGATTAATAAAAAAACATTGAGATACATACTATTTCAAGGAAATATTTCAAGAAGATATTATCAAGCTGCTGCCTCAAATCCAAAGTGGTGCTGAGATGAAACGTATAGGAAGAGATGCCAACGGATCTGCGTCCCTATAGCACTGGTATTGTTGTTAGAAACGTATATTCACAGCGTAGATAAATAGGAATGTAATAATTCCTGTACCCACACCACTTGCCCCCCTCCCCCCCCTAACTGCCAACAGTAAGCGTAGAAATATATAAGTAGGGATGTTGCCAAACTTCCCCCAGTGTCATGGCTCTTGAATATTGAATAATGCAAGTTCGGAGTCCTGTTGATAAGTACAAAAGAATATCATAGGTTGACACCCTAATGTTGTAAAATTAACATTAAAATTTCCTGGAACCGTAATAAACTTTAAACTCATATCAACTACGTTATAGGAATATTTATAAAAGAACTGTTCACCGCTGTAGTCTCGAGGTAGTGTGCTGCCTTGTCACACAGCGGGCAGTTTTTCTGGGTGAGGATTTTTTCGGGGTTTTTCCTTACCTGTAAATTCAAATGTCAGGAAAACATTAAGGCCCAAACGGTCCCCGAAATCATATGGCCATCATCATGATCCTTATCACTATCATCCTTCACCAGTGTGGAAAGAAACGGGAAGCAGCCACACTTACAATTCCCTAGTAAAGCTGCAAACATAGCATGAAAATGTTGCGATTGCAGTGAAGGATCTGCCTTCGGGCAGAATTACTATGGATGGATAAAAGAACTAGAAGAGAAAGAGAGAGGAATGCAGAGATGGAAATTATATGTGGAAGGAGGAAAGGTAGTAGGCATTAGTTCCGTTATCTTAAGGGAACACAGATACTTTGTACAGATAATACGAATTTGCAGTCGGATGGCCATGTTAATAGGAACAAATTCCAATGTCAGGATACAATAAACACATTTGTCCACAGGTATATGTGTAACAGAAAAGTCCACACTGGGAGTTGAAAGGAAATAGGAGAGGAAGATAAATTTCACAGAAAATAAATTTGGGAAAAGTTTAACTGGAACAAAAAATAAAACTATAAAACTCGTTTACTCATTGAAAGAATGAAAATATGATGAATATGACCTGTAAATTACTATAATATGCTGTCACACTGTTACATGTAAATAGCCTTACTTACTTACTCACTGGCACTGTCGAACCCATAGGTTCATGGCCACGCGGACATAAGCTCTCCATACATCCCTATCCTGAGCTAATTCTTTCCGATCATTCCCTGTATAATCTACTTCCCTCAAATCATAGTTAATGTTATTATTCCAACTCATTCTTGGTCTACCAACTGGGCGTTTTCCCTCTGGTTTCCTACAAGAAGCTTCCACGCAAGTCTTTCATTCCACATACGTTCAACATGTCCTGCCCATCGCAGTCAACGAGAATTAACTGTTCTCATTATAACTGGCTTCCTATAAAGACCATATAGTTCATTGTTATGTAGTCTTCTCCATTCACCTGTCTGTTCATCTCTCTTTGGTCCAAAAAAATTCCTATGTACTTTATTCTCAAATACTTGTAATCTCCTTTCCTCCCTTAAATGAAGAGTAAAAAAAAAATTACCCACATAAATAGCTCTGGTTTATTGTACTAAAGCATTTGATAGTGTAAGTAGAAATATATTATGGAACATACTAGAAATGAAAGGAATTCCTCAACACCTTATAAGAGCCATTCAGAGTTTATATATAGGAACAAATTTTAAAAACACTGCGGAGATAAAATTAGAAAACAAAACATAGAAATAAACCAGGGAGTAAGGCAAGGGTGTCTATTGTCACCAGTATTATTTAATTTATACTTGGACAATATCATGAATGAATGGCAAGAACAAATTAGTATAAATACGTAGCGTATTGACAACTCTGCGTTTTGCAGACGATCAAGTAATACTCACAGCATCAGAAAATGCTTTACAACAATTCCTTTATACTTTAAATAATATCTCTCTAAAATACAATTTAAGAATATCTAAAACAAAAACATTAGCTCTGAAATGAAAATGTGCTATACGAAGAAAAATAATGATAAACAATGTAATTATAGACCAAGTTCAGAATTTTAATTATTTAGGTTGTCATTTAGGCAGTGACAGAAATTTAGATAAACACACTAAAATACAACGATTCAATTATCTATGTGGCACAATTAAACGCACTTTAATGAATAAGACTAGAAAAGAAACTATTTTGAAGTTTTACAAATTATTGGCAGTTCCATCTGTTATCTGTGGATGTGAAACCTGGAGATTAACAAAGGCAGATAGTAAACAAATAGAGGCTGCTGAAATGAAGATGTTGAGAGCAATAGCAGGATACCAAAGTACCGATAAAAAGAAAAACGAAGATATAAGAACAGAACTTAATATATTTAATCTTTGCGAAAGAATAAAATATTATCAAAATGCTTATCTTCAGCACGTATTACAAATGATGAACAGCGCATACCAAGAAGAATGTAAAATTATAAACCAAAAGGGAGAAGAATGTTGGGAAGACCCATAGAGAAACTTCGAATAGAGGGGAAACTGAGTACAGTGACTCTAAAAAATTTCGGTCGTTTACGATGAACTACAATGAGCAAACTACAATGGTAGCGCTGTTTCGTAGTAACAGAATATGTAACTAAATAAAACAAATGCAAGGCACACGGCGTCGTTCACGGCGTGTTTAACGGTGTTCACTCGGGATTATGGGAAGTTAGCCATTTTGTAAATTTAAATTTTTAACTGCTATCCTTTCGTTCTATGTAGACGGTACTGTAAATTATCGAAAGTTAAAATCATTACTTAGATTTTATTTTACTCTAATTTGTAAGTAAATTCAAGCTTGTTTACATTTTTAATGTGAATCTATTTTCAAAGATAAACCTACTAGAAGTGATACAATTCTAAGATTTGTTAGGTTAGGAAGAGTGATGTTAGTGTACAGCCATTTCTAATAAACATTTTAAAAATGTGACTTTATAATGGACAGATGTACGACATGGCTAAGGTTATTTAATAAATATTGTATAAAATATATATGTGAGAATAAGGGGGTAGGTCAATTGTACATATTTATTAAAAGAGCTCATAATGCACGTTTTAAAATTTTAATAAACGAAAATAAATTAACATGTTTTATTTATTTCCATTCTTCCTTTCTGTTAAAATTAAAGAACATCTGTAAGTCTGAGAGACTGGGTATACATAATTCCACAATTTAAGATTAATTAATACGTTATTTATTCCTATAAAAGTTAAATTCCATGATTATTCACCAGATGGCGTTATATAATTATAATTCATAATTTTACCACCAGGCGGTGCTGAATTTCATATTAGTACCAAAAAAAGAACCGAAAAAATTTAGGTGTCGTTAGTTGTATTACACTAGCGCCGCCTGTGGCATGTACGCGCAACTTGCCTACTTTCTTCTCTGGTATTCTGTGGGGAAGACCATTGAAGAGATGGAAAGACCAATTCGACTTATAATGAGACCGGAACAGGGCTTAGCCCTTATTGTTGTTGATGATGATGATTATGAAAGTAAGAGTCCATGTTTCGCAGCCATATAATATAACTGGTAGAATAATAGTTTTTATATATTTTCAGTTTAACTTTTTTTTTGAAAGGAGTTGGGACATTAAGAGTCTCTGCAATGTATAATAGCACGCATTTCAAGAATTGAGCCTATGTTTAATTTCTTGGTGCATCTCATTCCTATTTGTGATTATTGTTCCTAGGTATTTGAATTCAGCCACTTCCTCAAAATTTCCCTCATTTGTCATTAGCTGTCCATTTCCATTATATAATGTATTTCTACGTGTGGCCACATATTTAGTTTTATTGATATTTAATTCTAGTCATAATTTCTTAGTGTTACTCAATAGTGTGTGCGTGATGTCCTATAGTATCTCCTCGCTACCGGCCAATAGTACTACATCATCAGCATAAATTAACACTTATTAATACCATTGAGTTGTAGGCCTTCTTCATCCTCTGAAGATTTGATGGCATACTCTAATACAAAATTAAATAGTAGAGGAGATAGTGCATCTCCTTGCTTCAACCCATTCTGAATTTCAAAGGTGTCCGAAAACTGTTTACATACACAACCTACTCTTTGTACAATTTAGACACATTCTTATAAGTCTAACTAACTTTTTAGGAATTCCGAACTCTAAAAGGATACTATATAACGTGTCCCTCTTAATTGTATCGTATGCCTTTTTGAAGTCTACGTATAGTTGATGTACAGTACCATTATATTTCCATTTATTTTCTAAAATCTGTCTTATATCAAAAATCTGATCTGTTGTAGACCTGTTTCTTCTAAATCCACATTGATATTCTCCTAGAATGTCACCAATATAAGGAGTTAAGTCTGCTTAATAATATATTTGTTAGAATTTTGTACGAAGTTGAAAGTAATGAGATAACCCTATAGTTGTTGCAATCAGTTTTATCTCCTTTCTTATAAATTGGTATGATGAACGATTCTTTCCATTCATCTGGAAGAACTTCTTTATCCCAAATCATATTAAGCAACTGGCGTATCTTGTCCGTCAATTTTTCTCCCCCAGATTATATCAGTTATGCTGAGATCTCATCTGAACCTGATGCTTTATACAACTTCAATTTTTCTATCACCATTTCAACCACTAATGCACAGAGTGGGTGTAGGCAAACCGTTTTCGGATACTTTTGAAATCCACAATGGATTGAAGCAAGGAGATGCACTCTCTCCTCTACTATTTAATTTTGTAATAGAGCATGCTATCAAATCATTAGAGGATGAAGAAAGCCTACAACTCAATGGTATTAATAAGCTGTTGATGTAGTACTATTGGGCGTTAGCGAGGATATACTAAAGGCCAACACGCACGCACTACTGAGTAACACTAAGAAAATTGGGACTTGAGAAGTAAATATCAATAAAACCAAATATATGTACACACATAGAAAAACATTATATAATGGAAATGGATAGCAATGACAAAATGAAGGAAATTTTGAGGAAGGTGGCTGGATTCAATACCTAGAAACATATCACAAACGAAGAGATGCACAGGAAATTAACATAGGCTCAAGTCTGTAATTCATTTATATGCATTGCAGAGACGCTTGAAGTCCCAACTCCTTTCAAAAACGTTAAACTGAAATACAAAAACTGTTTTTCTACCAGTTAGATACAGTGATGAAAAACTGGACTCTACTTAAAGGAGAAAGAGATTACGAATTTGAAAAAAAATCTTTAGGAGAAAATTTTGGCAAAGAGGATGAACAGCAGGTGAATGGAGAAGACTGAATAACATGAATTACAGGTCTTGTAAAGAAGCCAGAATAATGAGAACAGTTAAGTGCAGTACACTGCGATGGATAGGACATAGGCACGATGGGGAATGAAAGACATGCATGAAGCTTCTTACATGAAAAACCAGAGGGAAAACGCCCAGTTGGTATCCAGAATAAGGTGGGAGAATAATAAAGTTATCCTTAGATTGTCCTCCCTATGACAACAAACTGCGTTGATTTTTTTCCCCCGTAACCGGCGCCACCGTTCCAGCGCCCGGTTCACCTTCTTTTTGGAATTAATTTGTCCTTCCTTTTTTAGTAATTTTAACAGCGTCTAACTGTGCTGTAGGGCATACTAAACTCTCTTAGACCTTTTGTAACACCCGAGAGGAGGCTGATGTGAAGATCTGTTGAGACGAAAGCAAATTTCAAAGTAACATATTCCTTCACCTTTTTATTGTAGCAGTATGTCACCACTTATTCACCACTCACTGGAAAGAACGGGATCGATGCCTTGAATCTTTTACCACACATGAAGTTAGTAAAATATCATAAAATCTAATTTTTGCGTGTTACTTGTTGCCTTTTACACAAGCCCGCTCGTTCTCTACTTTTTCAGTCTCGTAATTAGCGACTTTAGCTGGTGCATGTATGTTTTCTTGTAAAAGACAAAGTACGACCATATGAAATATTACTTAGCACTTTAGCTATCACCTACCGACCAATGCGTTACTCCCAATATACCGAACCTGCATGTCAGATAATAACCACAGAATATAATTGGCAAGCTATCAGAATAGACCGTCATTATGTCTCATATTCTCTCTGATGTCCTTAAGACCCTAAAAAAAGTCAAATTCATCATCATGAACCTTGCAAGTATGTAGGCCTATGGCATGCTAAGATCTCAAAGTATGAATTTTCCATCCAGCGCTTTTTGACGACACAGCAATCTTTACCCTGGGAGCAATAACGAAATCATGACTTTTTGAATTCTATTCTCCTCCATGGTATCTTTACCTTGTCGTTGTGGAGTGGCTTGGCCGTGCTAA
Organism: Diploptera punctata; assembly: GCA_030220185.1. Classification (NCBI taxonomy): domain Eukaryota; kingdom Metazoa; phylum Arthropoda; class Insecta; order Blattodea; family Blaberidae; genus Diploptera; species Diploptera punctata. The sequence continues at coordinate 660 of JASPKZ010007245.1, read as the reverse complement.
TGATCCGAGATCTATGCCGGCGGTAGCATTGTCTGCCGATAGGGTGACCCATGCCGGACGGTCGAAGGTGATAGCCAGACGAGAAAGTACCTTGGTCGAAGAGTGACGATCTTTCAACGTAAAAATACAACCCGTCAAGAATGCGGACATGGGTTCAACGGGGTAAAATTTTCCGAGGTCAAATGGTCCCCCCGATCGGTCTCCGGGCGGGGACTACTTCAGGGAACCCATGCCAAAGGCTCAAACACAAGGACATGTTCCTAGGAACAGGAATGTTTAGAACTTTAACAATAGCGGGGCACTAGAATATTAACGCGGGAATTAGATTATTGCCCTTGGATGTAGTCTCTTTACATGAAAGTAGGTGGCCAGGAGAAGGTAGTCAGGAATCATGAAGCTTTGGATTATAGTCCGGGTGCATGGAGACCTGATTTGGAACGGGGTTTTTTTAGTCAGAAGATGAATCCTATCCGCTATTCGAGATATTAAGTTTGTTAGGGATAGGAAATAACATACATAATCCTAAAGGGTAAACGACGAGATTTCATAATTGTAAATGTACATGCCCCCACAAAGATAAAGATGAAAGAATCAGGAGAGTTCCTGAAGAATTTAAAATCTTATTTGATATGTCCTTTCACATATCATATGAAAATTTTA